>CM023952.1:4368029-4417277 GCA_013407115.1 Glycine latifolia
CAAATACCAAGTTCTCTTAATTATCTTGCTATAGTGATACAAATGAATGGTAGCTCATAAGTTCTCTTGATATTTGTGAGTATACGATTATGTAATTATGTATTATCACAATATTAAATCAATTCAATTACGATCATGAAATTTCTAAAAAGTCTTTTTAAAATATATAAGTATATAAATTGATAGTTAAGTAAGAAAATAATAACCATAAAAAAGAGTTTTCTAATAAATTAAAATTGATATTCTCATTGATAGACGAAATCAAAACTTTCAATCATACTTTATAAGCTATCCATTTGAAGTTCAAGAAAGCTTAATTGAGGTTTCTTTTCATGCTGATATTAAATTATCTGATGCATAATTTATCTTCATGCATATTGATTCCACGTGCAGAAAAGATAAGAGATGGAGCCAATGGAGATGTCGCCGTTGACCAATATCACCGCTACGAGGTATGAATATACATACAAATTTACTTACACTATTCTCTTTATATAAATATTATTATAAAATTTTAAATTAATCTAAAAGTAATTATTTGGTAACTCATTTATGCATATCAAAATTAATGTAATATTATATATATATATATATATATATATATATATATATATATATAAATACATTTGATTGTCTTCTCATTTATGTTCGTTGTTTACCATCTCTGTTTCATATATATTGATGTTTAAACCAATGGCTTAGTGCGGGAGATTTAGGTAATATGAATGAGGAATTAAGTTTTATTTTCATTGCCCACTACTATAATATATAGTATACGGCCATCCGTATATATGACAGGAAGATGTTAAGATCATGAAAGATATGAATTTGGATTCATACAGATTCTCAATCTCTTGGCCCAGAATACTACCCAGTAAGTTTAATTAATTAAAGACTATTCTTGACTCAATTTTACCTGGTTGGACATTTTTGCATCAATTATTTAACTTATATTTTTATTTATTTATTAATTCTATATCAACAGAAGGAAAGCTCAGTGGTGGTGTAAATCACGAAGGAATCAATTATTACAACAACCTCATCAATGAGCTATTGGCTAATGGTCACAACTCACTATTCAAAACTCTTTTTTACATTTAAATTTTAGCATTTTAATTATTAAGTGTTGTCAACAAAAATTAATCAAATATTGTTTGTCATTGAGACAATTACAGGCGTACAACCATATGTGACTCTTTTTCATTGGGATCTTCCCCAAGCTTTGGAAGATGAGTATGGTGGTTTCTTAAGCTCCCATATAGTGTGAGTCTCCATTTCATAACTTACCTTTTTCTACCCAGTAAATTTAATGTTTTTTTATTAGTAAATGTTAGTTTATTAGTTTTTGTTAAAAATGTTAATACGAAGAATTCAAATATGTGATTTTTTTTTCTTTTATTCTTAATCATTAAAGTCAATTTTATAACTACTCAACAAATTTAATGTGTTGATATGATTACAAGTTGTTGAGCTTTGTCTATATTATTTTTTTAGAGATGATTTTCAAGACTATGCGGATCTTTGCTTTAAGGAATTTGGAGATAGGGTGAAATTTTGGGTTACTTTGAATGAGCCATGGTTGTTCAGCCAGGGTGGCTATGCAACCGGAGCGACGGCACCAGGAAGATGTACCGGTCCACAATGCCTCGGTGGTGATGCTGGCACTGAACCTTACATAGTTACACACAATCAAATTCTTGCTCATGCAGCAGCTGTTCATGTGTACAAGACTAAGTATCAGGTTTGTTACTTTTTAACATAATTATTTTATTCAAAAATGTTTCTCGATCAACAGATAAGTAGTTGATTTAATTGATGATGTAGTGTGATAAGAAAAAAAAAAGATAGAGAAAAAAGAAAATTATTGATTGAATATTTGAAATTTTCAGTTGTCAAAATATAATTAATCTCTTTTATTTGTTACACTAAAGGTTTTCTCATTTTGGTACTTAATTTTGTTTTTAAATTTTTGTGATTATCAAGTAAGTGTTTGAAAAATTATGGATAGATAAAAGTAAAGATATTTCTTACTTGCTAATTAAATATATCTTCAACATCTCAGTATATAATTTATTTGTAATGACATAGTTTTAAATAATGATGATTTAAATTGAGTACATGTGTGCAGGCATATCAGAAAGGCAAGATAGGCATAACGTTGGTAAGTAACTGGTTCATACCGCTTGCAGAGAATAGCACATCAGATATAAAGGCTTCGAGAAGAGCAATTGACTTTCAATATGGATGGTAACTGCTCCTCTTTTATATATATAAAATCATTAAATTATACTAGTATAATTTCGATAATTATTATATTATTTTAATAACTTGATATATAATGTAATTTTTATTAATTTAAATGATTGAATTATTTTATATATTATCAAAATCTTTCATGTTAATTAAATTTTGTTAAAATTAAATAACATAATTTATATTTTAGTATATTTTAAAATGTTTTATATTAAGTTGATTTTAATTTATATGAATGAGATAATAAATTATTTTTGATTAATATGAAATTTTATAAATATAATCTATGTGAAATTTAAGAAAATATTATTCAGTTTAAAATTATAAAATGATGTAATAAATGTCAAAATTATAAGAAAATAATTTGATCATATATATATATAAAGAGCAAGAGGAAGAAGAGAAGTTGTTGTGTCATGGAATGGAAGGTGAAGAGAGCTTACATGAGGCAAAAAGTCCAGATGGTGGAAAAAAAGGATAGAATGAAGAAGAAGAAGAAGAAAAAGAATAAGGACAAGGAAATTGATGAGGAGAAATTGCAGGAGTCAAAAAGTGCAGATGGTGCAAAAAAAGATAGAATGAAGAAGGAAAATAATAAGGACAAGGGAATTGAAGAGATTAAATCTGAAGTTAGGAAGTCTTCCAGAATTAAAATTTGTTTAAGGTGTAAATTTGTTTAAGCTACTAAATGGGAATAGTACATCTTCTCAAGCTAGCACAAGTTAAAGAGTTACTATAAGAAAGACAAAATCGAATAAGTAGGAAATTGAGAACCTAAGGAAGAACATAACAAAGGATAAGCTCGTTAGGAATAATGAAAAACGAGATAAAATTAAAGATGCAGTTCAATCGTTTAAGGAAAAGATAGAATATGTAGGGAGGTTAAGAAAGAATTGTCAGATGTTAGCTAGCTAGGGAGCTTTTTGAACTAAAGTCTTTAATTACGTGTTTTTCAAGAAATCTTGTGAGCGAAAAACAGATCTTTTTGGAGAACTTGTGAGATGATTTTGTCAAATGAACAAGAGATTACAAACATGAGTTATTTATGCATAAAGATAGAAGGGTACGTTAGGAAAACAAATCATAAAACAAGTGAAAAGGATGTTAATTATAGTAGATAATGAAGGATGGACCACCAAAAATAGAACTATGAAATATGATCACAACTAGCATGGTCCCCTATACTTTGAGATTTTGAGGCGTGTTGTGACTTATGAGAAACGTACGCTATTAACAGCACATTAACTAAAGTGAAAAGTGGTAAATAAAAATATTCCTTAGTTGATTGTTGTTAACTTGTTTGATTGATTGCAGGTTTATGGAACCATTAACAAAAGGAGAGTATCCTAAAAACATGCGAGCCCTGGTTGGAAGTAGATTGCCTAAGTTCTCCAAATGGCAAGCCAAGCTAGTGAATGGATCATTTGATTTTATTGGCTTAAACTATTACTCCTCTGGTTATATTAATGGTGTGCCTCCAAGCAACGCCAAACCCAATTATCTAACAGATTCTCGCACCAACACTTCATGTAAGGACACCATCCATCTATCTATCATCACTTTTGTTCGATTTCAAAGATACAATTTCAGATAAGAATAAAATGAAAGTAAAAGTAAAAGTCTTCATCTTTTAATAAAATTATTTTTATCTCAAAAGTATTTTTTCACATAAATATCAATCATAGACAAAATACCTTGCATTGCACCCTTTATTTGTACTTTTCCTTGTTTCTCTTATTGAAAAGTAACATCAGCATTTTTTTTGCAATTGTAGTTGAACGCAATGGAAGACCCCTAGGTCTAAGGGTACGTTTGTAGCCACCTAAAACTATAGTTGTGTTTCAAGTTGAATTCCTTTGATAAAATATTATATGAAGTTTCTATGTAATTATAATGCAGGCCGCTTCAAATTGGATATACTTTTATCCAAAGGGACTTCGAGATCTTCTGTTATATACCAAGGACAAATACAATAACCCTTTGATTTACATCACCGAAAATGGTAAATACGCTAATTCATTCCCCAGATCTTATATTGAGATTTAAATCTAGATAAAATAAATGAGAATATGTATGATATTTGGTATTACATTAATTTGCATACTTTATTTAACTTGCAGGTATGAACGAATTCAATGATCCAACCCTTTCCGTAGAAGAAGCTCTCTTGGATATTTATAGAATTGATTATTATTATCGTCATTTTTATTATCTTCGATCAGCAATTAAGTAAGTTGTTTTTTATATATATCTATATAAAATTCATGACTTGTTTTTTTAAAATATTGACTTATAACAAAAATATATGCAGGGCTGGCGCGAACGTTAAGGGATTTTTTGCATGGTCATTTTTTGGACTGTAATGAATGGTTTGCAGGGTTCACTGTTCGGTTTGGATTGAACTTTGTAGATTACAAAGATGGCTTAAAAAGGTACCCTAAGCTTTCTGCTCAGTGGTACAAGAACTTTCTGAAAAGAAACTAGTATTAGATCCACCGTTTGAAAGCTATGCAGCACCTAAAAAACGATTAAGTTAAGCTCAATGTTTGTAATTGTAGCTAATTCCACGTATAAGTCATTAGGTTGTTGTTTTCTGTTAGATCAATTTCATCGCATACTAATAAGTGTCATGCGCACCAGCACAGCTATACATTAATATGTTATAGCTTATCCTTCATGTATCAGTTTGATTTTGAATGTTATCTCAGAATTAAGATTCAGTTTCAGTTTCAACAATTAGAATTTTTAGGGGATGATTCAAAATAAACAATGATATATAGTCAATCGTAATTGGTCAATTGGTCACGGTAGAAATAAATTGTGATTAGTAGAAATAATATAAATACCAAAATCAAAACGGGAATTATTAAAGTATTAAACCGTTATGATTTATTATTGCTATGTCATTGCAAAAACAAAAAAAAAAATTCCAATAGTTACAAATGAGGATTTGGCCGGGGCAGCCGTTCCTTCTATTTTCTTTTTCTCCGTTCTAAGTTTGGGTTAACATGATTCAATATTTTGTTTTTTTGTTACATGAGTTCATTTTAGGAGGGCCTACTGTATATAATAGATTTTAACAATTTAAAAAATGACATTGAAGGACAGATAAATTCTTGAGAATATTGTTATGACATACTTCGAGCTACCAATTTTCTATATATTTTTTCCTTCTAAATTTTCTAAAACAAAAACAAGTGATTATTTTTTTAAAATAAGATGAACCAAAAATATGTTTTCTATTAATAAATGACGACATTTTTTAGTGCGTTTAATTTAATTTGCAAATATAATATTACAAAATCATCCATAAGCTTCAAAAGAATTTTTAACAAGAAAAACAAGAAGTTTTACACTCGTACTCCATAAAAAAGTTGTAGATAATGCTCTAGCTCCAAGCCTACAACTTCAACTTTTAATGTTTTGATTCAAAACTAGCTCCATAAAAAAGGTTCATTTGACAAGAATATAAACTTTTTGTTTAAAAGGTATGTGTTTTATATCGAGGACTAATGAGCAATCATATAAGTGAATTTTGATATCATATTTTAATTCAAAATTTTAAGACTAAGGTTTATGAGTCTTATCCTCACTTATATAGTGTTTAACCTTTTCACATTCACATAACTTGATTGTGGTTACCCCAACACTGTTGTATTGGGTCTGAGAGGGGTGAGTATCGAGGAAATTTACTCTAATGGGCCATTGAGCAATCACATAAGTAAATTTCGATACCACACCTTAACCCAAAATCTTAAGATTCAGGTTTATAGGTTTTATCATCACTTATATGATGTTTAATCTTTCCATTCCTACCCGATATGAGACTTTACTCACACCCATATTCCAACATTCTATCCATTTTTACCTAATGTATGACTTCACCTTACACTCGTATTCCAACAATCCCCCCTCAAGTGTGAGTCTCTTCCACATGATAGTCTCTACCTCTAGCAAAATTCATTTTCAATCCACAAGTATCCATTAGTGACCCTTAGAGCTTTAACAATGGTTACCCCTGCCCTACTTAGCAATTGCCACCAATATACTCTAGTACTTTGCACTGCCACACTTTGCACCACTGCACTCCCAATCGAGCCACGACCACATGACACATTGTCTAGTTTCAATGCATAGACTCACCCACTATGAAGACTTTCGATACAAGAGATTCTCATGTCCATGGATCCACATGACACATTGGGCAAAGTAGAAGCGTCTTGCTCTGCATCTTTAATTGAATTTAAAAAAATGACGTTCTTTTATCTCTTTTTCATCCTTTTTTATAAGATATATTTATATTACGATTTTTTAAAAAAAATAAATGTGTAGAAATTATTTTAACCACTCTTACCTAAAATCAGGATCGTGCCTACTACAGTACTAGTGGTTAAAGAAAAGTATAGTAATTATTGGGCTGTTAATGAAATGGACTTGTCCATATGAATTTTTAATTTGAGGCGTGCCCGTTTCAAGATACAGAATTGCTGATAAAAAAAAATGTCTCGTGATACATGTTTAATATTTATCTAATCCCCTGTTGTGATATGTTGAGGTTCTTAATGTGACATTTATATGTAGCGTGATAACATCGTGCCTTTAAAAGACCACATATCTTAATTTGTAGATTTTTTTTATATTAAGAGTGATGTTGGTGCTAGATGTGTGTCTAACGTTGTAGTTGTTACAAGAGCGTTTGAAGTAATCAATTGTATTTAATTTGCTCTTATAAATTTGTGTATTCATATCTGAGTGTGACGCTCTCCTCAGTCTCTTCATTAACTTACTTTATATTTTATAAGCGTGAAAATAGTGGAAAGAAAGGTATGTCTTTCAAATGGATATATTTTACTCATAAAATAATGCTAATAGTTTCAACAATTATTATTTTTTGAATGAAAATGACATTTTCAAAATTAAAGTTAATAAAATTTTACTTTAAATGAATAATGTTGCAAAAAATATATATTTTTAACTTTATTATTGATTGAAAAAAGTATTAAATAAAATTGAATACAATAATTTAATAAGGATTACATTTTAAAAAGTTTTAAAAGTAAACTTTAAATAAATTATTTAATTATTTCAATTTAATCTTTGAAAATCTGGTCATAGAATTCGTTTTAAGAGTCCATACACGGTCCCTATACTTCTTATTAAAATTGCAATAGTTAGAGTATCAGGGCTAGTTCTTAGTAATGGATAAGAAAAGAAAAAGAAAAGCCATTCAACTTCAAGCATGTTGTTGTTGTTGTTTTATTAACAAATGTTAGTTGTTAGTATGTTATGTTAGTAAGAAAATTTGAATTGATAATTTGTTATCTCAATCACTATACCACCTTAATTATGAATCTGGCTTTTGGGCATGTTGCATTTTGGTTGTGGAGCGAAATCTTATGCTTTCATGTAGACGAGTGTAAAAAAAATTGGTTTGAATTGAATTGAATCGACTTACTTTTTTTTTTCAAACTAGTTTAAGAAAAAGGGAATGTGTTGTTTTATAAAATCAATTTGATTAATTAAATTGGTTTTCATTTAAATATTTTTTTATTTGAAAATCAGTTTGAAACTAGTCTGACTCTTAAAATCAATTTAAATTTAGTTAAAAAATAGTTTTATTCATAACCAATTTTTTAAAACCAGTTCAATTTTGAATAGATTTTCAAACTAATATGACTATTTGGATATGAAATCGAATTAGTTAAAACATATTAAAACCAAGTCAGTTTGATTTTATCGAATTAGTTTCATCTTCATGTTTCTATTTAATGTCGAAGGTATAAAGTTTAAATGTGAAATAAGATTTTGTTGTAAGTAAGTAAACTATATACTTTTAAGTAATCTTAAATTGACCACAAATTTGAATGTTACTAGTATTTTATAATACAATGACCATTGGTATAATGTCGAGTAACACATGTTTATTTAACTTAAACCTCGTGGTCATGCAACTGAGTTTAGCAACAAATGGAAGCTTTAAACTCCGAAAATTTTAAATAATTATAATATATATAAAGTCAAATTGTGCACACCCAGTCGAAAATGGCCTATAATATATATTCTTCCCCATCTAGCTTATAGGCTTATAGTTTATAAATACTTGGGGGTCAGCAAATATTACTTTGGTATAATGAGTGCTATTCGGGCTGGATTGCATATATCTTAATTTATTGTTTAATAATTTAATAAACAAGACACTTTAATCATGTTAGAATCGAAAGATTTATATGATTTTTTAATTTAATAAATAATAATTGAATAATTAGTATTAAAATGAGTCAACATACACATTATCTGACTAATCACACATTATCATAAAGGAGAAATTAAAAGTAAATAAGTTTTTTTAAAAATTATTTTTTTGACAACTTTAAAAAACTAATTAAGAGAAAAAAATTTCCTATATTTATAATGATTAAGCATATTGAGTGTCCAATTGTGTATCAAAAATAATTGTCTCGGAAGAAGGTGACATGTAAAAAATCAAAAAGAATTATTATTAAGACACTGATTTTTCTAAATAAATTATAAAAAATACAAACTAATATATATAAACTAGAGTCATAAAATCATATATAGATCATTAACATTATAACATAATTAGTGATCAAGTGAGAACCCTCTTTGTAAGGAGAAATAAGGAGAATTATAAATTTGAACCATAAAGCAATATATAGATTATTAAGAATAAAATTTAATTAGGAATCACATGATTACTTAAATAATCATATGCATTTATCTTTTTGGTAGATTCGTGACTTTTCAAAATTGCTTTTGCCCCTAAACAACGCATTTGTCTTACCCAAAAATATCTTTGTATATATACTTTTCTATACAAACAAGGGGGCCAAGAAGGCCCAAAAAAAGAAACTAACTTAACACAATGCGGGGCATAGCATAGAACAACCCATATTTAGTCACGGGCTTCTGCTTCCTACACCATTCGTTTTTCTAATACACCATTTTCGTAACAGTAAAATTCCCAAAATATCCTTCTCTATTTTATACGTTTTGCTTCATACGGATCCACATAATTCATATGGATTGCCAAATCCATAAAAGAAAAAACACACTCACACTTACGGATTGGGCCCAATCCATAAAAGAAAAAAAACTTAAAAAAACTTACAGATTGGCCCAATCCATAAGGTTATGAATTTGCCAATCCGTAAAAAATAAAACTCATACGAATTGCCGAATCTATAAGATTCTTACGGATTCGCCAATCTGTATGAATTATGCGGATCTGTATAAAGCAAAACGCGTAAAATAGCGAAAGATATTTTGAAAATTTCACTATTATAAAAATGGTGTATTAGAAAATCGAATGGTGTAGGAAGCAGAAGCCTTAGTCACGTAAGAGTGGAAGACACATGTTATGTTCCATTCCATCAAGTGGGTTCCAATTGGGATGTGGTGGGCCATTTAGCCTAAGAAGCATATTCACTGTAGACGAGTTCAAACTTAAGCTAAACATCAACATGATGATGGTGTTTGGTCTAAGGTGTGAGTCCTCCATATATAGATATATAGCAATGATAAATATTTGGAGTGAAAATTTTATTGTTTATAATAATTTTATCTAATTTGAATAAAGTTATTTTTAGTTAAAATACATGTAATCTAAACTAAAAGAATATGCCAATGCTCTATTACACAATAGCCCTGATAGTAGGATAATTTTTATGGCATTATTGGAATGATGGAATCACACTCAACAAAAATAAGGTTCCTAATGCCCAGGGTCCAAGCAGAAATTAGAATGGATACCCGATACCCTACAGTTCCTGCATAAGGACTGCAGTAAAGCCAACCTTAATTCCGCTGAAACCTCACCACCCAATTGCCACCTTGCACAAGTTGCTGCAAAAGCTAGCTTGAAGTTCGTATGGCATTTCATTTGAATAATTTTCTTACCCTGTATGTAACTCATCCACACCCAATATCCTCATATAGTGATTTAGAGTTCTCTTTGTTTGTTGAGACCTTTCGCTTGTTCCTTCACTAGTGCATAGGAACATAATTATATAAAATACATAGTAATAGTAATTAATATAATTATGATGACTATATATTCTGATATAATTGAAAAACTTTAAAATATAATCATGTAAAAGAATATTGTATATTATAGATTCAAGACCAGTACAATGCTAGTATAAGTTTATTCCTTTAGCAAAATATATGATTAATCATATCAATTATAACACTGTGAGAATGGAATAAATTAGAAAGGAAATATCATTACAAAAATTAATTAAGTTTATAAAATAAAATTTGATCAATTACCTTTTTTTATTCTGCATTTGATCTCTTACTTTAAACTTAGTAAATTTATATATGGGTTCACAATCCACTTCTATTGTGATGAATCGTTACTGGATCCACATGAATTAATTATATATATTTTTTCGGTGAAACAGGAATTAATTAATACGCCCACATCAATCATAATTTTTTCTTTAAATATTAATTTTAAAATTATGTTTATGACATAAAATAAGCAATGGCCCGTGATTAAAAATTAGAGAATTAAAACTATAATACAAATCTTATTAGTATTAAATTTTATTAAAAAGGAATAAATGTTGTATCATACCTGCTATTTTTGCTTGATGATAATTAACATTTATTTGATAAAAAATTAAATAGAATATTTTACAAGAATTTTAAAATTTCCATTTTTTTAAGAAAAATGAGTAATCCAAGTTTTGTTTGGGATGCTTTTTAGTTTTAAGTTTTTAAAAATCAAAATCGGTTTTTGGTTTTTAGTTTTTAATTTCTGTTTTCTTTTCTAGCTTTAAAAAAATTATTATGAATCATATAAACAACAATAATAATAAAAATTAAATTTATTTTTATCCTTCTATTTTTTGTCAAATTTGATTTTAGTTCATATTTTTTTAGTCGTTTATTCTGGTCCTCAAGTTTAAAAAAATGTGGATCAAATTCCTAAAATCAACCTTTTGTATTAAAAGTGAGGGACTAAATCAGCATATTTTTCAAAATTTGAGAACTAAAAGATCTATTTGAAAAAATAAGGGTTAAAATCAAATTTAATCAGAAGATGTAGAAGGAGAAAAAATATTTTACTCCTTCGTGTTTTGTAATGATTTATGATGAGAATAACTCATTGTGATTGTTTTGTAAGATGTATACTGAGGTATCGGAGCCATTGTGGGAGAAGGAGTGGTTGCTTTGTAGGCTGTGCCGGAAAAGGAGAAGCAAGTAACGAAGTTGTCAAGGGAGAGATTCATGAGAGTTATTGGTGGGGCTGTGATGACCGAAACAATGAAAAAGATAAGACAACTTCTAAAAATCATTTCAATCCCTAAACATATTTATTTTAAATTTAAATTTAAAAAACAAAGTTTTCTTACCAGTTACAACCAACTCAAATAAAGCCTAAGAAATATTTAATTAAAATTGTATTTGATTTATTTTACTATTTTAATAAACAAATTTTAATTAATTTTATCAAATATAATCTAAATTTCATCTATGTTTGGTAAAAAAAAACTCACTTTTGCATTTGACAGCATAGGCATATCCTATTCACATGACGTATAGAATTGTAGTAAGTGGATATTATGGTTTTCTTTAATTAGCAAAAAGTAAGTGGATACTATGATAAACGCAGGTAACATGAAGTCGTTGACAATTAGGATGGAGGCTTAAAATAAAATGATAGTTACTTATTCTAAAATAGGCTAATTACCCTTTACTAGCTTTGGGTTCATGTGTCAAGCATCTACCTCATCTTAAATTCATATATATACAACATCAACAATGTCAAATACGCATTTAATACATACATTACTATAATACATTAATTATTAACTTGAGCACTTGAATATCTTTTTACAAATATCCAATCTCTATATTTCCACGACCATCTCAACTACATAAAAAAGGACTTCTAAAAGAAAACATAAAAAAAGGAAATTCATTATCTACAATGTTACATACGCAACTCAAACAATAAAAGACGTACTTTAGTCAAAATTATATCCAATTCAATCTAATTAATGATATTTCACACCTCGAACCCAACATCATCATATATTTTATGTTTTCTTTTTTTATCTCAATATTCTTATTTTCATTTCTCATTTTCGTTGCTACCTCATACACTTCCAAGAAAAAATATGCACCCGTCATTTTCCGTTATTATAGTATTTGATTCTATACCAACTTCGAACACGATAGATACTGACTCTGCACCTACACCCACCCACCAACCCTAAAGAGGTGACCCCATTAACTATTAAATTAATGAAGAATTTTTTTATTTATCACATGTGCGATGAATTCTTCAATTTCCAACTGCTTTTATTTCACCTACTTTTCGTTCAAGTCATTCCAATGGATACTCTCAATTACAGTACACACGCGTTTGTACAAAGTCAGTCTAACTCTCTACTCTCCAAAACCAAACGTGAGAAAAAATTGTCACATATAAATTTAAATTAACAGTATAATATATTACAATAACAACTAATTTTATGAATATAAAATGATGTATATGGTCAGTAAATTAAATATCAATATAAATTAGGATCTTATTAATTAGTGTACTTAGAACATTAATTAAGAAATTTTTAAAAATATATTATAGAGATTATAAGAATACATAAAATAGGTCGGTTATAAACAATATAATTTTACATATCTTAATAAAAAATATTTTTTCTTTATATTTTTTAATTAATGTCTTAAAAATACTGATTATTATTTGTTTATAAATTACTCCAAAACATTTTGATATTAATAATTTAATTTGTATTAAACAAAGGCAATATTAACGAATGTTTTTTAATGATTCAGACACACGTATATATTAGGTGCTTGATGATATGGATAACCCAGTATGACGTGGCTGATGGTGTGCTTTTTCCCAAAATATAGTTGAATGGAAGTTGGTCAACTATGATAAGTTGTATAACAAATCTTATTACATGTACGATGCTGAGTTTTGCTGAAGGCATAAAGTGGCCAAAAAATGAAAAACTTTGACACTTAATTAAAACGGATAAGATATGACTTGTTCAATAATGAGAGCCAGTCCAGCGCAACAAAAATTGTAAGACACGTTTTAATTTAAGATGAAGATCCAACGACGAATTGCTAAGAAATTCAGTAAAATTCAATCGACATATTATTTTATTTTTTATTTTTAGAAAAAACATTGCTACACAGTATGAAGCAAAAATTCCAGTAAAAAAGAAGAAGTAAAGTTGCGAAAACAAAAACAGCATCTAACAATCGAAATGGAATTAAGCATCATCATATATCTAGAGATTGAAAATTTAAAGTTATTTTTAATAAATTGACACATATAAATATATATGAGAATTCTTATATATTTTCGTTTTTGAACTAAATAGCATTCTTGTTTTAAAAAATGATGGTTAATTTTTGTTTAACAAACATTTTGATTGAATTTGGAATGTTAAAATCAAATAACAAAATAAATTTCTTTTTTCTTTTTAAGAATGTATTTAGATAAATAGTATAATTAAAAAATTGTTAATAAATTCTTATATTTCTTATTATATAAGAATTTATGGTATAAATGTGGCCATAAAATTTATTAAAATAAACTACACTGATTAAAATAATAATTTATTTCACAAATTCAATTAATTTCTATATAAACTCTTCAAAATATTTCCTTCATTTGACATCTACGTACATAGCATGTGACCTTTCCAAGTTTAGTTTATTACCCTTTGACGATGGACCGTCAAAGATAAATGTTAGATGAAATTCAAAGTTAGCATAATAATACTGTAATTTGTTACAAAGAAATGGTTATGAACATAGCTTAATCTACGGTTATTCGTTAGTGGTTGGACCAAATCAATTCCCCTATTCAAATTAAACAAGTCATACGGATAAAGGTTGAACTAATTAAACAGTTACGAAATAGACAAAGGTTGGAATAAGATGCTGATTTGGGTGGTTTTTAAGTTGAGTTTTGAAATTTTAAAAAATAACAATTCCTTTTTATTTTTAGTCTCAAAAATATTTTAAAATATGATTAATTTAAAATAAATTTATTTTAAAAGTTTCATATGGTATTAAATTTAGTTTAAGAATATTTTTGTATGATAATGATGATAATGATGATGATAATAATGTCACCAACAAAAGTGGTAGAGATACCAATGGTGATACCAGTGACATTGATAATTAGTGGTGATGATGATGGTGGTGAAGACAACGATGATAGTAATGTCGATATCGATAATGGTGATAATTATGATGGTGTCAATTTAGTTATGTTGATTGTGACGATGCTGACAGTGGTTGTGGTGAAGAAGCTAGTATCTTTGGTGTTGGTGGTAACAACGCCAGTAGTGATGGTGGTAACAACGATGATGATGTTGGTGGTGACAATAAGTGGTATAGTGGTAGCGATGATAGAGTTGATATTGGTGATGACAACAAAAAATATCATTACCAAATGTAAGAAATATATATTTTTAAACTAAAAATCAAATTCACAATTTTTTTTAAATGAGTGTAAAAATATTTTAAAAATAATTTAAAAATCATTTCAATTTTATTTTTTGACAAACACATTTTATTTCAAAAATTACATTTAAAACCAAAAGCTAAAAACTTATAACCACTCAAAGTAATCAGTAGCTACTAGTATCTTTATCTTTTACCATATTTATTTTCAACATTTTAAACAACTTCACTTTTACCCATTGTTTATTTACACTTCGGTTAACCTCCTTTTACCTTTTTTTTAATTAAAAAAAAAGCCTCTTTGCATGGTTATCTTGTGTCTAGAGCCGATACTCAAAGAAAAGGATAACTAATGTGTAACTTATTAACAAAAAGTTTAAAAGTACAATATTATTACAATTTTAAAGTATAAACACAAGTAAAGGAATAAAAATAAATGATTTTAATTATATTATATTTTTAAACTTATTTTAGTTATTATTTTTATTATTCATAACATATTTATCTTAGGAATTTGAGAAGATTAAAATCATAACCACCTAAAATAATTTGCCTTAAAAAACTAGAATTTTTATAAAAAATCATATAAATATGTTTTTTTTTATATTTAGTTAGTTTAAAAATTAATTTTATCAAACAATTTATTTTAGAGGAACACTTTTACTTAAATAAGCTAGTTTACTACCTTTTAGTTTTTAATTTGATAATTTTAAACTTTCAGCTAACTTATTAACTAGTTTTTATCACACTCTAAATATGCTAAAGATTTTTTACAAAATATTATTATTTACGATTACGTAATTTTAATTCCACTAAAAAAAATAGCAGGGGAAACAACGTGTCAAACTATGCGTGCGTTAGATAAATGTTACAAGGATAGAAAAGTTATATCGGTATACTCTTTTAATTTCTCCCCTCTTCCCGACATCTTACATATAATGGTTATCTAATTACGTATTTTGATTTGTTTTACATCAGCAATTGGAATTTGATTCAATATTATCAACACACATGCCCTTTCAAATTTTACAAACTTCAAAATTACGTGTAAGAATTTGCCCTCTCAAAAAAAAAGTTTAAGAATTAAAAGTTTATTTGTTTTGTAAAATATTTTTTTAATTATATTTTACTTACCTTTATAATTAATTACAAACGTTTCATTATTTATTTTATTTCTTATTTTTAATAATCCATATAAGTAAGAGTCATAACGGGATTTTTCTATTTTTAATATTTCATGACAAATATTTAAAGTCAGAAATAAAATGAATTTTTTTTTATACTTATATACAAAAATAATGAGTAATGATTTTTTTCACTAAACAAGTAATAACATGTATATTTGGTTAGTTTGTGAGTGCATTAAAATAGAAAAGAACAGTATTTATATCATATTATATTATGTTATATGTATAATTAAGAAATATTTTCAGCTTGCCAGATTCGTTTTATTAGTTGATTATTAATAATTTGGTGAATAATTTTAGGGTCCCAGCTTGTTATTATTATTTACTTAAGTATACTTTTAAGTTTAAACTAAAAAAAGAACTTAAAATAAAAGTAAAAGTTATTGGTTAGATTTCATTTTAATTTTGGGGATGAATTTTTGTTTATAAGGAAGTAAGGGGTTTCGTATTTGTTGGTTTAGTTGGCACTTGGCAGAGGGAGGTTTTCGGTTTTGTACTCTGAACTTCTTGTACTGTTGCTACACAATTGAGGCACATCTTGTGCTTTGATGTTTTTTTTTATTATAAATAAAACACCTTTAGCTTATTTAAAAAAAAAAGATTTCATTTTTTTAGCATATAATTTCATTTTGAGTTAAAATACGTTTAATAATATTTTTTTAAAATAATCTTATTTAAAAGTAGTTATCTTGTATAATGAAAAAATATATTTATAAAATAAAAATATTCTGTAAACTTAACTTAATTGACATAAGTCAGTATAATAATAATAGATAATAAAAATAAAAATTAATGTTCAAATATTTAAAATTAAACTTTTAATTTATAAAAATGTTACAATTAAAATACGTCTCGTATGTTACAATAAAAATGTTACAATTTATATATATATAAACAATGACATAAGTCATTTTACTCATATTTATTAAATTATTTTTATTTAACTTTTTTTATACATATGATAGAGTTTTATTATTCTTTTTTGTTTGTCTTCTTTCACTCATTTGCATGTTCAATGCACCAAACCTTCTTATATTATTTTAGCATTACACGAGAAGACTTAAAAAAAAGCATTATACTACAGGATATTAAACAATTTTAATTCAAATATTTTTTTCATACTTCTATTTTTTTTTCCAACCAAACAATTTCTCTTTCTATTCTATTTTTCACTTATTTCTCTTCTTTTATTTTTCCACATATTCTGTTCCATTTTTTCTCTTTTCTTCCTCACAACCAAACAAAGGGTTACTGTTTTAGGACTTCATGTTTTTCCTTTTAAAATTCTTTAAAATCAGTTTATGTAAGTAGTAATTCAATTTAACTGATTTTCAATGTTTTAAGATGAATTAAATAATTTCACAAATTTTTATGCTTTCTTATTTTGATTTTTGAAGAATTTGTAAAATATAATTTTTATGGTTGTGAATTTTTTATAACATAAATTCTTATAATTTCATTATTTATATTTAGTAGTAAAACCAAATTATTATTAGCAATAAAAATATTATTTATGTGTGTGAATTTTATTCTTTATATTTACTAATGCAATCAAATTATCATTGGCAAGAAAGATATTATTAGAAACGAATTCAAATTATTATTAGCAAACAACTTATTTATTAAAAAGAATTCAAATTATTATTTGAAAAAGGTTATTTATTTATTCCATCAATATGCTACTTGTGGTATATATTAATACTTCTTAAAATATATTGAATTTAATATTAATAATAGTTTAATGGCTTCTGAATGAAAACTTTCTAATGATTTACTACAAGCTAAGATGGCGACGACTCAACATCCGACCTATTGCAGATAGCTGGGTTACAGCAAACGACGCAAGTTTTACGTATAGCTTACCCAAGACGATCAGAATATGTTGACCACGAGAATTTGTTCCATTAAAATTTTAATATATAGCATTGAAAAGTTCTTAGCTAGAAACTAAATATATATTCAGCAAAATTTGGTATTATTCTAATTTAAAAAGTAATTTTGAATCGAATTTTAAACATATAATTGTTTTAAAAACTTGGAGGAAAAGTTTATCGTCTAGAGTAATTTTATTTAGTTTAAGTAAAATTATTTTTAATAAAAAATAGATGTAATCTTTAAAAGAAAATAAAATAGAGAACAGACTTTTTAGTTTCATATTGTTATCTTATTGTTTAATTATTTTAAAATTTAAAACTATGACTATTCATATATTTAAGGATCAACTAGAAACTATTCAAATAAACATTTGGATGAGATGGAATATATCACGACAGCCAATAATGCTGTCAGTAATAAAAAAAATCTTTCCTCTAAATATTCAATTTAGAGCGGCAAAGTATATACATTTATAGATATCATATCAATCGCTGTCATCCCTAATAGGAATTGACACGTTTGATCGAGTGTTACGCTTATGTTAGATGATTTTTCTTGTTGATAAATGATATGTAAATTTTATTATGTAAACTCTAGTTGAAGTTGGTAATCATTCTTGGCCTTGCAAAGAAACATATCTTCTTCTAATTTAAACTTTTAGGAAATAAAAAAAAGAATAATGGGTCTATTTTGATTTTTAATATGAGGGGACGGAGAGAACAAGAAACATATTCGTGGTTTCTGTAGATAACTTGAAGGTTGGAACAAGTTTTCCTCTATAAAAAGGAACGCAATAATTTGCTGAGAAACATGAAATGCAAATAAGCAGATATGGCACATAACGGATATGTACTTGTATCTCTCATTGCTCTTGTTATCTCATTCATTACTATCACAGAAGGCGTTACTACCCCTAATCCTGAAATAGCATCTCTGAATCGGAATAGTTTCCCATCTGGCTTCATCTTTGGCACAGCATCCTCGGCATATCAGGTACACACATTCACGAGATAATTTATAATTCGATAACAATTTAAAATTATTTGATATCATCGCTGTATAACTTTTTTTCTCATATATATTACCGTAGATGCATGACATAATAAGTTAAAATGTTAAAATGTTTTCGTTTTATTTTTATACTTTTTTTAATGCAGTTTTTTCTTACTTTATTTTGTGGTGTTCATGATTATGTATTATGCAGTACGAAGGTGCCGCAAATGAGGGTGGTAGAGGACCAAGTATTTGGGATACCTTCACCCATAAATATCCAGGTATATATGTATATGGTTCCCTCCTATTGTTTTTTTCTCCAAAATTTATACAATTGTTCATATGCGAATTGACATGATGCAGATAAGATAAAGGACAGAGACAGTGGAGATGTAGCCGTTGATTCATATCATCGCTACAAGGTATTGCCGATTCAAAGTTTTTGTTTCTTCTAAAGTAATTTATCAATTATATTATCCTTACTAATGAAAAGTACTGAATAATAAATTAAAACTCATCAGTTATTTGCATAATAAAATATGAATTGGAAAAGTTGCTTTTCTAATTTTCTTATCACGATCATGACGTACACTTTTAATGATTGCCACTGGCTTGTATCGTGCTGTAAAAAAAAACTATACAGTATCAGGAAATATTGTAACCAAATTAATTAATTAATAATTAATTAAGAAATCAATTAATTAGACCCTTGCAGATTCAACTGAGAGATAAATTTTAAACACTAAAAAGTTAAAATAAATGCTAGTATCTTTTGTTTTTCGCTGTTTTCATTTTTCAACTAAAGATAGTGATGGCATGTTGCATACTTTTAGGAAGATGTTGGGATTATGAAGGATATGAATTTGGATGCTTACAGATTTTCCATATCTTGGTCTAGAATACTCCCGAGTAAGTCAATTATAGATCAATGACTATTTTGGACTAAAATCTACCTGTTTGGATCGATGTTCTACTTTAACCTTTGTTTTCCCCCCCAAAAAACTATATTTCTATAGAAGGAAAGCTAAGTGGAGGTATAAATCAAGAAGGAATCGACTATTACAACAACCTTATCAATGAGCTACTAGCAAATGGTCTGTACAAAAGCTTTATTACTGGTTTTTATTATGCTTTACATTTTAGCAATTTCTCATGTTATTGATGATGATAATATATTAAATATATATATCAAAATAATTTCAGGTCTTAAACCATTTGTGACTCTTTTCCATTGGGATCTTCCCCAATCGTTAGAAGATGAGTATGGTGGTTTCTTGAGTCCTCGCATTGTGTAAGTGATACAATTTAAAATTTTGACTTGAAAGCTTAGCTAAAAGTCTAAAACATTTATGGAAACATTTTTTAAAGATCACACCTATTGAATACAGGAAAGATTTTCAAGACTATGCAGACCTTTGCTTCAAAGAATTTGGAGATAGAGTAAAACATTGGATAACTTTGAATGAGCCATGGAGTTATAGCCAACATGGTTATGCAACAGGGGAAATGGCTCCAGGTCGATGTTCTGCTTGGATGAATCCTAATTGCAATGGTGGTGATTCTGCAACAGAACCTTATTTGGTCTCGCATCACCAACTTCTTGCTCATGCAGCAAGTGTTCATGTGTACAAGACCAAGTATCAGGTTAGTTAATTATTAATTGACAACCTTATTAATTGTTTTAAGGTTAGTTTGGATGCATAAATAAAATCTCAAGGATGTTGAAAAGGGAAATTATATATTGATACTTGCAATTTTTAAATTTATTTTTGAATAACTTTTAATTAAAAATTATGGGTGCAGACATTTCAAAATGGTTTGATAGGCATAACCTTGAATGTTAATTGGTACGTGCCGTTCTCGGATAACAAACTTGATCACAAGGCTACTGAACGAGCTATTGACTTCCAGTATGGATGGTAAGTACTTCATTCTCAAAATAGACATTAAACAGCTCGAACATACTTCTTTAATGGAAGTATGGAACATAAATGATAAATAGATAAAAATGCATCAAACGATGGAGCTAGTTAGCATAATTACTATCCAAAATATATACAAATAGATTGTTTACTTCATTTGTTTGTTCCATTTTAGGTTTATGGATCCACTAACAATGGGAGATTATCCAAAAAGCATGCGATTCTTAGTGAGAGCACGATTACCAAAGTTTACAAAAGAGCAATCCAAACTACTTATTGATTCTTTTGATTTTATTGGCATAAACTACTATACCTCTTCTTATGCCTCAGATGCACCTCAACTAAGCAATTCCAAAATCAGCTACCTAACAGATTCCCTTTCTAATTCCTCATGTAAGCAGACTTGTCTAATATCTATATATTAGTTGTATAAATTGTATATATGTTGAATTTGATTATTATAGATAATGACATGTCTTTCATTTTTGTGATTGTAGTTGTACGTGATGGAAAACCCATTGGTCTAAACGTACGTGTGTGGTGACATATAAAATTGTATTAATTGTTCTTCAAGTTTATTAATTACTATGCTTTTGTTAATAATAAATAAAATTGTTTTTCATGATTACGCAGGTTGCTTCAGATTGGTTGTACGTTTATCCAAGAGGATTTCGAGACGTTTTGTTATACACTAAAAAGAAATACAACAATCCTTTAATTTATATTACAGAAAATGGTAAATAACCTTGAATATCAAATTTATTTTCCTTTGAATGCTGTTAAAAATTAGTTGTAAATAATTTGATGAGAAAGTAATCAAAAAATAAAATTTAGTGTGTATATACATGCCTATATGCAATTTTAATTATATTCATAGATGTTAATTGAATAAATTATGTAACATAATTTACAATTTTCTTTCTTATTGTACAGGTATAAATGAGTATGATGATCCATCACTATCACTTGAAGAATCTCTTCTTGATATTTATAGAATTGATTATCATTATCGTCATCTCTTTTATCTTCAAGAAGCAATTAAGTAAGAAATTTCTTTATGTGTCTAAAGATATTATTTTGTTTGCTATTGCTTTGGAATTTACATTTTTTTTATTTGTTTTCTTTCAATGTAAATACAGGAATGGTGTGAATGTAAAAGGGTATTTCGCATGGTCTTTGCTGGACAATTTCGAATGGCACTTAGGTTACACAGTGAGATTTGGAATGAATTTTGTAGATTACAAAAACGACTTAAAAAGATACCCAAAGCTTTCAGCGTTATGGTTCAAGGATTTTCTCAAAATTGAAATCAAACTTCATGAAGATTCCATGTAACACTACTACTATATGAGATTCCTTAAACAATCATATTTGTAAATATATAGTTGTTAGGTTTATTTAATTCTTAGGCTATTTTTTATGAATTTGTAGTTCTTATAATTATTCTTGTGATTTATTGTTCTTGGAATTTAAAATCTATACTTGTAAGCTTGTTTTAAAGATGTGCTGAAAAATATTAAAGTCAAGCAATCCTAAGAATGTAATATCTCTTAATTTTGTAAAAATAATTTTTTTTTATATTATGGGACTGATTTAAAAGGTTAAGTTACACTTTTAGACTTTTAATCCTTTGTCTCATTGTTTAGATTTAATTTTTTTTAAAATCAATTTAATCTTTTATCTTTTAAATTTGTTTCAATTTGTTTTTAAACCATTAGAATTTGTTTAATATATTTTAAACACTTTCATTAATAATCTTTTGATGATTTTTAATCGTTACAAAATGAGCCACCATAAAATGTTATTAAATCATGATAAAACTAACATCACATCATTACTTAAGAACAGGATTTGAAGATAAGAACTAAAAATATTGAGGACAAAAATTAAAATTGATCAATTTTTTGTTCAGCAACTATAAAAGTAAAACTTAAAATTGAGAAATTAGAAATATAGGAGTGTGCAACTTAGCTTGAGGAGTAAAGTGAGAACTTACGCTATAGAGGAAAAAATAAGATAAATATCCAATTTAGTTATCGAATGAGTCATGTTGAAAATGTAATTTGTCATTTATTTTAGTCTAAATTTTTTAAAAGTCATATGACTTAAGTATTAATATTAATATATTTTTAAGAATTAATTTAATGACCTATTTGAATTTTCTTATTTTAGGGATTAATTATGTGATAACATTTTAACTTTGGACTAAAATAATAGTTTAATCAGGAAAAATCTAAGAGAGCGGAAAAAATTATTATTAGTCTAATACATTTTTATTTTATTTTTAAAATTGATCTTATTATAACAGATTTTTAACCGCTATAAAAATATTTGATGCCGAAAGTTTTATAATATGTACGTGTGCCGTAAAGGTCACATGTGACGCATGGTGAAACTTAATTGTATGATTTTAATAATTTTATTAGCTAATAGGTTTTGATTCAAATAAAAATCCAGTAACAGGTTTTTACTTATTATGTTCTTTCTTTTTTATTGCTAATGCTGACTTTTTTTTATAGACCAAGATAACTAATGCTGACTTTTAAATTTTAATTCAATACCAAGAATTCTAACGATTTCAAATACGTAATCAAGTAGATTACGCGTTACTTTTTATATTAAGAAAATATTTTTTTATAGAGGTGCATTTAATAAGTAAAATTTAATAAAATATTAGATGAGATTTTCTACACATTCAATAAATTTCAAGAGGGTTTTAATCCATTTTAAATCTCTTGGGGCATATTAGTTAGAATTTAGTTTTTTGATTTTTTGAATTCACAAGTTAACTAGTCACTACTACACAAGGCACAATCGACGACGGGTCTAAAGGCCAAACAACGACGGTTATGGACGCGTCTTCTATGCGCGTGTCGTTGTAACGCCAACCATTCGACGACGGTTGTCAAAAACCCGTCTTTGTTTCTATTTATTTATTTATTTATTTATTTTTAAAAAATGAGATACAAAGACGGTTATTGGAAAAAACCGTCTTTGTAAGTGTACATACAAAGACGGTTGTTACCCAAGAACCGTCTTTGAATGTATTATTGAATTAATTTTGATTTTTTTTTTTTAAAAATTAAGATACAAAGACGGTTCTTAGTCAAAACCGTCTTTGTATGTACCCATACAAAGACGGTTGTTGACTAAGAACTGTCTTTGTTTGTGTTGAATATTTTTTTTTTTTTAATGTATTGGATACAAAGACGGTCATTTAGTAAGAACCGTCTTTGTATGTAGACATACAAAGACAGTTTTTACTTAAGAACCGTCTTTGTATGTATTATTCGAATAATTTTTTTTTTTTTTTATAAAAAAACAGATACATACAAAGACGGTTATCGCGTAAGAACCGTCTTTGTATGTATACATACAAAGACGGTTTTTACGTGATAACCGTCTTTGTATGTGTCTGTTTTTTTTTTATTTATTTAATGGTTCTCAAAGACGATTTTTTTATGTATGCATAAATACGAACCATCGCATTGTAAATTAAATAAGATACCCATTAACAAATCATGATTTTATATAACATGTACTCAAACAAATGTCTTACACTGCTGCCTACAGTTACAATGTCAGTAATAATAGTGGAAGGCAAACAACAAAATTACTTAAAGAGAGTTTAATCTTCATACTGAAATAAGATGTTTTAAATTATATATAAGACCTAAAAGGACTAGTAGCAGCAAGCTTCTTGGCTTCATAACTTGTACTGCTCTGCAGCATGCCAGGTCCATGAATTAAGACATATTGACAGACTCAGTGCCAAGCCCAAACCAGACTCAGCAGAAGTCACATTGACAGCATCTGAAACATAAAACCTGAATTGTGATTCAAACCAGAATTAAAAATTGGGAAAATAGTTGCAAACCATTGTATATATCACTGTCAACTAAAATGATAGGTAAAGCCAGAAAGGCAGAGGCCTGCAAAAGTGCAACAATTGTATATATCACTGTCAACTTTCGGTAATATTAATCAGGACATAAATAATGATTCATTGCATACTGCAAACCATTCCAACTCTTTAGTAGCAAGAGGCCTAGTAAGTTTGTGCTTTTTCAGTGTCTCTTGGACAGAAACTTGGACCTTCATGAAATAAAAAAATCAATACTCAGAAACTGCAATTTATCCTTAGATCAATACCAGGCCTAATTTTCATCATTTGTTGATTAAACAATAATTACAGAACTCTTTACTAATCAGAACTCTTGATTCAACTATTCCTCGAACTGATATGAAATTCGGTGAATATGCAGTCAAGAAAATAAAATCCTAGTTTTAAAGGCCACATCCACACTATATGATAAATGAAAAGGAACTTAAGAAGCACTTTTAACCAAAGCTGTCTTTGATGCCTCGTAAACTTCAACAGTTTTCGTGGTCAATAATTGCACATGAGGTTCAGCATTTGTTTTCACCACAGACCACTATTCTTTTGTGGCCGGGACCCATTTCTTCAATTGAAGTTTAGAAAGAGTGAGGAACAAAATAATTTAATTTGGCTGCCTATTTAAGAAAATCTAAAGCTTCTTACAAACAAGCAAAGCATAGCAAATAACTGAAAGATATAAAAATGGGTTTTACAGTTTTAATGGTTTCCACGTGAGGTTCAGCCCACTTTCCAGCTTGTGCCTTTTTCTCTAGGGCCTATAAGAAATAGGAAAGACATTTAAATGAAGAAGCCAATATGACTTCCAATAAAGAAATAAAATAAACCTTGTATCTGTAATTGATTAACATGTCTAAATAAATAACAGATGAGAAACATTGGTAGCCAAAATAAAAACCAAAACATTACATTTTGAGCAACCATTTCCAAAGCAGGTTTCCCATGTTTGTTCCAATGACTATCAACAAAAGACTGGCAGAAAGATTAAATTCTCGGAACTTGTGAGGAAGGCTGTTTTAACAAACATTATAAGAGATACAACATAGACACACCTTACTATGAATATAGTTAACAGCATTGATTCGGGGGAAGCCAAGCACCATGATTCTGATTATAACACCAGTAACCAGTATACGTCAATTCAATGCCCATAATTATAATTATTCATATTCATATCATCAAAATTTCAAGAGGCTGAAATGGTTTCCTCAAATCGTTCATTCATTGTAGCAATAGGAAGCTGCTGCTTACAAAACCAAAATGAAAAAACGAAAACCTGCAATCTAAGCTGTTTAGTAGTCATTCACTATAAAATAAGCAAGGATGAAATCAGAGACAGTTCAAGTTAGAGAGGGGGGGTTGGTATTTAAGCAGAAGAAATAAGAGTGTATGAGAGATCTTCAACTTCAGTTTATAAGATGCTATATTGGAAATGGCTGGTTTTTCCAAAATTGCTTATAAAACTTGCAATTATTCCAAACACTAGAATGCTATTGAAACTGAATGCCACTATTTATCTAAATCGAACACACCTTGTTTTCAGGGTACACAGATGATGTATACCAAGCTGGCCTGTTTTGAAGGTCAATGGGAACCAGTTTCATCTTGTGTTGTGGTCCCTGTAGTACAACCAAATCGATCATTAATCATGAAATAGAATGACCTATGTCTCATAGAATACCATAAGCTGAACACAAATATGAATAGACATAATATATATTTAAGCAAGACAGTTTGAGGAGTTAAATCATGACAGTGGGAAAATAAAACCTCTGTTGGTAAAGGGTATTCCTCTGACTCCAGCATTCATCCGGACTTGGCCCATCTTTGTAGTATAGAAATCCAAATTGGCTTATCTCCAAGGATTGGGATATTTAGTGAGGCAGTGGAATTAAGGTTTGCATGAAAATGAACCAATGGTGTCATGAGACCAAATCCTTTGATCTGGAATTAAAGAAATACAGACTTCAAAATGTCAAAACATAATAGACAACTCCATATCACGCAAAATGTAAAAAATAAAATAGAAACCCCAAAAAACTGTCTGATCAGATAAAGAATAAAACTGATTTTTAGGAGCATTGTGCAAATTAGAAACATAAAAAAGGCCATCACAGAAAGACGAATATATCCCCCCTAAGAGTCCTCCAAATTTAATATGGGAACCATGACCCTAACCCAAAGAAACAAGAGATCTAAAAGAAGCATATCCTCGAGAAATGATTTTCAGGAGCTAGCATGTGTTGATTTAAGTGATAAATTTGTATCATCCCCGCTCATTAGAATAATAGAATGTAAACCATACTTTTAATAAGATATAACATGCCATAAAGAGATAGTTAGAGAGGAGAAGTCAGGGCCATTTATGAGTACCAAATTTGCAAGACCCAAACCTCTCTTTTAGGTCTACAACAAATCTCCCAACTAAAAAGGTGGTTTCTAATTAACCTATTAGCCCCCACCCAAAGAAAATCCCTCAATATTTTCTGCTTTGTTCGTGAAAATACAAATAATACAAAGAATAATAAATAGGGACCACAAAATTAGAGAAATATGACTGCCCATAGAAAAGGGAGCCCCTTCCAACTATATCTTTCTAATAATAGGCTCCCCAAAAAAAGTGAACTCAAGTATTGCTGCCAATAGAGAATCCTAAATAGGTAGGAGACTAAGAGACCATTGAAGGGTTTGACATCTAACCAAAAAAAGTAAAAAGTTAAAGACCCGCCCATTCACATTGATACTTGCCAGTTGCCAAACCATAATGAGAAAGATGCTTTAACCTATAAATAATTCCAAACCAAAGAATCATAACAGAATACAAAAAAGAATAAGCATTCAACTCAAAACAAGATAGTGCCATCTATAAAATGAAGGTATGGAATCAAAACATCCATGGCTTTAATTCGAATGGCCAAAACTGAATGAACAAACTCTAGATTGATTAGATAAGAAAAGCAGAGATGAGAAAGCTCAAGAGAGAAAGACAAACCAGTGAGAAAGAGTGCTTGAGGTTGAGAGAGCAAGGCTGCGAGAGCACTTTTATCTGGAAAATAGATTTTTTTCCTTTCGTTTTTTCAAAACCACTCTGTAGAAGCATACATACAAAGTGATTATTTCCTTAAAATAAGCTTCTATCCGAACATGCATTAAGACAAGCATACAATAAAAACAAATAATGACCTAGGTTATGATGCTGCTGCTGTAGATTCAAACTAGGTGAGGTCTTTTTTTCTAATATGGTACCACTCAATGATTCAAACTAGGCCAGGTCTCTTCTGCTCATTCATTTAAACTAACCCAGAAAAAATAACCCAGCATTTAAGAAACACAACTAAATGGGAACCGAAAACTGTGTGATAGCAAAACCAAATGTTGGTACCTTACCTACGTTTTCGAGATACAAAACGCCGGTGTTGAGTAACAGAAGAGTGACCAAGGAATGCTGGGGTTAGGGATTGAGGGAGAGGGTCACAGACTGAGGCTAGGGCGCGCAGGAATTGAAGTCCTTCAGTGTTTAACAAGCGCCAAACCAGGTGGACCAAAACGATGCCGTTTCCTTTAGTTTTTAAGGCAGATACAAAGACGGTTGCCCATAACCGTCTACGAATTGATGAAAAAGACGACGGTTTTCTTCGAAAACGTCGTCGTATTGCGCTGACAGTGGAAGCAAACTTGAAGGTATTTACAAAAATACCACCGCCCTGCATACGAAGACGGGTGAGCAAGAACCGTCGTCGATTGCCCGTCGTTATATGCTGCGCGTGTAGTAGTGAGTGTGTCTGATCGCAGCAATTAAAAAATATAAATTAAATTGTTTGGTGTCTTTGAATGCCCATTTTTATTCTTTTAACTTACCTACCATTCAAATAACACGTATATATACAATTATCTTAACTTTATTTAATTGCTATATATAGAACACCAATAAATTTTCAAATCTTCGTCATGTTACATAAAATTGCTAATTATATAACGCAAGTTTCAGGGTCAGTAGGCAACAAGCTAACATATAGTTAGGTCATGGCTTTCTACCCACCTTGATAATCTATGCTTGGAGTTGGTGTATTAATCATATGGCTTGAACTAGACAATGTCTTTAGAAAAGCGTATAGCGTTGACTAAAGAGCAAAGAAAAATAAAAGAATATACATGCATGTATATTGATTGTATCCGAAAGCATATACATGCATGTATATTAGTATATATATTGATTGTATATGGATCGAAATGTTCCTTGTAGTTTATTTAGTTTTTTTTTCTTATCAAAATAAATAAATAAATATATATCATGCACACATACAGGTTCCTTTGGTAACAGACGTGAGGGTAGAACACTGAATGAGTCCTAATTATATTCTTAATTATTGGTCCATTATGTTTAGCGAAACAAAAATGCACTATTTTATTCTTATGTCCTGATATCTTATATTTTTAAAATGTATCGAATATAAAATAAAATATAAATTGTTTACTTGACTGACGAATTTCTCGAAAATATTACCGAAAGAGATAAACATGGAATTGCCGTTGTATTACAGTATGATTACGTGGATAGTTTGGTAAAGAATTTTCTCAGATGAATAATTTTGGTTGTACATTTAGATTAACATCACATTGTCGACCTTTATGCAGTTTTGCCATTTGGTTATAGATAAGATTTTCTTTAACATCCACAAAATTAGGTAGCCCGGTCAACAAGTTACAGTGGACCTCATCACAGCAAAGAGATTGAGTAGTTATGACGTTTATTTCACATTTAACATAGCATGGTGCTAAGGAAATAAAGTAGTTTTTTTAAATTAATATTTATTATATCAAAATATAAATAATTTAAAATATTTGATAAAATATATTCAACGTTCTTAAATACTATTAGTATCTCAAAGCCTATTGTTTAATAAAACTATTAAATTTAGTTTGGAATTTTCAATATTTAAAAATTACTTGAATCCAGTTAATTTAGTAAATCAATTCAAAAGTTCAAAGCTCTGTTTAAAGTTTGTTTTCTCTGTTTACAAAATTTAGATTTGACATCTGATTTATGTTTTGTTAATATTTACTTGAATTAAATTGGTGTAGTTGTTATTAATGTATTAAGAATTTATTAAATTATCCATTTGGAAATTTAATAATATCACATGGGACAAATTTATCAAGCATGGTTTCATGCATCAACATTTTTTTTATTAAAAAAATAGTAGTTTAATAAATAGTTGCAACCAATGTGCCTAAAAACCCATAACCAAATCAATAAGATACCTTAGTCAAATTAGAAATTAAACGTTACTAATCCACACCAACCCTTAACACCACCAAACGAACAAAAGATTGATAGTTGCTACCTACCAAGTGACTAGTAGGATTCGATCGCGTCCTGCAGTGTTTATCATTCGCAATCATATTAATAACATGTTTAAAAAATGATTAAAGAGCTTTGAATGTTTTTCCTTTCACTTATAAATACTAATTAGCTATTCTTATTAATTAGTAGTTCAGAAATGAAAATGAAAATGTTAAATCATTCCGTAAACGAAATGTGCATTGTGCATATCATAAAAAAATTGCCGCCACATTTGTTTGTCAACCTTGAATTTGTCAACGGAGACAAAGCCTTGATTAATATAATGTTTTTTCCGATCTGAACATATGGGATTCTTTGTCTCTCAATCTACACATGTAATATTATTATTATAATCTTGTTAGCTGGCTAGCTTCCGTATATAAAGACACATTTGTGCCAAGCGTGAAGCAATTAATTAAGCAGAATCGTTGACAGCGAAACAAACCAACCAAGAAAGAAAGATTAAGCATATATTCATCAGAAAGATTAAGCATAATCATCAGAAAAATGGCATGCAACGGATTCTGCCTCAGACTCATTGCTTTAGTTCTTGTGATTAGCAAATCAAGTGTTAATTGCATAGAAACTGATGCAGTTGAACCCATTATTGATATTGCTTCGCTGAATCGAGATAGTTTCCCACCAGACTTCATCTTTGGGGCTGGATCCTCATCATACCAGGTTATATATATATATATATATATGTGTGTGTGTGTACTTTTCAATTCTAACATTAATGATATATATATATATATATATATATATATAGTGGCAATTAATTAATAATGTATCTGTAACCATTTTACTTATTAGACATGCATGATCTTGAGTAATTATGTGTTGTGCTTAATTAATTGTGAAACATATGCATATGTAGTTTGAAGGTGCAGCAAATGAGGGTGGCAGGGGGGCAAGTATATGGGATACCTTCACCCATAAATATCCAGGTATATATATTTTCTTTCCAAAATATAGTACAGGGAGAAGTAGTGAAAGAGATGGGAAAGGGTCAAAGGGAATGCTTGACTTGTTATATTTTATATATTGTTTGGCTAATATGTATGTACTATCTCGAATTGCTGAAATGCAGAAAAGATACAGGACAAAAGCAATGGAGATGTGGCCATTGATGCTTATCATCGTTACAAGGTATGGTTGCTAGCTTCAAAGTATTTGTATCTTCTAGACTGAAGAACCATGTACATTTAACAAATGTATGTGGAATTCATAATTGTTAAGATATAAGTAATTGGATTATAAAAAATTGACTAAAAATTATTTTCTATTTTTTAAATTAATGATATTACTGCTTAATTGCACTTATTTTAATAACTAGCACTTGCATTCTATTTTATGAACTGTAAAATTATTAAAGGTAAACTCTTGCTTATGTGTTATTCTATTTATAAAATATAAGATATTATATTAAGTATTTTTTTATTAAATATTTATGTGAAATATTTTAAGCTGATAATATATATAAATAAAGCTCATAAGGCAAACCAATTACTTAAAGAGGATATAAGATCTTAATTTATGGTTGTGGATTTCGATTAGGTAAACAAATTTTGGATTCTAATTGAAAGTAAAATAAAATAAAATAAAATAGGCAATTCCTCGAGTAGTGTATTTGTACTTTTTTTTCAAATTGTTTGGTGTATAATAACATAAATGTTATCCATGTATATTATAGGAAGATGTTAAGATTGTGAAGGATATGAACTTGGATTCATATAGATTCTCGATTTCTTGGTCCAGAATACTACCAAGTAAGTAAAATGTTGATTGATCATTATTTGAGATTAAATTTGACCTACTTGGATTAATTTAACCATGTAAAATTGGTACTTTTACAAACCGTACATCCACCACAGAAGGAAAGCTAAGTGGAGGTATAAATCAAGAAGGAATAGACTATTACAACAACCTCATCAACGAACTAGTGGCTAATGGTAAGATTCAAACTCAATTGAGTAAACTTTTAATTGCTTTTCCTTTTACCATGTTCTTTTGTTATTGATAGTCATATAGTACTAATTAAATTTCAACAATTCGTAGGTATACAACCACTGGTAACGCTTTTTCATTGGGATCTTCCTCAATCTTTAGAAGATGAATATGGTGGCTTCTTAAGTCCTCGCATAGTGTGAGTTTAAATTCCAAAGTATTATTGCACACTTAGAAAATTCAATAGCTAGATATGAATATAATTTATTAAATACCTATATCAATCTTCAGTAAGGATTTTCGAGATTACGCGGAACTTTGCTTCAAGGAATTTGGAGATAGAGTTAAGTATTGGGTTACTTTAAACGAGCCATGGAGTTATAGTCAACATGGTTATGCAAATGGGGGAATGGCGCCGGGTCGTTGTTCTGCTTGGGTAAATCCAAATTGCACTGGGGGTGATTCTGGCACAGAGCCTTATTTAGTTACGCACTACCAGTTACTTGCTCATGCAGCTGCTGTTCGTGTATACAAGACCAAGTATCAGGTTCATTAATTTGTTAAGAATCTTGTAGATTCAAAATTTGTTAGACTTTACCATAGTAATTTTGAATATGTAAGAAATTGGATAGCCGTAATAAGCTAAAATGTTTAAATGTGCATGTGCAGGTATCACAAAAGGGTTTGATAGGCATTACCTTAGTAGCTAATTGGTACCTACCATTCTCAAATACCAAAGCTGATCAAAAGGCGACTGAAAGAGCAATTGACTTCATGTTTGGATGGTAAGAAATCCATTTTTTTCTTCTTCCTCTTCTCTCTTCATTTTATTTTATCAACAAAATGCCTATTCATATAATATTCCAAAAACCCAACAATGCATGTGTACTATGCATAAGACTATGTCTGAAAAGAGATAGGTGCCTTCAAGGGTTTATATAATTAATAAGGTTTTCAATAGGGCAACTTGTTATTGCTTTTGGGTCTTAAAGGTTGCCATTATTTATTGATGATGAAAAAAGCTGAATCAAAAGCTTATTGATTTCAGGTTTATGGATCCACTAACATCTGGAGACTATCCAAAACTCATGCGATCTCTTGTGAGAACACGATTGCCAAAGTTCACTACAGAGCAATCTAAACTACTTATTGGTTCATTTGATTTTATTGGCCTAAATTACTATTCTTCAACCTATGCCTCTGATGCACCTCATCTAAGTAATGCTAGACCTAACTATGTAACAGATTCTTTGGTAACCCCTGAATGTAAGTAATCAATCTACACCATTTTATCATTTCTCTAAATTGCTTATATATGTTGAATTTGATCATGGTTGACATTGTCTTATCTTATGTGTAATTAATTGCAGTTGAGCGTGATGGGAAACCCATAGGTATAAAGGTATGTGTATACCTGCCTAACTAAGCTTGCAAATGTTATTTAATTTTAATCCATTTAATAAAGTAAGAAACTAACCTTTTTATATTATAACTATGCAGATTGCTTCTGATTGGTTGTATGTTTGTCCAAGAGGAATTCTTGACCTTCTATTATATACGAAGGAAAAGTATAATAATCCTTTGATTTACATTACTGAAAATGGTAGGTAAAACTTATTTATCTATGATATTTAGTTTCCTTGAAAGCAATATCATATACATATCACCATATGTATGCAATCTTTTTTCTTTTTCTTTTTCCTTTTATCTCTTGAAAGAAAGAAGGATTTTTGACAATTTGTATCATACATGCTTTTTTTCAGGTATAAATGAATTTACTGATCAAACACTATCATTAGATGAATCTTTGTTAGATACATTTAGAATTGATTATCATTATCGTCATCTCTTTTATCTTCGATCTGCAATTAGGTAAGTGATATATTTTACATCGTAAAAAGAATTTCTATTTTTTTCATTTTGTAAGTTATCCCAAAAAGTTATCATCTTTATTTTAATTTGCTTCCTTCAAATCATATGGCAGGCATGGTGTGAATGTGAAGGGATATTACATATGGTCTTTATTCGACAATTTTGAATGGTCTTCAGGTTATACCGTACGATTTGGAATGATTTTGGTGGATTACAAAAATAATTTGAAAAGATATCAGAAACTCTCAGCAATATGGTTCAAGAATTTTCTCAAGAAAACTAGACTTTATGATTCTAGCCTATGATATTGTCAATTTTGAGATTCATCCATTAGATAGTTATATTTGTAAATAATTATTTAAGTTTATATTTTTTTATTTATTCCAATAAGGTCTTAGTGGACCTGAATGTAAATGAAAAATGAAGATACAAATTTATTGATTTTATATCTAATATTTGTTAATTATTGTTACAATAAAAATGAAAATTATAGATATGATTATAGGCTTTACACTCTTGGCTTGAATTCCAAGTGGCAGTTTCAATATTGTAAGGAACGTTATATAATTAACACTTCGAGCTTGTAATAAGTGAAAAAGATGAAATCCTTAGGCACTCTTGTGCTGCTTTAATTTTCTTAACCAAATTAAAAGCTGTCTTGCAAGACAATAAGGAATATTCAGTGAAGAATTGTTAATGTGGTATAGAAAAAAAAAAAACTAAACGAATGCTAATAAGGTAAGGAAATGAGAAACCATGAATATTGTTAATATTTTCTGTTATACTAGTGAATTCAATTTATGATTATGAATTTATAAAAATAAGTGGTGAGTAAGAAATATCTTTTTGAAGTTACAACGAGACTAAGATACTTAAATCATGCGACTAGTAAAGATATGATCTCCAATTTTTACCTAAAAGTGAGGATCAATGCAGCTCCTACTAAGATTTCATATACTATCTTAAACAAAACCTAAAGTGTTTCCAAGGCTGGTCTCCAAATCTCTTTAAGTTTCTATTTCTTTTCTTGACTCTTCCAACTAAAACTATAGTTCAAGAATTTAGCTTACAACGTTCAAAGGGACATATTTTACAGATTAAATTAAAATAAACCACATACAATCAGTAGAACATTAATATAACAGCAGTATCTCAACCTTTCCACAAATGTGGTTGAATTCCCACTCTGCCTTGCTGGTTTCTAAATTCCTGTAATGTTACAACTTCTGCAATTAGTTTCTTAAAGATCTACACCACTACAGTGTGCAAAAATCTCTTCAAATGCCCCTTCCCACAAATACAGGCAAGGGTTGGAATTAGTCAATTAGCTACTTCTTAACAAAGGTTATCATCATGGGATTATTTCCGAGGGTTGATTTTGAAGCCAAGAAAAGCCTGCATGACCATAGATGATTGCACCTCATTTTCCAAATCACAAAATTTGCTTCAATCAATCACACTTAATTAAAACCTGGGTATTGTTCGAAAAGCATTTCAAGCATCCTACTAGTAGTTTCATGAGGTAAATTATCTGTGGACCAAATATTGTTGGAAGCAGCTATTTCTTGAGCAGCAGGTCCTTGAAAGAATGATGCCTGCAGACAATGGTACATGACTACATGTTCTTAGGTAGTGCAATTAATTAGAATAGACAAGCACATGAAACATTACCATGGTATTCACAGAACAGTTAAACTAAAGAAAATAACAATATAATCGTCATTCTTTAGTTTAATCACAATTCACAGCCACTCTGTCCTATGATTTTCTCTGTCTTGTATTATACACATTGACGGTATATTACGAAGAGAGTGACAATAAAAAAAAATCTCTCAACCAATTCGTCACCAGAAGAATTGAGAATTAAACTGCTTGAACCTGCATTGAAAATGTAACCATTGATCGAAGGGTTTTTGAATTGCTTAAAGTTGTTCACGGGCTTTTGCCTTTTCCCCAGTATGCGAGAAACTGAAATTTGACTGTCACTAAAACAGGTTGGACTTTTATGTATATCTGAGAAATTGAGCTCACTCAACAGAATAAAATTGGATTTATAAGATAAAAATTAACTTCACTTATATATTTTAATTTGACTATAATCATATTTAGCACATCTCTTATCTAAAGGATAAATATCTTCAAACAGACAAAATATTAAGATAAATTATAATATCACATCTTATATTTAGACTTGGATCTATATCAATTTCTTATAAAATTGACTTATAATTACATATTTTAATTTCATCATATTCTTATATTAGTTAATGTGAGATCTCAATCAGTATCTTTATTGAGAAAAAAAACAAAGTAAAAAGCAAAGCAAAGAGATATATTGAAAAAAGAAAAGAAAAAGATGAGGGAGAGAAAAAACTCTTGCTAGAACAAAAATATAAGTAAATAGTAATTAGATTAAATGATGGTATAAAAAATCATAAGAGTATGTTTGGATGAAGTATTTTAAAATTTCAGGGAATTTAAAATTCAAGGAAATTAAAATGTATCAATTATATTTCTTTTATTTTCAAAATTATGTGTTTGGATAAAGAAATTAAATTTCTTCATTTTCAAAATTTTGTGTTTGGATAAAAAAATTGAATTTCTTCATTTTTAAAATTTTGAACCTCATGCACGGAGGTGGGTGTCGTGGGAGTAACGGAGGTTGGAGTACTCATCGGCGATAGAGACATAGCAAAGAGTGGTGTGGTTAGAGCTTCTATAGAAGAAGAGAATTTCAATTTCCCACCTTTTAGAAGGAAATTCAAATTCCACATTTTTAGTTGTTTAAAATTCTATTTTAAAATTCCAAAAATTTAAATTCTTGATATAAATATATCCAAACAATGAATTTTCAATTTAAGAATTTTAAATTCCCTGATAAATTACTTTCCCCAATTAAAATTCTCTATCCAAACACCCTCTTAATTTAAAATATAATATATTGTTTAGATTAATATTTTCAGCCTGGTCGTAAATAGTTGTTTTTGATGGTACAAGAGGTTTGTTGGACACAAAAAAGCGGATTCAAGATTCATTAAAGAACTCATTTTTTTGTTTTTTGTTTTCCTTTAACTTTTCCAGGTAACTTCGTGCGAAATACAGTATGGGCATTTCCTTTTTTAAAATCTACTTTTGACTTTGACCATACAAAACAAGATAATATGAAGACCATAGTAAGGGTTTAATTTTATTGTTAAAAAATGTATAAACAACCGCCGCCTTTGTTGATATTCAACTTTAATAGGAAAATGACGAAAGATTTAAAACGTGGGAAAAGTTAACAATAATCAATCAGAAAAGGTAAGCTCAAAGTTTAGTCACTTCTAAGTCAACAATACTGTAGTATATTATATTATTATTAAATCGACTGTCATAGTGTGCTAATGGGTATTCATTCCTATATAAAGAAACCGGAAAGCATTTGCAGAGTAACACATCAAACAAACCACTAAGAAAAACATATAACACAATATGAAATTCAAGGGCTATTTCATTCTCGGCCTCATAGTTGTTGTTCTTGTTAGGTCTTCCAAAGTTACATGCGAATTAGGAGCAGATACAGTTTCACCTATTATTGACATTTCACTGAGTCGGAAGAGTTTCCCAGAAGGGTTCATCTTTGGGGCGGGATCTTCCTCGTACCAGTTCGAAGGTGCAGCAAAAGAAGGTGGTAGAGAACCAAGTGTATGGGATACCTTCACCCATAACTATCCAGGAAAGATCATGGATAGAAGCAACGGAGACGCAGCCATTGACTCATATCACCACTACAAGGAAGATGTTGGGATGATGAAGGATATGAATTTGGATTCATACAGATTTTCCATTTCTTGGTCAAGGATTCTTCCAAGTATGTTTATTGCTTTATTACTTTGAACTAAGTTTTTCCTTGTTGGATATTACCTTATAACCATTTTTATTTATTACATGTATATTTACAGAAGGAAAGCTAAGTGGAGGTATAAATCAAGAAGGAATAAACTATTACAACAATCTTATCAATGAGCTAGTGGCTAATGGTAAGAATTTAAACTCAATTGGTTCATTTTTTTTTTTGTACTTTCAGTTCAGTTTGATCATATTCCCTTGTTGTGGATAATCATAATTAATAAAATAATAACAATTACAGATATACAACCACTTGTTACTCTTTTTCACTGGGATCTTCCCCAAGCATTAGAGGATGAGTACGGCGGATTCTTAAGTCCTCGCATAGTGTGAGTTTCAATTCTAAAACATAGCTTATTTATGTGTTAGCACATTTAACATCTAGATATGAATCTAATTTATTTAACAAACCTTATATCAATCTCCAGGAAAGATTTTAGAGACTATGCGGAACTTTGCTTTAAGGAATTCGGTGATAGGGTGAAGCATTGGGTTACTTTGAATGAGCCATGGAGTTACAGCCAAAATGGCTATGCAAATGGACGAATGGCACCGGGACGTTGTTCTGCTTGGATGAATTTGAACTGTACTGGTGGCGATTCTTCAACGGAGCCTTATTTGGTTACACACCATCAACTTCTTGCTCATGCAGCCGCTGTTCGTGTGTACAAGACCAAGTATCAGGTTAGTTTATTTGTTCTTAACCTTTTAGATATGTTTTAGGTGGACTTTGTCATATTAAATTTTACATTGAGCTAGGAATTAGAATTAGGAAATTACTCATCAAAAGGTTGTTTCATATTTTTGTTTTATTACTAAATATTTAAATACAATGTATGCAGGCCTCTCAAAATGGTGTGATAGGCATAACCTTGGTAGCTAATTGGTTTCTGCCGCTCAGAGATACCAAATATGATCAAAAGGCTACAGAAAGAGCAATTGACTTCATGTATGGATGGTAAGAATTCATCTTTCCCTTTATGTAACTTTCTTTATTTGGTGTTTAGAATGCATAACTGGTTGAACAAAAAGTTAAATTGACGACTAATTAATTTCAGGTTTATGGATCCATTAACATCCGGAGACTATCCAAAAAGCATGCGATCTCTAGTGAGAACAAGATTGCCAAAGTTTACAACTGAGCAATCCAAACTACTTATCGGTTCATTTGATTTTATTGGCCTAAACTATTACTCTACAACATATGCCTCTGATTCACCTCAGCTAAGCAATGCCAGACCTAGCTACTTGACAGATTCTCTTGTCACTCCTGCATGTAAGGACTTCAATCTTCTATCATTCTATCAATTCCCTTAATTGCATGTATACATTATTAAACATGATCGTTGCTGACAATGGTTTGTCTTTTATGTTTTTGATTGATTACAGATGAACGTGATGGGAAACCTATAGGAATAAAGGTGTGTATACCCACCAAAACATGCCAATGCAATTCTAGTTCAATCATTTAATTTTGATAAAATATAAAAACTAACCTCTTTTCGTAATTATGCAGATTGCTTCTGATTGGTTATATGTTTATCCAAGAGGAATTCGTGACCTTTTATTATATACCAAGGAAAAGTACAACAATCCTTTGATTTACATCACTGAAAATGGTAAATAGCACTTATCCATATATATATGTGCTTAATTTCCTTTAATGCAATGACATACATGGTTCTACATGATTTTCATTTTCCCTAACCTATTGATAATGTGTCCTTACTTATACTTTACATTCTTCTCTTAATTTATAGGTATAAATGAGTATAATGAACTAACATTATCACTTGAAGAATCTCTTATGGATATCTTTAGAATTGATTATCATTATCGTCATCTCTTTTATCTTCAATCTGCAATTAGGTAAGTAATATTTTATTTATATAACATATTTATGCTATTTTGTCCTACAATTTAATATTTATTTTAATTTATTTTCTTTTAATTTATACATCATATAGGGATGGTGCAAATGTGAAGGGATATTATGTATGGTCTTTGTTCGACAATTTTGAGTGGTCTTCAGGCTATACATCACGTTTTGGAATGATCTTCGTGGATTACAAAAATAATTTGAAGAGATATCAAAAGCTCTCTGCACAATGGTTCAAGAATTTTCTTAAGAAAGAAATAAGACTTTATAGCTCTAGTAAATAATATTATGAAATTCGTTTATTTAATGGTTATATTTTGTAAATAATTATTTGATTTTTTTATATTTTTTTATTCTAAAGAAGTCCTATTAGATTTAGAGGATAAATAGTTATTTGATTATTCTTTTATTAAAGAGGTCCCATTGGACTTAGAGGTGAAACAAATTAAGATGTAGATCGATCTGTTGATAATTGCTACTACTTTTTTAATATAACAAAGAATGAAAAAAATCTTTTTGTCACGATGAAGATGTCATTTACAATTGTGCAACTTAATTCAAATTATCAATGGAATGTTTTCACCATTTGATTTTATTCTAAATGATAATGATGACTTATAACCAAATTCTCTGTGTTCAAGGCGTGGATGAAAAAAGAGAAATAACAATATTAGAAAAATAAAATAGTAAAGATTGCAAAAATGTATTAAACAAAAAATATAGAAAACAAAAAAAAAATATACAAAAGATGGAAGGAATGAAGTACATCTTTGACCACACACTGTTGAATCTCTCTCTCACGCACCATGGGGAAACTCACTTCTCAGTTCTCACATGTCAATATATCACCCATCGGTCTTTCATGTTCTTCAAATATCTTCATCGCCACACTTCAAAGCTACAATACAGGACCACGAATTGCATCACTGAAATGAGCCACTATACCTCTTCCTGCATCAACACTCACTGTCCACCACAAAACCATGCACTATATCTCTATAGTAAGGACTAAGAACCGTGAAACCAGACTAATTTTGTTGAGATAAAATGCACCTGGGGATTTCTTATGACAGCTGAAAATTCATATAAAAGTGACCCTCAAATAAGCTTCTGCCAAGAACAAATCTACATATTATCATGTAAAAATTGAGGCCGAGAGGTAGCATTTTTGTTTAACAGATATCTACATTCATTTAGCTGCTGCATGGCTAACTTAAATTACCACGAAATTGGCTTTTGAACATTGTCCCACACTTTTTCATTTCTTGGGTGCCAAATTGGTCAAAAAACACCATTAACTTTATCCTTTTCTGCATTATAACTTAAGAAGGACAGCAAATAATTAAAACACGTAATCCCTGAAATTATCTAGTAATTGCGATATAAAAATGAGACAGTGTTAAGCTAATCAAAGCAAGAATGTGGAAGCTCTTAAGCAGGGGCTGAACTACGTTTGTTGGAATATTAATAGGGGCAGCCATTCCCCTAAAGTTTTCTAAACTTCTAAATATAGAAGATGATACACTGATATATTATATTATATTATATTCTCTCCTAAAATTTCATCTCGCCCTCCTTCCCTTATTTCTGCAACCATCTTTTCTTGTATACCCCTCCGCTTTTCTAATGCATCTTACTTTCTTTTAGACTTTAAGTTCAGAAAAAGTTGTCAATTAGTTCACAGTTTAAGAGGCCAACAATAAAAATAAGTTATGAACATTTTTTCATTTTTCTAATTGGTGTTTATAGGAAGTACGTCTTCTTTCAGACTGTTGGATTGCTTATTCGCTTTTAGTTTCTTCTTTTCATTATAGTTATACGTTAGGCAATAGTTTAAACTTGAGCTATAATAAACTAAATTTTATAATGTAGTTCAAGTATGACAATTCAAAGAACTCTTTGTTCAGTTTTCAAGAAAAAAGAAGTAAATGATTTTAATCTATCTCATCTTCTATTCTTATATTAAAAACTTCAGATTTTTACCAAAAATACTCGTAAACTTGATTAATGACCTTTTAAGAAAGAAGTAATTGATTATGATTTATTGTTGTATTTACTTTCATAAAATATCATAAAACATATAATTTGTTTTATTAAACTAAATTTTAGATAATTATTAATAATAAAAGTTGGTCATAATTGATCTTCCTTATAATGTATAAAATTTTCGCCCCCTAATAAGATTTTCTGGTTACGCCCTGCTCTTGAGAGATAAGATCATTTGCAATCTCCATCATCTAAACAAGCTAGTCAACAATGTTTAACGTTCAATTGATTGCATGTACGTATATTAGTCAAAATCTTAATTTATTAATTCTCGATTCAAACAAGAATAAATAAATCAATCGACTTCCTTAATGTTCTTCACACGAGTGATTTTTGGAGTTATTATTAGTAGTGTTTCTAGGAGTTTTTCTTCAACAAAAGTTTTATTAGATATTTTCTTAATTCCTTATCTCTTTCATTCTATAATTTTCATATTATTTCTAAATTAAATTTAAATATTTTTTTAAAATATCAATAATTAAAATAACCTTGTATCACAATATAAATTATTTATTATAAATTTAAAACATAAAATTATATGTTAAAAAATTTATTTATTATAAATTTTGGTTATATATAGAGAGAGAGAGGAGAGAGAGAGAGAGACGCGATCAATTTAACTTCCATCTAATTCATGTTAATCTCTTTCAGCAATTTTCGAAATTGGTCAAGCCAACTTAGGGATATTGACTAATGAAATTGTTAAAATACTATCACCTCGTTGTTCAAAGTTGCCGGATTATCAACCAAGCGCACACATATTTTTAATTTCGCTAATTACTTTTAATCAATTATTAAACTTTTCAATCAATATTAAATTTAATAAGGTACTTATAAATTATTATTGAAATGATATTATATTGATGAAATATTTTTTTTATGATTTTCAAAATAAAAAATATTTAAATATATTTTATATTAATGTTGATTTATCAAGAGAAAATAATTTTGACTAATTTAGAGTTTGATTGGAAGATAAGACAAGTAAATGTATATATGTTTTATAATATATTTATGTTGTTGATTCACACACACAATACACACCAAAAATACTATCTATAAACCAACCATTATTTTAAAATATTATTTATTATTTAAATTAATATTTTCTTGCTGGTCTTATATCGTTTCTTGTGATGGTAAAAGAGATGTTGGAAAAAAATAGTGGACTGAAATTCCGTCTTGTGTTTGTTTTCCACGTAACTTCGTGTGAAGAACATGCATTATGGGCATTTCCTTTTTTTTACTATTTTGTCGTTGACCATACAAAGATTATAATTTTGATTTCTTTTTCATTTTGGATATACAATTTTGATCTCTTTATTATTTTTCCTACAATTAATTTTGATCCTTTGTTTTAAAAATATAATTTTGGTTCAACTCTCAATTTTGTATTTGTTTATTTTTTTACTTTTTATATCTTAATTAATTAAGCTAAGTAAATATGTTAAGTCTAGAATTTAATTAAATCAAAATAAAATATATAAAACATTTGAAAAATTAAAGACTAGATTAAAATTGTAGATTTTATAGAATAAAAAGATATCAAAATCAGAGGGAAAAAATATCAAAATTGCAAATTAAGAATTAAAGGAAACTAAAACTTCAATTCAGATAAGATGCTTATTTTCTTGTTAAAAGAATGATATAGAAAAGACAGCAGCCTATTTTGACAATCAAATTTACTTGGAATCATCAAACAAGCAACATAAGATTGTGTTAGTGTTTAGTCAGTCTTTATACCAGTCAACAGTAGAATTTATGATATTATTATTAAATCAACTTCATAGTATGCTAGGTAGAAATTCCTTCCTGACCTATATAGAGGCAAACAATCGCAGAGATAACAATCATAACATCAAACCACTAAGCAAAACATATCACACAATATGGCATTTAAAGGCTATTTGCTTTTGGGCCTCATAGCTCTTGTTGTTAGCACTTCCAAAGTTACATGCGAATCAGAAGCAGATACAGTTTCACCTATTATTGACATTTCACTCAATCGGAACAGTTTCCCTGAAGGCTTCATCTTTGGGGCGGCATCATCCTCCTACCAGGTATATAAATATATATAGCCCTTCTTACAACAAACACATATATATATATAGGGAATGTTCAATATCTACTAGCTACTTAATTTATTGTATGGTTTTGATTTTGTTTTATGATTATGCGTATGAACATATATATATATAGTTCGAAGGTGCAGCAAATGAAGGTGGTAGAGGACCAAGTGTATGGGATACCTTCACCCATAAATATCCAGGTAACTAACTTTCTCTTATTTATTCTCATGCACCTACAAACAGATCAACGTATCGGAAAAGGAAGAGAATTAATGCTTTTCGTGTGCGACCTTTTTTAGTTAATGAAGATAAGAAAAATATCTATGATTTACATTTGCTTATTTTGAATTATTATTGAAATGTAGATAAGATCAAGGATAGAAGTAACGGCGACGTAGCGATTGACTCGTACCACCGCTACAAGGTATATTGCTTATCACAGTAATATTTTTTTTTTCAGTTTCTTTGTGTGTCTTGTGAAAATGAATTATTTCTTTTTTTTAAAAAAAAAACTATGGTTCTTGTTGTTCATAAACGTGTTTTTTTCTTGCCTATTTTGGTGTGTAGGAAGATGTTACGATCATGAAGGATATGAATTTGGATTCATATAGATTGTCCATATCTTGGTCAAGGATTCTCCCAGGTAAGTTAACTGCTTATAATGACTAACTTAAACTAAATATTTTCCCAGTTGGATTATCTTTTAACCATTTATTTATTTAAATTATATATCTACAGAAGGAAAGCTAAGTGGAGGTATAAATCAAGAAGGAATCAACTATTACAACAACCTTATCAATGAACTAGTAGCTAATGGTAAGAATATAATTAAACTCGATTGATTCAACTTTTATTGTACTTCCACTTTAATTTTATCATATTTCCTTGATAATCATAATTAATTAAATATTTACAATTATAGGTATACAACCACTTGTCACTCTTTTTCACTGGGATCTTCCCCAAGCATTAGAAGATGAATATGGTGGCTTTTTAAGTCCACACATAGTGTGAGTTTCAATTATAGAACACAACTTATTCGAGTGTTTAGCAGATTAATTGAACACCTACATATGAATGTAGTTTGTTGAACAAACATATATTGAACTACAGGAAAGATTTTCGAGATTATGCAGAACTTTGCTTCAAGGAATTTGGTGATAGGGTGAAGTATTGGATTACTCTGAATGAACCATGGAGTTATAGTCTTCATGGTTATGCAAAGGGGGGAATGGCACCAGGTCGTTGTTCTGAATGGATGAATTTGAATTGCACTGGTGGTGATTCTGCAACAGAGCCTTATTTGGTTACACATCATCAACTTCTTGCTCATGCAGTAGCTAGTCATGTGTACAAGACGAAGTATCAGGTTAGTTAATTAATTATATGATTTGTTCTCTTAATCTTTTAGATATGTTATAGGTAGATTTTGCCATATTAAATTTACATTGAGGGAAGAATTAGAAAAATAAAATTATTTATAAAGGTTGTTTTACACTCTCTTTTTAAAAACTATGTACACAGGCATCTCAAAAGGGTTCAATTGGCATAACCTTGATAGCTAATTGGTATATACCGCTCAGAGATACCAAATCTGATCAAAAGGCTGCTGAAAGAGCAATTGACTTCATGTATGGATGGTAAGAGAGTTCCATCCACCCATTTTGTAACTTTGGTTTCTACAAAATGCATTTCACTTATATTAAGAATTTGACAAGGAGAAATTATTATCTCTACTTGTTGTTGAGAATGCACGACTTGTTGAACAAGAGGTTGAATTGAAAACTAATTGATTGCAGGTTTATGGATCCATTAACATCTGGAGACTATCCAAAAAGTATGCGATCTCTAGTGAGAAAAAGATTACCAAAATTTACTAAAGAGCAAGCCAAACTACTTATTGGTTCATTTGATTTTATTGGCCTAAACTATTACTCATCAACATATGTCTCTGATGCACCTCTGCTAAGCAATGCTAGACCTAATTACATAACAGATTCTCTTATCACTCCTGCATGTAAGGACTCCAATCTTTTATCATTCTATCAATTCCCTAAATTGCATGTATACATTATTGAAAATGGTCATGGTTGACAATAGTTTGTCTTTTTTTTATTAATTACAGTTGAACGTGATGGAAAACCTATAGGTATAAAGGTACGTGTATACCCACCAAAGCATGCAATTGCTCTACTAGTTCAATACTTTTAATTTTGATAAAATATTAAACTACCTCTTTTCATAATTATGCAGATTGCTTCTGATTTAATATATGTTACTCCAAGAGGAATTCGTGACCTTTTATTATATACCAAGGAAAAGTACAATAATCCATTGATTTACATCACTGAAAATGGTAAATAACAATTGTCTGTACATATTTAATTTCCATTTATGAAATAAGATATGTTGTACATTATTTTCAATTTTCCTAATCCATTGAAAAGAATGTGTATTCTAACTTATGTTTTACATATTCTTCACTTAATTTATAGGTATAAATGAGTATGATGAACCAACATATTCACTTGAGGAATCTCTTATGGATATTTTTAGAATTGATTATCATTATCGTCATCTCTTTTATCTTCGATCTGCTATTAGGTATGTAATCTATTATTTATATAAAAAGATTTATATTATTTTGTCATAAAATTTAATAGTGTTTAATTTAACTTATTTTAACTTATACTTGATATAGGAATGGCGCAAACGTAAAGGGATATTATGTATGGTCTTTGTTCGATAATTTTGAATGGTCTTCAGGCTATACAACTCGGTTTGGAATAACCTATGTAGATTATAAAAATAATCTGAAGAGATACAAAAAGCTCTCTGCACTATGGTTCAAGAATTTTCTGAAGAAAGAATCTAAACTTTATGGTACTAGCAAATAATATTATGAAATTTGTTTATACAATAATTATATTTCCAAATTTTAACTATTTGATTTGTATTTGATTATTTTTTTTATTCTAAAGAGGTCCTATTGGACTTAGAGGGAAAATAGAGACGTAGATCTTTTGATAATTGAAACGATTTTTTTTTATGTTATAATTGAAACTATTGTTACATTGAGAATGAAAGAAATTTATTGTTATGATAAAGTTTTCATTTTTATTAATTATATTTGTTAATTTACTGCATCTTGTATCGGGGTTTATAAAAGTTGATGACAGTAAAGCTTACTCTGTTCTCATCATATGGCTGGAAAATAGAAATTGAACGAAGTCATTGAATAAAGCCACGAACTTTTTTTTTTTTTTAAGTACTATATATATATATATATATATATATGGATCACTCTTAGGAAAGAATGTACTAGATGTATACATATAAGTATATCCCCAAGAAAATTAGCACGATATATCATTTATAATTTTTGCGTCCTAGATTTTAGGTTAGCTAGGATATTTTTCAGGATATTTTTCGTAAATAACTAATTCATTCTAAGATTTATTTATAAAGTTAACCATTTCTAATAGATATTTTATCATATACATGGATGGATTGTATGGATAATTATATATTTAAAAAACAAAATTATTTATCAATCATCGTATCATATTGGTCCAACATCTTAGTTTATTAATGAAAATTAACTTAATATATCATAATCCAATAAAATTAAAATGTGATAGCTATAACGAATTGAACAAGCAGTTTTATAAATCCATTGGCCAAATAATATTTATAATAAAGCGTGCTGTAAGAAGTACGTTCAACGACCAAAACAAAAAAAACTGTTCCAAATAATTCAATGTGAAGTTTTGCATATCCATATAAGATTTTCTCTGAACTATATCCAGAAAAGGAAAATTTTCAGATGATAACATAAAACACTGTACTCCTTTTTCTTCAAAGAAAATTAAAAAAAAGCAATGTCCTTCGTCTTACGAGAATAATATAATAATACAACAAGTAATTTATTTGTTTTCAAATCAATCCATTTATCATCTATTATTTTGATTAATCCTTTATACTGGAATGGATAAAGAGTCACATGATTTGATAATTTCTCACGGGAGGGTAATCAAGATAATCTTGAGGTTTGTAACGATAATTTTTTTATTTATAAGACAATTTTGAATTTTTTTCTTCTTTTAAAATTTCAATTGTTTTGTATTTTAGTTATTTTTTTATTAAAATATCTTGAATTATTTCTTTCTTTTTCCTATGAAGGAGAAGATGAACAGATTTTTAATTAATAAAATTAAGATAAATTTGAAAAATTATATTTATAAACAAATTTAATGCTAATAATAAAATTAATTAATCAACTATATCTATAATTAATTCCAGAGAGAATATTATATTTATATAGATGGTTGAACCAAGTTGATCGATGATTCCCCCGCTTGAACCAATGATACAATACCAATTGAGTCAATACGCTCAAGCCAACCTCTCATTTACCTGATGTCCCTCTAAGTCTCTAACCAACCATCACCCTCTTCTAAAATGTAAACAATATGCCAACACTCGCTTATCTCGATAAATAAATATTATAAAATCACCATTGCTCAAATTATGGTGATAAATTATTGAGGGTGTTTGAATAAAGAATTTTAATTGAGAAAAGTAATTTATTAAAAAATTTAAAATTTTTTAATCTAAAATTTATTATTTGAATGTTTTTATATTTTTAGAATTTTAAACTACCAAAAATGTTGAATTTTAATAAAAAAAAATCCATGCAAGGCACCCTGCACGAGTCACCTCCGTATTTTTTTATATAACTGGTATGATTTTAAATTACATATACAATGAACCAGAAAACCTTTACATTGTAAGTAATTGCGGAAAAAAATGGTTGATACAATTATAATTGTGATCATAATGCAATTGTGAAGTCTTAAAATACTTTGATGTTGTGACTGCAATCACAATTACGATGATATGTTGGAATCTAAAAAAAATACCAAAATATTTATAATAATTTATGTATTCTATTCAAAGTTAGACTCCCTTTGATTGAATTATTTCCACACATAACTATATAAATTATAAAAAATATATAATTTAAATATTTTGATTTGAAAAATCATTAAATTTAATTAATCAATACAATTTTGTTTTAATAAAAATTTGCAAGTATCTTATTATATTTAATATTTGTTGAAAATTTTATAATTGATTAAAGTAATTAGATAAATTAAAATATATGTGTGCATTTGGTAGATAATCCGCCGGCGACTTTTAATGAATGAAATAATTTTTTAATAATTTAATTAGTCATTATTCCATATCTCTCGTGACCAATTTCGTAAAGAGAAATGATGTTTGGTTAGAATTTTAATAGACGAGTGCTATATAACCAGAACATGGGGTAATTTTCATCATTTTTTTCAAATTTTTTTATTTCTTAAATTGCAGGATTATCTAGTATGAGTTAGGTAAAACTCGAACAGTTTCTTTAACGAAAATTCACCAAATACCAATACTCCTTGGTAAATTGTTGAAAGAGATTAACATGAATTCATTCGTCATTTTATAAAAGTTTTCTTTCGCGTGAAAATTTTGGAAAAGTATATCCAGAAGCATATATATATATATATATATATATATATATATATATATATATATATATATATA
>CM023952.1:4417287-4659233 GCA_013407115.1 Glycine latifolia
CACACACATACCAAAAAGAAAAACACTAACGTTTAATTCAAAATATTAATTATTATTTAGATTAATATTATCGGCTGGTCCTAAATTGTTGCTTGTGATGATAGACAAGTTGGACGAAAAAATGCAGATTAAAAAATCCGTAAAGAACTCCTTTTTTCATCCTCTTTTTCTTTTCCATGTAATGTAACTACAAGTGAAGAACACGATGGGCATTACCATTTTGAAAATACTGTTTTGTCTTGGACCATACAATTTAAGATAAAAGGAAGACCATATTGTAAAAGTTTTATTTTATTGTTTAAAAAATGTCTTGTGAAAGACGACCGTCTTTTTTTATATTATTCAACTTTACTGGGGAAATGACCAAAGAATTTAAAACTTGGGAAAACTTAACAACAATCTATAAACGTGGGAAAGCTCAATATCTCTATAACTTTTGGCGTCCGAGGGTATTTACGATGAAATTTATTTTACGGGTTGATCTTAATGTGATTGTGTAATTTAGTTCAAATTCTCAATGGAATGTTTTTACTATTTAATTCTAAATTATAATATGAGAACTTAGAAACAAATTGTCTTACTAAAGAAAATGAAGAAAATAACATCAGTAAAAAAATTAATTAAATCAGTGCAGAGACACACTGCCTTCTAAAACCAAGTTCCTTCCCTTCCTATGCATACCAGAATAGTCTTTTCCAGAACCATAAGGTGTGGTGTTATGCTTTTGTGTTGTTGCTATAAGTCAGGCTTCGCAAATACTAAGAGCGTTTCCGTCTGCAAATGCTTGATCATATATATATATATATATATATATATATATATATATATATATATAGTTGTTAATTAAGAGAATCTGCATGTTTCTTTTTATCTCGTATTGTCTTTTTTCTTTCTCTTTTAACTATTATGTTTACTTTAATTTTTTATAAAATCATTTTTACTAAAAGATCTTTTAGTAAATAAAAAATAAAAATAATGTTAAAAATAATTCATATTTATAATAAAATATGTTTTAAATAGTAATAAATGTAAAGTTTTTGTACAATTAATATACTTAAAATATAAATACATAATATACAAATATGTGACTCTAATGGATGTTTAAAGATAACTTAATTAATATATAAATATGTGGCTTAAGTCTCTACAAATATGATTTTATCTAGTTTTAGAGTAAAATATTTGGTTACTTATTCTTCACATGTCAAAATTTATCATACAATAAATAAATATATATATATATATATATATATATATATATATAATTTTTAATGAGAAATTTTGACATGTCAAGAATCTAAAAGTAACAAATTATTTTATAAAGACTAAAACTAGATAGAATCATATTTGTAGAGACTTGAGCGTTAAATATAAGATCTAGTAATTCAAATAGAAAGAACGGATTACATCGAAATAGAGATAAATACAAGTGTGAAATCATCAAAATTTAAACTAATCAAGCAAGATTTTGGAAGCTCTTAATATAAACGACAACATCGTCTACAATCTCCATTATCGACACTAGCTAGCCAACAATGTTTAATGTTCAACTGATTGTATATATATCAGTCAAAATCTTAATTTATTAATTCGATTAAAACCTTGATTTTAAACAAGAATAAATTAATAAATAATCAATCTTGTGGGAAATGTTCTTAATGTTCTTCACGTGAGAGTTATTTTCGGGTTATTCTATTCTTTAACAAGGGTGCTTTTAAGAGATTTTTTTATTAACAAAATCGTTTTTGGATACTTTTATCTTTATCATTCTATAATTATCACATTTATGTTTAAATTAAATTTTAATATTTTAAAAAATATCAATAGTTCAAAATAATCTTATATTTTAATATAAATTATTTATCATAAATTTAAAATAAAATTTATGAATATTTATTTATTATGATTTTGAATTATAATATAATTATATATTCAAAATATTTATTTGTTATAAATTTTAGTCATATTAAAAAACATATATCCCATGCACATGGCTAAAACACACACTTCTGGGTATAATATGTCCAAAATTTTCAACAAATTAATCTTAATCTCTTTTAACAATATTCAAAATTGGTCAAAGAGTCAGCTTAGGGGTACTAACTAATAAAATTATTTGTTGCAGTAAAAAAAATAATTTATCAACCAAGCGCACACATATTTTCAATTTCGTTAATTACTTAAATCAAGTATTAAATTTTCAATCAATATAAAATATAATAATATACTGATGAATTATTATTGAAACGAAATTATATGGATTAAACATTTTTATGATTTTTTAAATGAAAAATTAAATGTATATGTTTATAATATATTTATGGTTCATTCAAAATAAAAACACACTAACGCGCGGGCATATATATCATATATAAACAAAAAAAAATCACTATCTATAAACCAACTTTTAATTTAAAATATTATTTATTATTTAGGTTAATATATTTTCCTGCTGGTCTTAAATCGATTCTTGTGATGGTATAAGTGATGTTGGACAATAGGTTGTGTATTCAAATTTCGTCGAATTTTTGTTTTCCGTATGTAACTTGGTGCGGAGAACATGATGCATAATGGCATTCCCTTTTTCAAAATACTGTTTTGTCTTTGACCATACAAATTAAGATATAATATGCTTATTTTCTTTTTAAGAGAATGTTATATAAAAGATAGCCTTTTGAGGCGCCGTCTTTTTTGATAATCAACTTAACTTGGAAATGGCCAAATTAAAACGTGGGAAAAGTCAACAGAATATATCAAACAAGGTAGGCATAAGCATGTATTAGTGTTTATTCAGTCTAATAGTCAACACTATAGTGTATATTATATACTATTAAATCACGTAATAGTTTGGTGGGTAGGTATTCCTTACCATATATAAAGAAGCAAGCATTTCCAGATTCCTGATATAACATCAAACGACTAAGCACCTATCTATATAGATAAAGAGGCAATTAAGCATTCTCAGATATAACACTAAACCACTAAGCAAACTATATCGATCACACGATATGGCATTTAAAGGCTATTTCCTTTTGGGCCTCATAGCTCTTGTTGTTGTTAGCACTTCCAAAGCTACATGCGAATCAGAAGCAGATACAGTTTCACCTATTATTGACATTTCACTCAATCGGAACAGTTTCCCTGAAGGCTTCATCTTTGGGGCAGGATCTTCCTCGTACCAGTTCGAAGGTGCAGCAAAGGAAGGTGGTAGAGAACCAAGTGTATGGGATACCTTCACCCATAATTATCCAGCTAAGATCAAAGATAGAAGCAACGGAGATGTGGCCATTGACTCGTATCACCACTACAAGGTATATTTTTCATGTCATGGTATTTTTAATTTTTTTTTTGTATCTTGTAATACGAATTATTTATTTAAAAAAGTTATATATAGTTATTGGTGTTCATTAACGTGAAAATCACTTTTTCTGTGTATGTAGGAAGATGTTAGGATGATGAAGGATATGAATTTGGATTCATATAGATTTTCCATATCTTGGTCAAGGATTCTACCAAGTAAGTTAATTAATTGCTTATGATGACTAATTTAAACTAAATTTTGCCTAGCTGGATATTATCTTTTGACCATTTATATATTTTTAATATTAAACTACGTATACATATCTACAGAAGGAAAGCTAAATGGAGGTATAAATCAAGAAGGAATCAACTATTACAACAACCTTATCAATGAGCTTATAGCTAATGGTTAGAATTTAATTAAACTCGATTATTAAACTTTTATTGTACTTGCAGTTTAATTTGATCATATTCGCTTGTTGTTGATAATCATAATTAATATTAAATTTTAATAATTACAGGTATACAACCACTAGTCACTCTTTTTCATTGGGATCTTCCCCAAGCATTAGAAGATGAGTATGGAGGCTTCTTAAGTCCACGCATAGTGTGAGTTTCAAGTCTAAAACACAGCATATATTTTATGTCTTTAGCACATTTAACATCTAGATATTAATGTAATTTATTGAACAAACATATATTAATCTTCAGGAAAGATTTTCGGAACTATGCGGAACTTTGCTTCAACGAATTCGGTGATAGGGTGAAGTATTGGGTTACTTTGAACGAGCCATGGAGTTACAGTCAGCATGGTTATGCAAATGGAGGAATGGCACCGGGTCGTTGTTCTACTTGGTTAAATTCAAATTGCACTGGTGGTGATTCTGCAACAGAGCCTTATTTGGTTACACATCACCAACTTCTTGCTCATGCAGCAGCTGTTCGCGTGTACAAGACTAAGTATCAGGTTAGTTAATTTGCTCTTAAACTTTTAGATACGTTAGAGGTAGACTTTGCCACATTTAATTTACATTGAGCGAGGGATTAGAAAATGGAAATCATTTATAAAGGTTGTTTTACACTTTCTTTCTTATGTACTCAGGCGTCTCAAAAGGGTTCAATAGGCATAACCTTGGTAGCTAATTGGTTTTTACCGCTCAAAGATACCAAATCTGATCAAAAGGCTGCTGAAAGAGCAATTGACTTCATGTATGGATGGTAAGAGTTCCTACCACCCTTTATCTAATTAAGTTTGGTTTCTACAAAATGCATTACATTTATATTGCATTAAAAACCAATAAATAAATACAATGTGAAAGTATTATCTAATAGATATATTGGGGGACTATATCTTGATATATTGGGGTTCATGATCCTTAGTTTTTGAAGGCTTCTACATGTTTCCCAAACCTTAAATGGTGGTCTTCCAAGGGTGTATATATATATAAAGTATTTGATAAGGGGATCTTGCTGTTTTCTCTATTTGGTGTTGAGAATGTATGACTTGTTGAACAAAAAGTTGAATTCATAGCTAATTGATTTCAGGTTTATGGATCCATTAACAACGGGTGACTATCCCAAAAGCATGCGATCTCTTGTGAGAACAAGATTGCCAAAGTTTACTACAGAGCAATCCAAATTACTTATTGGTTCATTTGATTTTATTGGCCTAAACTATTACTCTACAACATATGCCTCTGATGCACCTCAGCTAAGCAATGCTAGACCTAATTACATAACAGATTCTCTTGTCACTCCTGCATGTAAGGACTCCAATCTTCTATTATTCTATCAATTCCCTAAATTGCATGTATACATTATTGAAAATGATCATGGTTGATAATGGTTTGTCTTTTATATTTGTGATTGATTACAGATGAACGCGATGGAAAACCTATCGGTATAAAGGTACGTGTATAGCCACCAAAGCACGCAAATGCTCTACTAGTTGAATCCTTTAATTTTGATAAAATTTAAAACTAAATTGTTGTCATAATTATGCAGATTGCTTCTGAGTGGATATATGTTTATCCAAGAGGAATTCGTGACCTTTTATTATATACCAAGGAAAAGTATAATAATCCTTTGATTTACATCACTGAAAATGGTAAATGACACTTATCTATCTCTCTCTCTATATAATTTTCTTTAACCTAAGGCATGTGAATTCTAACTTATATCTTCTTCACTTAATTTATAGGTATAAATGAGTATGATGAGCCAACACAATCACTTGAAGAATCTCTTATGGATATTTTTAGAATTGATTATCATTATCGTCATCTTTTTTATCTTCGATCTGCTATTAGGTAAGTAATTAATTGTGTATATAAAAAATTTTATGTTATTTTGTCATAAAATTTAATAGTGTTTAATTTAACTTATTTCAACTTATATTTGATGTAGGAATGGCGCAAATGTAAAAGGATATTATGTATGGTCTTTGTTCGACAATTTTGAGTGGTCTTCAGGTTTTACATCGCGATTTGGAATGACTTATGTAGATTACAAAAATGGTTTGAAGAGATACAAGAAATTCTCTGCATTATGGTTTAAGAATTTTCTCAAGAAAGAAACCAAACTTTATGATTATAACAAATAATATTATGAAATTTATTTATAAAATTATTATATATACTTGTAAAAAATTATTTGATTTGTATTTGATTATTCTTTTATTCTATTGAGGTCCTATTGGACTTAGAGGGGAAATGGAGATGTCGATCTATTGATAATTGCTACTATTTTGTTACATTAAGAATGAAAGAAATTTTTTGTTATAATAGTTATCATTTTTTTTATTAGTTATATTTGTTAATTTACTGCATCTTGTATCGGGGGATCTGTGAAAGTTGATGACAGTAAAGCTCACTCTGTTCCCATCATATGGCTGGAGAAGAGAATTTGAACGAAGCAATTGAACAAAACTACGAACTTTATGTACTTCATAAATCATAAGTACATATTTCTATGGATCATTACTCTTACGAAAGAAAGAAAGAAAAATGTGCTGGATTTATCCATATGAATTTATCTCCCATGAAATATAGCACAATATATCTATAACTTTTGGCGTCCTAGTTTATTAATGAAAATTAAGTTCAACTGTCATTGAGTCAATGCGAGAACAGAGTATTGTCAAGTACCGTGATTTTGACATATCTTTAATTGACGAACGTATAATTGACCTTCTCTCGCCATGTTTATATACTTAGAAGAAGAAAATATCAATCTTTTTTATTTTTGAGAAGACAAATGTCAATCTTTTTAAGTACTAACTTTCGTCACTTGTGTTTGCTCCTATTTTTAATAGTAGACTAGTAGTTACCGTGAGTACTGAGTAGGAGTCACACTTTTCACATTGAATGTCTTTTGGCATAACACATAATGGAGCACCCCTGTTCCTTTCTGCCTTAGCATGGTCCACTCTCCATGGAAGCACCAATCGTGGAGTTTTTGTTTAAATAAATTAACCTCATTTAAACAAATTGTTTTTATTGAAGAATTTTAAATGGGTGTATAAATATTTATCAACCACTCTTATACTTTTTATCCCATTTAGATTAGGAAAAAAAACCATGATGAGCTATTTTTAATAAAGATTAGTCATTAATAAAATAAAATAAAGGATAAATAATTGCTTTGAGTTCTATACTTTACATTGGACAACAATTTAGTCTATAAAAATATAAATATAGAAAAAAATTAATTAGACCGTCGAGTATTTAATATGAAATGCATATGTAACATATTGTTAACATAACAATTTCATGTGAGACGTTTCAAAAGAATAAAATTTGATGGTTGAATTAATTTATTAGAATATTTATATTTTTATTAACTAAATTGATCAATTTTTAAAATATGAAAATCAAATTGTCAATGCAAAATAAGGGTTTAAGGTGATTATTTATCCTAAAATGAATATGACGGTAAAAAAACAAAACAACACGAAAAACAAAGATGGAAAACGATAAGTTGAGAGAGCACAATCTTGCCTAAACTTCACTCCGAGAGTTACGATTATGGCATTGAATTTGAGCATGTTACTGTTGCTCTGCGTTTTGTCTCTTTTTGTTACCTCAGCCATCACCATTACTCGTTCCAAGACCGTTGCACACATTCATGACGTTTCTTATCTCAACCGGAGCAGTTTCCCGCAAGGCTTTATTTTCGGGTCAGCATCCTCAGCATATCAGGTACATTATATGATATTAATTTGTCAATCAATTTGAACAATCTTCCAATTTTGGTTATTGCTGTCAATTACCGTTTATGTAATCGGTATCTAAGATACATAATTTTGCGGTGTAGTATGAAGGTGCTGCAAGGGAAGGTGGAAGAGGACTGAGTATATGGGATACTTTCACCCATAAATACCCAGGTATATATATATCTCCTCCTCTAGTGCTTTTTAATATTTTTTTACTTTTGTTTTCAAATAAGAGTAAATAGTATCCATCGAGTGTAACTCAGTTGACAACAAACATTGAACTTGGGGGAGGACCTGAGTTTGATTTCCGCATAACACATTCATGGAGAAGAAGAGAGCTTTGAGTGTGTCGAAGTTGTGGGCCATAGATTAATTCCATCGCCAGCATAAAAGACTGAAGTTTGTGGTGATACTTCATAATCTAACCAGAGAGCCAAATACCTCAATTGTAGTGCTCACCAGAAAGAAGTAAAAAAAGTAAATATTACGTGTTTTTGAATTGCTCCAGCCTTGCAGAATTTTGGCTCTCTGGGTGAAATTTTGGACCATTTTTTTTACCAAGCCAAGTAAATTATAACTTGCAATCAGAACTCAGAGGTGGTTGCTAGAATGGGGCTAGAGATCATAGAGATGGAAGTAAAGGAGAGGATTCATAGAGATTCTATAGTTGATTAAATAATGTCTATGATTGTAGCTATTTATAAAACAAAAGAGAGAGAGAGAGAGACAGAGTCTTCTAACTGTCATCTAACTGCTCATCTGACTAACATCTAACTCCTAACTAATGATTAATTTGCAAGATGTATGAGTTGAGTATGTTCGCTGATACTTGCTTTGACTATAAATTGCCTGCTTTTATGTATAATTTCCACTTATGGCATGCAGAAAAAATAAAAGATGGAAGTAATGGAGATGTAGCGGACGACTCATATCATCGGTATAAGGTATATATGGTTTCAATAGTAGTACTACATGAGTAGTTTTCATATGAATAAAGAATATTACTGATATGTAGACTCATGATAGACTGGTCCACCTGTTTTAGGAGGATATTGGAATCATGAAGTATATGAATTTGGATGCTTATAGATTTTCCATTTCATGGTCTAGGGTACTACCGAGTAAGTCAAGTTTTGTTGACATTCCACCCAAATATTTTTTTTCTTAGTTTGTGTTCCATAGTAGCTATTATTAATTTCTTATAAATTATTTGCAGAAGGAAAGCTTAGTGCAGGTGTAAACCATGAAGGAGTAAACTACTACAACAACCTCATCAATGAGCTCATGGCTAATGGTCATAATTCATTAATATTTATTTATATAACTCTTTACATTGGATTAGTATCATATCCATATGGTTGTTAATCATATATAATCATCATGAATCATGCAGGTCTGCAATCTTATGTGACCCTTTTCCATTGGGACGTTCCCCAAGCCTTAGAGGATGAGTATGGTGGTTTTTTAAGTCCTCACATTGTGTAAGTGAAATCAATTTCCACCTAGAGCTATATAATTAACTGATAAGCATTGTATGAATGTTGAGAGAAAGTTTTAGTAAATCTAATGATATGATAAACATATATAATTCGTATGAGCATGCAGAGATGATTTTAGGGACTATGCTGAAGTTTGCTTCAAGGAATTTGGCAATAGGGTGAAACATTGGATTACTTTGAATGAACCGAGGAGTATGAGCAAGAATGGCTATGCAAATGGCAGGTTTGCACCTGGTCGGTGTTCTGATTGGCTAAAATTGAATTGCACAGGTGGTGATTCCGGAACTGAGCCCTATTTGACTTCGCACTACCAACTTCTTGCTCATGCTGCTGCAGCCAAACTGTATAAGACCAAGTATCAGGAGAGTTCTTGAGCTGCTTTAATTTTAAATCACCAAATACTTTTTAAACCCGCAATGAATCTGTGTCCTGAAATTTAATGGTACTTGAACTTTTCTAATAAAAGGATCAAAGAGTACAGAAGCCACATGTAATTTCTATTTGAAGGACCATAATTTATTTTCATGTAAAATTATTGACTGCCATTAGTAATTAAATTGACAAAATATTTAAAAGTGTGTATGCAGGCATCTCAAAAGGGTTTAATAGGGATTACCTTGAATTCTGACTGGTACGTGCCGGTTTCTAAAGAGAAATCTGATCGAGACGCTGCACTTCGGGGCCTTGACTTCATGCTTGGATGGTAAGTTTATACTCAACATTCATAGCTTGGAGGGAAGGAAAATTGACAGAGACAATATTTATTTTTGAAAATATGATCATGTAGTGACTGGTGGTATACTACGTTTAGTAAGAAAAATGTGGGCCAACTATTGATCGCTATTAGTTGACGATGCCTCTTAGATTGATGTGTTAGTACCTGATCTTATCTGAGGGGTGATTTGTGTTTACTCAAAGTATATGTCATTTCATAAACCTGTATAAAATTGAAGGTAAATTACATATGAATTCTTATTGACTCCACTTGAGTTTAAAATAAACATTCTCAAGTCTAACCAGCTGGATTCAATTGTAGTGATGTGTCATTTGTGCTGTTAGGAATTAGAAAAGAGTGTTTCAGTACTTCTTATGGATTGCATTTGCATTTCTGGTTAGGTATATGGACCCACTCACAAAAGGTGAGTATCCAAAAACCATGCGATCTATGTTAGGAAACCGGCTACCAGAGTTCTCCAAAGAAGAAGCCAGGCAACTTAAAGGGTCATTTGATTTTCTGGGCCTAAACTACTACTCATCCTTTTATGCTGCCTATGCACCTCACCAACGTGGTGCCAGACCAACCTTACAAACTGATGCTCTTGTTAATGTTACAAGTAATTATCAAGTTGTTTATTTGCATGCACTAGTTGCTTCAGTTCTAATGAATGGCCAAACAGAACTCAAACCAAACTTATTGTAGTTACCGTGAATTACATACGAAAACATGGTTTTTTAATTTTTATTTTTCAATGACAGATCAGCATGACGGCAAGCCCCTTGGTCCAATGGTATGTATTTTTATCATTTCATTGGCATCTATGTTGCATATCAATGATTTTTCATTTGTTACTTTTTTCACTCATAATGATCATATAAAAAAGACTAAAATATGTTTTCAATTCCTAATAAATATCCTAATTTTATGTTTATTCTATGATAAATGTTTTCTTTGCATTGAGTTCCTAATAAAACAAAATTTACTAATTAATCAGGGATTAAAAAAAGTATCAATGACCAAAAACAAAATTCTTGTTTTATGAGGAAGCAAAAACGAAGAAAAAATTTATTAGAAAACAAACACAAAATTCGAATATTTATTAGAGATCCCAAACATATTTTAGCCTATAAAAAAATATTTATAGAGCTCTATTTATAATAATTTGCAGGCTGCTTCTAACTGGTTGTGCATTTATCCACGAGGATTCCGGCAACTGTTGCTTTTCATCAAGAAGCAATACAACAACCCCGTAATTTACATTACTGAAAATGGTAATAGATCAGTCATTTATTTTTTTCTCATAATTCTGTGCGTACTGTAATTGATAGAGCTAATGATTCATCAAAGAAAAAAAAAAGGTAAATGAAAATTTAACAAAATTAATTGATAGGTTATGACGAGTTCAACAATCCAACACTATCACTTGAAGAAAGCCTTATAGATACTTACAGAGTCGATTACTTATATCGTCATCTTTATTATCTTCAAACTGCAATCAAGTAAGTAATGCTTATTCAGAGGAGCCTTTCTCTATTTATGGATCTGTAAGTTTTATGCATCTTACTTCACATTAGTATTAATTTTATATTGGTTTAATTGGTTCACTCCATTCTTGTAGTTATCTGCATTTTAAATTTTACTCCTATATGAAAAAAATGTAAGTTTTAGCCATTACACATGCGTAAAAGTTAAATGTTCCCTAATCGTTAAACAGTGTTGTTGTTAATACCGCTACAAAAAGATTCGGGTTAAGTAAAATTGCTACAAACTTTTTTGGTGAGTGCGAAACTGCCCAAAAATAGGACATGGAAAACTTTTTGAAGCAATTTTACATTGCCAAGAATTTTTATAGCAATTTTGCATTGCTATAAAGTTTTATAGCATTGTTAAGTGTTAACAGCAACACTGTCAACCACATCCCTAAAGATGTTAACAGCAAAGACCAAAACTTAACTTTTATGTGTGTACAACGACTAAAACTTGTAGTTTCTTGTTTAGAGACTAAAACATAAAATAGGGACAATTATAGGAAGCATATGAATAGTTTTGTTTTTCATACTTCCTTTTTACATTTACATTTGATAGGAAAAGAGGAGCAAGAACCGGAAGATGATGTTCTTTCTCCCTTTTTATCATAAAAAGTAATTGTGAAAGAGTAAATAACTAGTATAGGAGTGACTATTTTGGTTAATTTGTTTTTGTTGACTTTCATGTATGAAGGGATGGTGTGAATGTAAAGGGATATTTTGTATGGTCATTGTTGGATAATTTGGAGTGGGACTCTGGCTATACTGTGCGATTTGGACTCGTCTTCGTGAACTTCAGGGATGACTTGAAAAGATACCCGAAACTCTCGGCACATTGGTTCAAGAATTTCCTCACTAAATCCTAGTTAGACATTGGTTTCAAAGAAAATGAGATAAAATTCAGGTAAAAAAAAAAATAATATGTACTCAGTCAGTTCTCTGGGTAAATAAAAGATTTGTAACAAACAAAAATTTGGCGCAGATGGTTGAATTGTTGTTATTTTTGGGTTACAATATTATGTGAAATATCTATTAATTATTGGTCTTATTGGAGAACTGTTGGACCATCTTTAGTAGAGCTTTCTCTTTCAACTACATTATTTTTCGTCCATAACATTAGAACTTGATGCATCCAAATCAAATACTTCATTAAATCTCAAAAGGGAAAAAACTTTTATACGTCAATTAAAAAATAATAATTAACATCATGAGATTAAAGGTTATGGAGTACTATTAGCATACTAAGTTGACTTAGTGGTGAAAGGAAAAGAGAAGGAAGGAATGATCGTGGATATGAATTATCTTGCTAATAAAAATTAACAAACTAATAAAAGAAAACCATTAGGGTAAACTAGTATTTTCAATGACAACTAATTAAATCTCATAATTTTGCCACATCAGGTGACACTGTTTTAATTGAATAAAAAATAATTAAAAGAAACTAATTCTCTATTGATCTATTCACAAAATCAAAAATCTCTATTGATCTTGCAAGGCTCGTTGGAAGAGGAAATCATGAATGACGTGCAATCCACCATGGAGGTTGGCCGGAGACCAGGGGGCAACACAAGAGTTGAGAATGCGACAAAGAGGAGTTTTGGGTAGAAGAAATAGATGAAGGATGAAAATAATGTCAACATCAATAACACCTTTAATCTAAATTAATTGAGATTGATAATAGAAGATAAAATATGGGATAAAAAAAAATTAACTTCTTCACATACCTCCACATTCAAATCAAAATTACACTCTTGTTATAAACTTGTAATGTCTCTCCACCTGAACCACCCAAATAACATTTCATCTCATATATCACATCCAAATTCAAATCAATACAATTTCTTCTCTTCAAAGTAGTTCCGGCGTCGAAAGAGATTCTACACACTCCATTCAAATTAAAATCCTTGTTGAGATTAAGCTTAGTATTCATATTAAGCTCAGCATTCAAACTTTCTTCAAAACAATTTCCTCCCCTAGAGTTTTTAGGAAGTCAATAGTTATCTGATGTGGCACAACTACCATTAACAAAAAAAATTAGGTTGTTTTCTTATTCATCTGTAAAAAAATATTTTTTATTCAATTAAAATAATGTTATCTGATGTGAAAAATTTATGTGATTTAATTGGTTGTGTAAAACTGGTTTATAATAAAAGTGCAAAGTCTTTAATCTTTATCATCAATGATTTTAATTACATTTAGAAAACAAACTTTTTCCTAAATTATTCTTTATTAAAACTCAATATCCAAAATAAAATAAATAATTATTACAAAAAATTGAATTTCAATTAAAAGAAAGAAATTTTAGAAATAATTTCATTAAATAATATAAAATTAATTAAATTTATTTATATTTTAAAGCGCATACACAATTTTTTTTCTTATATTTAATACTGAAAATGGTACTATTTGACAGCAATAATTGATACCACTTTTCAGAAAGTCTGCAATGCAATGATGTATGCAAATCAAATAATTGATACAAATAAGTGGTACCACTTTACTCACTAGTCACATGAGAACTAGTCTTAATTTAGAATGAAAAACAAAACAGTGAAGTAAAGAAAATTCGACCTTCCTGTAAGAAGTTCGACCTTTTGGTACGTGTCGATGCGGAAACGACCTTCAATTCGTCCATGTTTTCGGATCTAAACAAAAGTGAACCAATATATTGTAATAAAAGAAGGATAACAAATTATTTTCTTTTGTTTGATCAGAGAAAAAATATAAGAAATAATTTAACTTCTAGAAAAAAATTATTTTTTTCCAATTTTAAACTTTTTTTTTTCTCGTTTTAACCAAGCGGACCATAAATAAACGAACTTACAATTTTTTTAATATTTTCCAACAGAAAATAAAACTATATAAAAGGTTAGAGTGATAGAGCACAATCACTTGTTCACTTTTTGAATTATGATAAGGGCATTGAACATGTTTCCTCTGCCCTGCGTTCTGTCTCTTTTTGTTACCTCGTCTATTATCACCATCACTCATTCCAAGACCGTTCCACCCATTCTAGACGTGACTAATTTCAACCGAACAAGTTTCCCGCAAGGCTTTGTTTTCGGGACAGCATCAGCTGCATACCAGGTATATATATATATATATATATATATATATATATATATATATATATATATATATATATATGTATATGTATATGTATATGTATGAATTGATGACAAATACCATGAGTTTACAATACTAACTTGCGTATGTTGTTAAACCAATTGTGTTATACATTAATATATAATATATTAATGTTTTTATGCCTGTGCAATCTTTCTGTTTTAGTAGCTGCACTTAATTACTCGTTTTAGTCCTTGCGCGTACAATTTTTTGTCGTTTTAGCTCTTATCATCCAAAATTGTAGGGACTGAAATAGATTAAAAGTATATGTATTTAAGACTAAAATGAGTTAAAAAGTGTACATGTAAGTACTCTAACAAATAATTTTTAGGTGTAGAAACTAAAGCATTAAATTCTTCAGGTATAAGAATCAAATAAGTAGTAATTAAACCAGTTTCTATACATTGTCAAATATAGGAAAATCAATCACCTACGACTTTTAAGATAATTATGTTAAAAATTAATAAATTTACCAAATATGTTCATATGTAATTGTGATTGAATGATAGTTTAAAAGCTCTATACGTTGTAAGTGCATGTATTATTTACTCTAATTTATTATTATTATTAATTTGCCAATTAATTTGAACCATCTTCGGATTTGGTCATCGTGATCAATTATCGTTATTATGCATTCAGAAGGTAAGAGGCATAATTTTGTGGTGTAGTATGAAGGTGCTGCAAGAGAAGGTGGAAAAGGACCGAGTATATGGGATACTTTCACTCATAAACACCCAGGTATATCTCTCCTCCACTAGTTCTATTTAATATTGGTATTTATTTTGTTTTCAAATACACAGTATGTGTTTTTTTAAGGTTCATTTGGAATGTAAAAAAGATTCATCATACCTTGAATATAATATGGAATTCGTAGTGGATTTGGAAGAGGAACTCTCTTAATTTCTTTGTGAGATAATGCAAGTTCCATTCACTTTTGTGCAACCTTCTAGCTCTTCTCCATTGATATAATATAATATACTTGGTGCTAAATCATGTTTAAGGGGCACTTTCAGAATAAAGTGTAGAATTTTAGGTCCCTGGGTGCAACTTTGGACCCTGTGACACCAAGCCAATAGCCAAGTTATTGCTTGCTATCAGAACGCAGAAGAGGTTGAACCATAGAGATGAAAGTAAAGGAGAGGATTGGTACAGTATTCTGTAAACTGTAGTTGATTGAATAATATGATTGTACCTATTTATAAAACAAGAGTGATAGAGTCTTCTAATTGCTCACCTAACTAACATCTAATTCCTAACTAACTCTTTTAAGAGAGATGAGTTGATTATGTTCTCTGATACTTTATATAACTATAAATTGTCTAATTACATGTATAATTTCCACTTATTTATCAATGAAATGGCATGCAGAAAAAATAAAAGACCACAGTAATGCAGATGTAACGGTAGACGAATATCATCGGTATAAGGTATATATATATATATATATATATATGGTTTCAATAATAGTAATCCATTAGTTTTTATATGAATACAAAATAGAACTAATATGTAGAGTCATGATAGACTGTTTCACATGTTTTAGGAGGATGTTGGAATCATGAAGTACATGAATTTGGATGCTTATAGATTCTCCATTTCTTGGTCTAGGGTACTACCAAGTAAGTCAAGTTTATAAGCTCTTTTTTTCTTAGTTCATGTTCCATAGTAACTATTATTAATTTCTTATAAATTATTTGCAGAAGGAAAGCTTAGTGCAGGTGTAAACAAAGAAGGAATAAACTACTACAACAACCTCATCAATGAGCTACTGGCTAATGGTCATAATTCACTAATATTCTAACTCTTTACATTGCACTAGTATCATATCTAAATGGTTGTTTATCATCAATAATAATGGTGAATAAAGCAGGTCTGCAACCATATGTGACCCTTTTTCATTGGGACGTTCCCCAAGCCTTAGAGGATGAGTATGGTGGTCTTTTAAGCCCTCACATTGTGTGAGTGACACTATCTTCCACTTAGAGCTATATAATTAACTGATAAACATTGTATTACAATTGAGGGAAAGTTTTAGCAAACCTAATAAACTGATAAAGTTATATAATTCATATGAGCATGCAGACATGATTTTAGGGACTATGCTGAACTTTGCTTCAAGGAATTTGGTGATAGGGTGAAACATTGGATTACTTTGAACGAACCGAGCACTGTGAGCATGAATGGCTATACAGTGGGAAGCCACGCACCAGGTCGGTGTTCTGATTGGTTAAAAATGAATTGCACAGGTGGTGACTCGGGAACTGAGCCATATTTGAGTTCACACTATCAACTTCTTTCTCATGCTGCTGCTGCCAATCTGTATAAGACCAAGTATCAGGTCCTCTGCATTCTTGATCTGTTTTGTATCACCAAATGCTTCTTAAATCCAGCATTGAATCTTCATGTCATGAAATTTGAACATGAGACTTTAACTTTTCTAATAGAAGGGTTAAAGAGTACAAACAACATATTTAATTTTTTGGTGAAGGATCATGCTTTATTTTCTTGTGAAATTATTTAATGCTGTTACTAACTAAATAGCCAAAATATTTGAAAATGTGTATGCAGGCATCTCAAAAAGGTATAATAGGGGTTACCTTGAATACTGACTGGTTTTTGCCGGCTTCAGAAAAGACAACAGACCGAGACGCTGCACGTCGAGCCCTTGACTTCAGGTTTGGATGGTAAGGTTTTTCTCATCTATTAATAGATTGAAGGGAAGAAATACTGACAGAGAATATTTATTTTTGAAAATTTGATCATGGCATGATTGATGGTACACTACTCCATTTAGTATGAAGAATGTGGACGAATAACATTATATATCTGTGCAATTATGTGATCTAACTGTAACTGTTAAGCATTCTGCATTGTTAATCACAACTAGTTGATCATGCTACCACATATTGATTTGTTGGAACTCCTCTTTGTGTGGGGTGATTTTTGCTGCTTACCAAATGATGTCTTCGCAGAAATCTGTATAAAATTGAAGGTAAATGACATATATATGAATTCAATCGAGTTTAAAAAGAAACACACTTAAGTTTAACCAGCTGGATTCAAATGTAGTGATGTGTCATTTGTGCTGTAAGGAAATTATAAAAGTGTTTCAGTACTTGTTGATTGCATCTGCATTTTGCATTTCTTGTTAGGTATATGGATCCAATCACCTTTGGTGACTATCCAAAAAGCATGCGATCTTTGGTGGGAAACCGGCTACCAAAGTTCTCCAAAGAAGAAACCAGGCAACTTAAGGGGTCGTTTGATTTTCTGGGCCTAAACCATTACGCAACCGTTTATGCTGGCCATGCGCCTCACCTACGTGTTCCCAGACCAACCCTACTAACTGATCCTCTAATTTATATTACAAGTAATTATCAAGTTGTTTATATACCTTCATTAGTTGCTTCAGTTTAATTGAATTTTCAAACAAGAAATTATTACATGATCTAGAACATATAATCCTAACCAATCTCTATATGACATAATATAGTTATTTGTTATGTAGAAATTGGTCGAAACTCGAAACCACATAATCTTTGACTGTGTAATAATTTCCCCATACAGAACTACTAAAAGCAAACATTGTACTTATTGTGAATTATACATTAAAACATGGTTTTTTTATGACAGATCAGCGTGACGGCAGGGTCCTTTGTCCATACGTATGTATTTCATCATTTCATTAGCTCAATGTTTTTCACTTGTTAGTTTTTTTACTCCAAAATATAATATACATGGAAAATATTAAGAGAACACTAATAATTTGCAGGCTGCTTCTAACTGGTTATGCGTTTATCCACGAGGACTCCGACAACTGTTGCTTTACATCAAGAAGCAATACAACAACCCCGTAATTTACATTACTGAAAGTGGTAATAAATCTGTCATATTTTATTTTCTCGGATAATTCTCTGCATACTGCAACAATATTGATAAAGCAAATGTTTGATAACAAACAAATTTAAAAAGAGCTAATGAAAATCTAAAACAAAATTAATTGATAGGTTATGATGAGTTCAACGATCCAACACTATCACTTGAAGAAAGCATGATGGATACTTACCGAGTTGATTACTTTTATCGTTATCTTTATTATCTTCAAATGGCAATCTGGTAAGTAATGCTTTTATCAGAGGAGCCTCTGAAGCTCTCTCTATTAATTGGTTTGTTTGTTTTATGCATTTTAATTCAGAGTAATATCAGTCCTATTTTGTTTCATAGTTCTTTTTTACATTTACCTCTAATAGAAAAAGGAAAGTGTAGAAAACCAGAGTAGGAGTGTGAGTTTTTTTGGTTAATTCTTTTGTTTTTGTTGACTTTTATGCACACAAGGGATGGTGTAAATGTCAAGGGATACTTTGTATGGTCATTGTTGGATAACATGGAGTGGAGTGATGGCTATACTGTGCGATTTGGATTGATATTTGTGGATTACAAAGATGGCTTAAAAAGATACCTCAAACTCTCGGCACAATGGTTCAAGAATTTTCTCAACAAATCTTAGAAGTTACACATATATGCTCAGCATGGTTCCAAGTACAATGAGATATGAAGTTCAGGTTTTAAAATAAAGTGACTGTTTGAACATATCCAGTGGATTCAAGTTCAAATCTTGAGCAAGTGGGTGCCTTAAATATTCAGAATAGTTTTATCATCTAAAATGATAATATCTTTTGCTCGACTAAAATTGCCTTTAGAGAACTAAAGGATATTTTGGATTTTTTTTTTGGTTGGTGTAGTTATTCTAAGTTTTGGTGAGAGAAGGTTTTTGAGACAATGAATAGTAGCAGTTAAGGATTCTCTATGTCAAAAAGAAAAAAAAAGAGTAGTTGCACTTGTAACAAGGATATTATGGATTTGTAACAAAAAAAATAAAGGTGTTAATGAATACAGATCATATGTGAACTTAAATTGATCCAAACTAATTCAAATAGTTTAGGTTGATTATTTTTTATATTTGGGTCAAACTTAATCAACTCATTCAAACTCATTAAATTTTAGGTTGAATCACATATTTAATATCTCGACCCATTGACTTGCTAACCTAACATGTTAATTTGTATTATTATTATTGTTATTACTATTATTATTAAATTTACAAAAAGAGAGGTAGAGGTCGACCGAAACTTACCTGAGAAAAGGTAGTTAAACAAGACTTAATGGAGTGGGATATAGATGGGTGGATGTATGTTTTAGGACGGAGTGGAGAAAAACAATAAGCTTGGCGGATGCTTAAATCCATTAGTAGTTCCATGTTCCAGTTGTTTCCCTTGTTTTATTCATTTCACCCCTATTTTATTTTAGTTTATTATTCCTCTCTTTTGTCTTGTTTCCACTTTTTTCTTCCTCTCTCTCTTTCTCTTTCTTCTTCTTTTTTCCTATCTATCATTGGGTTCATCTACCACATATCCCAATTAATTTGGGTTAAATGTGATGTTGATGTTAATTATATTATTATTATTATTATATTATTATTATTATTATTAAATTTACAAAAATCAATTACTATTAATATTAGACTTAGTAACAAAGAGTGAGACTGTATCTTCTTTTCTTAGTTCTCATGAGTTCACTATATTGGTTTCATGAAATTAGGATTTCAACTTTCAAATGGTTGTAGAACGTTTATTTTACTTTTTAATTTGTTTCAAATTATTTTACATATAGTTAAAATCTTAGTTGCACTACTCATTATACTATTTGAGAACAATAGAATTTTCAAACTGTTATAATAGTTTTAGTTTTTGGGTTTTTAGGCTAGGTGTGGTGTTTAAACTTATTTATTATATTTCAATTTTTAAATCACGTTTAACATATTATGTTAGTTCACTTTGATAATGATAACAACAATGTGATTTCTCTCATGATCTTTTCTTCCATTATTTGACTACACGTAACAATTATATATAATGTATTTGATATTTCATTGAATAGAAAAATTAGTTTATAAAAAATTTAGCTTTTAAAAATAGCAGATAAATTTAAATGTTGACTTGTTGATTCAATCAAATTCAAACTGTTCACAACATGTTGATTTGGGTTGAGTTTTAATTTTTTTCTTGAAAAATCGATCCAAACCAATCTATTCTAATTTAATTGGGTTGAATCACAAATTTTGTAAAACTCAATCCAAACCAACCACTTACACCCTAAAAAAATGTGATATGAATTGGGTTTTATTCATATCTAAGAAATAAAAGTGTTGTATCTAACAAAATTCGACGCATATGTATAAGTTTTTGCTGTGAAACAAAATTATTTCTACTACACTTTAAAATATTAATCTTTAACTATTTATTAATTGATAGAGTTAATTTCTATGCATTATCTCTATTAAAAAGTTACACTATTATCTAATCAAAAAATATATAACCAAAATTATATTAAGAAAGTCTAATTTAGTTTATTAAACTATATGTGTAAGTATTATAAATTTTATGATATTATCTTCAAATCGTACTAATGAAAAGAATATAACCAAGAATGTGCGAGATAATTAACACTGATCGATTACCCACATGGCCACACTACAAAAATGCTATATTTTAGTTCCTCTGACTTTGAGGACATTTTAGTTGATGAAACGGTCAAACATGTAAGATTATGAAGTTGATGAAACGGTCAAACATGTAAGATTATGAAGAAGCTTTGCATTGCATTCTGCTGCTTTTGTTTATATATATTATAGCCCTTTCCCTTCCTAATTCGAATTCTCAAGGTCTCTTTTAATAGTGAGCCCTCTCTTTAATCCAAAAAGTGTTATTATCTGTTTACAACTTCTAAATTTCTCTTGTACTATATGGATATTTTAAAATTGATGTAAATTTCTTAAACAAAAGTAAATTAAATGAATAGTAAATATTTTTGCAAGTAACTAAAAAAAATATGTTTACAAGTAATAGTATATATTTATGTTATTAGTTATGTTCAGAGACAAAACTTTGAAATTAAAGAGAAAATTACGGAAATGAACTATTAGAATTGAAAGACATTAATATTTTTAAATAAATCTTATCATGTTTAATTTTTAAGTAAATACATTGATTAACCTTCACATACAATTTAAAAGGCAAAAACCAGCTGGAAGTGTGAAACAATTTGAACCGGCCACATATAACGCTGTTTGAAACGATAGGTGGAAAGAAAAGGGACGCTTATAACACTGCACAAAAAAAAATTAAAACAAAAAAAAAACTATTATTCTTTAAAATATCATTATCAATTGTGCAAATTAAGTCAAGGAAATTTATTATACTTTGAAGGGGATTAATTCACTAATACATATTTCTTGTCTATTTATATAATATAAAAACTGATAAGAGCGAAGTAAACCTAAAACTTAGTGTACATCCTATGTTTTCTATCTTCTTTGTTACAAAATCATCCCCACCAACAAATTCTCCCTAACTTTGTTTTTGCATTTTAAAGTTGTTTCTACCATCTTTTGTAACTACATACATGTACAACTGCACTTTTTGTAAACAATCCTCACATCAATGAGTTCAGCTATACTTCTGAAGTTTTGTTCAGCCAAATAAATTATCTTTTTTTTTTTTTAGTGCGGACTAAAATATTCTCTGTATGAAGCAATCCTGCTTAAACATGACAGTTTGTTATATGTACTATAGCATCAACTTTTGAAAATGTAATTATTTTTTTTCTCTTTGAAATTATTTAATGCTAAGCTTGCAAGTTGTAACAACAGATGTTGATGCCATTCTCCTAATACACAAGTAATTTAATTTTTGGAAGGATATATTTAACTAATGAAAGTAGTAAGCACACAATGAGACATTATTAAACATCAATAAGGGCATGGCATTCAACGGCTATCTATACCTTCTCCTCGTTGGTGTCTTCACTCTTGTTATAAGCTCCTCCTTTACGATCACACATGCTGTTGCGCCAATTCTTGATGTTTCTTCTCTAAGTCGAAGCAGTTTTCCCTCAGGTTTCATCTTTGGCACCGCCTCCTCTGCATACCAGGTGTGTACCAGTACTCATACCATAAACATGTATATGTGTGTGTGCGTGTGCATGTGTGAAAGAGAGATTGTGCTTCACATTTTCATAATTTAGATTATGTGTCAATGGCCTAAGTTTATAGGAGTTAGATTTGTACAATATAATTAATGATTAATTTATGTCTATGATGTAGTACGAAGGTGCTGCTAATGAAGGAGGCAGAGGACCAAGTACATGGGATAGCTATTCTCATAAATATCTAGGTACCTCTGTTTAATCCTTTAATTTCTTTAATCGGTGAATAATTTGAAAGAAAGATAAAAAGATGCTTGATTTACCTGATCTCGTTTTGTACATTAGTGTAATAGGTGAAAACTAAAAAATTGGTTTAAAATTAACCTTAGTGTGAAAACCAGATAAACTCGAGGTCTCTGGACCGAATTGCTTGAACCTCTCACAGTATAAAAATATTGTATTAGCTGAAGATAAGGAACATACAGAGTGGAGTTCCTCTCTTTTTGTGTGTAAAATTTGATTAGTTGTGTTGTTTTGTCACATTATGGTAGGCAAAAGTCGTTCTTAAGACACTATTAATAGTGAAGATTAAGAACAGATTTTAAGAAAACATAGATAATTAATTAGGTATTTAAGAAGACAAAAGCTGAAGGCTAAATCAGTATATTTGATTTGATAACCGTTGTTCCACTCCCTCTGGGCAATGGCAGTTGTCCTGTATCTGTTTTCTTCATTCTTCATGTAGTAATTGGTGTATTTGCAAATAGAAAAAATATCGGATAGAAGCAATGGAGATGTAGCAGTTGATCAATATCATCACTATAAGGTACCATCCAAACAGATATTGAAATTTGTTCTGCACTCTCTCTATTTTGTCAATTTTATATTATTCTAGTTTTTTTACAGCAAATTAATGCTAGTAACACACACTCTCTCTTATTAGATCAAATTTACCAAATATTAAGGGTGTCATTTTTTATATTTAGTGAATCTCATTCTAAACTAGTGAAATCTGTATGAATTTCAATCAATATAAGAAGAGTGTATTGTGTTACTAACACTCCTCTATTTGTATATGGGTTGTTTCGGCTTAATTTCTGTTCATAAAATAACTTTTTGACTAGCCAATTATCAATATAAGTTATACATTTGAGCCTGTTATCCTAACAGTGACATCTATTTAACAACTTAAGTATTAAAGAGTTTTAGTCATTTGCATAGTATCGAAGCTTATCATAGGAATGTAAAATATCTACATTACACGCACCAAAACATATAAAATAAAAAAAAGCTATACTCTTGCATTAAGCAGCTTGTTAGAGATGTAATATTTAAGTGTCTTTATTTTGTGAGATATGGTACTGTCATTCATAAACTTTCACTTGACCGCATAAAAGCAAGGGTGGTTATTGATAATAGGAGAGCGAGATCAACAAGTATAACGAAAAATCGTTCTTGAATCCAAATTCATGACATGATTTAAATAGAAGGGCAATCTAATGTGAGTATTGAGTAATGTCTATTAGGCACAATCAAGAAAAAATTTAGGATATTATCAAAATAGCATTCATAAAGCTGACAAAGTCCTTGCTAAAAATATTTTGTTATTTTGAGTATTGATTGGTTGTGTCTTGTAAGCACATACTCACATCGCATTATTACATATTGCTTTTATATAATTGTTTTGTTCATTATCTTTTTACCAAATGTGTTAACCATTTTACATGTTCATAGGAAGATGTTGGGATCATGAAGTATATGAACACTGATGCTTACAGATTCTCCATCTCTTGGTCAAGGATACTGCCAAGTAATCAAATCGGATTTAGTTTCATCCTTACCAGTTTCAGTTAGTAGAATCCTTCCTTTAAACTAACCACTCTGATAAATATGAAGAAGGAAAAATAAGCGCGGGTATAAACCAAGAAGGAATAAAATATTACAACAATCTCATCAACGAGCTACTGAAAAATGGTCATATATAATCCATCCTGCATTGCTATATCATCACACATTCATGATGTTCATTATGAATTTACGAAAATTAACTTGAATGTGACCAGGAACAATTCTTCTTGTACATATATAGTCCATCCTGAATTCATTACGAGTTTATCCAAGGGGACTTCGAGAACTATTGTTGTACATGAAGTATAACAACCCTGTAATTTACATAACAGAAAATGGTAATACTTCAATTATGATCTTTTTATTTTTTATTAATAAGAAATTTAAAATAATAATCTAGCATAAGTTCAACATCAATACTAGCAGTACCTTTAACCCAAGTTAATTGGAGTTAGTGGTAGATGAACTCAATGATAGATTAGAAATAAGACAAAGAAAGAGAAAGGAAAAAGGAAAGAAAAAAGTGAAAATAAAACAAAAAAAGAGAAAGAAAAGCTAAAATAAAATAGGGGTGAAAGGAAGAGGGGAGTAATGAAGAGGAAAAAAAACTAAAATAAGGGAACGACTAAAACATAGAATTACTCATGGGTTTAACCCTCTACCAAACTTATAACTTTTCTCCACTCCATCCTAAAACATACCGTCCGCCAATCTATATCTCATTCCATTAGGTCTTATTTAACTACCTTTCCCAGATAAGTTTCAGTCTACCTCTATCTCCCTTTGTATCGAGCTCTTAGTAATAAACTCTTATTTTTACATGAGCATTCAGTGACCATCTCATAACATGCCCAAACCACCAAAGGTTCATCATATAAAAAATAGTTGATTCTTTACGACCGATTCACAACCCCTAACGCCAACCCTCCTCCTTTATCCTGACTTGGAACAAGTCATGCATGCAAACACATATAGACAGAGTTATAATAATCTAGAGTAAGTTAATGTATATATATTAACTATAAATGGGTATAATTCTTGTTTTCCCCCTAATCAAATTAACTGTATAATAAACTAAATTTTTCACATTTTACTTAAATTATAGGTATGGACGAGTTCAATGATCCAACACTATCCCATGAAGAGGCACTCATAGATACTTACAGAATTGACTAGTTCTATCACCATCTTTATTATATTCTAATTGCAATCAAGTAAGTGTGACACTCTCTTCACTTATTCCATAATTTAATTTTATGATTCTAAACCTATTATTATTTGTTGACTTTTGGTGCGAAGGAATGGGGTGAATGTACAAGGATATTTTGCATGGTCGCTTCTGGACAACTTCGAATAGAGTGCTGGCTACACCTTGAGTTTTGGAATTAACTTCGTTGATTACAAGGATAATTTGAAAAGACACCAAAAGCTCTCTGCCCGATGGTTTAGGAATTTTCTTCAAAAATACTAGACTCATTGTATGATGACCTCTATAATTGATAAAATGAAAACTTGGTCATTAATCAAGAGCAACACCATGAGTTTTCGCAGTGTTCTGTTCTTGAATGAAATTCTGGTTAAGCAGTAGTGTTGTTTAGTACTAATTCTGTGAATTTCTAAAAAGAAAATATGCTCAAAAAAATGATCTCATTGGTTCAAGAACATCCTTAAGAAACACTAGTCATGTGTGTTTATGGAAATTCTGGTTTAGGCACCAGTTTATGTGACTCTGTGTCTATCTTATGTTTAAATTAATAACCCCTATCAGTTTAGGATCACACTTCACACATAGTATCAGTTTGACTTTGTCAACTTAAATAGATATACTACAGGGAACCCCCATTCCAGTCACACCTGGCTTTGAGAAAGGTTTCAAAAGCTCGTACGGGACAATGCCAGCTCCATTTCTGTTCTTCAACTTTGTGTTTCCATTCCTCTCATCAATCAGTGTTTCTAGTTTCTTCAATCTCTCTCTAAATCTTTCAAAGGCAGCCTTTATGACAGGATCTTCACCCCATGATGGTTCCATCTTTTCTCCTATGTATTCCTCATCTGGTGAATGAGTTGAGAGTATGTCCAAGACAGCCATGACTCTAGTTGCTTGAAGTTGTGAAGGAAAGCACTTGAGAAGTGCTCTTTCAGGCTTTGCAACGAACTCTTTCCACTCTTCTTGTGTAGGGTCCTCTGAGGGCATTTTAGTCCTGGCAATTGTAGGCCTATTTGGGAAATATCCCCCATAAGCATATTGCCCGAAGTTCACAGCTGCATGGTGACCAGAAGTTACCCATATGATTGTGTTGAGGATTCCAATGAGGTCTTTTGGGGTTTTAAGATGTGGCCACCATGGCTCATCTTTTTTGTCAGCATGACCAAGTGTTCTAATCTCTGTCCACCATGCCTGCAGCTCTTCATCTGACTCCACAAGACTAGGTTCAGGATAGTAGTGGTTGACATAGTCAGTGACCCATAGCTTTATAGCATCCCACAGAAGGAGTCCATCATTGGCAAAAGGATAGTCTTGAATGGTAAGCTTTAAGCCATGTGGAGAAAATGGATCTTCCACAGCAATTCCCCTAATAATTATGGAAAATATGTCAAACTGAGGTAAGTTGTAATAAAAATTATTCATCAGACTCCACTTAATATACAAGGGATATTTTAGTTACAATTATTCAGGTATAGTCAACTTAAAAAGAAAAATGTTACTAACACACTTCCAAAGGAGAGATTATTGTATGGTCCAAGACTACTACGTGTTCATGATCTCAATCAATTTTTACAAGTAGCCGAGTTTTGCAATTTGCTATAAAGAATTCATAAAACTCAGATACATGTCACATAATCAACACAATGAACAGATCATGATGGTGCCCCTAGACTATATCAAAATTTCTCTTTTCAAACACATTTTTTGTCATTAACTAACCTTTATTGTGACAACCATTAAACACGTCATAATGTCATTAGACTGTACAATAATTTCTCCTTTCAAACACATTTTTTTATCATTATGCAAATATGCATGCTGTGTGTGTATTTGAAGTTTAATTATAAGACTACCTTCTAACTAGATCTGCTGGTAGTGCCTGCTTGTCAAACCGCCATTCGAGAGCATAAGCAGCGGAGCTAATCTCTATGGCGTACTTTCCTGGTGCAAATGAGCTCTCAATTGTGCCATCAGCATTAATAAGTGCTTCCCGTGCGAGAGCGTTAATCTCCATTGTGTAACGGAAATGAGGGTGCAGCAATTTGTATATGGGATGTATCTCACTAAGTTGTCTGTTGGTTGCAATAACATACGGCTCTGTCACACAGTGAGTTCTTAACCTACCAAACAAGACAAAAATTTAATGTTAATTTGGACCTTCTTCGCAAAGATCAGAGAAAATATGGATTGAATACAATTCTAAATAAATATAACGGAGAAGGAATGAGTCAATGAGGAGAAATAATTAGATAGTTTATGATCACTATGTGTCGATTAATGCAATCAATCTCTACATGGCACATATTCAAGTTTTTCAATTTATGACAAAGAATTAATAAAACTCAGCTATGCGGCATGTAGTGACATGATAGTCCTAAACTATCTAATAATTTCTAATCAATGTGACAAGTAACATAAAGCAAATAGAATAATCAAAAGCTAGCCTTCACAAACTTTCGGTTGATACACGCTAAGGACAGAACTGAAATACAGCTCCTTAATTAAGTACTACTGATGTTATTTTTTAATTAAAATTAAAGTTTCATCAGCTGAACAATCTGCCTAAGCCTTAAATACGTACATTTATTATGCAAATTATCGAAGTAAAACTTAAATTCTGTCCTTATATCAATTGGTTAAGTAAAAGGCAGTTGGTGAAGCATTATATATTGCGTACCAATGACTAACAAGTTGGTGATAGCCAGAGTCATGTGCAAGAACATGAGCCTTGGCTAACCTCCAGAGCCAAACACTGGTTGAGTGCCAAGAAGGCGTGAAAACTTGCTTCCATTGGCCCGTTTTATTTGATAATGATGGCGGTCGAGTAAGCTCAATGGCTAGAGGCCTCAGTGTCCCCTCTGGGTTTAGAAAGAACAAAGTTCGTGAACCATACAGTGTTTTCCCCTTGAGTTTGCGTACTTTGTTGACGTAGGGTAAAAGTATGTCATGGTAGTCTAACATGAACAGCTTCTTTTCTTCAATCGCCTGCATATTAGAACTATGTTATATTTGTAATTTATAATCTAAATCCCCAATAAAGAAATGAGTATGCAACATCACTGAATTAATAAACCATGTAACATCATTAAATTAATACTTTAGGAAAAATTTAATCAAGAAGAACTAAACCTTTTCTACAGACATTATGCCTCCAATCTCTTTGTTGATAATTTCTGAGGTGATTGCTGATTCTGGTGGACCATATTTTTCTGGGTCAAGTTTACTCCTCAATGGCCATTCCTGCCCAAGAAAGTAAATTACCTTAATCACTTAAACAATTAATGTGACATAATTTTTTTCAATGGGTTAATTTTTATTGAAAAAATAAAATCAGTGTGTAAAATAATGCATACTGTGACCAATCGTATGCTATATGGGTTGAGACCAGCAACAGTTTGTCTAGCAAATTCCTCATCCCTAAACCAGAAAAACCTGTCCCCTGCAAACCAACACAAAACAAATATTTATGCAATATAATAAAATTTTCATTTTGATCATCCATTTAAATATACATATATTATAAATAAATAAATGAACAAAATGAAATTGAGAATTGAAATCTGACTGCTCATAGTCTCTGGGGTCTCAAAGCGAAGCACGTGTGCCCTGTCGCCAGAAATGGATTTGACTAGCCTAGGCATGATTTTTCCTAGGAATCCCTTCTCGGTTTCTTCTGGAGGCAAGTCAAGTCCATGGCTGAAGAGTGAATCTATGTCGTGGAAGTAGGAAAATGCAAGGTCCTTTTCTTTGATAATTTTCCCCAGAGATGGAAGCAATATTAATAACACCGAGTGTAATGTCTTGGTTGAGAACGTCAGCTGCTTCACCTCTGAGAAGCACTCGTCCCTTGGAACGTAAAACTTTCCACTTCTTTTCTCTGATAATGGATCTGCATCACAACAAATCACATTAACACTTATCTCATATCCTTAACTAATTCTGACAAATCATTTTAGAATGTTTTGTGGATGATAAATACTTATGCAGCATAAATTACATACCTGCTTCACTATGTGGACGACCAGTTCGACAACGTCTAGGATAAGGTCTCTCGTTACCTCCTAAAGGAGGTCTCTGAAGTTCAAGGCTTTTATCAGGATCTCCAATGTCATTGTATATGTCGTAATCGTATATTCTTTCAAAGCTCTTGCGTTCTCCTTCTCCATTGCCTCGCAAATTACTCAATTCTTTTGCTCTTAGTCTTCTTAAACCACTCGGTGTCTCTTGCGGTAAGTAACACTATACCAGTAAGATCATATCACACTTGTGTAAATTAGACCCCGTATTCTTGTATGAGAAATGTTAGGAATCTTCGACACTATCTTTTGGACAATTTCTTTTTTATTGATTGAAATTTATTGAAAAGGACAAAATTTTGTGAATTCAATATCATATTTAATTATTCTTTTTATTGATTCGTAGAGAGATAGTAACACACTATGTACCTTGTTGGAGAAGAAAACCCTTTTGGTGGGATTATCGAACTTGGAGTGTACCCAAGAGGCACAATGAAAATGAATAGGACCCTCAGGGAAGCCATCGAGGTGGATGGTTTCAAGGAACATCTCTTTGTGATGCTCATTCTCAACAAGAACAGCACCAACCTCTCCAAAATCATTTGGAACTTCAAATTTAGCTTCGTACTTAACCGACTCCTCACCATTTACTGCTTTGTGTGCATACGCTTTCAGTGTTTCCTTCTCTAGTCCCGTCACTAAACCCACAATTAACCAATTAATTATATATAATTTATCAATATCATTTAAGAAAACGTGTATGTGAGAGATATAAAGTGAATTGGATTATTAACCAGAAAGAAAGAAGAAAAAGGTCGCAGCTGTTAACAAAAACTAACATTTGTCATAAAAAAATTATTAAAAAAAAACGTAGCTGTACAAAGGCTCTCGTTTAAGTGAATAAGTTAATTAAACACTTGTCACATGAAAGATTAGTCCATAACATAAGCACTTAAGTTCAATAAGGTGTTTGCATTTGAATATTCATCTTAATATGTAGCAGATAAATTTTATTTTCACCATCGATTCTCAAAGTTAAGATGATAGTTATAAAAATTGGGCCAATCAGTTCCAATTCCATGCCGGTGATGTGTGCCAGTGGTAGGGGCTGTGTATGTTTTTTGTCTGTTACAATTTGTATGACTTGATGCTATCGACTGGTCCCTCTGCTTCGACATAGCACCTTTTTATTTTGTGTTTAATCAGTTTCTCTGTTTTTGGTAGTGGACTTGTGGGGTTATTGGAAGGTGTTAAAATGCTCAACGGTTCTTTTCTAACAGGATTTAAATCCTGCACTCCCTGTATCATGTATTATCTGTTTTAGTTTGAAAATATTAAACTATCATTTTACTATTATGGAATATATATTATGTAATATATATTATGTAAGGTAAAATTACTTTTTAATGTTATGAAACATTTATATTAGAAGTTATTTTTAATTGTTATGAAATGTCTATTCCAGAAGTAATTTTTTATTGTAATGGAACATCTAACCCAAAAAATAAAATTATTTTTTATTATTATGAAATATTTATTCTAAAATACAAAACTATTTTATATCGTTATAAAACATTTATTTTAAAAATTATTTTTTATTCTTATGGAATGTTTATTCCAAAAGTTACTTTTTATTATTAATGAAACAAGTGTTCCAAAATGCAAAACAATCTTTTATTATTATGAAACACTTATTTTGAAATTTTTTTATTATTATGAAACACATATTTCCAAATGATATAATATAAAAAAGATAATTTGGAAGGTGCTGGATTCAATATGGGAGGTGCAAAATTCAAATTTTAATATAACATTTTTGTTTTTATCTGGTACCACGTGTACCATTTTAATAATATTTACTTATTTGGCTGATAATAATAAAAAGTCAATAGAACAAAAATTCAAAAAAAAATTATTAAAATTAATAATGAAAATATTTTAACTTTTTATATTTATATCTTAATTTTTTCACTCTCTCCCTGTATATCAAAAGATTCATAGTCTCCACGAAAATTAGTTACTATTTTTATCGGATTACTTCATATTAATATCCTAATAAAAAAATATTTGAGTGTCTAAAAATATATTTTTCAAGATTTTATTATACTCCACTAGTTAACTCTAGCTAAAAAGATTTGGGTGTCTAGAAGGTGCAACAAGATTACAAAATGATACAGGTTGTCCATTTCCTTTAGGCTGTATAATTGTTGAAGTGAGTTTGTGGTGGTAGACCGTAGACATATATGTTTTGCTAACTTTAGCTGAGCATTTGGGGCCCATGCATGATACACGTCTCTTTTAATTTGTTGTTTTTTCTGTAAAATTTATTTCATTTAAAAAATTGGCATCTTTTACCTTTTTTCGGAAAGAAACGTCCTGGTTTCCAAATTAAATGTTAGAAGTTAGAATCTGAGTTAGATTTTAGAATAGTTGCGAATGTTATTATATATATGAGAATTTATATGTGTATAATTAATTCTATAATTAAGAGATAGAGAAACTAATGACAAAAGAAAAGAAGTTAAAAAATAAATAATATCCTAAAACATATAACCAAATAATATATAAAAATCTCATATGAATCAAAATACAACCTCTATTGTAAAAAAAATTAAGTATAAATCGAAATTTAAACTCAAAACAAGGAAAAGTGTAGGAAAAAATATTTAGTAAAATATATTTTGATAAAAAATTAATTTTAAAATAAAATGAATTGTATTTAAATGATTTTAAAAAAATTAAAAATAAAAATTAGTATAAAATTTATTGTCCAACTCAAAAATTTCCTAAAATTGTTTCAAGTGAAAATCAATTTTTTAATGTAAATTCAAACAAGTGAGCATTTATTATCCAACTCAAAAAGACTTTTAGTAGAATGCACTCATGATTTTTTTTTGTTTTATGATTTTGTCATTAAATATATTTTTTTAATTTCTTAAAGACACTCGTTATAAGACTTTTTTAAATAATGCAACACGAATCCATATGAAGAAATAAAAAGTTGTTTTATCTTTTATTTTCTCGTGAAACCAAAAAAAAAGTTAATTAGAAAACTATCATATGAAGAATATTTAAATAATAAATAAATGAACAAATAAAGAAGCATATGTCTACTTACCGGGGTCAAGCTCAGAGCTAACAAGCTCTAAGAGGAGAGATTTACCGAGCAAATCTGTTATATCATCGATTCCTTTGTCTAACCTCAGACTTGAAAAGAAACCACCCGCAGTTACTTTCACCTTAACTATGGCCTTAACCTTCACTCTACTCGCATCTGTATGAGTATCTGTTTCTGTTGTTGTTGTTGTTGTAGAATTAGTTTCAACGTTGCGAGAAACCAGAACCAGGTGGTTATGTTTCTTTTGCCTCTGCACTTTGTTCCCCAACCATAGTGGAAAACTACTCCCAATACTTTGAACGGATGGCCTCTGCAGAAACAAGAGGATTTGGTTGGTGTTCTGTGATTGATACAGTTGAGGCTTTATCATCTTTCTATCTCGTTTATGTTTTATGGTTCAAAATATATGCGAAATAAGCCACCTTGTTTTATATTGGGTATTTGCCAGCTACATGTCTTTGGCTCTTTAGCTCTTGGCGTTATCACATATCTTCGTAACAAAATAAATAAATAAATTATTACATGCATGGGGATATATAAAAAAAAAATGTCTCATTAAAAATGTCAAATCTATCAACTTTAGCTATATAATTTCAGTCACAATTAAAAGTTAATAGTTAATAACTTGAAAATGATGTGTATTTTTTTTTTTAAATAACTATTTAAAATTCATAAAGTGATAATTATGTCTTATATATACATATATATATATATATAAAAGATATAAATTATCGACTATTGAACTAATTTTTAGATTTGACCAAAACTTAAAGTCAATAACACTCGATAGGCCTTTATTACAAACAAATTTAATTTCTGTGACATGATAACAGTACAGGACTAGAGGATAATCCAAAGTCATTTAAGCCTCCCACTAGAAGATAATTATCCAATCATCACAAAGCAGATAATTGCATTATCTCAATTTATCCTATCAATCTATACAAAAAACTAGGGCATATAAAGGCAACAAGCTAGACTCTACATATTATGTACGACTTCTACCCTAACTACCTTGTGTTTATAACTCAAACTGACTAAACAGGAGTCCTTGCAAGTGACATCCCTTCTAATTAGAGACGCTAGTGGTATGATTTGATTTTTAAATAAAAAGTTATCTGAATCAAATATTAAATAAAGATATGTAGTTCAATTTGGCTCTATTTAAATATAATATCAAATACAAATTAAATCAAATCAATCTTTTACAATTTGGTTTAATTTAATTTAATGTTTTTTGTTTTTTTAATTCTATTATCATAATTTAAAATCTGTCAACTAAATTTTCATAATAATTATATTATATTATTGAAAAAATGAATTTTTTTATTAAATTTTGTTTAACATATTTTAGTTAAAATTTATTATTATCATTAAACATTATTATAATTAAAATGATATTACAAACTCATTTTGAAACATAATAGAAATTTGTATATCACTTGATATTTAACATTATTTTTAACGTATTGATGCATCCTTTTTCAACATATGAAAGTAAACAAAATAAAGAAAATATAATAAATTATTCAATACTTATTATTAATTAATAGAACAAAAATTACATGTTACAAACTTGGTTATCCAAAAAAACATATTACAAACTTATTATGAAAAAAAATACTCTATAAATTACATACTATAACTATTTTAAATTTAAAATAATTAATACCGCTATATTAATACTAAACATTCATTAAATAAATTTAATATAATTATAATATACTATTTGTTCGATTTTGATTAAAAAAATCTAAAAACTAAATCAAACCATAAAAAATATGTGATTTTTTAAAAGTTTTGTTAGTGATACGGTCAGGAAAAACTTGAGGTACAATTAAATCGGGATCCTTCACTAATATCAGTTTTTGGCTCGTTACCGTCTGTTGTTGTAGTTGTATTGTGTTGAATTTTGTTCTATCTCCTATTTTCTATTATATATGTTACACAACATTCGATTTTTTTTTATCGATTTATGGTTTGGTTATGTTTTGAACATCCTTACATCCAAGAAAAAATGAGTGTAATTTTCCCTATGTTTTATACCTGAGCCAACAATGAATCACCCCACGTGCAGGACATGCTGTTACAAGTTACAACGTTCCCAAATCCGTTGTTGCCAAACCCTCACCAACTTAACTACGAGTCTTCCATCACATCCCTTAAATGCGACATTCCGATCTTCCATCGTCATTAGATCAACCTCTGCCCATGCAAGATGGTGGGTGTGGAGTTTCGGGTTGCTAACTTTGAAATATATATGTTTCACAAAAAATTGAAATATATATTTATATTAAAAATAAATTACAATTATTTATTGAATAAAATATATTTTTCGTCCTTTCAAAATTAATTTTAATCCCTGTATGCTAAAAACAGTTGCTTTGATCCTTGTATATTTTGATGTATGGTAAATTTTGTTTTTGATCAAGTTAAAAGAAGTACAAGATAGGAACAAATTTCAAAATTCAGAAATATGAAAAGCAAACTCGTTATTTTTTAAATTTAAGGACTAAAATCAGTTTTAACCAAATTTTGAACATATATAAATCCCAATTTACTCTATCGTCTTGGTAATAATTCAAGCTTCATATTTTTGTATCATGAAATGAAATATACGTGAAATAAATATATACCCATTCATTACTAAAAATATGAAAAAGTAAAATCGGACAATAATGCATTTCTCATTTGAGTAACATCTTTTATCATCTCTGACATTGCGTGCTTTTCATTTTTGGTTCCACCCAATTAGCATTTGGGTATGAGGGCATGACCCTGAGCAAAGACACAATATAATTATTGATAATTACTAACAAATATCATCACAAACAAGTTTCTTTCAATCTCAATTTCTCCCTGGAATCCAAAGACATATTATCTTAACAAACCATTTTATTTGACAATAAAAGAAATCACCAAAAAAAACCATACCTTAGCGCTGCTGCTAAAACCTACAAGTCAAACGCTAAATATATAGATATTTGTGTAAGCTTTACATCCTCTTGTATCTTGATGCTCCAAAGCCGGAAGCTGTGCAATTGCGTCCATGTTTTTGGCCGATACTAATTACCATTGACAAAAATCAGACTCTAACGCAGACATCATAAGGGAAAAAAAAGTTTGCACCTAACACTACTAGAAAAATGCTTATTACATGAAGATTTTTCTGCAAATTTTGCACACAAAAAAATGCCATAGAAAACACATTTTCTTTGGATTTAAATCTGCGGAAAATTCGTTCGTTGATAGTAAGTTACAACCAATTTAAATTCGGCAGGAACGTTTCTTGATGCTAAATATATTTAGGTTTAGCGTAACTAATTAAGCTTCTGCTAATGCATAATTAATGCAGTTATTCATTTTGAATTAGCGACCAACCTTGGGTTGGCTTTGGTTGATGCTGTATAAAATATTTGTATTAGTGGCAGTATAGCAAATTAATTCAAAATGATCAGATGCATTAATTAGTCATTAGTGTTGACAAAGTCTACACTACCATAAATATTTATTTTTGCATTCGCTCAAGCTAACACAAAGTTGATACATTCTGTACCTTGCTAAAAAAAATAGATCCTTGTTTACCAAACACACATTGTCTAACCAAATCTAATTCTCTCTCGACATGTTGTTCCTCAAAAAATCCCATTCGTGCGGACTCTTTCTCGAGCTAACGAAGAGATCTTGACGGAATTGCCAACCACACATTTGAAAAAAGGAAGGATCCCACTATTTTGAATATTTTCAAACTAGTGACATTTTTTTTATTTGGTAGCCACAATTAAGATATTATTAGGCTTTTCTATTTTTAATATATTCTTACAAATTTTAGTACTTTAAATTGATTATGGGACTAATTCTCAATTGAAACTTAACCACATTTAAAATTCATCATTCTTCTACAAAAATATATTATATGAGGATCAAATCATTTTATCCCTCACAAACTTAGTACGTTATCAATTGAATTATACTCATTGAGTAACTAATGTCTGCTTAGACCAATACTAAATATTATCATATTTTTAAATAATAAAAAATCTTAAATAGTGATGATGAGATTGTTGCTTTCTTATAAACACTATTTTGTTTGTACATAAATATTATTAATCATTAAAGTATAATAATTAATAAGAATGGTAAAAATTAAAATTTTAAAAAAAATATATCATTTTAAAAATACATACTTCGTCTAAACAATGATGTGAAAATGAATGCTAGGGTGTGGGCAAGTGGGTCATGTGATCTATGGTGGACCACTTTTATACACCCTTAAATTCATCTAGTCCAGCACATATTAATTTGATGCACCCTCTGTCCATGTTTTTTTTTTCCTCTCCTTGCTCACTTTCCTTTACTTTTACGGATAACCACAAGGGTCATCAACACCACACTCCGTGGGAAATGCACGACAAACCCATAACAACAAAAAAAAAAATTATCTCTTCAATCTCCATAACAACAACCTGAAAGTTGTTCCTACATTTCATTGTTTGATAAAATCTAAAAATGGCCAAAGTTTGCAGCTGAGATTTTGTCCCATCAGAATGAAACACAAATCTAAAAAATTTATTTCAAAGAGCTTCAACTCCAAACCTTGTAGTGTAGATGACGAAATTTTGCCCTCAAATTATAGACGATCTATTAAGAAGCTTTTGTGGTAAATTCGGGATTGCACATGAAAGAATATTGTTGTGATATACTAATTCAATATGAAAGTTTACTATTTAGGTAAGCTTCTTTAAAAGCACTTCTAAAAGAAAAATAAGAAGGAAAAATTTAGATGAGTTTTTTCAAAAGTAAAAATAAATTTTTCATTAGTTAATTTTTAGAAATTCACCAATATAACTTCTTTAAAAAATGATATGACATATACAAATGAAGTAATAAAAAACTCATTTTAACTTATGGAGAAGTTCAATCATTTTTTTCTTCTTATTTTATTCCTCTAGAAGTACTTTTAGAGAAGTTTACCTCCAAACATGCCCTATATCAAGACCTAAACCATTTAGAAATTATGTCATAATCGCTATTGAGAATGACAGTGATCAACAACGATGGCATCACTGCTAGAACAGAGGAAGGAAAGCGAGAAATTTTGAAGGAGAAAGAAGAAAAAAAAATAGAAATAAATCTTGTGCGGAGGATTCACCAAAATAATGTCTGAATTAGATGAATCCAAAAGTGTACAAACGTAGTCTATCATAGATCATATGACCCACTTGTTCACCCAAACATTCATAAAAATTGTTAAATTGCCTCTTACATTAACTCTCACGTTGGAGATGCATTAAACTAGAAAACTCTTGTTTATTGTGAGAAATATAAATTATAAATATGCATTTCATCTACCCTTCTTTATATATAAGAGATAAATGAGTTTTTTTTTCCTTTTCTAATTATAACATTAATTTACTTTCAAATGTATTACTTGTTAATTATTTTTTATATCTTTAATTTATTATGCAATCTATTAATGAGATTTTCACTTATTCTCTATGGAAGTGGATATATTTATAGACTTATTAATAATTTTAGTCACATTCATTAGTGATATAAATTATCCCTACGGAAATTTTTTATAAGTATTTTTAGAATAAAATTTAGATTTTTTATCTTATGAATTAAAATTAACTAAATGATTTTTATTATTCTTAATAAATTAGTTACTAAAGAAACTTAATAATTATATTATCACTTAAAAAGTCATTGTTGACTCTTTGGCAACCGTACTAATTCATTCAAGTAATAATAAAATGGTAAGATTGAGTGTCGAGTCCACATAAACTTTAATTATATTCAGAGTTCGTATATAACAAATTTTAAACCATGAACAGAATAAATTTTTGGGATTTTCAAGTGATATCATATGAAAATATAAATTAGAATAAAATAAACAACAAAATAGATTAAGAGTCAGAAAAGAAAACAAACACTTGGTGATTGAATTGAAGGTTGGTGCAAGATTATGATATATGTTGGGTGTTTAACCTACCAAAACTACTCTTGATGCAATGTTAATGATTTTTCATTATTTAATATTATTTTACATATTATATTTATCATCTAATTTACTCTAATTATGATCCCTCATATGGAAGAGTCTAAATTACCTAATTTCACTCTTGATCATTCAATAAGCTACATCAAATAATTTGCATTAAGAATAGAGATGTATATTTAAGGTTAAACAATATCATTCTATTCCTAGATATGGATTGTGTAGATATTATTTTCCAGTTCTCAAAGTATAGACATTTTCCAATGCCTAAACCCTCCTAACATTACATGCACATAGATAATCAAACCACAATCATGACAGAAAATTCAGAAAAGAACAATAATATAAAATAACATTAAATAAATAGTGAAAATTGTTATATTAATAGTGTTTGGTTGTTAAACCCCCAACTATCAGTGATATAACCTCTCATTGGTATAAGAAGCTTACAAAAACAAAAGAGAACAATAATTGATGAAAGAGAATGAAAGAAAAATGGGAGAACAATGACATAAGCCAGCTCCTATAGAGTGGGTTCTTCTCTCATTTGTGCCTTCGATTTCTTATTGGCTTCTGATGATTTTCCTCTTACTACTCCCCCCTTTTATCATCAAAATTTTGCTTAATTGGACTTTTTATATAGTGGTAACGCACTAGGCCCATATCATCAATCCATCTTCTAAGTTTTTAATGTGTAATCCTACAAAAAAAAATATAATCAACACACAACAAATCAACTAATTTTAGCATTTATTGAATAAAAGTTTGGAAAAGCTAAATTTATGCATTTCAATCACAAAAGAAACATTAGAAGGAAAAAAATAAGATAATTAGTATATAATTTAAATGTATAATTTATGTATAAATAACAAGTATTAGTCATGTATATTATTCTTTAATTTTAAGCGTTTTTGTATTCTGGGAAAAATATAAAAGAAAACATTTAAATATGATATAATAATTCATGTGTATAAATATGCTAAATAAGTATTCGAGGAGTATTATATTGAAATAAATAAATATTGAAGTAAAATTGCATCAATATTTATTTATTTATGCTATATTTCATTGTAATACTCGTGGAACATTTTATTAATGGTTAAAAATCATAACTTGAATATAATATTTGTATACAAACGTATCATAAAAACACAATTTCTTTACCTAATTAACTAAATAATTATACAGATATCAATCATTTATCTTACTAGTTTAATTATTTGTAATAAAAAGCATTAAATTAATCAGTTTAATATTTTATATTTCTTCACTTTAAATAAATTTAAAACTACGTAAGCTTAATTTGGAATCTATCAATTATTGTATCACAATTATTGAAAGAGAATTCCTTCAGAATCACAAATGTCTGGGACCATAAATATATTGTTTGTTTGTATATTGTGAGGCATCCTTTTCTTCACATGGATCGTGTCAGTACATTATTCACTTTAACTTTCTAATAATATCAAGTACATCTTTGGTTAAGCTTCTCCCACTGTGATCTATATTTTACCTTGAATATTTGAGGAGTGGTAGTAACACGTACTCAGTAAAATAATGTTCTTCGCGTTTTCTGACAAGTTACAAGAACCATGCGGCAATATTAAGCATTTCTGAAGTCACGAGAGTACTAGCTAGGAGAATTAAATATTGGTTATCATACTATTAAAAAAAATTACGGTTAAGATAATTTTTTCACAAATTTTCATAAAATAATAAATATTTTTTGTTGCAACTGGAAACAATACTATGTTTATGTTTATATATATTTTTGAGAAATGTGTTCTTATTAATATTTTTAAAAATATATAAAACAAATAAAACTGAGGTTGTCAAATACCATTTTTCAATGTTTATTTTTTTTTTTCATTTACATATGCTATATATAATTAGCCGAGGGATAACATTTTAATATTATTTTAATGAAATTGTATCTCATAAATACAAGTATATGATATTTGTGAATGTCTTACATTTTTAAAATTAACTTGTATTCAAAAATTGATTTAGTTACTTTTATTTATTTTCAAAATAGATATTTTTTATAACTTACCTATGTGGTTTTATTTTATGAGTATGTTATAAAAACAGAAGAAATTATGTATAAACATTAGATTTAAGTTTGTGTCATTTATATTTTTTATTTACTACCCAAATATATATTAACCACTTATTATAAAATTATTTAAAGGAAAATATAAAAAAAACAATAATAATAATAAAATATTTAAAGAAAATACCATTAATTTTAATTAAATTTTAAAAAATAGTATTAATTCTTCTTTTTTTATAAATATATACACTTTTCTTGAGTACGAAATGATTATTTTTCAAATGAAAAAATATAAAAGAAATGCAAATTAAAAACATGATAAACAAGGAAGGAACAGTAGATGGGAACGCGTTTTTAAGGACGTGTTTGTCGTACCTCACTTTGGTTGTAATTTTTTCTTCTTTTGTTATTATGTTAAAATTAAGCTAGTTCCAGCAGGAAGGGATTAATGGATACAAGCCTCCACATGACTACTTCCAAATGAGGAAGCCGACCTATAAAAAAAATTGTGATCATTAATTAATAGAACAAATATATCTTTTTCAGTCGTCTGAATTAGTATATAATCCAAGAGCTGGGGTTGGAGGAGTGTTGAAAACTCAAGAGGTGTTAATTATGGATTGATCACATGGTTTTATGAAAATTTTGATGTTAATTATGGATTGATCACATGGTTTTATGAAAATTTTGTCGGGGACACAAATATATCTTTTATGCAGAACTGATCTGATGGATATTTTTGCATGGCCATTGGCCACCATTGCTTGGAATATCACTTTCTCGGCTAAGTTTGCTTATTTTCGTTGATTCAAAACATGCCATTGACTCTGTCTAGAATGCAAATATACTAGGGCAAATATCACCATTGCAACTGTTGTTAACAATATTAGGAACCTCCGATCAATAGACCTTGGAAAGCAAACCTACTCCATTATCCGTGTCAAGGAAACCCCAAGTAGCAGATTATTTGGAAATTACAAAGACTAATTAATAATGATGATTAACTTCTGATTGGATCTCATTCCCCCATTATCTCCCATCTTCTTTTAACTAAAGAACTGAGGTGACTTTTCCCCATATAGTTTCTTTTTTATTTAGTTTTGTTTTTCTTCTTTGTGATGAATAATTAATAAAGTGTTTAAAAGTAATTGATTAAAATTTAATTGGGATAAATAATATTTAAATTCAATATGAAAATTTAATAATAAAAAATTTATAATAATATATTTTTTGATATTAAATTATAATAAGTTGTATATTATTAATGATTGATATTAATTAATTATTAAATTATAAATTTTTTAATTGAGTAAAAATTTTCAATTTTTATCTAATTTTGTTTATTTATTATTTTAAAAAATCTATATTAATTTGTAAAATAAAAATTGGGGGAGAATTCCACTAAGAAATGCTTATATTTTGAGCACCAAAAGAAGCAAACTTGTCAGCCCAAGCATTGCATTCCCTAAAAATTTGAGATATCCTAAAGTTGTATGAATTACCTAACTTTATACAATTCATCACACGGGTAAATATACACCAAGGCACAAAGCTTGAATTAGAGAAAGAAAGAGTCAACAACTTGGAATCTGTTTCCAACCACAACCAGGTCCGATTTTCTTCAGCTGTTTTCTCAATCACAATTATTGCAGCCATAATTTCTGTCGTGAACACAAACTAAATGTGAATGTTGATAGCAAAAGCTTTAATAAACATCTTATCCTAATTTAGAAAACTACCATCACTCCCGACTATACGAGCTTTCTCTCGCAGCCCCATCAATATTGCATTTGATTCAGGATATTGCATTGTGGAATGGATTAATCTTTTACAACGTGATAAATCAAGATTTAATTTTAATTTCATTGGGAGGGCTCCCTACATTTGTGTTTATATCTCAAACAAAATTGTCTTTAAAGAAGACGACATGTTAGGAAAAAAATATCATTATATTTACCTAAAAAAATCATATCATTAAGTTTAACTAGAATATCTAGAACATTGATAACGACCGATTTTTTACTACACCATGGTATAAAAGGAGGAAATGAAAATTAAAAAGAAACAGTCCAACAACAATGATCGGAACAATCAATATGATTGAGAGCAAAAAAATATTAATAAGAAAATGTAAATTAGAAATAACATTATTATTGTAAATAAATTTTTATTTTGATGCTGTATAAACATATCACTACGCTAACCTTAAAAAAATGCAACATTGATAACTATCCATTTTTTAACTACACCGTGGTATAAAAGGATGAAATGAAAAAGAAAAAAAAAAAGTCCAACAATTCAACAACAATCATGGAAGAATAAATAATATGATTGAGAGAGAAAAAAATATTAAGAAAATGTAAATTAGAAATAAAAAAAGAATCTATTCACTAGTATAATGATATTTAATTATAAATAATTGTATATGATAAATTTATTGATTTATGTAATAATTAATTTAAAAATCATGGCAAAAAATTTAAAATATAGCAATTTTTAAAAAAAATACGAAAATATTGCAGTTTTAAAACTAATTACACATCTACTGCAGTCATTCACGTCGGCCCAGGACGTGACTAATTACGTCGACCCAAGACACGACTCAGGCCCATTCACGTCCACCCACAACGTGATTCATCAGGTGATGACACGTGTCATTTTGCGACCCGATGCGTAGAAACTTCGAAAGGTCATAACTTTTAACTGGGATGTTCGATTGAGGCGAAATCGGTGGCCACACGCTCAAAATTCAGAGGAGAAGCCACTAGCAGGTTTTCAAAGGGAACTTGGTCAAAAAAATTTTCCAAAAGAGGCCTCTAAGTGCCTCAAAATCGCGATTTAATCGTCGAACACCAAAAAAATTTCTTGTTTTCTAATTTTTTATTTATTCAATTAGTGAATTGCAAGCTATTTTTTATTTATCTAATTACTTTTCTTAATTTCAAGCGTTTTGACATAAAATACGCCTCCATCGAATATTTCAATCAAAACTTATGACTGTTTAAAGTTATATGCATTATCAAATTTAAAGCCCAATAATTGCTAAATGTACCCCAATTTTTGATAAGTTTATCCATAAAATTGAAAATTGCTAGTTACATCCCATTTGTTATTAAGTATAGTTCAATCTTTTCTTTTAAATCTTAAAAAATTATGAATATTTTTTTGGCTACGAATAGCCTTCAGGGGTCTCTTCGGGTGAATAGCATTTTTTATTACTGTGGCCTTACCATTCTTACCGAGTTTGGCACTGCTCTACCAATAACCTTAGCATATCCATGTTTCATGTGTATACAGATTAAGAAGCCACAGAAATGTAGCACAAACTGGTACTTGAACTGGGCACTAGGCATTGTTGGGATGATTCTAAGTGTACTGGTTGTCATAGGAGCCATTTGGGGCATAGTTGCTCAAGGCATAGAGGTCCAAAAAAAGAAACATTCATAATTTTTTATAGGAACAAAAATAAAAAATTATACTGTACATTTTTAATGGATTTCAGTTTAACAAATTAAAAAATGACAACATTGTGCTCGCAACACTAATTTCAAAAATTGAACAAAATTTATACTGTAAATTTGATGATGCATATAACTTTGAACAATCATAAATTTTGATAGAAATATCCGATGGAGGCGTATTTTATGTCAAAATACTCGAAATTAAGAGAAGTAATTAGATAAATTCACTAATTGAATAAATAAAAAATTAGAAAACAAGAAATTTTTTGGGTGTTCGACGATTAAATCGCGATTTTAAGGCACTTAGAGGTCTCTTATGGGAAAAAATTTTGACCAAGTACCCTTTTGAAACCTACCGGCGGCTTCTCCTCTCAATTTCGAGCGCGTGGCCCCCGATTTCGCCTCAATCGGACATCCCAGTCAAAAGTTATGACTTTCCGAAGTTTCTACGCATCGCGTCGCAAAATGACACGTGTCTCAAAATGACACGTGTCAGCACCTGATGAATCATGTCATGAGTGGAGGTGAATGAGCCTGGGTCGCGTCCTGGGTCAACGTAATTAGTCACGTCCTGATGTGAATGACTGCAATAGATGTGTAATTAGTTTTAAAACTGCAATATTTTCGTTTTTTTTTTAAACTGCTATATTTTAATTTTTTTGCCTAAAAATCATATTAATAATAATTTTTTTTATTGATTAACTGTATAAGATTTTACTCTAATATTGAAATAACACTATTCTGAATAATATATTCATTTTGATGCCGTGTTAACATACCATTAGGCAGGCGTACATAAAGAGAATATATCGTTAAGCTTGATTACAACATTTATAACCATCGACCTTAAAAAAGAAAAACATTGATAACGAATGTAAGAAAAAATTATGAGTAAATTATACTCGCATATCCTTTGTTTTTCTCAAATTTTATATGGTATCTTTCTCTTTTTATATCCTAAAAAATTCTTTAATTATTTAGTTCACATTATATTCAAACATCCTCTAAACACTGTTTAATAATTTAACAGAAAGTAAGCATATGTTTATCACATAACTTTTAATAAAATTTAATATATGAAATACTCTCATCTTTTTTCTCTTAAATTGAAAATATTATAAGATTCATTCTTCTTTTTGTTTTTGCTCTAATTGAACGTGAACTCAGATTTTTTTTTATGTGGACGTTAAATTTTGAAACTAATTAGGAGAGAATAATTTCTGTTTTATAATTAAAATGGAAAGATAAATTCGTCTGTTCACATATTTTAATTGGAGTTAGTGGATGAATGTAATAAAAGAAGACAAAAATAATATAAAAAAATAGAGAAATATCAAATAAAATTTAAACAAATTGCATAATGTAATTTATTAAAAAATTATATACAACATTGATAACGAACTGATCCATGTTTTAAAGAAAAAAACGAATTGATCCATTTTTTAACTACACCGTGGTTTGAAAGGAGGAAAAATAAAATAAAAATGAAACGGTCCAACGACAACAATCATCGGAACTTCCGCTGTTAACCTACGGTGCTCTCAAGAAGCAATCTGCCGAGATTCGTATCTTTTAAAGTATAATCCCAATTCAACGCCGTTCTGCTTCCGCATATATATGAACACTAGTAAATGTAATTTTTCGTGTGTTTTTTTGTGAACCCGGCCATCATATATATACTCTTTATTTTACTCTTTCTAATCCACTTTGTATTATTACTCAAAATTTATTATAAACTATACAACTTCATAAATGAAATTCTTAAATAAAAAATGAAACTCACTTTATTTTTAATAAATTTTAATTAATAGTAAAAAATATATTTAAAAGAGTGTTATTAGATAAAATTGAGCTCGAAATTAATAGGGTGATATAATCAGTAAGAAATGAATTTATATTCTTAAAGAATCTATTAGTGTCTTATTATCTTAATCTTGATAAGTTCTTGAGATTTAATTCACCTAAACTTTTTTATTGAAAAAAAAAATTGAGTCTAGAAATGTTATTACATGGATGAGTAGGCTGAAATTCAAATTGTTAGCATGCAGATGGATTCTTCAAAAGTGTTATTGTTATTAGCATGACGCTGAAGAATCAAAATGGGAATATCTTCTGATTCTATGTTGAATTAATCCTTGACAGATGGTGATGGTATTCTGGGACTCAGCGAAACTGGATGAACAATATCATTATCATCATCATCAATTCATCATCATATACTTGTCACTATTCTTTAAAAGCCTTTGACACTATATATAGTAACACTTGATAGCAATGAGTTCAGCAGCTTCCACTTCAGTGTGTGGAACTGAAGCCACGTACCCTTCTCTCTCTCACACACTCTTACACTTTTCCTACTCGCCATTTGGCATCCACTTGGAACAACCAAATGTGTTGCATGCTCACTCAAGTACGTGACTAGTTTCTTTATTACCTTTTGTCAGCACTTTAGTAAAATGGTTTGCAGTGAACAAGAGTGATTCTGAAATTTTTGCACCAATTATTGTGTGTGCATGTGACTCTTTCATGTGTTGTCTTAGTTTGTGTTTTTTGTGCTAACCGAGGAAGTGTAATTACAGCAAGTGCCACATACAATGCGCCAAGCTGATTGACATGCAAGTCCTTAGGAAGATTGATATTAAACTGCATACTCCTCACCTCTAAGGTATGTTAATTGTTAAATGTTTCTAAATTTTGTGTTGTCAAACGATCAATGTAAAAGACTGGCAACAATTTGTCTTTTCTGAATTTAGCTACCAACATACATAATGTGTGAAACACCTGGTTTGAAAAAAAAAAAAATTCATTTTTTGGTGTGTAATATTTCTTGACTTCCTTTTGGAAACTTCTCTTGTCATTTGGGGGAGTTTCTCAGTCATTCAGTTTAATTTTCTACCAGACTATTCTACAGACTATTCTAAATTCTACCACACAAGTATGCTCAGACTGGTCTGGAACTTTTTTGTTTTTTGGTGTGTAATATTTCTTACCTTCCTAGTGAAAACTTCTCGTCATTTGGTGGTGTTTCTTAGCCATTCCGTTTAATTTTCTACCTGATTATTCTAAATGCTGAAAGACTACGCTGGAAAAACAATTCAAATTTCCAATTTTAAATCTTTATGATATTTTAGATTTAAAGATATTATCTAAAACATCCTAAAGATTTGAAGTTAGAAATTTGAATTGTTCTTGTATAGATTATTTTAAATTCTAGCAGACTGTTCTACCAGATTATTCTACTGTACAAGTATGCTCAAACGTCTCAATGCTGAAAGGCTATTCTAAATTCTATATATTTAGCTGGCATGTATTGCGGAGATGATAAACATGGACAACATTTTTATGTTACTTATGACATATCTCGACAACCCACTTCATGTTAAAACAGTATAACTATCTGTGTGCTAAGTCATAACTACTCTTTTTTCGGTTTCAGCGAGAAAGCCTTAAAAAGCATTGAGTGATTGAGGTATGAAATTTATCTTTTTGTAATTGTTGGGGTTTGACCTTGCTCCTAAAGGTTGAAAGTTGGATGATGTATGTATATAAGTACCACTGAAGTTGATAGTAGTTTGACTGTGTTTGTCACTTGATTTCAACAGGTTTCATAGATTTCTGGTTTCAAATTCATACAAGATGGATCTAGAAAGATCAATAGAGGACCAGTTCTCCAAGTTACATCCTTCCTTGCCAGAAAACACCAGAATTGGAATAGTTGGTGCTGGTCCAAGTGGCTTATCAGCAGCTTATGCACTAGCCAGGCTTGGTTATAAGAATATCACAGTTATGGAGAAACATGATAAGGTTGGTGGCATGTGTGAATCAGTAGAAATTGAAGGTATATCTTGATTTCACTCTCTAAAACATAATTATTTACAGTTCACGATTCAAATTTTATGATTTCATATTATTTGATTACCTATTGATGAATCTTAAATGGCTTTATATGTTATGTACAATATCGTACTATCAATACAAATCACATGATTCAACGATTATTTTTTACTTTTCTATCACTAATTCTCATGAAAAAATTGACGAGTCATAAAAGCTTAAATTTTTAAATGCAAAAGAATTGAAGGAACACTTCTGTACTTATCCTATTTGAGTATCCCCTAATTTATTTGTCATTCACTCATTTAATGCATGTACTCTATTTAGCTAATCAATTGTTTTGCTTCCATTCTTCCAAAATAAAGGCTTCTTAAATCCCAATATAACTAATAATTTTGTTTTTTAAGACTTCTGGTTAAGTTGTTTTAATCTATTTCTAATTTAATTTTTTTTACAATGAACACTACACACATAATCTATGTGATAGATTTGAAGTAATTTCCATTGTCTTTGAATCTTAGCATTCAATACAAATTACAGTTCATGATTCAAAAATTAGCTGAGCAATGCATGATTCAAATCTCGATTTGATAACTTTGCTCTGAACTTATTTAAGTGACAATAGGTTTTGACTACATGTAAATGTCTATGCAGGAAAAGTTTATGATCTGGGTGGGCAAGTCCTTGCAGCAAGCAGTGCACCAGTCATTTTTCACTTGGCAAGAGAGACAGGCTCAGCACTAGAAGAATTGAACTCCCACAAGCTTGCTGTTATTGACCCTTCCTCCGGAGAATATCAAGATATTAAAGTTGCTGATGATTATGTATCTGTTATGTCACTTACATTGGAAATCCAAGTTAGTTTTTGCTCTCTACTTACAGTCTTTTATAAACACCTAAAGGATGTTTTTCGATTGTATTATGACTTGAAATTTGTATGCGGTTAATTCTCCTTGTGTTATTGACAGGAAAAGGTGAAGAATTGTGATCGTATTGGGGTGCATGCTGTTAGTGACATTGCTTCAGACTTAACTCCAGAATATCTTGAGCATCATGGACTCAAATCTGTTCCTAAATCTGTAGCTTATGGTTACACAGCTTCAGGATATGGATTTATTCAAGACATGCCTTATGCCTACCTTCATGAATTTACTAGAACATCCATGGCTGGAAAAATTCGAAGATTTAAAGATGGATATACTAGTCTTTGGCAGAAGATTGCTGAATCGCTTCCTTTAAAACTTTGCTGTAACACTGAAGTATTGGCAATCAGGAGGAACTCTGATGGTGTTACCGTCAATGTCAAGAGCTTAAATCAAATTGAAACTTTGGAATTTGATAAGATAATAATTTCTGGTTCATTTCCATTAAAATATGGAAGAACTTACAGAGCATTCACTTCAACTTGCGTAGGTATGTAGAATTCTTACTGCTCCATATTTATGTAACATATTTTTTTATCCAGCTTGAAACCTGATTAAACAAGTCTTGTGGCAGAGTGTGAAACAGAAGTAATGGATGCAAGTGACCTTGAAAAGGATTTGTTCAGCAAAGTAGAGACAAATGACTACTACACCACTGTTTTAAAGATTAAAGGGCTAGAACATTTGCCTGTTGGATTTTATTATTTTAGTGAATATATGGAAGATCCTAGCACAATTGGACATCCAGTTGCAATGCAGAGATTTTATTCTGACACTGACATATTCTTATTATGGTCCTATGGCAACTCTGTTGATATTAAGGGACCAACAGTCATGGAGCTTGTAATCAAGACAATAGAAGCCATTGGGGGAGAGGTTGAGCATGTCATTCTTCAGCGTCGCTTTAAGTATTTTCCTCATGTTGGCAGCCAAGGTATTTCATTTTTAAAAAAATACTTTACTCTTTGCCAAGTAATGACTCTAAATGTTGAAGCTGTAATGCAGATATGAAAGATGGATTTTATGAAAAGTTGGAATCAGAGCTTCAAGGTTCAAGGAATACTTATTATGTAGGCGGACTTATGGCATTTGAGCTCACAGAGAGAAATTCATCTTATGCCATGGCTTTGATCTGCAAGAACTTTGCAAATAGGAATGATTTTCCAATATTTCCTTACACCAAGGTAATTTGTCATCTGTGTATATTTTGACATCTCATTGATTTGAAAAGCCTAGCTTTTATCGATCTTTGATAGTCATGTTTTCCAAGTAGACCTACACTTAATAGAAGCATGTTTTATGCAGAATTTGTTTCCCTTGCAAGCTTTGTGCCAGAAAAAGAATTGTAGAGAATTAGGTGAATTTCCAGAAGTGCAATTTCCTAATTTGCCTACTTTGAATAGCTACTTAACGCACTGGGGAACTCATCCAATCACTCAAAACAGGGCTCTTTATACTTGGATTAATGAAGAAGGGACTCCTGTATGCCAAAGGACCTATGGAGAACTATATTTTAATTCTTCTTGCATTGCTCATAAGCTCCTAACAAGCCAAAAGCCAGTTATCAAGCCCGGTGACAAGGTTCTCCTGATCTATGTCCCTGGTTTGGATTTTATTGATGCCTTCTTTGGATGCCTAAGAGCTAAAGTCATACCAGTCCCCATTCTTCCTCCAGATCCCATGCAAAGAAATGGACAAGCACTAATTCAAATTGAAAATATTGCCATGTCATGTAACATTGTGGCAATTTTATCGACTGTAGCTTATCACTCAGCAGTCCGTGCAGGTTCGTTGAAAAATTTAATCTCATTAACTGGAAAAAAATGGGAAATCCTCAGCTCGGTGGCCGAATCTTCCATGGTTGCACACTGGTACATGGGTCAAGAACTCCAAAAGTATGATTTGGGAACATCTTGACAAACAATGTGAACCTCAGCCAGGTGATATATGTTTCTTGCAATTTACCTCAGGTTCAACTAGTGATGCTAAAGGAGTCATGATCACTCATGGTGGGCTAATTCACAATGTAAAGTTCATGCGAACAAGATACAAAAGCACCTCAAGGACAACGCTCGTAAGCTGGCTCCCTCAGTATCATGACATGGGGCTGATTGGGGGACTTTTTACATCTCTTGTTAGTGGTGGATCTGCAGTTTTATTTTCACCGATGACATTTATCAAGAAACCACTCTTATGGCTTGAAACTATTAGCAAGTATCAAGCAACTCATAGCGCTGGACCCAACTTTGCCTTTGAGTTACTGATTCGAAGATTGGAGTCTGACAAGGATAAGCTTCAGAATTTTGACCTTTCATCCTTGACTTTTCTTATGGTTGCTGCTGAACCAGTGAGACAGAAGACCATGAAAAGATTTATTGAGTTAACCAGTCCTTTTGGCTTAACTGAAAAGGTGATGGCTCCTGGATATGGCTTAGCAGAAAATTGTGTGTTTGTCAGTTGTGCATTTGGAGAAGGTAAGCCAATCATTGTTGATTGGCAGGGAAGAATTTGTTGTGGATATGTTAATCACGAGGATGCAGATGCTGACATTAGAATAGTTGATCCAGAGACTTGTGAAGAGCTTCAAGAAGATGGAAAGGAGGGAGAGATCTGGATTAGTAGTCCAAGTGCAGGCATAGGATACTGGGGAAGGGAAGAATTGAGTCAAAAAAACTTTCAGGAATGAACTTCATAATCATCCTGGACGTACCTACACAAGAACTGGAGACTTGGGACGAATAATAGATCAGAAGTTATTCATCACTGGAAGGATCAAGGATCTTATCATTGTTGCTGGAAGAAATATTTACTCAGCTGATGTTGAAAAGACAGTTGAGACTTCATCAGAATTTCTTCGTCCTGGTTGCTGTGCTGTCATTGGAGTCCCTGAGGAAATTTTATCAGCAAAGGGGATTTCCACTCCAGATGGCTCTGATCAGGTTGGCTTGGTTGTGATTGCAGAAGTAAGGGATGGAAAGCCAGTCAGCAAAGATTTGATTGAGAAAATTAAGACTCGTGTGGTAGAAGAACATGGAGTCAATGTTGCTTCTGTCAAGTTGATCAAGCCTAGAACCATCAGCAAAACAACATCAGGAAAAATCAAGAGATTTGAATGTGTCAAACAGTTCACAGATGAAACACTGAACTTGGTACCACAAGGTTTAAAACCTATTTTGACAAAGAAGTCTTTGTTAAGGTCATTCACTACAGGAGCATGGGGAGAAGAAAAAACACCAGGGCAACAGCAAGTAAGAAGTATACTTGCACCTAGGAAAAGGATCAGTAAGAATGAAATTGTAGAGTTCTTGAAAGGGCTTATTTCTGAGCAGACAGGAATCCCAGTCAACGACATCTCAGTCACAGATAACCTGACATCCTATGGAATTGACTCAATTGGTGTGGTTAAAGCAACTCAAAAACTCTCAGATTTATTAGGAACTCCAGTTGCAGCTATAGATGTTTTCACTGCATCCTGCATTCTAGAATTGGCTAACTTCTCTGAGGATCTCCTATCAAAGTCTCAGCCTCAACTTTCAAGCAATCTGCCCAATGTTCCAGAAGCTGAGAGTGATTCTACTGAATTCATTGTGGAGGTATCCAAGTGTCGCCAATTTGGTATCCATGTACTTCAACTCCTGGCACTCATTTATGTTTCTATCATGCTGGTATCTCCTGCATATCTATCTATTACTAGTTATCTAAACTTCATCCTAAGTGCCAGTAAATGGATAGATGGATTTCACTGGTTAAATTACTTAATTTCCCTGACTTTTGCACCTCTTGCTTGGATTCTTTGTATTGCTTCTACTTGCATTTGCATTTCATTATTTGGAAGCTCTTTCTTGGGGCCAAACTATGCCCTTACCTCTGAAATCTCCATCTACTCGATGGATTTTGTTAAGTGGTGGGCACTATATAAGGCCCAAGAAATTTCTTCTAAAATTCTGGCTATACACCTCAGAGGAACAGTGCTTCTGAATTACTGGTTTGAGATGCTGGGTGCAAGGATTGGATCCTCAGTTTTACTTGATACAGTTGACATCACTGACCCACCTATGGTGTCAATTGGAGATGAAGTTGTCATTGCTGAAGGTGTTTTGGTTCAAAGCCACGAGGTAAAGAATGGAATTTTAAGTTTCCATCCTATTAGGATTGGCAAATGTTCTTCCATTGAACCTTATGCTGTTATCCAAAAAGGAAGTGTTATTGGAGAAGGTGTTAAGGTACAGGCCCTGCAGAAGGTTGGACAAGACCAACATGTGTTCAAACCTGCAAAGCTTAATAATGATAACAAGGAATGTTATGTACAAGTAAGGCAATGCTTACAAAAATATTTTATATATTATGAACATATATTTTTAGGTTATTTTTTTATATCTGACATTCTCACTCTCTCTCTCTTTCTCTCTCCACAAACACACACACAAACCATGTAGTTTGTTTAATTTTGAGGTTCAATTATACTGCTATTACTAGCGAAGCATTTTCATCCTTTGTTGCTCTATATTTCATCATTCCACATAAATAACTCCTATAGTCACTTTGTCTTTCTGCTCAAACGTTGTCTGAGCATATGATTTTGAAGTTTAGGAATTTATAATATATTTCTCTAATTGTTAGGGGGAACTGAAAGTCATGGTCATGCATGTCTACATCTACAATATAAATTAAATACATACAACAATCGAAGCTAGAACTATTAACTAATACCTTTCCATTTTTATCTCAGAATGCAGAACTACTCATTACCAGCAAAACTCAATATGATATTATCTACCACTTTATGGGAATCTATCTTGTTGGCTTTCTCAGCTCCCTTGCTGCAGTCATTGCCTACTTCTTATATATTTGGTTCTCCAAGCAACCTCCATCACCCCAACAGTTCACCTTTGTTTGCATATGTGGGGCCTTCCATTGGATACCGTTTACAATCATTGCATATGCTACCATGTTTTCTGAAGTCTCATCAAACCCCATCACCTTTGCCATTTCATTTACCAGCGCCTATTTGCTACATGGTTTCATACTCATCATTCTCACCAATGCTTTTACTCGTCTCCTCAAAACTTGTCAAAAGCAAACCCAATTTAAAACCCAGCTTCAATGCCAAATGACAACTTCCTGCCACCTTAGATGTGCAAAACTTCTCTCAGGAACAGAAGTCTTCTGCATATATCTACGTCTTTTGGGTGCAAAAATTGGCAAGCATTGTTCCATTAGAGCCATCAACCCAGTTTCAAACCCAGAGTTAATGTCTATTGGTGCTGGTGTCCATCTTGGAGATTTTAGCCGTGTAATTACAGGCTTTCATTCTTCAAGTGGATATGTTAGTGGAAAAATTGAGGTTCAGGACAATTCGGTTATTGGTAGTCAAAGTCTAATCCTCCCTGGTTCTCTAGTCCAAAAGAATGTGATTCTTGGTGCACTTTCAGTTGCTCCAATGAATTCTACACTTCAAGAGGGTGGTGTCTACGTTGGATCACAGTCCCAAGTTGTTATAAGGAACTCAGTGAAGAATGCTTATGATGAAGGGATAGAAAAGATGGACATGGTAAGCAAGAAAGGAGTAGGTAATTTGGCTGCAGCACTGCACAAAAATGACTCACAGAAAGTGACCTTGACCAGAACATGGTATCAGACCTTCTCCGCACTCTTCACTCAGCCACTGCTACAAACAGTGTTACCTCATATGGTGTTAGGCTTAGCAGTTTTTGCTCCCTTGAACTGTGTTGTTTACCTAAAGAGTGCCAAGAAGCTTCCAATATACTGGTTGCTTCCCTTGTTTTGGATTCACTCGGGAGCCTTAGCCGCATTGGCGTGTGTGATAGCAAAATGGATTCTTGTAGGAAAGAAAAAGGCAGGTGAAGAAGTGCCTATATGGAGTCAAAGGATCACATTGGACAGCACATGGCAGGCCATTAGAACCTTAGTTGGAGACTATTTTATGGACTTGACAAGTGGATCATTTTGGTTTGTGCTGTGGATGAAGTTGATGGGTGCAAATGTGGATATGGAACATGCAGTTTATGTAGATAGCATGGGGGCCTTATTGAACCCTGAAATGGTTAAGATTGAGAGAGGGGGTTGTGTAGGGAGAGAAGCCTTGCTCTTTGGACATGTATATGAAGGGGAAGGAGGAATGGTGAAGTTTGGAGAGATCAAAATTGGAGAATATGGGTTTGCAGGGAGTAGAGCCGTGGCCATGCCAGGTGTGCAAATAGAGAGTGAGGGAAATCTTAGTGCTTTGTCACTTGCCATGAAGGAAGAAATCATTAGATCAAGGTGACAAATATTAGTAGTGCTAGCTTGTCATTTGTGCAATGACAAATGCACTCTTGCTAAGTCTTGCAATGAACAACTAGCTAGCTTTTTACTAGAAGCTGAGTCATTATGACTTACGTTTAGGATCTTGTATAATTAAATAATATGCATCATACAGTGAAATTCCACTAGAATTTCACGTGTATTTCTCACTGTATACTCATAAAAGAATAAATACTTAACAAGCATGCAGAAGAAAGTATTATGTACATCAGAGAATAAATGAAAATAAAAACAGAAAACCAGTAAGCATAATATTTGAACATGCATTGCAAAATAATTCTTGCCTAAACTAACAAATCAACTTAACCTTCCTTACATTTACATGAGAATCAACATTGGCCGGTTAATGTCCTCCACCACTATCCTGGGGCGCGCTATGACGATCAATATTTATAATTTTGAAGAGAAAAAAGTCAGAAAACATACAAATTACAATTGATTTTGTGTGATCCCATGAAAAGAAACGAGTGAAAAATAGTGACTCATGACTTTCCTTTACAAACTTACAATATGAATAGGAATGTTCAGAGATAGGCCTTCAATAAAGACTAAGTCCATATTGCATTAAATATTGGATAACTATAAAAAAAATTATAAAATATTAGTGTATAACCCTTTTTCTCTATTAAAACTGTAAGCTTTGATATCTGATGATTCATTTGATAGATAAATTAGATGTGGCTGTCCGGATACAATAGATAAATAGATCCAATCATGGGCCCAATTTTCAGTCAAATTGGCTTGAATGGATCGCTCAAGAGTGTTTGTAGCTGTTGTGGACATGAATAAGAGACAAAGGGTGGGAGATAACTAGCCGCAGGCTCCTTTTAGAGTAGGAGAAATTTGGCTGAAATGATTTCTACCATTTTTCATTACAGTCCTACAAACGTGGATCAAACGTCAGGTGCACATAAACACCCTTATTGCAAAACAGACAGAAATATCCTAACTGAATTTAAAAGATTTTACTTTAGAGAATAAAACGTGACTTAATAGGATATTCATACAAAGCCAATCAGCCAAGTAGGAGTCTTCTTATCATGTTTGGGCCTTGTAGAATGTTGATGATGCTGCAGGGCATTTGCTATATCCACGCCTCATCTTCGCTTACATACTCCCCTTTTCAATATTAATTTTTTTCAAAAATGTCCCCTGTCAACCGTTCCAAAAAAAGCAAGTGATTCTCCAATTCTCTTGTTCCCTGTCCTTACTACTTCAAATCTTCATAACACTCCAAAGTATATACACACTAACCCAAAAGGCAAAAGACAGAGTCGTGCCTAGGTGTTTGAAGGCCTAAGGCAAATTCTTTTAAAGAAAAATTAAAATAATATTAGTTATTAATTTTATATTAATTTTTAGATTTCTAAACTACAAAATTATTTATCAATATTTTATAATCAAGTTGTTTTATTTATTAAATTTATGTTTTGTTCTTAGATAAAATTTAATTATTTTTAATTTTGAGGAAAATATAGCAGTAGTAATGATTAATAATATTTTATAAACAATACATATATTTCAAAAAAATATTTTATTTATTTTAATATTTCTATTATAGTGTTGATTTCTTAATTTAACATTTCATTTAATATTTTCGATTTTAAAAATAAATGAACACCATCAAGATCAAAATATTATTATATCTTAGAAAATCAAGATTAATATAATAAGTTTTCAATTCATCATCATCTAAAGATGCAGCTTAAATGTTACTTTTGATTCTTTATATTTTAGTATTTTTTATTTTAGTATATCAAATTTTAAAAATCTTATTTTAATTTTTATGTTTTCAAAAAAAAATATTTTGATAGTTACTTGCATTTATATTAATAACGTTAATGCTTCATTAATTTTAAAATTTTGAAATAATTAATTTAAAACAATAATAACTAAATGACAAGTGGTAAATTTTTGCTCAGGCCTAGGTGAGACTATCTAATATCTCTCTGACCCTTTCACGTGCCTATGAAGCCTTCTTTCCATATTGCAACATTGCATTTTCTCTCACTCTCTGACTCTCGTGGTTGTCACAGATGCAAGAAGCCATGCCAACACTACAGCGGCCTCCTGTGATCGCCAGCAACGGAGATCATCGAAGGGAGAGAGAAGAGAACGAAAGAGTGAGTGAAGAAGGAGAAAATAGAAGGAAGGAAGAAGGAGAAAAAGAAGGAAAGAGGGAGAAAAGAGAGCCATTTACTCCAAGACCAGAGTGCAAGATCCGAAATAATCTGCCTACCTAACCCGAAGTTCATTCCATCTGAACCCGAATCCGAACCGATCCGAAGGTTCAAGTGGTGGGTGACGGGCCAAATTTCTCACTAGTCAACATTGCTCGAATTGGGATTTTTTTATCCGAAACTGACCCGTGTTTACCCTTAGATAGTGACTTGCAGAGTTGCAGTGGTGCGGTTCAGATAGTGCTTCTGGTTAGAATTGTTGTGACTGTGACGGTGCATGGGAATTGTTAAGCACTTCTAATAAGCTAAGGGATTAAATTGGGTATTAAACTATTTTATGATAAACAAAAGAATAATAATAAAGAAATTAAACTAATCAACTCTAGAGTGAAACTATATATTAATTTATGATATGATCTTTTTGGTTTTTAAAAAAGGATATAAAAATTTCTAAACTTTTTAATAGAAATTGAGTCATGTGATTCATTGAGTGACTATCGATTCCACCACTAATTCAATATCTTGCCTCAATCAATTTTAAAAATTATGTTTAAGGTCTTATTTACAAGTCCAAAATAACTCGCTTTATTGACTTTATATTTAAAATGATTGCATGATTTACAATTTAATAACTAACATTAGTAGTTTGTCTAAGTCTTAAAATAACATTTTTGTCATCTTAATTTTTTTTAAAAATGTGTATTAGAAAAAATAAAATAAAAAAGCTTAAATATGCTTTTCATAAATGTAATATATCATATTTTCAGTTCACTACCTAAACAATTTTTCTTTTTTATTGTACTACTTATATTTCTAAATTTTTATTTTTATATTTGTCGTTAGTCTCATTTCATTAAGTTATGAAGGGACAAATTAATAAAGTATTACATCATCAATTAAGTGATAATATAACATGCTAATAAAGTGTCACATAATCACTTAACGAACTTACACTAACAATATATACCAAAAATAGAAATTTGAATATGTTAAGTAGGCAAATAAAAAAAAATTTGAAATATGAAAATATATTTAAAAAAATAACTACCAAATATGAGAACCTCTAATTGGAAGTGATAGGCAATGAATGGACATTGAGTGATTACAAATAGGGTGTTCTCATATTTAATTGAATTGATTTTGAAGATAAAAATTATTTGATTCAATCATTTTGATATTGTTAATTTATTATTCCATCTGTTTAGTTTAAACTTTTAATTTGATCTAATTAAAAATAGTTTGGATTGGATCAATTTTTTATTTTAATCCTATTTTTAACTTTTTAAAAAAAATAGTAAATAAAAGATAAGATATATAATAAAAAATAATTTAAAATATCAAATATTTTATTTATATGTCATTATATAATTAATAATAAAATATTTACATATCTTAACTCAAATAGTTAATACAAATATCTTTAATTAAATATATTTATCAAAATAGATATAAGTTATATTATAATTCATATAAGAAAAAAAAATGAATGATATTATAAATTTATAATATATATATATATATGATTTGAATCTATTTTTAAAATTAAATCTAAAATCTCCAATGTAATAAAAAAATTGATTTTTCAATTCTTTTCTTTCCGTCTGATTTTCAATTTATTCAATTATTAATTTTTTGGATCAACTTTTTTATTCATATTGGATTGATATATGGCAGGAGTGTGACGAAGTGGCCCACCCTAAATGATTGGAGGTGAACCATCATTACGCGGTTTTGCTTCCAATAATGAAAGGCCACGTGTCTGGTCATAGACGCCGCCAACATCCCTACGAGGATGTCTGCCTGACACGTGCCAAACTGTCAAACCTCTGAATAGTAGTGTCCATCTTCGTGACATTGTCACTGTCCCTTCATCCCAATTTTGCCCTCTCTTGTCTTATTCTCTATAACACTTATCTTAAATATCTTCCATGTAGTTCTTACAATAACCAGAGGTTATGTTCTCAACTTCATTTCAAATTTCAGTGCAAAAACAGTAATTTTGCCATTTCTTACCCTGTCTCACTCCCACCCATCAATCAGCTTCGAGGGGTTTTCCAAAAAGCCTCCTCATTTCTGGCCAGGAAGAAAGGAAAAAAGGAACCTTCAACAGAGAGTGACAAAAAATAACAATAAAATAAAGGGTTCTTTTGTCATTAATTCCTCTATTCTTTGCTATTCTGTCTCTAATACAATGGCAATTAAGAAAGCTCTAATCCTTGTGATCTTCATTTTCGTTGTTTCACTGCCATTTCTTCAATCCTCTACTTCAAGTGAGCTCAACAAAATCACTCTTCATTTTCTTCAGCTTGTATTAATTGTAGTAAAAACCATTGCTTGATACATACCTACTTACAGGTCGTATATATCAAACAAACATGGCAGGAAGCGGGTCCATACCAACAAACAAAGAGGTATATATATGATATAATACATAAAATTGTTAAATTTTATTTGGGTCGTCTTCTTCTTCTTTTTTATCTTTTGGTAATATGGTGTTGATTTACCCGCTTGCATATGGGGTTTTACTTTTAGGTTGCGAGATTTGGGAATGAAGCTGCTTCTGCTGGCATAGTAGAAGACTCGGCAAGAGAAGTCCCTACGGGACCTGACCCCCTTCATCACAACAACCACCCTATAGGCCATTGAATTTCCTTCCTTAAAAACTCTCCTCTCCTCTCCTCTCCTCTCTGTCTCTCTCTGTCTCTCTCTCTCTCTATATATATATATATTTCAATTAATGGTTCAATGTATCATGTATTCAGTGCTTACGGTTTTGTAATTCACGGGCCATATCTTCTGCAATGTGCTTACTTTTGTCCATAATCAGAAACGATTATACCAAGGATCGGTATATTTGTTTTTAATATTATTGTTTGCAATTCATTTTTTTCCCCTTCTGTTCATCGTTTATGTTTATGAAAGAAAAGAATATGAAACATCTATTGCCTCTTTATCTTTTTAGTTATTGTATGATAGACTCAAATAGTACTCCAAAGAAGACAAAACGACCATTAATATTTTCTGCCGTTTGCAAACAATGCAAAGGACCCCTGCGAATTGGTACAGTTGCGGCTCCTTTTTTTTTCGCTTTAGTATTTCAAGTTTAGCCATTAGTCAAGTAAATTGTTACAATTTCCAGTAGATATTAATGGGAAATCGAGGATATTGAATTGGGGCAATTTTATTTGATACTACAAAATAAATGTTGCTACTTCTGAAGTAAACTGGTCCGCGAAAAAAAAAAATCCTAGACTCTTTTCAACTAACATGAAAGTCCTCGTTTTCATCCGATTAATATCAGGATCCAGCCATCCGATATATTCACAAGAACATGATGAAACTAGTTTTCTTAATATGAAATGCTTTTATATAGAAAAATCAAATCCAAAAAGTAAAAGCAAGTGTGTATTACTGGGACTAACCATTAATTATATATATTGAATTTTGATATAAAAAATTACATCTAATTCTAATAATAGGTTATATTATTTAACAAATTTTTCCATGATAATAATTACAATTAAGCTTTTTAAATGGTATAAACATGCTTGGTAGGTACAATTAATTGTTTAGGTACGACTCTGACATATTTTTACCTGTTTCGGGGTGGATTGAGATGAAAGAAGAAAGAGATAGAGAAAAGTTCAAAAAATATAGAGAGAAAAAGTGATAGATATAATAAGTAATATGATGAAAAGAAAATGAGTAAAAAGTGAAATGGAAGAGAAAATAGATAGATGATAAGTATTTTCATTTTTTTTCCATTTAGATAGCCTGATTTTATGAGCATAACTCTCTATAGTACCAGGTTTTTGGCACAGCATACATCAATTTGACTTGAAAATTAGCCAAAAGACCCTTGAGGGCATGTAGGGAGGTCATTTGTCCCGATTTAGACTCTAACACACCCCATGTGAGCATGTATTATTATGCTGGCAATCTAATTACGTTCAAGAAAATAATATCCTCTTAAAAAGTTTTAAATAGTACTCAACTTATCATATCCTTTTTGCTAACAAGATATCAATAGGACTAATGATGATCATTGATCTTGGATATAACAATATATATATTATGACTTTACATCTCACATTGAGATGCAATTATTAATTAGGACTGATAATGATCATTGATCTTGAATATAACAATTGATATATTATGATTCTAGATCTCACGTTGAGATACAATTACTAATTAAGACTGATAATGATCATCGATTTTGGATATAAAATAGATATTTTATGAATTTATATCTCACATTGAGATGCAATTAGTAATTAACACTAACCTACTTAAGTTGGTAATTGCTACAAACCGTATGGTTAGCAACTCCTCATCTATAAATACCGAGACTCTTCACAAGCAACAACTTTCTCCTACTCACATATATTGTTACTTTGTCAAAATCTCATATGATTTAAGTATTAAGAGTGTGTACATATCTCCCCCACCATTTTTTATCATACTCCATTATATCCAACAATCACTAGGGGTGTGTTTGAATTATAGTTACTTCCAACTGAAATATATCAAAATTATAATTAAGCCACTGGAAAATTAAGAGTAGGTCAACATTTTTTTACTATAATTAAGCAAACTGTACAATAACTTCCAAGGGGGGACACAATATAGAGAAAGTTCGATCAACATATTAATTCTCTTAGTTGTGTGCTTTTGGCACTAACTAGTGAAAGGGTATGAAGGGATGATTTGGGGTAAGTACTAAAAATCTCAAGACCCTACTTTCAACACAAACTACTGATCAAAAGGTTCGGTTGGGGACAGGAACTAAACAAAATATCAGAACCTTGTTGATATTTTAATATGCCCTAAGTGATTGACAGTAATAATCAATTTTTAATCTGTACTAAGTGTTTCTCACAGTAATAATCAATTTATTTTAATCCTTCCTTACAACACTTCTACTCATCTCTCGGTAAGGGATAAATGGATACAGTAAACAGTCAGCGCATAGACTATAGCATTGCTGTGAAAGACAATAATATGAACTAGAACTGGTAGGACATACAATAGTGCAAATAGTGTTTAACTGCTTTGTATCATGTTAAATTCTAAGTTAAAGCTTTCAAAAAGAGTAATTATAAATAATTATTTCCGGGAGGAGCTCTTAATTGTATTTAGTAACTTAGATACCTCTGTCCAATTGTTTTTTCTTTTAAATAACCTCTATCCAACTGTTGCTCTCACAAAATTAAGTATTTATGAACAATAGATGAAAACCAATAAATATTTATATTGAAATTCAAAACTTATAAGAGAAGAGCTAAGAGTTGGAGATAAATATTTTTGGAGATATTTAAATTAGCTTTTTGGGCCACCTATATATCACTTCATGAACATGTGATATCTAGTTTGCATAACATCATATCAACGAAGATCTTCATTCTAATGACCAAAACTGATTCATTTGCAAAATAGTAACGAATAAATGATAGTGCGACACCTGTCTCCTATTCTCTATCCCAGCGCGGCACTCAAGCACTCAACACACCAGTTAAATCTCATCAATCCACATAATAAGAAAATGAAAGAAAATAAAATAATCTCTTTGTGATATTCAAATATCCGTAGTTCTAGATCCAAAATATCTTTTACTATTAGTAATCAATTTATATATCATTGTACAGCAACTCATAGAATAAAAACTACAATACCCATTACAATGAAAGCTAATTTGTCATTTACATAAAAATATTTACCGTGAAAAGTGTGATTATTTTTTTATTGACACAATTAACAAATAATGACATATATCACGATATTTTTGTAATGTTTGAACTCTTTTTTATGCTTATATCACGATATATAACCTTATAAACATCCATACCCATATGGAAATGTTTTCTTTCAGTCATATTTCACTTTATTTAAATGCATTTTTTAATCATTAACAAAAAGAATTGTTTATCATACTTTATTTATTTTTTATTAAATTTTAGATTAATCAAATATATTTTTTGATAAATCAAAGGATTAACATAAAATAAACATCATTTTCAAATCTGTGACATTTTGCTAATAAACGTTGCTTTACCTCATTTAAAAGAGTATTTTCCAAATTTTTGTGACTTTTACTGAAAATACGTGGCTTCATACGAACCTGTGTACGTGGATCAAATCAAACAGGCTCACATCGCAATTAAGCAACTTTCAAAAACATAGACGTGTATGAGAGAAAGAAAAAAAAAAGCAAAAACACGAAAACGCCATAACGTGGAGACAAAAAAATATCAAAGACAAAAATATCTGAGCAAAGGGAAAGAGAAAAATATCTCTCTACTACCTAATAATAAGTACCCATTGATTAGCAATGATTATTTACCTTTGGATCCTAAGATACTTTAGAAATATCTCGAAGACTCCAACCGTGCTTCAAATATCAAGCACTTTTTTGTAGTACTTTCACTTTCACTTTTTTTTTCAGTTTTTAGTTGAGTTGCCGGAGTTCTCCCCTTGCGCCGCCGCACCAATGTCGATGACAACTGTATCCGGCGGCGAGGCTCCTTCTCGCGGTTTTGATACGCCGACGCTGGACCGGGAGGCGGCGGCGCTGCTCCACGCGATCTCCGAGCACGGCGGGTACACGTACGTGAGCATGGCGGCGCTGTCTTCCGGTGGCGACATTCGCGCGGCGGAGGCGGCGCGGGAGATGGCGTGGGAGCAGCTGCACTCGGGTCCGTGGCACTCGGTGCTGCCGGTTTGGCGCGACGCCTACTCCATGGCGTGCCTCCACGTGGCGCGCCACCACTACGGCAACGGCGAGTTCAGGGACGCACTTAGGGTTTTGGATTTGGGAATCATCATGGGAGGCACGCTCCTCCGCAAGGATTTGGACTCCGCCATCGAGAAAGTGTCGGAACAAATACGGAGGAGCGTTAGGGCTTCTGATTTGGGGAACTCCGAGCACCGACTCGTCGATCGCGAATTGGATATGGCAGAGGTGAGGTCCGTTCCTCTTTGTTCTCTTTTATCGTCTTTTTTTAATCAGCATTTACGAAATCTCAATCGCGAAGTTTCATTAAGTAACTAAATATTCATGGGAGTATTAGTACTAATGTTGGAATATGTTGATTTGTGTAATGGCTGCATTTGGGTTCATCTACTATCGACTCCAATTAGTTTGGGTTAAAGGTACGGTTGATGTTGATATTGATGGCTGTTCTGCTCTAACGTTTATGTTATAGCTTTTTACACTGTAGGTGCTCCAACTTTTACCTGTGAAGTCTCTTTCTGCGAAGCTTGTGGTGAAGAAATCGGCGCTGTCCTTGGAGAAATTCCTGAAGGATCATTACCTGTCTGGCTGCCCGGTTATTATCAGTGATTGTATGTCTCACTGGCCAGCCAAGATGAAATGGAATGACGAAAATTACTTGCTAAGAGTTGCCGGTGACCGTACAGTTCCAGTTGAGGTAATTTGTCTGATTGATCAATATTTCTGTGATTGTAAAGGAAGGAAGGCACGAGATGAAGGTTTTGAGATTGGATGTTTGTTTGATTTTCTTCCTTCTACAGAGAAAAAGCTGATGGCTGTTTGAAGTCTTTTTATCATTATTTGTGATAAACTTAACTCACATTAATTAACAATTTCCAAACCGTGACTTAACTCACTCCTGGAGAATATATGTGTAGTAGCTTCTGGATTCAAAGCTAAATTATGAAATTTAAGTTGTTTGCTAGTAACAACTTTCTTAGCAGGAGTTTGGGAAGTTTATTGGGCAGTGTCAGTGGGAAGAAAGATCAAGATGTATGAATGAATGGAGAGAAGAATTTTGAGAATTTGAGAGTAAAATTTAAGCAAAACGGAAAGGTCTACCTTGGATAGTTATTGGCAAACACAAGCTTGATGCGCTTAAGTTATACTGATGATGGAATTGTCTTTTAATTGCAACTTATATCTTGTCCTCTCTTTGTAAAATATATTTCCTGAATTTATGTCTACAGGCAACCATAGTTGGTCATCAACTCATCAGCTAGGAAATCATTCACCTGGAATACAGTTTAATGCAATTAATCTATTTGCATTGATAGTAATCCTTTCAAATCTGTTGGTTTTATAGGCCTAAAAATGCTCTATGTAGGAATCCAAGAACTTTTTACCTGTCATACAGCTAACAAGTGAATATATTTTATTTTGGTTGCAACAGTTTGTGAGTGAAGACTTCTCCCTCCCTCCCTCCTTTAACTCTGATGTTCCATGGTAGATTCTTTTTTTCCACTAAGTCATTAAAACTGAAAAATAGGTATGAGACAAAAGTTGAATAAATTTATGATTTGTGTAAAGTGAATGTCCATTGCAGTTCCTCATGTCTTTACATTGTGACATGTATGTTACATCTAGTACCATTCGTATTTATGTTGCATTTACCTCATGTAGACTTTTTCTGTCATGGCAAGGTTGTTGGAAGTTGTTTAGCAGTATACTCACACAGGGAAACAGGGTGGAGTGGAACTTTGTATTTATTATATATATTTTTTAAGTTTTAGATAAATATTGCAAAAAAGGGTAAATGCAGCATTCTTTCCAGGTTGGGAAAAACTATTTATGTACTGAGTGGAAGCAAGAGCTAATTACTTTTTCAGAGTTTCTTCAGCGGATAAAGTCTGATAGCTGTTCTCCTGGTGGTCCTACATATCTTGCTCAGCATCCATTATTTGATCAGGTATTTACAATTTAGATTTATGCAGTCTCCAAATCAACTTTTTTCATTTTTAGTGTGCAAGTGCAGGACTTGTGCTGCTTTCAGTTTCTGATATTATTGAGATTGCAGATAAATGAGCTTCGGAAAGATATCTTTATTCCTGACTATTGTTTTACTGGTGGAGGGGAGCTACGATCTCTCAATGCTTGGTTTGGTCCAGCAGGAACAGTAACACCGTTACACCATGATCCACATCATAACATACTAGCTCAGGTAACTCAGCTGTACAGAACATTGCTGTCTTTTACAACCTAAATCAACTCCCCTCCCCCACCACACACACACACACACACAAAGAATTCATTTTATGTACCACTAGCTGTTAGTTGTTGCCCTCATCTTTTGAGTACTGTGACTCCAACATTTTGCAGTCCTATTACCGAGCCAATAGCTGGCATGGCACAGTTGGTGTTATTTGAGTAATAGACAAAATATGAAGTTCAAATGTACTTTATGGCTTATTTTAAGATTAATATATGAGGATGACATTGTTGTTTATATTATATCCTTTGTTATTTTAAATTGTCTAGAAGATGATGCTTATCTTACACTATTGTTTCAGAAAACTGTCTATATTATGTCATACTAATAGCCATAGCTGTATCATGCAAAGGATTATTGTGCACCATGGAGTAATCTATTTGACTGTGAAACCATTTTCATACTTCCAGGTTGTTGGAAAGAAATACATTAGGCTATACTCTTCATCTTTGTCTGAGGAACTTTCCCCCCACTCTGGTACCATGCTCCAAAATTCCAGCCAGGTAATTAGTTTTCTGAACAGTTTGATGGAACAACTTGTGCTGTCTACTTGTGTCTTTGCTTGGAAGCATAATGCTGACACTGCATCCCATCTAAGTGGCCAATGAGCTCTACAAGTGTTTCATTAATGTAGCATTTTTTCTGTCATACTGTTATGCCCTCTGTTGTGTATGTCTAGGCTTTTTTATCCTTTTGCCGGCTACAGATTACCCAGGCAGCCAAGTGAACTAGTATTCAAACTTCTATAACTAATCTAAATGATTCCATCTTAGATCTGTTATGACTTGAGAGAATAAGTTAGTTGTGATGAAAATGATTATTCTGCAAGTGCAATGCTTGCTATTGTCGAGACTAGCTGCCAAGAGAATGTAGAATTCAGAAAAATATGATTGTTGTATAAAATACAAATTTTTTGCGGTTACATACACTATGTGATAGGTTTATAGATTTGCTATGTTGCAAAGTGGAAACATACATTATAGGGGGTGTTGATTCTGGGTTTTAGCATTCCTACAATTTCATTCGTACGGCACAAATTGTGCCATCCATTCTCTTATTGGTTTGATTTATATTTATTATTGCTTCTGATATTTTGAAATCTGTCTCCATGTTGATTAGAAATTTCTTTTATCTGAAGGTTGATTTAGATGATATGGATGAAAAGAAGTTTCCGAAGGTGCAAGACTTGGAATTTGTAGACTGTATTTTAGAGGAAGGCGAAATGTTATATATCCCGCCAAAATGGTGGCACTATGTGCGGTCTTTGACTACCAGTTTTTCGGTTAGCTTTTGGTGGAGTGAGGGTGAAAGTTCGGATGCATCCTAATGTGATAGTATCGTATCATCTTGATGTCTAAATTTCATTCTTTCTTAATCGAGAACTGAGCGTGTTCTAAGTAACATTGCTAATATCTTTGTGACAGGTCATTTTACGACCCAGTGACAGTATAATTCTCGTGCATAGACATCATTTTTGACACTCGTTGTCAATACACGCGCACTTCCTTTAATTATTTACTGATCATATCGGTTTGTGAAAGTGAAACGCAGTCCCGAACAGTAAACTAATTTTATACTCTTTTGGAATTAAATAATTAAATAATACTATACATTTCAGTTAATCATACTAAAATATTAAAGCTTCCACTTGCGTAGCTACGTTTCATCTGACTAGGTTGTTTTCTTTACCACTGGAGTTCTTCCTCGTTTTGATAAACATCACACTGCAAATATGACGGATTCTAGGGTGGGAAAGTGAAACATCTTTCCCACCGTGCGTAAGAATTTTACACTGTTGGATCTTATTTTTAAATTAAGTTCTAAGATTTTTTCTACATTCTTCTTTTTCTTTTTTCTCTTTTTCCATCCTTTTTCTGAAATTACCCTTCAACATCAATAATTGTTTTTAGCTACTAAATCATCGGGTTTCTTTTCACATTGCCTGGTTATAGTAATTAGAAAAAATATTGCCTTATTAAGCCTTGGTCTTTATCAACAAGTTAGAAAATTAAGCAAGACTGCAAGAGGGTACTATGATACTATCATCCATTGATAGTAAATTAAGCAAGAGGGTACTATCCGTTTAGGTTTATGCGGGTAGTACGAGAAAAATAAGAATAGGCCAGTGATTATTAGCCAGAGATGAAAACGTGTTTCTTAGAATTTGTTTAGATAAATTTGTCTATAAAATAATATATATATATATATATATAAAAGAAAAATGAATATTTTTTTCAAAAACTTCTTTTACAATAGTTGATTTTAACTTATAATTTATTTATTTATTTCTTCTTATTTTCTTTTGTTATAAGTGTTTATGAAAAAATTTATCTAAATGATACTTAATACGTTTTTTTGTTCTGAACTACATGAAATTGAGGCATTTATAATGTCAGATGAGTGACAAGTATAATTTTATTTAACAACAATCATTTGCACTTTTGAATCTTTATCTATTCAAGCACTTAAAATTGAAGATGCAATAGAATAAATCACTTTGAATTATTATTAATTATCACATACATTTGGCTAGTTACAGACTTAAAATGAGTGAGTCTAAAGTAAAAGAAAATGTGCATATAAAACTTATTCCAACTCCTACTTAGGCTGCAGACTTGTACCTGCAAAGAACTTTACACCTCAAGACCCTATCCTGAACATAAAACCCCGGCATCACCATGATCTTAACTCTGCTTGGACCTTGTGACCTCGGACACATATCTTCCATGTACTTAGGATCAAAGGTTTTATTCTCTTCGACCCTTAAAATTCCCAATGGTGGATTGAAAGAAAAGGCAAGCAAATGTAGCAGCCACATGCACTTTGCTGCCACAAAGAAAGCTTGAAGGAGCTGTTCAGGCCAAGGCCTTGTCCATTTTAGACTAGTGTTGATACAACTCATTTTCTGGTCACAGAACTTGCTAAACTCTTCACTGTAATATTTTGTTCCCTTTCTCAGTACCTCACTCCAGCTCAAATTCCTGAGGGCAACGAACGAGGAGAATTGTGCTTGACGATCCTGCTGTGGGTCTAGGAATTTTGAGCAACCGTTCTTTTGGAAAACACAATTCTCAAAGTCTTGGTAGAGAGACTGGTTTATAAAAGATTCAAAATGGTATAGAACTGCCTTTGAGTACTTGGAATTCAGAGACAACTTATATGGTTGGAGAAGCAAGTTCAAATTTTCTGTCAATGAATGATCAGTTTCTTCAATATGGTTTATAAGGGTCTTACAGAACTGCTTCACTGATAATCTGGACTCTGACACTATCTGCAAGAATCCTTCTACCATGACTTCCTCACTCACAGGCATCAAATTTTCTCCATTCCCTTCAAATGATTTCCCCCTCTGATGAAGACTACTTAGTTGGTCACAAGATTGGGAATCCCTTGTCTGCACGGCTTGCTTCAAAGCTTTCTTCAGCTCTTCGCAGTAACTCTCCAAGTACTCCAGCTTCTGTTTCAGCTCCCCCAATGAACTCCTCATCTCCGAAACTTCCATTAACGCCACATCTCGGTTCTCGTTTGCTTCCACCAGCTCTTTCTTCAGTGTCTCAATTGACATTATTCCCAAGTCCTTAAGAATCTGAGAAACATCCTCAGATTCTGCTCTATTAGGGGAATTCTCATTCTTATGCTTCTTCTTTAACCTAGGAAACAACCAAGAAATCACTCCCTTGCTTTTGGGTTGGGATTGGAGAGACGAGTGGGAATCTGTGACCGGGACAACAATGTTGGAGCTCTTGCTGTTTCTTGCATTCTCAAATTCACTGGTTAAGGTGGCAGGGTTACATTTGTTGCAGGAAGATACGGACTTGAAATCCTCCATACTGTTTCTCCTCCTACACTTGAAGTAGTCATTTGCAGGCGATGTTTGAAGAACAGTAATTTGATTTGCACTAGAGCCAGTCACAGATTTCGTATTTTGGGTAGTGCATATGTGAGATTCAAGGTTAACAAAACCAGCATATAGTCCCTTTCTTGAACTTGATTTCTCCTTGTAATCTGCCGCAATGTTTTCTATGCTGTCTCCTCCTTCTAGCACACTCCCATCCCAACTTTCTGATACTGTTAAGCTTTTCATGGAATTTTGATTGTACCCCACCATAGGGTCATCTTCATAGCTCTGTCAATATTTCTCAAATTTAGAAACTTATTATCAATCAAATTTGAAAAAGAAAAAAAAAATAATAATAAAAGGGGAGCGGGGGAACTTGCAGTTACAGCCAAAAAATTGGTAGAAACTGAAAATAATGAAGTGATAAAAAAAAACATTAAATTGTTCTTCAAATTAAAGAATTAGTAAGATAATAAATGTCATAGTTGCAGGATTCAGTTCAGTTGACTTAATAAACCTTACGAGTTCCATGACGCAGAATTTAAAGCAAAAATCCTAAAATGTTCAAAAAAGTCAAAACTCTCATTCACAGCCGGTGTTTCCTCAAGATTAAATAAATAAAATAAAAAAAGAGGAGCAACGATTAAGGATGTAACCGCGATAATAATGACATCTACACAACTACCTAAAAAGAAAGCAGCAGTTTCATAATGCCTTTCAATGGTAGTAATAAATAGCAGCGTTCAAGGGAAAGGGGAACAACACAAACACTTGCATATTCCACAAATTCAAGTATCTTGAATTTGGTCCTTATCATGATCAACAGGAACAGTCAATTCAAACATAATCCAGCAACAGTACTCTGTTTCTTCGAACAAAATAGCTGTTTTTATACGAATTGGACATATTTTAGGATACCCAATTCATCAAAAGAACTAAAAAACAAAATTTTCAATCCAAAATTCATGAAAAAACTACAATACTCACAGGTGTGAAAACAGGGTAATCTTGAGCAGAGAAGTGTGAAACAGGGCGTGAAGCAGGGGAAGGGGATGGGAATCTAGCATTGGCTGGGCTATTTCCTCGCATTAAAGCCGCATGAAGAGCTCTTAGCTCCACAGCTTTGGCTATGGCGGCTTGAATTTCCTGCCTCGTAATTTCAGGGTTGCCATTGTTGCTATCCTTGTAGTCTTTGAAAACCTGTGCTGAAGTTGCTGTTGTTGCAGCCATGAAACAGAACAGAGGAAAGAACAGAGTGGAACATGTAAATTTTGAGAAGATAATATATAGGCACTAGATGAAATGAGAAACTTATTTTTTTTATATGGGCGAGAAGAACAAAGGGGGTGACCAAGTGGTATTTTAATGGTTGGATTTGATTTGAAGGCTATATCTAAAGTAGAACCTTGGAGAGCCAGAAATAGAAAGAGGGATAGAGAGGGGCACCCTTAGTCCAACTAATTTTGTTTTTATTCTCATAGGAAAAATTTAATGGGGGTGAGGGCATGTGATGATGTGAAAAAAGAAGACAGAAAGAGAGAAGGAATTTTAACTCTTCATGGTTGTAACACAGCAGTTTGTTGCTAATTTACCAATTTGCCCATATACTCCAAATATTACCAAAAATTCAGCATTAAGTGGTGGTACCACTGTTTCACATGATTGCTTTAATACGAACATGAGAAGTTCCATGCCACTATCTTCCACTTTCATATATGTGGTCAACCATTTCTGCTTTCAACTTAGGGATATTTTGAACTAGATGTTGATTTAATGCCAATTCATACTTCGTGTGTAATCATCACAGTTAATGACACGAGTATGGAACTTCGTTAACAAAGGCATCAGTTGACCTTGGTGGCTTTTTCTTTTTCATGATGAGATGTTCTTATGTGATAACGTAATGTTAGATCCCACTTGTTACTTTCATCTACCCATTTTATTACGTTTGTATATGTCCTTGTTTATCAATTTCTTCCTTACTTGGTTGGCCATACTTTGTTTTGAGTATAAGACCTATTAGAGAAAGTTCCTTCTCTTGAATCAAATGCCTAATGCACAAAACTGTAGCTATAACCCTTGATGGAAGTTTAAGAGCTAAACCTGTTCTGCTAAGTAAGGTCGTTGGGAAAATTCATATGAGGAAGCCCACTTGTTAAATTATTAGTTTAAGCGCAAATTGGACATTTTGAAAGCTTAGTACTTACTCCAACTGGAAAAGTAACTTCTTTTTTTCTTTTGCAAATCCCTAACGTGCAATTATGTTGGTGGAGGTCCATATTCTTCAAATAAAATTTATAAAAAAAAATGAAGATCAATTACATTGAGGCGTGAAAGGTGCAGTTTCTTTAGGGAAAAAGGGGAAAGGAAAATAACCAAAACGTTCTAAAAGCTTGACACTTCACAGACATTGAATCATATATCTGAGACAGTGCCACAGTGGGGATCAAGTGATCAAGTGGGCATTGGGAAACATTTTTTAAATGACAAAAACGCCCGTCTCATGCCATTTATGAATATTAGTTCCCAAAGGGTATTTTTGAAAACGGAGAATCTTTATTATTCAGTCTGGTATCCTTTACATAAGTGCAACTATAATTTCATATAGGACAGTGGAATCTTTGGGGGATATTGACCCTAATATTATATGCTTTGAAAAGATAATAATTAAATATAGTATGTAAACATAGTTAATTATGCTGTGTTTATCTTCTTCTTTTTTAGTTTACTTTTATTTTTACTTTTGGTATCATCAATTTTTATATTTATGCAAGTTACAACAGTTCAGGGATTGCTTCAAGAGTAAATTAAGTGTCCGTGGTAACAGGACAATGCCACTTATAACTTTATAAGTGCATCAACTAAATGAAGGTGGATAACCAATTTCATGAAATAAGATCTAATTTATGTCAGGTTATTATTAAGTTCAGAACCTACGAATTTTTTTTATGAGTTCAGTCTTCTTCATGTAGAAGTCACAATTTTGTGGAAAGGACTCACCTACAAAATTTAGTAAGATTAGTTAAAGCACCACATGAAAAAATGTCTCTTCTCATTTAACTGATTGCGTTGGCACACGATGCCTGAATTAAATTATGATATTATCATCTATATTGGGAGCATAAATTTAAGCTCAAGCATGTCAAAAGAATATAACTAAATCATATTAGGTAGTTTAGCCAACTCATTATGACATAGATGTGATTGGTTTTGACAACAGAAGAAAATTTAAAAAGATGAAAAGAGCTAGAAAATTACAAATAGAAAAGAAGATAATAAAGAATCGTCTTAAACAAAAGAATAAAACAGAAAATAGCCAAAAAAAGAGAGAAAGAAATTCAATTGAACAATGGAACAAAGCTACGTGATCCTTTAACATATAGTGCATTAAACTATCTAGAGGCCAAATGCTTATTCTTTCAATATCATTATCTTTTCTTTCTTTTAGTACTCATGCTCATTTCATTATTTGTCTAATTATATCTGTGAACCATTCGTTAAATGCTTTTTAGCCACTACTTGGTACTTACACAGGTCAGAAGTCTCCCTCATACTCGGTGCTCATTTCATTAAGAAATTTCTTTGCTAAGACAGACATACCTGCAAAGGAGCATATATAGCAAATATTAAGAAATTGTACATTTCTTTCTCTATCAAATGGGACCCCATAAGGATATATCAGAGTAAATAGGGATTAATCATGGTGTAAGATTTTGCTTAGGAAAGGTATCTTTCTGTCTGTTGTGTCAATAATTGACTTCATTGGAAAGGAGGTAGGGGACAACAAAGGTCTCCAAAAAGGACTTCTTAAGGGAAGCCCTAAGATCCACGCTAATCAATTTAAACACTCTTTAACTTCTCTTGATAATTTAAATCATGCAGACAACTTTGCCATGCCATCATACCCCTTATATGCTTTGGTTATAAAAGGACATTACCCTTCCCAGTTAACTTAACTAGTACGAGAGATTGTTTCAACTTAAACCAATAATTTTAAATTAAAATTATAAATATATAATTATGTTAAATATTTAAAATGAAAGATTTATTATTTAAAATTGTTTCTCGTAAAAGATAATAACATATCTGTGGTTGGTAACAAAAAAGAAAAAGGAAACCATGCCACCATTTGAAAAATCTCAGACAAGGAAACGGGGGACCGCTAAGGTGGTCTCATGTGCCAGGGGCTCACATAACCATTAGACAAATGTCGCATTACGCTCGGAAAAGGCCATTTCGCACTACAGTAGAACAATTCTTCTCAAAATTTTGTTGCAAAACCTCTTTTGTTTCTTTTCCATAGAGAACATGGGCATGTACCTTGTTTCTAGATTGATGTGCATGAGGATTACTTCTCTTTCATTTTCACTCATAGTCACAGCCTAGCCTGAAAGATACAAGTGATATGAATTTCGCATCTCTTCCGGGGAACAAAAGAGGAAATTGTAAAGAAATAAACTAAACCAAGTTCTAGCAACAAGTGTGGTCCTGGTTGTTTAGTATAATATAATATAATATGACAATACCACCTCACCCCACCTTTTTATACGTGGTATATATGCTTTACATTTCTCCATCTTGTCTTAGCTGTTTAATTTGATTGTTTATACTTTATTTTTCGTGGCTTGAGTGTGGAGAATGTATGGTGTTATATTGTTGATGAATGACCAAATGTAATATAATACACCACTAAGAAAAGTCAACCCAAAAGGAGAGGTTCTACCTATGCGCAACTAAGAAGAAAAAATATTGTATGTAGTCTTATTCTTATATATACAAAGAAATTATTTCTGAATTCAAATCTATAACCAACAAATCATCAAGACACAATTTTACAATGTGAGAGCTCATCCTCCAAAATAAATAAATATTTGGCTTGATTGATGCAATGCTCGGAGGAAATTAACATTGGTATGGGATAGTCACAGGTGACGATTAGAGGCATGATGATATAATGTGGTAAATGACTTCTTGGCAAATTTAGGATAAATTTTAAATTATTTATCAAAAAATGAAAGAAAAAATAACTATTAGTTTGAAGTGATTTTAGTCATGTGACATGTCACAGTATTACTTTATTATTATTTATCACGTGTATCTCACTTAGTAAAAAATGTAAAACACGCTAAAATTTAAAGGAAAAAAGATTATTCGCTACCCATGTTTCGCTTTTGTAAGAGGCCAAACATGCATGGCAAGGCAACTCGATCACATGTCCAGCAGCAGTTGATGTTTAAAATAAAAGGGGCATCAATTGCTGGCAAACAGTGAAAGCATGTTGTTTCACCTCTAGACAGTATGTTTCATCTTCTTATCAACGTCAGGAAACACATTATTAGTAACGAGTTTCGTTTCATGCTATAAATGTAGTTTTCAAAGTTTTAAATGAGATTTTTAGAAGTCAAGAAGACGTTTATTTCAAGATATCACTCTAATGAAAGTGAGTTTGAGAATATCACATTTCTCTGTTTGCTACAAGTTTTAAAAAACATTCTCAAAATTGTTGAAAGTGGGTATCTTACATTCTAATGGGAATGGAAGTTACTTTCAAAAGTAATTACCTCCTCCCACTTCAATTCATTATTTCACATTTTTTTCTACCTCTATTTTTTCAATTAAATGAAATTTATATTTTTAAAAATTACTTAATTATTAGCCCAAACATATCCATGAAAAGAATATTCTTAAGAATGTAATGTCTAAGAATGCAATGTAAGATTGTTTATACCTTAAAAATAAGCATTCCCTAATAGTTATAGCTTTTAAATTCTAAACGTAATTCCTTATTCATCAACGAATTTTCAAACACACTAGAAGAGTATTAACAAGTTGAGTTAGATAAACATTTGAAGTTTAAGTTTGATCTACAAAGAAAATGGATTGCTCCATGTTGAGTCTAATTATAAGTTTGAGTTTACCTAATTAAAATGATAAAGTCTGAGCTTTACTTATTTAATTCTTTTATAACATAACTCTACTACTTGCATTTTTTTTTTACAATACTTGCATTAAAGTTTAAACTTATGACGCCATGCACACTATCCCAATCTCCTACCACTAAATCAACCCACTAGGTAACTCTACTTACATTATTAATATTAATTTTTAGGTTAAATTATAATTTTAGTTTTTCGTTAATTCTTAATCCATGATTTTTATATCTTTTTCTTTTTGTAATTTTAGTATTTATATTTTAAAACATTCACAGTTTTGATTTATTTCCAAACACACATTAATATTTTTCAAGACAATCATATTTGAAATAGATATGATTATTATGCATAACATAATTTTTCTGAGTATTTAATTATATATTCTGAACTTAAAGTTAAGATTATTAATTAAATTAAAATAATTTTGTGTGAATTAATTCACTCATCAGTAGTACATACATTACGCTAATTATGAGTTTTACATCAAATTTCTGTTAATATCATGTGACTTAATAAATTGTTCTAAAGTTTAAAATCCAATACATGAGCGAGTTTAGGTCTGCTTGCATAAAAAATTGGGCTGTTAGTACGAATGGCCACACGAGACAGGAAGCACAGGCACAGCACAAATGATGGGTCAGCCCATTTATTAGCTTAACCTTTCTGAGTCCTTCTCTTGTCTCTCCGTCACAACAGACCTAAAAAATAATGGTACCAACACCATCATTGTGTAAATTAATATGAAGGATACATGGTATTTTATTGTTTTGTTATACCTACTGCCCTAGTATTATAGCCGATTATATATGTCTTATATGATTGATTGAAAAGGATTTATGACATTTTGGTCTCGATAGAAAAAAAAGGTAAATTTCAGATGTCTGTCGTGACAAGACTAATGTGACATCAAATTAACGCCCCTGATAATGTCATGTTGGAAAATAAGATCAGTCGACACTCCTCTTTATTTCAAACGATTAGTAATTCCCAATTCATTTTTTATTTTAATCATTTCATTTATATTTCTTATTTTTTTTATTACATCATAAATCTTATTGTATATATTTTTCTTTTTTCACTCTTTATCTAAGTATTATTTCTATCAAACATTTTCCATTATAATATAGTATTTGATGTTAATTTAACATTCATTTTTGTGTCTTATAAATCATACTAAATTTTATTTTAAAAAATATTTGATTTTCGTAAATGTTAAAAATAATTTTTTGTCAGTATTTAATAATAAAATATGTTATATTTAATCATGTTATATTAGTAATAATCTTAAAATAATAAACCATATAATTATTTAAAAATTTAATTACTCATTTTATCTTTATAATTATACGAACCTTACATTTTAATCTTTTTATTTAAAAATCAGCCATGCAGGCCCTTCTAGTCTTTATACATAATATTTTTAATTCCTTTTAGGTCTTATAAATTTGGATGTTCAGAATTATAAGGGACAAAATTAAGATATATAATAACTAAAAATAAGACAAGCCACGACAATTGCACTTATCAAAGCAATTAAAAGGATTATTAAAATTAGTTCAAATGAAAGAAAAAAATCTCTGTTCATAAATGAATTCTAATTTATTAATTAGTATTTATCAAATTTTACTCTAGAAACCTGTTTAGAGATCAAAATGGATGATTTTAAAATATAAAAAATAACAGGTAAAGTTTATATTACTATAGGATTAAATGAATAATTAAATCTTGTTTAAATATATATTATCTCATTAAAGAATTTGATGGCATGACAAATTAATAGGTTGTCAGCATCATCATTACATCGTCTGTTATTTACGGGATTAAAAACAAAAACAAAAAATTAAAACCAACCAAAAATAAAATATGTTTACAAGGATCAAATTGTTATTTAACCCTTTCATTTTCATTTTGAACTGAAGATTCAATACAACAAATATGATACAGGAAAAGCATATCAAAACGTTATGTAACAGGGAATGGCACATTAACTCGTCTACAAATTCAGTCGAGGAAAATACATTTAAATTGCCAGTACCCTACAAAAGTCCGTCAAAGCTTGGGACTAATCTTCACTTCTGCATGACTCTTGTCTTTGGAAAATCACGAGCAAAGAAGTTTTCTGAAACCAATAATCAATAGACCTTAGTAACAAAAACTTCATAGTGAAGATTAAGTTAGCAAATATTGTCATGCATGAACATTTGATTGCTGCAAGCTTGAATGATATTTTGATTACTTCCTAACATGCTCACTTAAAAAACAAACTAGGGTATTTCATCTGATGAATACGTTGGAGTATAAGTGTGAAGTAAAGTCTCACATCTTATAAAAATGAAAAGATTCAATACCATATAAGTGAAAATAAACTCATGAAATTGAGTATTAAGATTTTGGATTAAAATAAGATATTAAATTCACCCATATAATTATTCTTGATACATTAATATAAATCTCTCCAATGTTTTCCATGATTGCACAATAATTTGAACTGGTTCAAGATTGACAGACACGGACATCATAAAGCTAAAGCATATTTAAGTTTAAAACGCAACACTCAAACAAAGAATGACGATAATTGAATTTTCTAACTCACAAACCTTAGTTACTGCTACGTGGCATTATACAAAGGGTGAGCAGCACATGAGATAACTCCTTCAGATAAAGAAATAAATCTGTTCTGATTGCTTCGGTTGTGCCGCCTCGAATTTTCTTGCATATCCTCCCTGTAAAGAATGAAAAAAAAAACTGTTGAGGAGAAAAAATGCAGTTTGATAAGTAAAATTAGGCATATCAACACTTGGCTTATTGGCTTTCACTTTATAATAATGTAGTTAATTTGATTTGAGTACTGTGCATTTTACTGTATATGTGCTTTCTCAATTGAGTGTTCAATTGAAGCTAAAATAGGGAATTCGGGGTCCACTAGTAAATGTCTCATTGTTGTAGTGTATTACTTGTAATACACATGACTTGGTGAGTTGGCGAATGCCACAATCAGATGATGACCCAACCAAATAGATCTGTACTAGATTAGAACAGAAATAATTACTTGGTGTATAAATAGAAAGAAAGTATGCTTACAATGAGGAGCCATACTTAGAAAAATAAACAGGAAAGTCCAACTCCGCAAAAAATACGGATGCGGAAAGCCCAAACCCTTTTATTTATTTGCAATAAAAGGTTGTCCACAATATATATAATAATTAAAATCTATAAGCACCAAAAGCCAACAAATTGGAAAGTCCAAGAGATCAATATCTTATTTAAATCAAATAATAAATGTATATAAATAAGATTATTTCAATAATTGTTCAATTATTAAATATAACTAAATGTTATATTTAATCATGTAAAATAAGTTTTATATTCAAATGCGCTAGATAAAAAGTGATTATGCGATTGTAACACAACCTATTTGCTGTCGAAAAAAAGAGGTAACGTATTTTATTTAGATTGTCTAAAGAAATAAATAGTTTTTATAAAAAAAATTATAAAAATTTATTTTTATATCAAATTAATTGTCGAGGATAAATAAAAAAAAAAAAGCAAAACTTGGTTAAAAAGTATGTTAATTTTCAACCATAATCTCCAAACTCTTATTTATAAAAAATAAAATAAAAACATTTTCCTTTGAAATATAAATAATTTAAGATTACAATTTAAATTTCACCAATATTATCAAACGAGAGAAGGAGATTATACAATTTTCTAAGGAAACATATCTCTAAAAGTAATCCAATCTAAACACGTGAACTACCACCAGGCTTGTTTGTAACAAACACTAAATTGAAAGTAGAAACTGATGATTAGTAGCTTTCTGATATTACTTGAGGTAAAAAAAATTGTAGGGAATCATGTGTAAAAATAAAGTAGGTGCATTATATTCAATAAAATTTCTTACCCAACCCGTCGATAGCCATGAAGGTTTTCTTAAAAAATGATATGTCAGGGAATATAGGAATCGTTTCTAACAAAAATGGAAACAGTAAACAAAATTAGACATAGTTTAGTTTGAAAAGCCATTTCACAAATATCAACAAAGCGATTCTAAATGAAAATTGACAAACTTACAACCAAGCTGGGGTTGGGCAATGAATATGCGTAACTTGAAAATTATTAGTATCCAAAACTCCTGACCTACATGAAAACATTAAAAGGAAAATATTATCACAACAGAGTATCAAATTTAGGGAGCATTTTTCTTGACATGTAAAATTCAATAAATAACAGACAACTACATTTGATGTACATAACCCCTACCAACATCAAATGGCACTGATTAAAGGAAGATAATAACTACAACTAATTATTTCCAGATCCAACGTTGAATTAAAGTCAAGAAAATACGAGGCCATTCAGAAACAACATTAGCCGATTATGTGATAAGCAATTAAGTCGTGCTTTCAGTTTATAGTCTAATGATAAAAACTATTGGTGGATATAATTATGGAAACTCTCCCTATTTACATTCTCTGGAGAAAGAAACCAGGCATGCAGGAAAACACACTAAACATAGCCTCCAATATATTTGGCAACTTATTGCAAAAGAACAAGTACCATATGGTGAAATCCAGACATCTTATTGCAAACTATATAGTCTGGAGAGAAGCCTGAAGTGAAAACTACTCTTACTAGAACAACCAAACTTCATATAAAGATATGACATCGTTATGATATAATAGATAGAAGCAGGAAGGAAACCCACACCTTCAAAGATCCAATCTTCTCAAGCAATGTTGCCAACTTCACTGATGTTACAGGTGGATGGCATATCTAAGAAGCCAAATAAAGAAGAAAATGATCACTAAAAGCATTGTAAAATATATTTCATGTGTCTTTTTCATAACATAATAGAAAGAACAACCACTATGCATAAATATAACCTCTTGAGACTTTGAAAAGTAGCAGATGCTCTTCCACCATTAATATCCCATACATACACAAGCCCGTGTTTCACAGCACCAAAAATAATCTGGAAAGGATAGAATAATCACTGTTTGCAATTCTAAATATATTGACTGAACATAAGTGTATTCCAAAATTCATTCAAAACAAAACCTAATTCAACATCATTTGTATTATGTTATCAACTGCAATTTTATCAAAGTGGAGTGGGAGAAATAGGTCATTTCATTAAAATTTAAAAACACTCATATATGGAACAAAAGTATCAATCATGGAGGCTAAAAGTCTATGGGGAACTTGAAATGTTCAACATTTCATTCAATTGATTTTATATTTTGAATCCGTAACATGTGTTTGAGGACACATTTGGCATTTGTCTAAAGAAGGGAGGGCAGAAGCCGGGTTAAAAATGCATCATTCCCAAAGAATTACAAAATTACTCTGTAGACTAGATACACAATTCCTAACCTGATTATCTGCATTTAATTGGATGCTGTTACTGGTACCACCTGAAGCAGAAGCAACCTCAAGGCAAGGCAGAGCATTCACCCTTCTATCCCAGACATTAATTGCACCATGCGTATCAGAAGCAAGTGTCCTGTTAAAATTCACCAGCAAATTGAGAAAAGCATAGTGACGGAAAGAATTAAAAGATTCAGAAAATGATAAATTGATAATTGCTATTAAGTGTTGATTGTTACAGAGACTCAAATATCTGGTGGAGATACAATCAATGAGTCCTACCAAACAGTATTCAAACACTAGTGCCACTGACATTTTCGTCAAACAGATTATTGGTCGAGCGAAAATACAAAATAGTAACTTCAAAAAAGAATGCACGAGTCTCTCTTTGGCAAACTTTGAGATCTCTTGGCGCACACAGGGACTATGGGTAAATAACTTCCTTGAGCGAAAACTTGAAGAGAATAGTAAGCACCTGAAGATAAGAGCCTCAAAGTGGACCTTTGCCTACCCTTCAAGATCTAGGCATGCCCAGATATCTGATATTCTTGAACTAATCTTTACTGCCACTGCCATTTTATATTTTAAAAAAAGTATAGATCTTTTATCACCTGCAAGTCGAGGAGGAGTCTTTCAAGTTTGGGCCTTAAAATCTGGCAATTGTTTTTGGGATTACTGTGTCATATATTAGCACATTGCATGTCTCCCCATGGTGAAGTTTCTGACAAAAGACACAAATTTTAACTTGTAATGTGACTTTGCAAATATCCCATTTTTAGGGGTGGATGCATTTCCCAAATATTTATTTTATGATTCTAATGTCGGTTTTACATCAGCTTAACCAGAAGCACTTCTAGAAGAAGGAAATGAGAAGAACAAAATGAAATAATTTTTTCTATAAGCTAAAATTAGTTTATACATTAGCTAATTTACATATAACTGCTCTAAAATATGAGAGTTTTCACAAATTAACTAATAATTAATGCATAAGCTAATTTTAGATTATGAAAAAATACATTTCATTTTTTTCTTTATATTTTCTCCTCCTGAACCTAAAAATAATTTAGGAGAAGCTTATCCAAACATGCCTTTGGGTGCAATTCTATTAGCCATTCATATGCTAGACCCAATGATGAATAAAGGACAGAAGAGGGATTTTGGCTGTAACAACCTTGTTTACATGGCAAGAAAGGTAGGAAGCGGAAACAATTATAGGCAAAGATAAAAGGGAGAAAAAGCTAAAAGGGGAAAGCAGGCAATCATTTGGTAAGTCAAGGGTGGCTGTTGTCATGGGTCACTAGGACAGAGAAGGCATCCTTCTCCAATAATTTCTGTTCTATTTCTACATTTTCTTCCATTTTTTCCTACTGTAATTAGAGTTCTATTCTCTGAATCTTCCTATAATCCCTGTAGTGAGGTGAACTCCAGTTCCTATCAAATTCCTAGGGGAAAAAGGCTAGTGTATAAATTATCATTTTAGAACCCATCCTACTAGCTAACCACTACTGGTTATCAAGCAAATAGTAACTTTCTCCTTTTCCACTTAGATTAAAAGAATTATACAAACATAAGTGATAAATCTACAACACATGTAGATTTATTAGGATAATTGATGAATAATTATGTGAATAAGTGTTAGAATAGAACATGTTAGGAGTAGTTTAGGTTAAATATTAGTATTAACAATCATCCTAGACACCATTTATGGTGACATAGTATTATGAATTCATTATTCCAGTCAAGCAATTCATCTAAATTAGGACCAAGTTATCAACCTTGTGTCATTTTTCGTAAAAGCTACATCAGAGAGACCTTTGTGTATGCTGGATCCATTAACTGTGGTTGTTTGTCTTGTTCTTAACACCTGTATTATGTAATTCAAGGGCCAAGAGTTAGTTAGCCTAGCATCAAAAAATAAACACATGTATTGCTGCGCATGACCAAAAAACACTTCTTCGGAAAATAAAATGAAACCAAAATAGTGAATTATGATGAAAATAGCAATTTCCTAGTGTACCCCTAAAGGACAAGAGGATAAGAGCTATGTGTGATTTGATCATGTAAATAGATGAGTGTCCTGCTATATGCATCCGTTTCCAAAAAGTGTTAGTATCTACCGTGTGTTTCCTAGTTCATTTGTATCGATGTGCATCCAAAAGAAATTTGAGGTAATGATTTGATGAAGGTTAGTAAAGGTGCTATATTTTATCATTAACAACAAGAAATTCAGATCCAGGACAAGATTTAACAATAATGGAATAATGCAATAAGAAATTCATATCAACTGAATTTAGTATTGCATCAAATATCAACAATAGAAAGTAGAAACATTTTGTGTTTTTTGGAAGAAAAGAGCAGGCAACACAGTAAAAATGTAAGCAAGATTTAAAAAGAAAATGCAATAACATTTAAGAATGGAAATTTACTTCAAATGGATCTGATAAGACATATCCAATGTCGATATGAGTAATTCATTACTTTTTACATATGCACAAACAACCTAAAATGAAAAAGTAAGACAAAATAGCAGAGTAAATAGAATATTGAATCATTTATAAAACAAAGCTATTATTAATGAATTTGACAAATCATTGGTATCACATAAAATGCACAAGCAATTGTAAATCTGATCATTTCAATTGAAAAAGTGCCAAATCATCAGAAGATTATCCTTGACATACATCTGATGAACTAACATACAAAACTACAATAGATAAAACCCAAACATTTTACATAGTGCATGTCATGGATATCATCTAAAAATAATCATTGATTATAAATTCCATAGTGAATTGCTGAGTAAGAAGGTAATTTTATTAAAGCTGAAACCTCATCCTGATTAAGAGGATTTCATCTGACAGCATCTAGTTGTCGATTTAGTGAGAGGTGCATTAAATGCTTGCTTTCATCTTCTTTCAAGCCTATCATCAAATTAATAAAGAACAAGTTTAAATTATAATTCCTCCCTGTCCAAGGAAAAAATAAAGCTACTTCATAATAAAATAGGTAGTTTTGAAGCTTATTCAACACTTTCTTACTCTTCCAATGGCATAAGGCAGTAATAAACATGCACAAACAAACCCAAATTAGTTATTTAACTCCACATATTAAAAAATACAATCATTGAAAGAGAAAAAATAAGTTGGACAAATTTGGAAGAAAAATAAATTTCCACTGTTTGAAGTCATAACAAAGCTAAAGGCATATTATTAGGGTTTAAAACAAAACTTAGGCAAAGAGAAATTTCATACATCCAGCCTAACATAAAAACAGGTCAGATGGCAAGAAAGTTTACAGGATATTAACTAATAATTCTTATCATTCTGTAATTGAATATTGATTATAAATCACTTGAATTCTAGTCTAACACTAAAAATGCAAGAGCCAAGAGTTTGGTCACAATATCAAGATTGCTATGAAGAGAATAAAGCCATAAACATCTCTCACTAGTCTAACAAATTTGAAAAGCACAACAGCATTTTAAAATTAAGCGAAACTTAACTACTAAAGCAGAACTTACAAGTTAATTCAGGTATCTGGCAATGAAGAGCTTCAAAGTCGTGAACTCTCAAGCAACCTGATTTTGTCACAGAAACCAAGTATATTCCCAGGAGTACAGTTTAGAAAATGGATGGAATATTTGGAATACTAAAACAATGAGAAATAAAATAAAATGAAAAGGTTATCAACACAAAGCCCTAATCAAATTTATGTACTTCTAACAATGAACAAGAAGAAACTCGCAAAATCACTATTGTGGTGAACTCACATGGAATGGTGGGCAAGAAATATAATCCATAACTAAAAAAATTATACATTTACAAAAATAAGGAATGGATGAGTATGTCCTCGAGCATGAGAAATTAGTGTCACAGCCATCAAGCACCTAATCATGTTTGGGATAAATCATTTTAGGAAATGATTTTTTTTTCCCGAAAACCATCTCACGAAGCATTTTATTAAAAGTTTTGTAGGCAAAAATGAGCAAAAAAATGTTATAAAACTTCTAATTTTTTGGCTGGTACAAATTTTTGGCATAAGCAAAACCTAGAAACTGCTACATTGATTCAAAGGCTGACTCTGTTTAAGGTTTAAGTATATTTGAATGTCATGCTTTTCTTAATTTAGTACATTACACATGAACTATTTACTATTCAAGCATCACAATTACATTTACTTAAACAGTTTCTCGTTTCAACTAAAGCCTTTCATTATCAACTTATATCTACCCTGTTATCAAAATCTACTGCAGAGATGCCTTGACTGTTAACAAACATACGTAACCTATTTGTATAGAGAAATCACTAATGTCCTGAAAAGCAACACGCCACATATGGAACATTACATTGCTAAACCACTCATTCAATTCTTTTCGAGGAAAGCATAAACAAATTTCAAATACACCAAACGTGACAAGATTTACCAAGAAAAAAATAAAAATATGAATCAAAAATCAAAATCTTAATAGAGTGGGCTTAGCTACAAGAGTGGGCTCAGCTACAATATAAAATACCAAAAGGGAATATACACTATCCTCTCCGCTAAACCCTCTTTCCCGCCAATAGAGTGGGCTCAGCTACAAGCAATTGCGTAACTCGGCCCAGTCCATGTAGGTAAGTTATTATGTTTCATATTCTCTCCACTAATAATCAAAGATTAAATCCTTTCAAAGCATAATCATCAGATGTTGCCTACTTTGGGAATCAAACCCTTAAAGCAAATTTTAGGGAGAAAAAAAAACTAACTATCTGTTAATTGCGTTCAAAATCCAAATTAACCTTACTAGAAGGGCTATTATATAATCAGATTAAAGGCCAAAGACGATGTAATTCTCAAGATTCAACACTAACACTTTTCAGATTACAAATGATTTCCCAATCCAATCGCAATGAAACCAGAAGTTTCACAACCGATTACAAAACAATAACACTAAGAAAGTACTACGGCTTTGTACATCACACGAACAAACCCTAAGCCCTCTCGCCCCTAATCCTACGAGCAAGCTGAATGTCCTTGGGCATAATGGTAACTCTCTTGGCGTGAATGGCGCAGAGGTTGGTGTCCTCGAAGAGCCCAACGAGGTAGGCCTCCGCGGCTTCCTGGAGAGCGGAGACGGCGCTGCTCTGGAAGCGGAGATCGGTCTTGAAGTCCTGAGCGATTTCCCTTACGAGCCTCTGGAAAGGAAGCTTCCTTATGAGAAGCTCGGTGCTCTTCTGGTACTTCCGGATCTCCCTCAGCGCCACCGTGCCCGGCCTGAAACGGTGCGGCTTCTTCACGCCGCCGGTGGCCGGAGCGGACTTGCGTGCTGCCTTAGTGGCGAGTTGCTTCCTCGGAGCCTTTCCTCCGGTGGACTTCCTTGCTGTTTGCTTCGTACGAGCCATTTCGAACACAGTGATTGCTTGACGTTGGAAGAAGAATAATAATATGAACTGATATGGTGAGGGTGGAAGTGTTGTGTGTGGTTTGAGTGAGATGGAGTCTATTTATATAAGGTGGAGATTGAGAAAAAAGGTTGAGCGGGAATTTTTGAAATGTTGTTTTGGTTTGCGAATTTTTTATTCAGCCGCGGAAGTAGGACCGTTGATGGGGTGAGCATCGACGGATGCGGTGTTTCCTCGTTAGAAGCCACGGATGCGATCCGTAACACCACAAAGACACCAGTAGGAACAAGCCACGTCTTGCTTGGCACTTGTTGAGGTTTTTTATTATTATTATTCTTGGATTCATTTTCTTTGTTAGAGTTTCTTTAGAGTTGAGTTTTAGGAAAGATAAAAATTATAAATTATTTTTATTAAAAATAATAAATTAATGTGTCAATATTTTATTTATTTTTACAAATTTATATAAGTCATTTAATTTAAAGTATAGGATTTACTTCTTTTATCCTTTAAAATCTGGTAATAAAAATAAGAATTAAAAAATGAAGAAAAATTTTACTTATTCAAATAAATGGAAGAGTAAGTAAAAAAATTATACATTTAACTTTTTGTTATAAATTGGAATATGTAATTAAGAGTCTAGATGTGTTTCTTTTTTCTCATTTAAATTATTGTTATACACACATTATTTCTATAAATACTATAAAATTTTATTTTACATTCATCTCAAATTATTATTTTTTAATTTGTAAATTTGATGTAAACTTCGCCTATGTTTATCATAGTTAATCCTTAGCTCGAGTTAAGGAGGAGAGTCGTGTTAGACTATTGACGACCAACATAAAACTCATTCTTATATCAAACATAGATTACTCAACACAAAATTTCTACTAATGTTAGGTGATTACTAGAAACTAACATGTTATATCATTGATTATAATGTTAAATGAGCTAAGTTTACTGCATTGATGCTCAAATGAGGTGTTAAATAAGTAAAGATCTTCACATTTTTATAGACAGGTGAACATAAAGAAGTTAGTTCACAAGTGAATAACTTGGAAAATTGATACTTTGATAGGTAAGTCTATAAAGGTGGTAGACACCATGATGCAAGGGAGGATTAACATTATATATCTACAAGAGACTAAACAGGTTAGAGAAAAAGTCAAGAAGATGGATACTACAAACTTTGAGCTTTTATAGGCATGTCAAGTCGAAGAAAAAAATGGGATAAATATTATTGTGGACAAAGATTTAAAATAAGTGTGGCGAGCTTCAAGAGAAATATAACCAAAATTTTAACCTTAAAATTATCTATGGCACAATAAACTATCAATATCATACGTGTTTATGTACCACAAGTAGGAACAAAGGTACTTGTGAAGGAAAAAACATGGAAAGTCTTAGAGGGATTGGTCAAGGCATTTCCCATGAGAAAAAGTTTTTTTTAAGCATGGATCTAAATTGACATGTTAGTAGTCAAAAAGACAATTTACAAGTGCTTATGGTTATTTTCGTTTTGGAGATCTAACTACACAACATAGTATTGATTTGTGGTATTCATTTCAAAAAGCAAACAAGTTACAAAATCCAATGATCAAGTAGTGACAACTCAAAAAAAGATAAACTCTTGTGTGATTATGAGGGCTAGAGACAATGTCTTGTGGGCATTGTTCCAACAAATTGTTACATGCAATGACTTTTGATAACAAATATCTAAACTCTTGCATTGATAAAGAATGTAGCAAAGATTTGACTTTTAAGTATAAATTATTGGAGGAAGGTATTTGGAATGTACAAGGTAGTGCTAACCTCATGGGATGACATGCTTAAGTATATAAGGAAAGTTGTTAAAGCTGACTCAAGTGAATAAAAATGTATTGGGTTGAGAGATAAGGAATCTTGGTGGTGATATGAAAAGATTTAAAACAAAATAAAATGCTTTAAAGTCTTGTAGGGCAAAAATGTTGTAAATTGGATAAGGTATCGAAATATTAGGAATGAGACAAGAAAAATTGTGAGTGAAACACAGTCTAAAGCCGTTAAAGAGTTTTTGCAAGGACCTAGGGACAAATAATGGAGAACATAAGCTATATAAGCTCGCCAAAAATAAAGGGAAAAAAACAATATTTTTGGATGGTAGAATTATTGACATAAATAGTTTTTGCTAATTTAACTAACAAGTTAATCAGTAAAAATAATCTTATTTGATAATATATTTCAAAATAATCCATTTTTTTATAAATAGTTTGTAAAAGTGTCTTACATCAATCAATCAAATATTATTTACTGATTTTTAAGATGCTAGAATTAATATTAAAAATTATTCCATTTGATCTTGATTTTAAGAAAAAGATAAATATTTTATATTATTAAGAAAATCAGTTAACTTTATTAAATTGTCATTTTTAATTAAAAATAAACTTTTTTCTAAATTATTATTTATTAAAACTTGATATCAAGCATTTTTTTTTACTTTATTAAATTAAATGAATGATATTTTAGAAAGAGTTTTATTAAATAAAACATAAATAATTAATATTTATTTATATTTGAGATAAAAAGAAGAGACTTTTATTATTTATATTCAAACGAAAGAAATATGTATTAAAAATCAGGGTGTGACATACTAATAAGATTTTTTAATCAATTTTTTTACTGTTAATTCCTTACATAATACTTTTATGACACTTGTTGCCATTTGCCATGGTAATAATGATAAGCCGCTAAGAAAAATATTGGCAGACCAGGATATAATTAACAAGAAGAAACTCACAAATAGATATTCTTATTGGCCACTAGCCAGGATATATGATTCACATTAATGAGTACAGCGTACTGTTTCATTGTAGGCGCCGTCAGACCAAACCTTTTTTTCATAATTTATTGTTTGTTTCGAAAACTCCTTGGTTTGGTATTTATGTGGTAGTCGCTAGTAAGTAGCTAGAGAGCAGAAAATTCCTTGGTTTGGTATTTATGTGGTACTAGTCTGCAGTCACATTCAAATGAAATACAAACAGAACAAAGTGCATGATTCCAACTAGCAATTCTAGAAGCTTTATTCTGCTATTCTGTGAACAAGCTAATGAAGCAAAAACAAGCTCTCAACTCTTAGAAAAGACCCGAAGATGGAAGCAATAATATATATTATTCTTTATGTACAAGGAGAAAACAAGGCTCAAAAAAAGAAACATGGAAAAAAGTTCCTATGATGTATTATGTATATATAATAATGTATCATAACCAGTTGTTGGACACTGAGAAGTTGTGGAATCTGAATGAGAGATCCCCAGCTGTGTCTCTATCAAGCTGCATTGGCTGAGAACCAACACTGCTGACACCACCACCTGCATTAGACCCTTCATGGGGCAATGGCTGTATTTGGTTCTCATTTGGATGGGGTGCCAATTGAACTTCTTGTGGTAATGATAATGGCAACACTGAAGGAGATAATGAACTCAATCTTGTACTTTCTACACTTGAAGCCAATGCTCTATCCCAAAGGAAGACATGAAGGAGAATAGGAACTTTGGTGTGTCTATGCAAGGAGAGTTTCTGGCTCAATGAAACAGTGTCATAACACCTAATGGCTCCTGTTGAAGAGACCATCCATGGGAGGACTCTCTGATTTGAAAGCCTAGATACTACCAACAACTTTGAAGTATCTTTTGCAGCTTTATACAGATTGCTGAGTCCTGAACGTGAGGCTGGTACATTTTCTTGGTCATCCTCAATAACTGTTTGGATGAAAATAAAACCCTGTTGATCACATACAAAACTATTAGCTTAAAGCCTAAAACCAACAATGAATCAATCTGTTTTAACTATATAAGTGCTTGCTAGATTCAAATAGAGAGAGAGACCTCTTCTGTACGACTAATGGCAAAGCCAAGCTTTGCGTCATCCTCTTTTAGTTTTATCTCAATTGAGATCTCTCCTCCGACTGGAGCATACCAGAGCCGAACTGCTCTAACAACACCAATGTCTACTCCATGGTAATCCTCAAAGCCATAAAGGCTTGCATTTGCAAGGTTAGATAAGTCGGATAATGATCCTGCATTTACAGTGGAAGAAGCTGTCTCTCCAGAGATCTGCCAATCAAAAGAGACACCAGTTACCACATAGTGCAACAAAAACCATTATTAATCTCCAAACTATTAATATGGTAACATTCTAAACAGTGCCTCTCCTACTGCCAGACAAATAGTATACTGTAATTCCAATTTCAAAATTTAAACATGATGTTACACAGATTAAGAGTGTTCTATAATGTCCTTCCTCTGAACTGGGAATTTGACTCTTTTTTTTGTGTGACTCGTGGAATTTACAAAAGTTCATGTGACTCATGAATTAGTAATCTACAAAAAAAATTTAGTGTGAAAATAAGCGAGGCCTAACATCAGTTTGGGTACATCAAGTGACATGTTGGAAAACAACATTATAGTAGTAAATTAACATTGTGCTAGCATGCCACAACCGAATGTTCCTCAATGCAATTAGGGAATTGATCATGATCATTATTTACCTTAGTAAGTAGGGATTCCGTTTGGACATTCATAAAGACAACAGGGACACCTGAAGCCTGAGCTGCATTCAGCCACGCATTTGCCCTGGCTAGTGTGTCCTCCACATCATTGTAGCGAGCAGCTATCCTATCTGAAACTTTGGGAAGAAGTAATATTGAAAGAAAATTGCTAGAATTGGGAACTGATAGCAACTCCTGCATCCTCCTCTCCCATGGATACGAGACATATCCATCTTGTAACTGCGTCCTAGTTAGTGCATTTACCATCCTGGTGGTCCTTGAAGCTGCAAAGTGCAGTTATTGTTTACAAATTAGATCAAGACATATATCATAAAGTGAAAATTAACAACTGCATTTCCATTGCTGACAAAACAAAATAAGAGTATAAAACTAGACCTCTACACTTAAAACAAATTCAGGAAATTTTAAAACAGAAGCCAAAACAGACTACTATCAAGGTATCTAATACTACATTGTATTAGAGTAACTAGACTCTTTCTAATTAATGCTAATGACTATCACTCTATCATGTATTTATCAGTAATTCAATATCTATTATTCCATATTAATTACTGCCATAAGCAACACCAAACACAACTTTTTGACTTTTCTTGTCTTTAAACTAACTCTAAAATCTACTTATTCCATTGTCCAGAAGCTATACGAAGGTAAGGGAAAAAGATATTATACGCAACCTTATCTTTGTATATGCAAAAGAGACTGTATCTTTATTCGAATTCATCAACAACAATTCACCAAGTCTTTAAACTAACTCTAGATGTGAAAAATCCTGGTTTTTAAATGATGTATAACTAAAAGACAAAAGTGCACTATGATAATGGAAATTCGGGGAATTGAATGTCGAGATCATGGACAGAAGGAAGTCATGAGGGTCACGCAACTTGATGCCTAAATCTAGCAAAAGTTGCAGCTTTCAGATGAGAAGTTAATGCCTCAAATATCTTTTAATGGATATTCATTCCACCCAACATATAGTGCCAAATATCAGTTAACCCAAAATCCAAAAGGGTTAGATCTGTGTATCAAAAGCGGAAGAGGTGCCACTCACGTTAGTGCGAAGTTGTAAACACTAATAACTATTTAACCATAAAAAGAACAAAAGCAATGGTATCGTCCAGTGAAATCAGAGAGACGACGCAGAGACTCAAATCACGTATTTGTCTCTTAAAAAAATAACAGTTTAGCCAAAAAATCTAACAACCAGAACCGATTTTTTTTTTACAATAATAACTTGTCTTTTTTCAATAGCAACAGACAATAAACTGTAAACGGTAACAAGTCACTAACAGCCTAACCAGACTAAGACAATACACCATCCTATCTCCTATCAATTTATTTCTATTTAATAAAATAAATAATAAATTAAAACTTTATGAAAACAGTACAAAAATAAATGAACTTATCTACCCATTCATCCATTCAATTAAACCTGGGAACGAACACCTAATCTAATTTTTTCAACTTTCATTCACTCCATATTTAAATTGCAGTTTGCAAACTTATGTTTGTGATTTTGTGTGAAACTTAAGTTTACAAACTGAATTTTGAAAAACATTTCAATAGTTGCTTTTTTGAAACTGAGTTTTTAAGTTAAATTTTTTAGTTTGAAACATACAAAATAATTAAAAATGATTTTAGATTCATTTTTCTCTCAAACATACTTTTGGAGCCTTTAACGGAAAATCCAAACACACTCTAGTTGAACTTGTTTTAATTAATTAAATAATTGAAAACGGAAATCGAAGGGGAACAAAAAACTTAAGTACCTTGGAGTTGGAAGCACTCGGTTTGAGTTCGATCCAGGAAGCCAACGACGTAGTTAGGATCAGTGATGGAGCGGAGGACATAGTGCTTCTTCCCGGAGGAATCGTTGGGGACAATACACGCCTGAAGCTCGGCGAATTCGAGGGGTCCTCGGCGAACCAGAACGAGGATAGAGGTGTGTTTCTTCTTGTAGGAGTCTTGCAGGATTCTATTAACGCCACTCTTGCCGTTTTTAAAAGGCGATTTGAAGCTGATAAGCGCGTTAGGAGAAGCTCCGATTCGAAGCTCTTCGACGATGTCTCCGGTTTGAAGCATGTCTCCGGTCCACTCGTCGGCTTTGGAACTTCCCTTGAGACACTCTATGGATAACACTTTGGGGTCTCCTCGTGTGGGTGAGTCTGAACTGCTTTGTGATAACCGATCCATGGTCATGTTTGTAAGTTGTAACACTTTCAATTATTCACTTCATGTGCTTGGTTAATTATATATGATCGCAATTCACACGACTCAGTTTGAGAGAAAGGAAGAAGAACTGCTTGTGTTTTAGCAGAGAGGGTTTGAGATTTTTTTCGTGTTTGATGATTAATAGTTATATGGTACGGATGGTTTTGTGGAAACTAAATGTTGAATAAGAGATGGAAAATTACAGAAACGTGGAATAGTAAAAAGAAAAAGTTCTTTTTTTAATGACGGAAAAGTTGAAGAGAGGATGGATTCAGTCGGTAAGAAACTGCAGAAAATACAAAGATATTGGTGCGCTTGCGATTAACGAGCCAAAAAGTCAATGAACCTCTCCGCGTCACTAAATGTGAACACTAGTTCTGGGATTTTTTTTTTTTATTTCGGCTTAATCGTCTTAGTGTTAAGAGTTTAGTTTAAATGTTGTAAAAAAAAGTTATTGATAAACGTAAATGGTTAATTTTGTTAAAACGTTAGTAAGAGAAATTAGAATTCATAATCGCTTCTTTTTTCCTTCTTCCTTCTATCAGTAAGACAATCTTATAATTCCTTTTAAACACTGTCAATAGTAGTGTTATTTAATTAACCTGTGTCTTATTTCGAGTTGCTAGGGATGGATACAAGAAACATATAAAGGAAAAAGATAAAAAATGATAAAGGAGGTGGTAAATTTGATAAACAATAATAATGGAAAAAGAAGATAAATGAGGTGGAATACTTGGAATTGAGGTGAAAAAAATTATTGAATGAATGATTTTAATTTTCTTTTAATAGTTATGTTTTTTAAAAGTTTTTTTTTTGTGAAAATCACTTTAGAAGAAGAGTAAAATGATTATTAATAAATGATCGATGAAAAATCTCTTTCCAGTTTATAATTAATTTATTAAGATTTTGAGTTATTTTTGAAAATATAATATAAATTTTGTAAAGATAAATATCACAAAAATATAATAGAATTGTGATTTTCAGTAAATTTAAATTCTTTTCATAAATAATCAATAGTTTTAAATCTTTGTAAAATAAACAGTTTTTCAAAAGTCTTGTATCAATTTCAAATCCTAAATCGGATATGACACAAAAAATTTAAGTTATTTCTTTTAAAGCACCATTAAAAAAAAATTATGTTCAAATTCTTGACAAATCAAATTTGGCTAATTTCAACAAGTTATAAATAAAAATAATCTCTTATAACAAAAAAAATAACTTAAAAGTAAAAATATACTAAACAAGAATCAGTCTTTTACACAAAAGATATTATATCTATATAAATATTTATTATCATATTGTTTTATAAAGTAAAAAATAATATAAAGATATTATCGAGCATGTTGTTGAGGGGTTGTTACAATCACTAGTTATAAACATATGACCCTCGAAGTGATCTTCTACACACAGGGGGAGTGCTCTATGAGCTCGTTGCGGCAGTGGCCGTGAGGCGTGGGGAGGTGACTTAATGTTGTTCCAGCAAAGACCGCCGCTACACAACCACGGGTGTGGAAAGAAGAGTTCATATTTGTAGCTTCTGATTTTGTCATCTCCACGTCTAATATTTTTATCTACAGAATTCTTTTGCAGCTTTTAACTTGAGTTATTTAGATATAAGTTACAACTTCTTTTAAGATATTTTTTTATTAAAAATATAAAATTTTTATTCAATAAAAAATTCTCAAAAATATTTCTAATTTTATATACAAACATTATCATAATATGAATTATTAATATTTTATTATGAATCATGTTTTAAAATGCTATCCAATCATTTCTCTTAAGTCTAGAATATTGTTTAGAAATAAGTGTTTTAATAAGCAAAAATTAGAAATAATAACTGAGAGATCTTCTCTTCTTCTTTTTTTTAATTTTTATATTGTTCAACATTTCCTTTAATTAAAAACAATTTGTGTCTTGATCACCTCCCATCAATTGTGTCAGCAACCTTGTCTAGCTGCATTTTAAAAATTAAAAACAAAAACCAGGTTGAATACTTACTACTTAGGCGACGTCGTAACTCGTAACCCATGAAAAGATATTTAAATTACAAATTAAGCCACTTCGAAACATAATAGTTTATTAAGTATATTCCCAGATAAACATAACTTATACATTCAAAAATATTTGTTACATGTTAATCAAATCCGTGGCGCTGCTATCTCTAATTTATCAAATTAAACAACAATGTACTTATGTACATATCCATATCATAAAATTAGAGTATTTTAAAATAATACCATGCATACCTACAACTTTTTATTATACGATGCATCTTAAAATATCTACTCGTCAAGTTCCTGTTTGGCACGATGCCATTAATCCACTGCCTTGACCAGTTGTAAAGTATTGAGCCACCTTAACCTTCCACCAACATTTTTATGAAAGGCGTGTCACACACATGCACATATTCTTGTACAAAAATCTCTTGCAAGAATTTTGACTAAAAAATTGTTAAAAATTAGATATGGTTAAATTGGAATAATAATTCCTCTTTTTATTCATTCATCCATTCATAATTTCATTCACTCATTTTCTTTCATATATTTTTCCTCAACATGATATTCTTATATATAAGAGAGAGTTTCAACAAACTACTAATAATACGGAATAATAACAAATTGATCTAATCCTAATTCCTATTCAAATATAATAATAACAAAATGTAACAACCTAACAAATCCTAACAATAATTTAAAATTTAAATTACACAATTCAACAAATTGAGCTAAAAAAAATATTAAAACAAGAAAGTAAACTGTTTATAATAGAAGGGATTCCTTACTGACCATAGTAACACATGTATTTAAGAAAAGTACAAATCTACAAATTCGCAGTGCATAGTACGGTAAAAATTACACTTCAGTAGTATAGTTTCCTAATATAAATTTGTATTGTATGTAGTTTACTCACATTTCCTCCTTTAGTTATAACAAACTTAGAAAAATAGTTAATAAAAATGATTTTAACATTAATTTTAATTTTAGACTTTTTAAAATTACTTCATACATGTTTTTTAATTTCTTAATTGGTAGATTATAAGGGGATAAAACATTACATAATTATACTATAGAGACAAATGTTTATACGAAAGTGTATTAATATTTAAGTGATTTCATTTGGTGATTATATATATATATATATATCATGAAAATATAAACTATACAAGAAAGCTTATTAAAATATAGATTAATTACAAGATTAAATGTACTTTACATAAATTAAAATGTTTACATGATGAACACATATATTAAGATTTAGAGGCAAATACTTACATAATATAAAATAATTTTTTTACATGAATATTTAGGTCATGACAATATGTATGAATAAAAGATAAGCTAAAGCAAAAATATACTAAACAAGCATGGATATTTTACACAAAAATATATTAATATACATATAAGTATTCATTAATATTTAAATTATAAAGTAAAAAATACTATAAAGTTATTAAATATTCTATATAAAGACATGTGACTAACTATATTATTGTATAATAAGTACGCTTTAGTTTAATACTTTTTAATATAAATATAATTTGATTATAATATTTTGCTTTTTTTAGTTATACCAATTTTAGAAAACGTTAATAAAAATACATTATTTAAATTAAATTCGATTTCATTTAGTATTATATTTCATATATTAAACAATACATAATATGTTTTTTTTCTTAATTCTTGAGTTCATCAATAAAAATAGACTTTGACTAATCCAAAATTCAGTTGAGAGATAAATAAAGTTTGATAAAAATATAATTTCTGTTAATAATCAATTATGTTAAATGACTTGTTTAACATTACACGGGATTTAAAGGTTACGGTAAATTAAATGTCAAATGTGATCATTTTATTTTACCACGTTTCATTTCATTATAGTTTCATGAAAAGTACTATATGATTAAGCGTATCAAACACCAAATAGGTGCATGGATATTGATTTCTTTTTTATGACGAATATTAAATCTTTTACTATTAATTAAATTCTCGAAGTCAACAATGAAATATGCTTGTGGAGAAAATTAGCAAGCCCCAAAATGAATTGTGTTTTGGAATTCAAAATAAATCAAAATAATACAACTCTTGATCATAGAAAAATTCGTGTGAAAGCCGTCATCTCCCCCATTAAAGTGGGGATAAAGTAAAAGTACTACCTACCTTGTCAAACCATCTTTCTGAAGAGCAACTCAAGCGGTAATCTAAACCTTCCAACAAATTTCTGGGAATAGCTTGAACATTCGTTCAATGATATCAGCAAGCATTAAGACCAAAAAATAAAATTATTTTACTATCGGCATAGTTGGGTTCATTGGCATTAATTAGAATATGTGTCGGATACAAGATAGACCGATAGAGTCACTCATTTGAAGTAATGTTAGATACTTGTACGTCGAATGTTTTTGGTGTTGGAAAGTCAACAATTGTAGCTTGACATAAACCAAAATAAGTAAATAACTAATAAAGGCTTATCTCAGTCAGCAATGCAACCTGCTGCCGTGCTATGGGCTATGGCTCTAGTACGTGCAAACTCGTGATTATGCCATAGCCATCTTTTCAGATTATGATTTTCTGATATTTTCTTCAGTTTCTACTTATGAAAAACCCTCATCCTAAGGGACTTTAGCATGACATTTGATATGTCAACAATCATGTAAGTCTATGACTCCGAGATGAACTTATAGGGGGAATCTGAGCAACTTTCTAGTTCCAATTTGTGTCTTAGGTCATCTTTTTACCCAATTATTATTCTGATATTTTTTTTTATCGCATATATATAGTCTGTCTAGCGCCTTTTTTTCTTTGTTGCACATTCAGTATCTAGAAGTCACTTTGGAGTTTGGACCTTGACTAATCTGAGATCAACTGGTGGACTCACTATAAAATCCTCCTAGCGGCTAGCACCCATTTCTTTCTTATACAAAATTCAAATTTAAAACTTTATTTAAGAAAAAGCAAAGTCCGTAATATTTAGACTAATAGACATTGATATATCTAATCCAATTTCTTTAAAGCTTTGATCGATCATTTATAGTCTTTAAATAATCAAATTATTTTTAAAATTTCACCAAAAGTAAGTAGATTGATCAATTTAAGTTATAATAATGTTAAATTAAATTGAAACTGTTAAAGGCCGCTTGAGCCGACTTCTAGTTATTTATTGTTAGCTAGGGTATTTTATTGGTTATTTATTTCAGTGTGTAAAAAAATAAGAAAAAAAATGAGATAAACTTTTCTATAAATAAAAATAAATTCTGCTTAATTAATTTCTAAAAGTTTCTTAATATAATTTTTCTAAAAAATAATATGATATTTAAAATAAATTAATACAAAATTTATTTTAACTGAAGTTCATTTCATTTATTTATTTATTTTATTCTATATTTTCAGAGAAAGTTATATTCAAACAAACCTATTAAAACTACTTTGTTAAGAATTGTTCTTTACCCCTTTTTAGAAAGTTAGGCCCAAACATAGGAAAATAAGCCGATGTGTTAGTCCAATAATTGGACCTTGCACACACAAAAAGTTTCCAGAATACAAGAGAAACCACTGTGCACTGTGCAGGTGCAAAACACAGGCGGAGACTAGGGTGAAAGACATACGAAAAGAGAAAGTGTACTGGTATTGAACAAGAATATTAAAACAAAACATTTTTTGAATTTCATATATAACATGTAATATCAAAATATTAATCAATGGATTCCTAAGCTATTTGTGAGTTTATGTGAATCTGGATAATGGGATTTCCGCACCATTCCCCCACCCATATTTATACATTATTTCACTATATGTTTTCATACTTTTTAAACAATAAAAAAATTACACATTTCAGGGCACTCTTTTCTTTTCGTTGGACTTCGGTTGTGTTTGTTTTGCACGGTAGAATCAAGTTAGCACAAATAGAATCGAGGAAGGTTGTTTGTTGCGGTAGATTAAGATAAACAATAACTTTAAAGTTAGTAAGAGTCACTTGTACTATTTTTTTACTTATTTATCTTTTTATCTCTTTTTTATTTTTCTTCAATCACATATTTTTATTTTATATTTTATTTCTCACCTAACTCTTTTTGCCTTATTTCTATTTATTCTATTTCTCTCTTCAATACCAAACGTAACATTCATTTGGTTTTATAGATTTTGGAAATAAATCATTAACCAAGACAAAAGACACATATCCAAAAAAACCGATCTCTTAATTTTTTTTTCTGAAGGGAAGGGAGCATCAACCCCACTAATCTCTTCAATTTAAGAAAAAAATGATGAGAAAAGAAACGATTTGTCTTACCAAAATAGTATTATTAATTTTATGTTATTATATAATAAAGATAAAAAATATTTAATACAATTATATTTTTTATTCCCCCGTTCATCCAATTAAGTAAGTAGAGGAATAACTTGACGTTTCTTTATCTTTATTTCCCTTTTTATTTTTTCATTTTAGATAATTTTAAAATCTAGTTTTTTCCTTCTAATTATTTATCCTCTATTTATTTTCGCTACAAAACAAAAAGTTGAAAGAGACGAATAATAATGCACGTAGCTATAGCTGCTAGTAACAGGTCCCCACAGAGACGAAAAGTTGATGCAAATTAAATCCCTCCAGCAGCAGATTGTAATTGTATTGTCCCTTCCTCACTCCGTGAGCCTCGCTTGCTGCCAATGCCATTTGTTTTCTCCTTTCTATTTCTAGCAAGTAGCAACGCTGTTTATTTGGCAGCTCACGATTTTAACCTAACTCAAACCTAGCTGATATTATAATTCATTCAATATTTTATCACACTTAACCCACCCAACTAATAAATGAGTCACAACCGGACCAATCCTTATGTAGACAAAATACACAAATATTTATGTCATATTTTAAAAATAAATTATATCATTAAAATAACACGTTTTAGTTTAAATAAAAAGATCTTATAAAGCAGGGCTAATTACTTAACTTGATCATGAAATATAACCCAATCTTATAAAGCACAGGCTTATTATTTTCAAGACATGCCAATCTTGGGGATCCTAATTTCTAGGGTAGTGATTGTCTAAATGATCGTTTGTGTCTAGTGGTTCTGTGAATAGTGTGAGTACTCTTTGTTCTTCTGTTCATTGTCGACAACTAACCATATTGCAGCGTGTAACATCCAAAACAATCCACACATATACTTAACGTTTAGGGCAACATTTGGTTTGTGACATCATTTATGACATGGGCTTCACTAAAATGGATTTGGACCCACACAATTGGCCCATTAGGGATAGTGACTCATCCATTGCCTATAAAGCTGTGTCATCATGTGCTCTTTGTCTCTCAAAAGCAGATCAACTCCCAAAGGCCGAAACCCATTTACCTTTTTTTTATAGCTACGTAATACCAAACCAAATTATTTTCTTCAAAATGTTCATTATTATTATTATTGTGATGGCGATGAAGGGAGAGAGAGGACGAGGTAGCTGAAGGAGTAAATGATTAAAGACAGAGAAGATGAATGGAAAAACAAATTAGTTTTATTTGTCTTTTAGAGATTAAGCAGACAAAGAATCCTCGTCATATTGAATTGCAAAACCAAAATAGTCGAATGCAAATTGGTGATAGATTGATAGCTAGCGTCCCTGGAAAGAGGAGCACATAAAGAGGAACACATAGCAAAGCCACCATTTATACAAGGGTACTGAGTAAGATAACCACCACCAAATTGGCTTTATGAGACACTCTTTAAAAAATGTTTTGTATTATTGATACAAGTAATAATAATATATTTTTTAATCAAGTGATTTAAGATTTAAATTTAATTGATTCTTAGACATAAAATAAATTTTTATTAAAAAAAAATACTCATCTTATATATACTAAATTCACAAAGTGTCCTTCTTTTAGTAAGAATTACTTCATATTAAAATCATAATAAAAAAGAAAAATAATAATAAAAGTACTACACACACTACACACTACTCAATATGCATCCAAGTATATATGTAACCAACAAAAAACTATGTCGGCTTCGGTCCCCCATGTTTCCCATGTCCTTGAATGTGAAACCAAACTCATACATAACATCCTCTTTCTTTCTTTTTTTTCTTAACGTTATTCCTGAAACTTGAAGATGCAAAAATGAAAATTTCCATTTTCCAACACACCCCATCCTCCATCATACCCGTAAATTAACTGGGGGCCCCTAAGAGTAAAGGCAAATAGACTTACATATCAGAAAATTTTGTACACCATGCTTTGAATATGTGGCATCAAATTTTGATCGATCATATATAAAGTCAACTTTTATAAGCGGATTTTTCCCATCACACTCCCAAACAACCGCAGAAGAAGTGATGTAGTTACATAATTATCGGAAAGGTGCGCTAGTTTCTAAACCAAATTATTACTAAGCTGTACACGGAATGACGCGAGTATCCTCCTCCTTTTCCGTTATTGCTGCTTCTTGTGTGAACACGTACACTTTGCCCGATTGTCCGAAAGTGTCTGTAACCAAATTATATACAAACATATGTAGTAAGAAAATGAGTCTAACCAAGTATAATTCATTATGGTATTATTAAGACAGAACTTAGATTCATTTGTAAGATATTTTTTTTATTTATAATTCTCTTATCAAAATTAATGTTTCACCCTGTTAATCTATGCTGCATCTTTAATGCAATCTTTATTATATAAATAAGTGAAGTGCCTAACTGTTTTTTCGTATTTTTTAAAATAAAAAGAAATATAATAAAAATTAATAAATGGTTTGTGAAGGTAATTATAGGAATAAAATAAAAAGTTATGAATGTAGTTATTGAAATTAAATAAATACAAAAATATATATATCCTAAAATACCTTATTTTTTATGTATAATTATTAAATTATTAATTACTAATGTGAAACATCAATTTTAATTAGACAACTAAGTATTTAAGGAATTGTATCTAAGTTTTGTCTCCATTATTAACTTCCATCTTCCTATATTATGCATGAGGTGCTAAAAATACAAAGTTTTCAAAGTAATAAATGGTTTTTCTGTTTTGTTTCTAACAAAATCTTTTTTTTTTTTTTTGAACTTGTGTACCTGGTCTGATGTAGTATAAGACAGAGTGAGTGAGTGAGAGAGGTCAGTTTATAACATACCTGAACTTGGTTTTGAAGGTCTTTAATGTACTCCACAGCCAAGTCCAACATGTCTGCTGTGTTTGTTTGCTGGAAAGAGAGGAAAACAACGTTGGCGTGTCAAGGCCTCCTCCACAATTTTTCACACATAAAAGGTGACATATGTGTGTGCTAATGTGCAACAAGTCAAAAACGTAATTACCTTATCCATGTTGGGGACGAGATCTTGTAGTTTCCTCATTCGCTCACTAATTTTAGTTCTTCTAACCTGAAGGGAAGTTGACACAAAGATAACTATTAAACAAACCAGTTTCACCTTATTAGATGCCAATAATTTGTAATTTGCCCAATTATGCCAAGGTATGGATTAAATACTCAACAGTGTAAAATATTTGGTCCTTTCCAAGTCATGAAAAATTATCAAGAAAAATTCGGCTGCATATTTTAGAATCAAGAAACCAAGTACAAGTGAAAAAATAAAAGGAAATAATTTCAGTAACAGGACAATGTCTTGTTACATGAGAGAAAGTATGGATGGAGCCTAACAAATTATGGTGGGTCCTATTATAATGTCTTGTATCTTTCTTTCTTATAACATGACAAAAATTAAGTGTGTATTTGAATTCAACTTATTTTAAAGAAATAATAGTTTTTTAAATAAAAAAAGTAATAATATCTCCAAAAACAATCCCAATCAAACATGCATAACATGAGAGAACAAATCATACCCTCTCTGCAATGCTTCTTGGGTGAGTGGCACAGCCCCGCTTGGCACGAATTTTGCAAGGAACAGAATCCGAGAGCTGAAGAAACTTCTCAATGGCTGTCATTTCGGCAGAAGTGTTTGGCAAACTCAATTGATGAACCAAAGCAGAAGAAGAAGGTTGTTGGCCTCCAGTTTCATTCTGAACAATGCAACAAAAGCATGTCACTGACATTGCAGTTCAAAATTACACACCAAATATATTACCTTGGTCCAGTGGTACTCTACCTGACTTTCAGGTGCATTTAAACCAGAAAATGGTTTCACATCTTCATCTCTAAATCTCTTCAGACCTGTCATATTGTCAGACATGATTGCAGAATCATCCCACGGACCAACGGGGAAACCTGCAGGGATAAATTCATTGCCCTGGCTTTCAGCAAACCCTTCATTTTCTGCATTGTTCTGTGTGTTGCTATTGTTTCCAATTTCAGGCCTTGATGACATTAGTCCTGAAGAGAAGTTTGGTGCATGCTTCATCCTTGTTGCGGGTGAAAAGTTTGCGTCCTCGGTGGTGTTATTAGCAGCAGCAGCTCCCATAGTTCCCATGCCTCTTACAGCAGCATAGCCTGCCAATCAAGCTTGCATAGCGTCATTATGACAACCTATTCATGGAGTAAGAAAAATGAAGATTCGCATAAATATGAAGCCTAAACCAGTAAATATCGATCACTGTTCCCGTGTTTAGTGGAGAGATATAAGGTTGGTCGGGTGATAAAGAAAGAATGGAAGGAAAAAAGGTTACGGATTCCATCGTGAATTCAATCCTCGATAACAAATAACATTTGTCAATTAAAAAAAAACTGCTCCCATGTTTAGTTCAACCAACCAACCTCTTCATAATATGACAGGATTCCCACCAAATTCTACAAAGACCATAGTCATATTGTTGTAGTAGGATTTAACTCCTTTTAAGAAATTCACTCTTGAGAATAAAATAAGTTATAATTATTAATACAAAACCAGTAGATAAAATACGAGTTAGAGAAATATGGAGATTCATTATGTTCTTACATAAAAAAAAAATGACAGTTTATTATACACTCGCATGCACTTTTTTTTTATACATTTTTAACGATGGATTCTTTAATAGCTATAATTCCTTAGTGTGCTCTATAACGAAAATCCATCAATTTAGAAAAATCAAATCCTGATATTTTTTTCTTCTGTCCTTTTAGATCCACCCGTTGCTCCTCTAACAGCAAAATTTCTCTAGAATACTAACAAATTTGAAGATATTTTATGTTTATGCTACCTAATCAGGCAAGAATTAATGTTGTTATTTTTCCGAGAAGATTTTATTTTTCCTTTGCGTGTGCGTGTAGGGGTTTAAAAAGAAGAAAATACAAAAAATCGGGATGCAAACAATAGAATCTCCCTGGAAAAAAAAAAGTGACATTTTTTTAATGGAAAGAGGAAAAAAAGTGATATTAAAAAAAAAAAATACCAAACACCGAAAAGAAAAGAAATTAGACATACCAGTATCAATGTTTATGTTTGAAAACAATCCAGCAGGTGAGCTACCATGTCTGATAAGACTGGAACTACTTCCACGACCTGTTTTCATCTGGTTTGGCAAAGGTGGTCGTCCAGTGCTTTGGTAAAAATTCCGAGTACCAGAAGAGCCATAATTATTCATATTATTACTTTGTTGCTGCTGCTGCTGCTGCTGCTGTTGTTGTTGGAGAACAAGTGGTTCATTATTCATGGATGTCACATCCTGAGGTTGATGATTAAACTCTTCCTTAACCGCAACAACAGTTGTTGGCGGATTCTGAGTACTAGCAAGTGAATCCTCTGCATCAGCATCACCCCCACCAAGACTATTCACAAAGCGTGTCAACATTCGCTCTGTTTCAGGGCTAGAGGGTCGATTGAAAACGTGCTCGTAGAACTCACGGTCAATGATGCTCGAAAAATACGAACTTGGCGCCGATCGGTACCGTGTCAACCCTGAATTCATCTGCTGCTGGTGGTGGTGATCCAAAAACATGGGAGGGTGTTGCCGAAGATCAGACTCCATTGAAAAAAAAAATCAAACTTTTTCTCTTTTTTTTCCTACTCAGATTATCTTCTAAACACTAGCATCAGATCACATCAACTTCTCGGAATCCTGAAAAAAAGAAAAATCTTTGTCCAAGCTTTCAGCATATCAATTACAGAGATCTAAGACTAACAAGCACACCCCAAATCTAGATGATTAATAATTTAACTTGCAACTGTGAATTGGGTTGCCTCAGAATCAGGAAGAGATCAAATTAACAAGCTAGGAAGAAGAAAAAAAAAACATACCGAATAAAAAAGTTATAAACAAAAACATGAGTTGTTGTACTTTCTAACTTTCTATCACACTCACGCATACATAACATCGAAAGTCATAGAAACTAACGGCAACCCATTTTTTCTGTTCCTGAAAGTGGATCAATCATCACTCAGCTCACAAGGACAAGACAAGCAACAAAAGCAACATGTGAAGAAGATAAAAAGCAAAGGATGTGAAGTACTAAGTTGTAACAGAACAGAACAGAGAACAGAAAAAAAAAAAAAACAAGTACCTTCTCTTGGTGTGTGTGAGTGTGTGTTTCTTTTGGTTTTGGGTTGGATTTAAGGTTGTGTGAAGTGGTGGAGAAGATTGGTGTGTGAAGGAAGGTTCAAGAGAAAAGATGGAAAAGGATTATAAAATAACATTCCATTTAATTTGTGAAGAGGTGCAGCCAATGAGAAGTGAACAGAGCCATAAATCCAGCTCTCGGATTTGGGGTGTGTGTGTGTGCGTGTGTTGCGTTAGAGTTTTACTAGAATGCCCTCAAATTTTGGAAGGAACCACCAAATGGGAGATGAACGTGGCAGAGGGGGGCTTCCGAAGGGAGAAAGAACACAAGTTAATCGTATATTTTTAGAAGTAAAGGTAGGTTTTGATAAAATGGGAAGTATACGAGGTGAAATGACTTTATTGCCTGCCTCACTGTTCCACCGCTGCACAGCACCTCTCACTCATCATCATCATCAAATTCAATTGCCCTACAAAAAGGAAATCATTAAACTATCATTTCATTTTCCAGCGCTAAAAGGATGGGTGTTTATTTTGCCTTTATTTACTAATAAACAAATTATGCTAATTCAATTCTTAATTCCGTCTTTTGACTTTTATATAATATTTTAATTTTAATTAATATCACTTATTCTTCTAACATTATAATAATTTCTTCCTTATCCCTCAGGTTGAAATCAACATTTTTTTTATAGTTTGGATAGCAGTATCATACACTCGGGTCAGGGGTGCAGCAGTTTTGCTCTAGAATTTGCACAAGTCAGATGTGGCTGAATATATTATTTTTAAGGATAAAACTTAAATTTTATATTTAGTTTAAGGTCATGTTTATGTTTCTGATCCAACACTCTCAAGCACATTAATTTAAATAATTAAGTCATTTAATAAATTACAAATATATATATTTTCCAATATTATTTTAAAACAAGTTATAAATTGGTAAAGTTTTTTTATTTTTTATAATGATATTGGTACCAATAATTTAGATAAAAATGATTAATCTTTCAAATATATATAATATGAATATTTTTTTCCCTAACATATATAATTTATTTAATATTAAAATTCGAACACTAAATTACTGAATTAAAAAACATAAATCTTCATATGAAGTTACCGTGTTGCTAAATTAGTAAAGTTTTGACACAACTTTCATCTTTTTCTATTTATAGAAAACATATCTTTTTCTAAATGTGTGTCTTACTTTTTTTTGTCAACGCCTTCCCCCCACCTTTAAGTATTATTTGTGGGCACAACTTTTTATTAATCACATTCGCCAAAACAGAATTGTTATGTGAATATTTTTTATTTTTTTAAAGAAACTACAAAATTTGTAACAAAATCAGTTATTGAGAGATCGTTATAAACTATTTATTTTAACTTTAGGAAATACTAGCATGGTAGTGATAAGGAGGCATTTTCACTCTTTGTTCTTTATTAGAGAAAATGCACTGGTTTATTGTGGATTCTAAAAAAATATCATTAATAGATTAACTATGAAAAATACCCCACGTGCTAGTAAAAGAGTGAATATAAATGGTTGCATTTCATGTTCATGATAAATTTTTAAGAGAAAATTGAGCTTCATAAGTTAAGCAAGCAAGAGCATCATCAGACATGTTTCCCTTTCGGTAAACATGGACAAGCTAGACTTCCCAGGTCTCAGCAATAAGACATCTAATAGCCTGTATAAGGCTCCAAGCCATGGCATTTCCTTGAGATTGAGCTATTTGATGCTTCGAATACTTGAAGCTCCAGCTTACAGATTCCTCTTTCTTTGGCAAGTTTCAGACCCTCATAAACACCCCCACAATTCCGCTATATAGGCAGAAGATTTGCCAATGCTCTTTGAAAATCCTCCAATCTGATTGCCATTTTAAATTTTGAAAAGATAAGAAGATGCATTGCAGACTGTTTGGATTAAAACATCCAAAATTATGTTGTAATACTAACTAATATGATTTTGAAATAAATATTGATATTTATATTTCATGTAGATATCCATTCTGACTTCAAACTCGATTTTAGGTTAAAATAACACTATATATATTTTTAAAATAAAAATATCTAAACATAAATTCCATCAATTTTAAATTATTTTAACTAAAGTTAATTTAATTTATAATTAATTTTACAAACACGAGCGTACTAACAAGTAACACATGTTAGACGTCAAGGCTTATGTAATTGGGTGGAGTCCCGTGATTCTTTTCTTCTATATTACTAACTTTTTTTATATCAATAACAATCAATGATATTATAAAAAAATTATAATATTCCTTATCAATCAATTAATCAATTGAATTAGATCTCATTTACATGCCTACTAAATAAAGTTGATTATTTTTCCCCTAAAAGAAAATAATATCTATAGCCATTAATGCTAATTAATTAATACCGTACATGTATATATATAACTGAAAGAAAATGAAGTCACATGCATGTTTGCGTATTTTTCCTTTTTATGTTTTTGTTAATACTATTACCAGTTCAATGCCCAACCTTTTCAGAGGACAGGGAAAAAAATCCAAGGGAGAAATTTCCAGTAGAATGCAATCCAAAAATTGCTCTCCCAACATTTGAAATGGCACTGAAATGTGTAAAATGCAAATTTCAGTTGAGTCATTTTCACTTCTAAGACAGATGCAACTAAAAAGAAAATAGAAAATAGAGTTTTTTCAGGTGTAAAAAAAAACTAATAAATTGGTCTATATAGAACTAGATTTGTTTCTCTTATACATTGTTGAAAAGAAAAAAGTTTAATTAAAAAATAGCTTAAATATACTTTTAATCCCCTTAAGTTGAGTCATATTTTTTAATCTTTTAAATTCAAAAAAACTTTTTCTATCCCTCAATTTTTTTTAAAAAAAAATTCTTTTTAATCCTTTTTTTCCCAATGTCATTAACACATGTTAAACAGGGCCGGCCTTACATATTTTTAATTAAATTTAGAAATGTGATTTCTGAAGATTCAAAATCGTCAGGATCATATAAACCAAAATTAAAAAAATAAAACACATGAAATTTTCTAATTAGCCTCATGAATCTCTAAACTTTAAATGAATCCGTAACTTGGTAACATAAAAAACCTCTTCATCTTCTATTTAGAATCTCTGATCCCTACTCCCAATCCACGCACACGGAGGAAGGTCCAACAATGACTTCCTTGTAGATGTGGAAGGTGCCGAGCCAAATGGGGATTTCTTCTTTGGGTCACGAATCTCAGGGGTGTAGCATCTCATGGTGTTTCCTGAAACCTCTGTCGATTTCAGCGTCTCCAACAGGTTCCGCTATCATCCTCACCTGCATCGTCATATGGACCAGTCACAACTCAACAAACAACAACATAAAGTGTACTTTCTTTGATGCATATCATACTGTCAACCAAAGCCTTTTTTGTGCTGTGAGATTATCAAATTGCTCCTTCATTTGTATAGTATAAGAAAATAATATACCAAGACACAAAATGAGAGTTTAGGAAGATCCAATTTTTCTTTTCTAGAGTTTTTCTTTTGCCTATGGAGTTTATAGCTGTTTAGGTTTCTTCATGGAGGTGATTTGGGGATTATTTTGGATTTAGGGATTTTCTGAAGTTAAAGCATAAATTCTCACGTTTTTATTTTTGTTTTAAATGATTAGGAAGGTTTAGAACCGTAAAAAATGTCAAAAACTATTCCTTGTTTGACACATATTATTGGTGTTTTGGAAAAGAATTAAGAGAAGTATTTTTTTTCCAAAATAATTAAAAAAAAGTGTTCTTTTTAGAAACTAAAAAAAGAAATTTTGAATTTGAAGGACTACATTTTTTCTTACCCAAATTTAAAATACTAAAAATATATTTAAACTTTAAAAAATTAATCAATATTTCTGTCAATAAAACTGATAGTCTGATAGATACTTGATAGTTCAACTCTTGAACATACTAATTAAGAAAATCTCCCATGTGAAGTCCACGTATTAATTTTTTCTTTGTTCCCTCTCGTCACTATCCACACCATAACCATTCAAGTCCATAAACATATGCAATATCTGAGACAAAATGTCAATGATTAAAAATAAAAAATAAAAATAAAAAAAGAGAAGAAAACAGCTCCATGTACTTCAAATATTGGCGTTGGTGGAAGTGAAAGAAAAAAGGAAAATATTTCTATGTTGTGGGGAACCATTGGTTCCACGCCGACGTTCGTGGACGGAAAAAAGTGATATCGTTCCATGGACCCCTAATAAGTGGTATCTTTCATTTTTTTTTTTTAACATGATAAATAGGCGTGGCAACGGGACGGAGGGACGGGTATTGCATTCCCGTTTTCGCCCCTCACAAAAAATCAGTTCTCCAACCCGCTCTCATTTTTCATCGAGTTTTAAAATTTATCTGCATCCCTGTTCCGCTAGGGATCGGGTTTTCCTCGTCCCGCCCCCGTTATTTGATTAAAATTAAAAAAATTAAAAAATAATATAATTTCTTTTATTGAAAAAATCGAACGAAAATAGTAATTACATAACAAAAAAACAATAATAAATCCACATTTAAAATATGATATTATAATTTAAAAATTATAAAACAAAATTAATCAATTCAATTAAAAAATTACAAAATAATATTTCTTTTTTTAATATTATTTATTACGGGACGGGGGTGGGACGGGTATCATTAATCCCATATCCTCTCCCGCCTCCGCTTTTGACTTTCAAGTAAAACCCGAATCCGAACCTAAATTCGATAAACTCAGTTTTCCCTGTTAAAATCGAGACGGATTCGGACAAGTATCCACAAGTTCGGATCCCATTGTCATGTTAATGATAAATAAACAATTTTTTTAAATTAAAACAAAAGTTTTAGGAGATAGAAAAAGTTGACCCAACTAACAATTCCATCTGAGATTTTTGTATGTACAAATAATAAATTTGGATACACTTAATGTATTTTTTTTATTTAAATTTAAAAAGTGCTATATCCATTTTTAAGAAAAATATCAAAACTACTTTTTACGATTTATACTTTTATTGAAAAAAGTTATTCAATTATTATAAATTAGTAGAAATATCTTTTTAACAAAATCACTCTAACAGCTTTTAAATGTATGGTCCTAAATTCCATAAATATGTAGGAAAAATTATTTTGTAATTTAATTGTTAATTTTTTTATTTTCATTTTTCATAAAATTTTAAAAATATTATAAAATTGTAAATTGTAAATAAATCTATATAAATTAATATATCCCTAATCGATACAATTTTTTCCCTAAAAATATAATAACATTTCTTAAAACGTTCGTTTTATACTCTTTATTTTTTTTTACAGCATTCTTTAAATTAAATAGAATAGAACACATATATTATATTTTCATTTTATTTTTATTTTTTGACAAAATTATATTTCATTTTATACTAATTAAGTGTTATTCCAATACACCTGTCACTCTGTCAGTCAAACATTACATTATATATGTTCTTAGAATTATTTAGTCGATTACGTAATGTAAATTTAATTAGATGTTTAATTTCTTTATCATTATTGAAATATAATTTTGATCTTTAATAGCATTTCTTTATCATAATCAAGTGTTTGTATCAGTTTTTATTTAAAAAATGAATTCAAACTCTTATTTTCTTTATTATAGGTGTTTAATGATGATATATTAACATGGTAAAATATTTTTATACCTTCATTTAATCAAAATTCGTCATTAATACGATTTTTGAAATAATTATCATTAAAGTAAATAAATTTATTATAATAAATTATTATTGGATAACAGTTACACGGTTAATATATAATATTTTTTCTCTTATTATAATGTACCCATTATTAAAAATATATGATTCATCCTATCTACTTTTATAAAATAATATAAAATAATTTTAGATTATCAAGTTATATCAAATTTGTTAATTTTTATAACAATTATTTTTAAAGTTATATCAGGTTATTAACATTAATTTTTCTTCTAAAAATAAATTGATTTCTAATTGTTTAATAATGTAAAAGGTTTTACTGATAATGTAAATTTATTATGAAAATGACATAAAGATTTTTTATTGATTAATATTTTTATAAACCATCCTATATAATAAGTTTATTACTTGTAATAATTATTTTAAAATTTATATTAAGAATATTTTCTAATTGTTTGACATAATTATTAAACTCAATCTTTCTTTTGATTAAGATTTCATATTCAAAAATAAAATCATTAATATCATTAAATTCATCATATTTTACATATTGCAAATTTAAATAAGTTATCTCTCAATAATAATAGTAGTAGTAATAATAACACGACAGATTTTTTTAAAATTTTTAACTAAGTTATATATTAACTACTGCAAATTAAATAAAGTTACTTGTGATTGTGGATCTCAACTTCGAGTGAGACCCACTTTTATATTATTAAGTATCCAAACCTACCTTTCATGCTTTTCCTTTAAATAGTCATGTAACGAGACTCGAGAATATAGTTTTAAATACAATTAATAAACCTCACAATCAATTATGACAAGTTTCTATATAATAAATGTTGTATTTAAAATTTATTGAACAAAATATATGGTTTAAGAAATAAAGCAATCCTATTATGGTTTGATATATGCTTATTTAAGTTTTAACTATTTTTTAAAATGTGTTTATTGGTAATTTGGTATAGTTGATATAACTTACCATTTATTTGAAACTTTTGTTTACTACACATGAGAACTCATAAAATTTTGTCATGATTTTGGTTTAGATATACTCGGTGGCAGATCTAGAAAATTAATGAAGGGTGGACACTCTTATTTTGTATTCCCATAAGATTATTAATAGTGATGAACAATGAAGAGTGGACACTCTTGTTTTGTGTTGCCACAGAGTTACTAATAGTGATGAACAAGATCCAACCATTACAACTAGCCGAGGAATAGCAAAACGCAACGAGATTGTTTAAGTGTCTGAATACCAAAATAGAAATTACTATTGTTCTTTCCTACCGAGGAAGATGTGAATGATGTGATAGAGAAAGTTTTAGCTCTTGATAGAGCTTACCCACTTCCCCTATTGAGAGGAGTCATGCTTCAGAATGATACTTTGGTATTTTTACAGCAAATTTTAAGAGTGGACACTTGTCCCCCTTCTCATGTACGTGACTCTAGGTATACTTATTATTTTACAATAATTTCAATAGAGAAATTAAAAATATATACTTGTTAAATTATTTGGTATGTTGTTGCTTTTGTATGGAGATTAATTTTTTAGAAATATATATATAGTTTTGCAAAAATTTCCTGTTCGAATAAGTAATATCCACTATAGAAGGTAAAATGTTTTTTTAAAATAATTTCTTATACAAATTAATTTAATTTATAGTAATGATAACAAATGTGATATATATGGAAAAAACCCTCTTGTTGGGTACATCTGAAAAAACTCTCTATATACTTAATGGTAAAAATGAGAGGACAATTTAAAGAATAAAACATACATGAATATAATAAAAAATACTAATGCGTGTATTAAATATTTATTAAAAATAAAAATACCATAAAAATGAGTTAAATGTTCAATAGGTTAATATTACATCTTTCATAAATCATTTTCATTTTAATAGCTCAGCTGTAAGATGAAATTAAATACAGGACACTAAAGAAATAATTAACCTTTCAAAATTTGAAGCAAAATAATAAAGGTGTTCATGAGTTTGGGTCTATATGGGATCCAACTTCACCCAATTATATTATATTGGATTTCTAAATTATTGTTTTGGTTGACTTCGACTCAACCCAATTAAAATCCGATCATAAATGGATTGAGTAACGGGTTCTAATTTGTTGAATCCGACACAATCCATTTTATATAATTTAATTTATTATATATAGATTTAATAATTTTTAGCTCATATAATTTATTAAATTATTAACTAAAATCATTCATGATTGTTTTATTTTTTAAGTCGTTATTTTTATTTCTATTTTAATTTTGTTTATGTTTTTGCATGTTAATATCATATTTTATTTTTATCTAAAATAAAAATATTGTATTAACATTGAAATCATTAATTCCATTAGTCAAATATTTTTATAATTATCTTTTGAGTGTATTTAATCTTTATTTACTTAATTACAAAACATTAGATAGAAATAAATTATCATCCTATTTTTTAAAAAATATTTGTTAAATATTTAAATCCAATTAATCAAATCCAACCTAACCCATTGATGTTTGAATTGGGTTGTATAAGCAAAAAATACATAAATCTAACCCAACTCATAAGATTATGATTAGATTAGATAATAGGTTTAACTAAATCCGACCCAATTAAATCTATAGACATTCATACAAAACAAGGTGACAAGGCACGTGCTATCCCATAAAATTGTGCCGGAGTTGGGGCAAACCGCGCAAATATTATACTAACACACAGCTAACTGCTTATTAGTTATTACAGTGTATAATGTGCTTTTTGTACTGTAAGTTAATCACAGCATGATGCCCCATATCTTTTTGCACATTGCACTGCACTGTTGCTAAACTAAAAGACAAAATCTCTTTTGAGTGAGACTGAAAGACTTTTATAGGGCAATTACATAAATATATCGTTTGGACATTGTTTAAACAAAGTGCCATTGTCTTGCCCACGTGAACTATTTTTTAATTTCCTCTCTACATCCATGTGCCACCGTCATCAGGTAAAAGGAAAACATAAAGGGGTTTCCTTTACTTTTTTCTTTTAATATCGGTTATGTTTAATTATTAATCGTGCTAGGTAAAGGTAAAAGGAAGTGTACTTAGTTACATATGTCGACGTCGTTGTATTATTGTGTCATCCAAATTATTTAAAGGGTTGATTATATTTAATTATGATTAAAATAAAAGTAGTAAAGAGAACACAATGACAATAGCAAGTTGTAAGATATGATTTACAAATTTAAAAAGCAACTTTAAAGATGTAATAAAAAATAATTTATGTTAACTTAAGAAAAAAGTTATGTTAGCAGTGTCTTCTTTATTTCCTTTTCTTTTAATTTCATCACTTACTTCTTATGGTACTGTATATAATTCAAAATTAAGAGTGATCCTTGTAATTTCCAAAGGTGCAACTTCAGTCAGCGTGACTTTACTTGGGAATTATCTTTCTGGAACTATTCGGAATATGCCTCTCCTTTTTTTCCATATTAGATATATACTACTATTAGATAGAAGCTTTAGTCACAATGGGTAGTTTCTAATAGTTGGTGGATTTTATATGGAACTGGTTTTTATGTAGCGATTGGAATTGCAATTTAGGTATCTGAGTGTATAAGGTGACTATTGAGGGTCAAAATTATTGTTTGTTTACTGTTTGTAATTTTAGATCTATTTAAACGGACTTTTATACAGAACTGTTACAGCGAACTGCTACAGGTAGTTCTGTTGTGGGCTTCATTCATGTTGCGTCAATCTCCTTTGTGCGTCGGAGTTAGGGTGTACTTGCAGAGATATTAGTGTCCAAGTCATTCAATATAGTAACAGCATTGAAACATGGAGTATGTACATGTAGCTGCTTAATTGATGGAGTATTTATATAGATTATAGGATACAAACAGTATGTTAGAGCAACTCTTATAATTGTTTATGAGCAATATAATCAAGGTTGCTTATCCATTAAAGAAATATTTTTTAAGTTAAAATAAGAGTTTTTGTGTGAGTAGAGAGATAAAACGAGGTCACTAAAAATAAGTTAATAACTCAAGTTGGTTTTGAGTATTTGAGCGAAAATTAATAAGTGTTCTTAATTTCTATGCAAAAACAAGGGACAAACTAAAATAGAGTAAAAAATTTAAATTAAGATCTGGCATTAAAGATATTTTTAGACTATTTTTATTGTGAGCTTATCACCTTTGTATTAAGAAGAAAATACATTGCATGATTAAAAAGTGTCTTTCACATTAAAGTATGTTTATAGAAGCTACATGATTGATACTGGTGGTAATGTGGTTTCTGGAATTGATAATTAAGCAACCATTATATTTGGAGATGGTCAACAGGGTAAGTTAAGTACTTGATTGGGGTAGGGAGTGAGTCGATCAACTTATCGATGCCCAAATAGTATTGCTTGATCGTATTACAATTTTAGAATATTGGGTTTATTTCACCTAAGGGTGAGCATGGGTTAGTTATATCCTTGCCCATATCTAACTTTTTTTTAATTTTTTTTATAAATATTAATTGTTAATTTTGTTAGTTTTTATTAACAAAGGTATTAAATCTATAATTTTTTTCTATCCTTTTTTAATCAATCAACAAACCTTATATCTCCACCTAACTTGAAATTATTGTTGGATCATTTTTTAAACCCAAACTCAACCTGAAATACATGGAACAAGACCAGGCCGATCCAAGTTTTTAATATAATATGTTAATTTTAAACTTGTGTACAGTTAACTTCTAGAATAAAGTAAGTACAAAACTTGAATTAATATATATTTTATAATATGTATTTAAAATTTAACAATTTCATTATAAACATAATATCATGTTATGAAAAATATTGACTATTAAATAAAATGTTTTATTATTAATTCAAAATTATTCAAAAAAACTTTCTAGAGATATTAGATTTTTTCATACATATAAATCAAAAATCAAATTCATGAATACAGATTTAAGGGATAAAATTATTTGACCTTTTCTACTGATTTGTTTAGAATCTAAGTTAAATATATTGATGTTATAAAGATTTTTACACTAACATTTAATTTTAAATTATCGTATAAGATAAGATAATTGTGTTTTATAATAATTATTTTAAAAGTATATTTATAATAATGTATAATTAATTGAGAATATGAAATTTCATATGAAAATGAGAGTTTTCTTTAAAAATTTGTAGCATTTATTATCCAAAAAAAGTAATAACCCCTTTTTTCTTTATGGATTTAGTCGTATATTTTGGAGGTAAGCTTAATTATTTATATGCCGGACATTCATTTATTTATATGGCAAACAAAAAATTCCCGTAATTATAATGATTGGGTCCTTTATTTATTGATCGATGGAGAACGGGTGATCCTGATCCGTAGAGTACACTCTACCATGCGTCATTTTCTATTGTTCGTCGTTCCCCCTCCGTTTCACGTTAAATAGGAACTCTTCTATCGCGAATATCACCAACAGCAAAAAGGTGCAGTCCTGAGAATATTTACAGTTAGTTTAAAGTTAAACTATCACATAAGATTTAACAACTTTAATAAAAAATTTCGCTAAAATATTTTTTTCACCAAAGTTAATTTTTTTTTTTAGTTTTGGTAAGTTCATTGCGTAATTTTATTCTAAGTTGACATTTTTTTAATTTTATTCATGTAAGTTTTTTATTTTATTTTATTTTTAATTCTTATAAGTTTATATTATTTTAATTTTAGTTCTTTTAAAATTTTATTTTTTTCATTTATAGTTCTATAAATTCACGTTTACAAAGACACAAAATTAAAAATATAAACAAAAACTAAAATGAACAAATTTTTTCACAGAAATCAAAAATTTAAAATATAAACTTACGGGAATTAATAATAATTTTTTTATTTTAATAATAAATTTGTATGATTTTAATATAGTTTTTTACAATAAAATCTAACTTTTATAGTTTTAATTAATTCTGATAAATAAAATATTTTTTGATGTTAACCACTCGTGTATATATATATATATTATTAATATTTGTTAAAGTACACATGCTTTTTTCATATGTGTGTTAACAAATTATATAATTGATTTAATATCTAAATATAACTTCTTAATGTATTCATATTAAAAAAATAGTGTGTATATATTAACAAATTTCACAAGTATTTATATACATATATTTATTATCAGTTACAGAAACTTTTACATGTAAATACAAATATAATTAATATTCATATTCATAATATATTTTATATATTTCTTATTTTTTTGCTTTGTTTTCAGTTTAATAATACTTCTTGGTTTGGGGTAGAGGATATGGTTGGGGGCCAACATAGTTGAAATATCTCCTCTTATTGTAATATCTTCATTTCAATGTTTATGGAAAAATATTTCTGATTTTTTATTCTAATATTAATGATACTATTTCTCTTCTGTTTTTTTTTAAATGTACAAATGACGAGATAATTAAAAGGAATAACTAATCCTTTTAAAAAAAACTATTCAAAATGACAAATAAGAAAACTAATAGAGTATTAATTAATAACTTTTTATGTGAATAGTATGAATATTTTTAAATTACGAAAGATACAAATTTAAATAAAAACATTATATATTTTATACAATAAAAGTATTATTACTATTATTCAATGCATTTAATACTAGTATAAGAATCATAATATATAAGAAATAATTAATTGATGTACCAAAAAAAAATACTAGTAAGAATTAATTTGGCGATCACGTTGTGCTGTCAGATTTCTGCATCTATCTCCCTCGACCCCACAGCATTTACATTCATGAAGCCAAACCTAGCTAACTTCAACCTTTATGATGGCTTTGAATACGTCTCTCGTCCCATTTTCGTTGCACTGAGTGTGAGACATCTACAATACTGACATTTGAATTAATCCGATTGTGTGAATGTTCCCAAAACAATGGAATCTCTACCACGCCAAGCACAATGATATCAATTATAAATCCTGCCACAGGAATAAAAAAAAAGGAACCCTGGCGACATGAAAAACAACAAATGACAAATCATAAAGTTACATCATAATTTTTTAACTTATATATTATTTTAAGAATAATGGAATGATGAATAATATAAGTAAAATAATATAAAATTTATTAAAATAATTTATATTAAATATCTTAATATAATTTATATTAAATTTAATATGTTTATTGAAATAAAAAATAGAGAGATTATGATAAAAAATTGATTTTTTTTAAAAATAATTGTATTGGTTAATTATTATATTTTTGGTTATTAAATATATATATATATATATATATATATATATATATATCTTTTTAATATTTCTTAGATGAAACAAAAAGTTATTTCATGATTTTTGAGTAATAACAATTTTAAAAAAAATTGTCTTATCCAATACTATCATAATTTTAAGCGAATCAAACATAGTGAAACCATTATGTTCATCAATTTTCTTCTTTAGCCACTTCCTCACAATCTTAGGTTGGTTAAACCATCAACGAGGGAGTCTGTATATATCATGGAGTCAAGTGAGAGTGTTGATGGCTACCTTTCTATTCATGCCCTTCAATCCTCCCCTTTGCAAAATGGGCCAATTTGTAGCGTCGAGTGTGTAATGCTTCGAGTATTGTTGAATTTCCATCTATGATCCAATAGGACCACAACGGCTTTATTGGGCTTGTGGTTGGCATTTATTGTTGGGTCGAGCCCATTAAGGATTTATTTGAAAACGATGTTATTTTACAATTTAGTCTGTCTTAATTTTATCGACTTTGCTGGTGAGTTTTATAAAAATATTCAAAATAATTTATTAAAATTATTTTAAAAAATAACATTATATATTTCTGTTTTTTTTACTATGATAAATAATATTTTTTTCATTTTTTTAATTTTCTTAATTTGTACTCCCTCCAATCTCAAATTTTAAAAACATTCATGCTAATTAAGAAAGTTAATTAATCATATTTAATTATAGAAATTTTAATTAAAAATGTGTTTGCGCAAAATACATTTTCTTCTTCTTATATTTGAGATCGAAGGGAGTATTATGAGAATAATTATTAACATTCTCTTTATTTTAGGTTAAATGATTTTTGTCCCATAATGTATTTATTAGACTTAATTTAACATTTTATTTTTAGAATATTTAATTAAGTCTCTTATTTTTAAAATGGTTCAATTATTTTTAAAAGAATGTTGGTAGTTCTTCGTAACGGAGCAGTAATACCCATGAAATGCATCTTTATAATTTATGTGAAACATATAGTCCTTTATTGTCCCTTTGATATCGGGATTGGACTATGAGTATTCACGGATTACCTGTCATATAATTCGATTTAATTATATAATTTGGTTGGATTTTTAAAGTGTTTTGATTGAATCTCACATAATTCAATTAAGATCTAATTATGAATATGTTGGATAACATATTCTATTTTGTTGAATCCAATCTAATCTATATCTTATAATTTAATTTATTATATATTTATTAAATATAAATACATCAATAACTTTTAGCTCACATAATTTATTAAATAATTAAATTAAATCACTCATAATTTTTTTTCTTTTTTAAATTATTTTTATCTCTATCTTGAATTTGTTTATATTGTCATATGTTAATATTATATTTTATTTTTATCTAAAATAAAAATATCGTATTAACATTAAAATCATTTGTTCTCTTAATCAAATATTTTTCCAAGTTGATTCCTTTTGAATGCAGTTAATCATTATATACATACAAAACTTTAAGAAAAATAAATTATTATTTTTTAAAATTTAATTTTTAAAAATAAAAAAAAACATTTTAAATATTAAGATTTAAGACCCAATTAACCAAATTTGACCATTCAATTTATGCTCAGGTTAGGTTGGATATGAAAAAAGTGCAAACTCAATTGAATAATAAATTTAGTCCAACCCAATTCAACTTGATCCTAGACACCACTAATTTAGATTTATAGCTTATGTAATTTGTTAAAACTTCTTACACTTTCATTAATTACAACCAAGTATAACGATGGTGTGAGCTAAAACTTTTTCACGTTGTGGTCATAATCATAACTACTAATCATTTTTTTAAGAGTGTTTATAACTAAAAGTTTCAAATACTCAATTAACAATTCTATTTTATTTTTATCTCTTTTTTTTTCATCATACTATATCATCAACCAAATCAATTAATTATCTCTCATATTTTTCTTTCTCTCTCAAGGTGTATATTACTTAAGGGTTGTGTAAGAATTTTTTTTAACCATACAAAGAAGTATTAAAAATACTACATTAAGTATAAGAGATGGATAAAACATATAATTAAGTTTTAGATCCATTTTTACGTTCACACTTGTGTAAGTTGTACGCTGAGTCCCTTATGAATTCTGATGACTCCGAACACCAAACAAAAGTAGCGAATTCTGTTATCAGAAACATGGATATATACAAACTAATTTTCCTTTAAACACGGATCCATACCCAAAAATGCAACGCTAGCTAGCAAGCATTTTGGAAGTTTCCTACGTCTTTCGGTAATGAAATATGTTGACCAAAATATTGGTTTAAATAGTAGGATCAGTGTTTACTAAATTTTATGTGCCATTCCTAAAAAGTCAGGTATTATTCCATTTTGACCATTAATTAAGAAATGGCATGATCCTGGATTCCTTAATTCATCTAATTAAGTTAAGTTCAAACTTGAGAAGCTCTCGTGTAAATCCTAATATGCGTTTTTAATTGTTGTCAAAATATAGGGGAAAAAAGGTATGCGTGTCACCTATCTTTTAGGGATATTATGAAGAACACGGAGAAACTAAGCGAAAACTTGTTTAATGTTTGTCATCTTTTTGAAGTGATAAATTAAACGTTCCTTTTTTCCAAAGGAAGAATATAGAAGAACCTCGAGAAAAAATTGTCGATTATATATATTTACCTCGAGGAAATTAATGGCCTGCACTTGCTGGTCGGACGGGTTCTTCCTCAATAGTACAAAACAAGAGAAATAAAATAATCGATTATATATATTTACATATGTACACTTGCATGTAGATGCCAAAATTTAGATAAGTTAGAAAGTTTAGGTTCAAATGCATTTCTTGAATTTCAATTTTGCATTTGGATTTGGAATAACTAATTATTACAAAATTGTTATTAATATGCAATCTAAACTTGCATTAATCTAGCTCATTGATTAACCATATGTAATTCTGTATTTATACAATTCGTATTATAGTTTGTGTAATGTATATGATAAATATTCATTATATATGGTTAAAATTGATAATAAAAAATATTTTAAATATATAAATTATATTATAATTAAAATTCGTATGTATTTATTGGAGAATTTATAGATATATTTTTCAAAGTAATTATTATAATATTACAAAATTACATGTGTGACAATTTGTTATTAGATGATGCTGTAAATATAATAGAGATCATTAGTGGACGAGAGGAAAAGAGTTATCGACAGATGACCTTTTTTTCCGCTTCTGGATTTTTGCCAATTAAACGACAATGAACAACAGCGCTTTGGTTGCAGAGTTTAATTATGACCAACAGTTATAAAAAAGATATTCAAAATTGCAAGATACCTGCTCACGTATATTTAGTTATTGTAAATGTGGCACATTGGTTTTTGAATGGAATGGTAATGTGCAAACCAAGAACATATGACAATGGAATAAGCTTTTAGGCAGATTTTTTTTCAGTCTATGACTATAATTTTGTTACAACAACAAAATTACAATATTAAATCATGGTTATCAAATTTTCAAGTTAATTTATTAGTGACGAATTCACTTATCTTTATCTTTTGTGTGTTAACTTGTGTATAATTTTTTTTTTTTTAATAAATTCATTCCAAAAATTCTCATATTTACCATTAAGTCAACGAGTGGACAAATTAAAAAAAAAAATGTTTTGCTAGTGTACCTTTGTATGTCAAATTCAAAGTTTTTGTCTCTCATTTATTTCGTTTTAGATAGTCAATGCGGTAAGTTACTGCTAATTCTGTTATCTACTGATTACTGTAATGCCAATCTTGTGCAGCTTACGATTCTTTTTAATCTGTTTACTGATTTCATTTCATCTTATCAACTTAATTTTTTGGTTATCTCCAACTTTTATCCTTCGATTTTTTTGGTTGATTCATGTCAGAAATTACTAGTCGTCATTAGTTTTGTTAACGAAAACAATATTCTACCAGATTACTAAAGCTTAAAAATCTGCAACTGTTTGTAGTAACAATTGATTTTATACTTAAAACAGTTTTTCACCGTAAACAGTCGTAGAAGATATTACTAAATTTTCTTTCGTTTCGTATCAAAGTCTGATCATTTCTAATGTGAAAAGAATAACCTCTTATTACTCTTCCAATTTTTTTTCCTCAAAATGTACAGAGAAACTTTCTAAAACAAAGAGAGCTAGTGAGAGGGAATTATTAAAATACATGTGGAATCACTCCGTGCAAGAATTTATAATTTACTCCTAATTAATTACTTAATCAGCCCTTAATTTTTTTAAGGGAGTTAGCCCTTAAATTTATGAAAAACGTATATTATTCTCTGTATTAAAATAGTTATGGCTTAAATTTTTATAAAAAGATTATTTTTTATTAAGTATTATTATATCTAAAAAATAAATTTATTGAATTATTTTATTCTTTTATTTCATTCAATAAAAATACAACAAATAATAATAACAACATTAAAACATAATTATTTATTTCTAGTCTTTTAAAGGAATAAATAATATAAAACAAACTAAAACATGAGAAGTGACCATTAATTTGACGTAAAAGAGTACTAGTAATACCTCAGACAAATAAAAATGTTCAATTATATCTAAATTTATATTTATAAAATAAATTATAACATGGTACTACTTACCTAAAGTATACAAAATAATTAGAAAACTTAAAAGTACAATTTCTATGAAATATTAAATCAAACGACACATCCCGTCTGTTTCCCATGCTCAGCCATTGCATAACATATACTTTATTTTTCCAAAGCAAACAAATTAAGTTGACTAAGCCAAATAGTGCAGGAGCAGGATTTCCTTACTCAATTATTAAATTTAGCTAATGAGCATTCAACGAGTATATTTTTTTAATTACAACAAAACGTTGATACGAAAGGGGTAAAATAGTCAGAAAGTTTTGAATAAACACTTAACAAGTTGAGTTATAAATTCCCATGTCAGGTCCCTAACTTTCATGCTCATGCATGCACAAATCGCGCATCTCCAAATTTTCTCTTTCCGTCTTCTCAAAACCTCCAAACCACAATACAATGGGTAGAGTTTGGCTCACGGTGCTGTTACTGTTCGCATTCTCCTCCGCCGTTAGTTCGTGTCCGCCGTCGGACCTGGCGGCGCTGCTGGCCTTCAAATCCGCTATCCGGGAGTCCAACGGCGGAATATTCAACTCGTGGACCGGCACCGACTGCTGCCGCAACTGGTACGGCGTCTCCTGTGACCGCAACTCTCGCCGCGTCGCCGAGATCAGCCTCCGCGCCGGTCCCGTCTACAGCACCTTCGAGAAGCCCTTCCGTCCGGGCTACATGTCCGGTTCCATCTCGCCGGAGATTTGCAAGCTCACGCACCTCTCCAGCATCATCATCACCGACTGGCAGGGAATCTCCGGCGAGATCCCGCCCTGCATCACCTCCCTCTCCTTCCTCCGCATCATCGACCTCACCGGAAACCGCATCTCCGGCACTCTCCCCGCCGACATAGGAAGGCTCCGGTACCTGACTCTGCTCAGCGCCGCCGACAACGTCATCGCCGGCGAAATCCCGCCGTCGCTGACGAGCGTGACCGGTTTGATGCATCTTGACTTCCGTAATAACCAGATCTCCGGGCCCATCCCACAAAGCCTGGGTCGGCTTCAAATGCTGAGCCGTGTCCTTTTAAGCGGGAACCAAATTAGTGGGCCCATCCCGAGCTCATTCTGTCATATATATCGTCTCGTTGATCTTGACCTCTCTAATAACCGTTTATTCGGGCCCATCCCTGAAGCTTTGGGCCGAATGAAGGTTCTGTCAACATTGAAATTGGATAATAACAGGCTTTCTGGAAGTATACCAGCGAGCCTTTTGGGCTCGGGTATTAGCGAGTTGAACTTGAGTCATAATTATTTGGAGGGTAATATACCTGACTCGTTTGGAGGTACCTCTTATTTCACGTTACTTGACTTATCCTATAATAACCTGAAGGGCCCAATACCCAAATCCATGTCTTCCTCTTCCTACGTTGGGTTTGTGGACTTTAGCCACAACCACCTCTGCGGTCCAATTCCAAGCAGCTACAGTGATGCCGATGCGTCGTCGTTTGATTACAATGATTGCCTCTGTGGAAAGCCACTCAAAGCTTGCTAATTAGTGCTATATTTGATCTATATCAACAACTGATATTCTTTTCTAATAATCGATTAATGTGTTTGTGTGGTCATATTAATTCATATTTTTGTCTGCTTTATTTCGTTTAATTTGTAAAATAAAATACTAGTAGAAGGTTCAATTTCCTGTCATATCCATGCACGTGCATGCCATGTTAAGATGTGCATGAATTTGAATTCGACCACGCCTCAATTATTAACACAGATTTCAGATTTCATTTCCGGTTTAGTTGCGTTTTTTTCTCTATGGTTTTCTGACTGTAATGGGGATCAAGATATATCATGTGATTTTCAAAATTCTATATAGAACTATTTTCTTATCCTGTGTGCATGCACGAAACGCGTTTGCTTCAAGGTTGACCAAGCTAGCTCTTGCTTCGAAATTGAAATCAGGATGTCTGACACCCTACCTCTTTCATTATTACTACTACTAGTGGAACAACAAATTTTTTAAAAAATGACCGATTATTAGTATTTTGATTTGGATAGTAGAGTTATTAATTGCCAACTATGGATGTCCGGTTTTGAGTTTGAATGCATGTTGGTGAAATGAATATGTGGAGAAAAGGAATAGTAGACACCGACAGTACACGTGAAGCAGAGGTGAGAACATGATGACTGAAATAGCTGTTGCTGCACTGCTGCATTCAATTAAGGTGAAGGGTCCGATAAAACCGGAACAGTAATTTAAATAGGCACAACTAATAAAAAATTGGACAATTGATGCTTTTTTTTTTCATTTATTAGCTTTAATTTGATTCATTCTAATAAAAAAATGACATAATTAATTTCATTTAATAAAGATTTCATGATATGTTAAATAATAATAATAATAATAATAAATAAATTTCTCTTATTATCTTTTATTTATGTAAATAACATAAAAATATGTAACCAACAAAATCCGTAGGTCTAGAAAGAAATCAATAATACACGATATGCTGATCTACTATGAGCTTTTTGCACAAAATCTTCTAACATATATAACCCGTAACCAATAACCATGATCAAGGGCTGAAAGCCTCAGAATTTTTTGTTAGACTATTGAAATTATGGAAAATGATAGGTTGATCCTGTCTCGTGCAGATATAAATTAATTTGAAATTGCGGAGTACTCTCTCCTTTTTCGAATCAATTTTTTTTATTGCATTTGTTAATTTCTACATAAAAATATTAAAAGGCAGATAAAAGAAATATTGAAGGTAGTATGTGTGTGCACATGAAAAATAATGGTAACAAACCATCCTGCACCCTAGCTAAAGCTGAAATTTTACCAACCTAGGAACCTAAGTCAGAGGGGGACAAATTATAACAATTAAAATGAATGGGTTCAAATATATAGAATTGTAGGGAATAAAAAAAAAAATTCTTATAATTTTTTATAAAAAATACTTATATTTTTTGATTTTTTTTAAAATGAGAGAGGGTGTGTTTGCACTATCTCACTACAATGTAGGTTCGCCACTGATACTAAGTCCCCATAGTAACCCCCAACTTGTTTAATTAGGGGGCGTGTTAGATCCCTGAAAAATTGCAAGGACTATTTGGGTTAGGCACTATATATCTATAAAACTCAAGTGAACTAGTATTTTGTTTTGAGATGAATTTTACGAGGGTTTCGAGTTACAATGTTTGATAGAGGGATCTTCTCACGTGGGTAAACTTCTTCGCGTTTCCATGGCTTTTTGTGCTCCAAGTTTGCAATGAGGGGTGAATAACTGGGAGGACTCCGGCTGTCTAATTTATAAATAAAAGAAAAATTGAAAAAGAAATAGTCCATTTTGCCGTATTTTCTAGGTGGGACGGTTATATTTTGTTAATGGGTGGCAACTTTTGATATAGTTGGTGGGATATTATTGGTTGACTGCTTATGGTATATTAATGTGTAGTTATTCCTCATGTAAATATTCTGTAAACTAGTGATGATAGATTTACATGTATATGGGTTTTGGGCACCCTTTGTGTCCCATATATATATATATATATATATTTAAAAAAAAAAAGTCCCTCACCGAAAAAGAAAAGAATTAAAAGCAAGTCATAGGCGAGTTTTACTAATTTCCTTTAGTAACTCATCTTGCGTTATTTTGCTACCGCGCGACTTTGGATTCTAATCTTCACTTAGGTAGGAACTTTGAATAGGTGTAAAGGATGATGTTGTTATACACATTTTTCTTTCCAACCTATTTTGAAGGACCAACCTCCCAAACCATCACAAAATGTGAGCGGATTTGACTTTACAAAAATATATAGATTAACCTCTCAGAGTATTTAGATTATTTACTCAATTTTTTAACACTCTTAGTCAAACTCTAAGTCTATTTATTATTTGCAAGTTTCTTTTATACGTGAAGGATGTTTATTAATTGTACAATTAATTTGTAATGATAAATAAAACTCTTCAGTATTCTAGAATGTCGTCATCCCTCCAATCCCTGATGTGAAGTAGAAGCACAGCTCCCACAAGAAACTTCGAGCTTAACTCTTTAGGCGATCCGTTAAGTGTTAACTCAATATAAATACCATCACTTTAAAAAGATAAACACTTTGCGAGAAATACTGAACACATACTACACTCAAAGTGTCAAAGTGGAATTCTCCTTTCTTTTTGGTGTAATAAGCAACACACTTCCGTACTATTTCTCTTCCTTTTGATCAATCTCATCACTTCTTATCCTAATCTAACTCTAACTAACAGCTTTGTGCATTCACCACACGAGAAAACACGTTAGCCTTCCCCACTACGATCACTTTCAAAATCCACATTTACAAAATACCTTTCGTGTTAATAGCACCATGCAACGCTAGCTAGCTTAGCTTCCCCAAGAAAACACCAAAATCATCTCTTATATCACAAGCATTAATTATTTAATTCCCCTACACATACAACACCGTCCAAATGCTAGTTCCTATATATAGTAAGTGACATGCATGCATAGTTGCACTTGCACACTCACTATAGTAATCAAACAGATAATATAACCTTAGTATATATACCAAACAACAAAATGGGTGGTGCTAGTGTAAATTTCTCAATGGCACTAGTAGTAATGACCCTAGTTGCTCTAACACCCTTATCAGTTACCTCATGCCCTTCCTCCGAATGGGCAGCACTAATGTCCTTCAAAGCAGCCCTAAAAGAGCCCTACCGTGGTTTTTTCCATTCATGGAGAGGCACCAACTGCTGCTACCGCTGGCACGGCATCACGTGCGACCCCACCACGCGCCGCGTAGTGGATATCACCCTCCGCGGCGCTAGTGGGGCCGCCAACGAACACGTCATGACCGGCCACATCTCCCCCTCCATATGCAACCTCACGCAGCTCTCCAGCATCACCATCTCCGACTGGAAGGGCATTTCGGGAAACATCCCTCCCTGCATCACAAAACTCCCTCTCCTCCAAATCCTCGACCTCTCCGGAAACCTCATCCACGGCCAAATCCCCTCCGACATAGGGCGCCTCACGCAACTCACCATGCTCAACCTCGCAGACAATCACATCTCGGGAAAAATCCCTAACTCCCTCGTGCACCTCTTCAACCTCATGCAATTGGACCTTCGCAACAACGCCATCCAAGGCCCAATTCCAATGGACTTGGGCCGGCTCAAAAAACTCAACCGGGCCTTATTAAGTCATAATCTCATAACGGGCCGAATTCCAAGGTCAATTTCAGAAATATACGGGCTCGCGGACCTGGACCTCTCGCTGAACCGGTTGTCCGGTTCGATTCCGGCTTCGTTGGGCCGAATGGCGGTTCTGGACTCGCTGAACCTGAAGTACAACAACTTAACGGGGAATATTCCGTGGACGGTGTTGGGGTCGAGAATGAGCCACGTGGATCTGAGTCGAAACGCGTTGAGTGGGCGCATACCGAACTCGTTCGGAGAGGATTCGTATTTCATAAGCCTTGATTTGTCGTATAACAACTTGAGGGGTTCGGTTCCTAAGTCTATGGCGTTGGTCAATTACATTGGCTACTTGGATTTGAGTCATAATAACTGTCTCTGTGGACCTAAGCCACGTGGCGTGGCCTTCAACCACCTTCAACCGCTAAAACCATGCTCTCGTGTCTCTGGTCGCATGCACGCGTGAGTCAAATGGGTTGGGCTTTTGGTTAGGGTGAAGTCACATATGAAATACTATCTTTTTTGTGTTCAAGCACAGGCTTGGGTTTCATCGTTCAGCATCTAGCTTTGCATCTCATTCAACTTTCTTTGTCGTCAAATTAACAAAATGTGTAGTTCAAAATAGCAATTAATTTTCTTCTTCTTCTAAACATTAATTTTTGGGACAATATTTGATTTTGAATTGTGTTTTTTTTTATAAATATATATGTGTATCCAAATGACATATTACTTCATTTTATTTTAATGTATGATATGTTATTTAAAATATAAATAAATAAGCATATCGAATGTTTGAATCATGTACATGATGATCGCGATAATATCATATTATTTAACAATTGAGTTAAAAAAATGTGGTAATAACTACTGGATATATTGTTTTATTAGTTTGAAATATGTCTAATTCTCTCTTTCTCTCTTTAAAAATTGTAATATAAAATTATTGATGTGATAGATAAAAAAGAAAAATAATGTTATAAATAAATTTTAATTATTCTAGAATCACCAAATGTGTAAAGTATGAAAACAAATATTTATATATTGTTGATTGAAAGTTACTTATAGATCATAAGATACTCCTTTAATTTTGTTAATCAAGTTGTTTAAAGTGCAAGTAAAATTCTAAGATAAATTATGTTGATTTATGTAAGTACTTAAAGTTATTTAAAGTAGAATCAGTCATATGATCATCGTAAATCTCATAATATATATTTTTGACTCATGATAAAAAATAAAATAGTTCATCCTTGTACATACTTAAAAACTATGAACTCTTCATTTATTCTCAATCTATTCTACTACACTTGAAAAGCTTTTACTACACTAAGAGTGGGTCACACTCATAATTCAATGTTGTTAACTATTATCATTAGAACAATTGTTTAAAAATTTAAAGTGAAGATTTTATTCAAGTGTAACGTTCAATATTACAATTACATATTTAGTGTGCTTTCCAATAATTTTGTTTTATTTATTGTTTTCTTAACCATTGTTCTTAGGGTAAAATATAGTAAATTTGCTTTTAATTTAATGGATTTCGTGATTTCATAATGCTGAATAAATTTTAACCACCAATTAACACCCATTTCTCTCTCTCACACACACACACAAAAAAAAACGTTATATTCAAAGCAGTCCAAGAAACAGTGTTCTTAACCGGCGTATCCTTAAATACTCTACAAGCTATAAGCCTTAGTGTAAGGTTATGGAATGGGTAGACATGGGTTCGTTCAAAAACTGGTGGGCGAGCTTTGTTTCCTCGATTCTTCACCCTTCGCCAAGTTATTGGACTCTTGCGTTCGGTCAAAGTCTGGAATTGACGCGCGTCGCATTCATGCTCGGATCATTAAGACACAGTTTTCATCTGAAATCTTTATTCAGAACAGGCTCGTAGATGCTTATGGGAAATGCGGTTATTTTGAGGACGCACGCAAGGTGTTTGATCGTATGCCGCAGAGGAACACTTTCAGTTATAACGCTATTTTGAGCGTTTTGACAAAGTTTGGTAAGCTTGATGAGGCTTTCAACGTTTTTAAGTCGATGCCTGAGCCCGACCATTGCTCGTGGAATGCTATGGTGTCGGGTTTTGCACAACATGACCGCTTTGAGGAGGCTTTGAAGTTCTTTGTTGACATGCATAGTGAGGATTTTGTGCTTAATGAGTATTCGTTTGGGAGTTCTCTTAGTGCTTGTGCAGGGTTGACAGACTTGAATATGGGAATACAAATCCATGCGTTGATATCGAAGTCTCGTTACTTGTTAGATGTTTACATGGGTTCTGCTCTTGTTGATATGTACTCCAAGTGTGGGGTGGTAGCTTGTGCTCAAAGGGCTTTTGATGGCATGGCTGTGAGGAATATAGTTTCCTGGAACAGTTTGATTACGTGCTATGAGCAAAATGGTCCTGCGGGGAAAGCTCTGGAGGTTTTTGTTATGATGATGGATAATGGGGTTGAGCCTGATGAAATTACTCTGGCCAGTGTGGTCAGTGCTTGTGCGAGCCGGTCCGCAATTAGGGAAGGATTGCAAATTCATGCTCGTGTTGTGAAACAGGATAAGTACCGGAATGACCTTGTGTTAGGCAATGCATTGGTTGATATGTATGCAAAATGCAGAAGAGTTAATGAAGCTCGATTGGTTTTTGATAGGATGCCACTTAGGAATGTGGTGTCTGAAACCTCCATGGTTTGTGGATATGCCAGGGCAGCCAGTGTGAAAGCAGCCAGGTTGATGTTTTCAAATATGATGGAGAAGAATGTGGTGTCCTGGAATGCACTTATTGCAGGTTACACACAGAATGGAGAGAATGAAGAGGCAGTTAGACTTTTCCTCCTCCTAAAGAGGGAATCTATCTGGCCAACCCATTACACCTTTGGGAATCTACTTAATGCATGTGCAAATCTCGCTGATCTGAAGCTTGGTAGACAGGCTCACACTCAAATTTTGAAGCATGGATTTTGGTTCCAGTCTGGAGAAGAATCTGATATTTTTGTGGGGAATTCTCTCATTGACATGTACATGAAATGTGGAATGGTTGAAGATGGATGCCTGGTTTTCGAGCGCATGGTAGAAAGGGATGTCGTTTCATGGAATGCCATGATAGTGGGGTATGCACAGAATGGTTATGGTACAGATGCCATTGAAATTTTCAGGAAAATGTTGGTATCAGGGGAAAAGGCAGATCATGTTACTATGATAGGAGTTTTATCTGCATGTAGTCATGCGGGGCTTGTTGAAGAAGGACGTCGTTACTTTCACTTAATGAGGACCAAGCTTGGTTTAGAACCAATGAAGGACCATTTTACTTGCATGGTGGATTTACTGGGTCGGGCTGGTTGCCTTGATGAAGCAAATGATTTGATACAGACAATGCCAATGCAGCCGGATACTGTTGTCTGGGGATCTTTACTTGCTGCTTGTAAGGTTCATGGAAACATTGAATTAGGGAAGTATGTGGCAGAAAAGCTCATGGAGATTGATCCCTTGAACTCTGGACCTTATGTCCTTCTTTCAAATATGTATGCTGAGCTTGGTAGATGGAAAGATGTGGTGAGAGTCCGGAAACAGATGAGGCAAAGGGGAGTAATTAAGCAACCTGGTTGCAGCTGGATTGAAATTCAAAGTCGTGTGCATGTTTTCATGGTGAAAGATAAAAGGCACCCTCGTAAGAAGGAAATCCATTTAGTTCTGAAATTTCTCACAGAACAGATAAAGTGGTCTGGCTATGTGCCAGAAGCTGATGATGATGAGATTTGTGAAGAGCAAAGTGACTCTGAACTTATCTTGCATTTTGAAATGGAAGCGGAGGCTGATACTGCAGTTGCATAAAATGAAATTCTTCTGGCTAATTGCGCTGAGTCCTTCACTAGAAAGTAGGAAGATCTGGTATTAAAATTTCTTAGAATTTGAATGAAGGCTCTAGAAATTTAAGATGAGGGTTCCTCTAAATTTTTTCTAAAGGGTTTATTTAAGTTAAATGTATAAGCTAGTAAATCAGAATCTGATTTTCAACTGAGCTTGACTTCTGCATTAAAGCTCATGCCACCATACACATAACAGCTCTTTTTGCTTTGAGATTCTAAAGAAAAGGTTCCACAAGAAAAACAGAAGCCCACCATGGGAATAATCTACCAGAGAAGAGGTTTGTCTCTTCTTGGTGAATCACATCCACTCCAGGAAGATCAAATTGTTCTAACATCACTGATCTACCATTAGCATCTGCCAATGTTGAAAATTTTGATTAAGATTCTTTTAGGACAAGCTCACAAGCCTAAAGGTTCCCTGAAGAGCCAAATCGGTGCCGGATTTAGGCAATTTTAGCATTGCTAGTGATTGGTTTAAATTTGCCAAAACAAAAGTTGATTTTTCAAACTGTTGGGAAAAATAAACTAGTTGACTATTGCATGTCTAGCCCCAGCTTTATGGTCTCAATCACCACCAATAGTATGACCAACAAGAAGATAAGGACCATAAAGAATTGCTTGAACAGATGCATATTCAGGCCTGTCATCTGGATTTAGTCCAAAAACATATGAGTGATATAACCAAATTCCTTTGCTAGAAATATATGCTTTAGCAGAAGAAAACTTGTGTACTCAACACATGGATTATCTTGTGAAGCTACCTTTCATGGCCACTGTTCTTCAACCATTCCACATTTCATGTACATGGATTATCATGGTAGTAATTGGCATTGGCAGCTGAAGGGTCAGCTTGTCACTAGCACTCCATTGTCGTGTCATTGGCAAAAACATTTCTTAGAGGTCCACAAAATAAAGTATTACTTCAATGTTTCAAGTGTTATTTTCTTTTACTGTTAAAACACACAAATATTTGCTGCAAAAGATCTTATTTATTTTTTGGTGGTCTAGCATTATAGCAACTAGTTTATGCATGTTAAGAGAGATTCACATCTGGAGTTGTCAGAGATAAAGTGCTTTGCAGAGGTAAGATTTCAAAACATAGATTGTGGAAGAAAAAAGCAAAGGATCTTACATTTCATATCCTGTTGGCTTCTTCTCAAATAAGGTTTTAAAAATGGCATTGTAAATCACAAATTCATCACAGTTCCTTAGAAATTATTGTACCTTGCCCGTTATCCTTTTGCTGATTTGTTTAACAATTAAAAATTAAAATAAATCTAAGTCACTAAATTGTCATAAGCTTAGGGCCGACCCTGAGATTTTTTATGTCCTGGGCAAACCGATAAAATTCAAGGTCCCTTTTTTACGTAATTATGTTAACACCGATGGAAGTGGAAGAAAATAATATATTACACTATCCTCTTAAGATTTACCATTATGCATAAATTGTAGGTTCATTTTTCCAAAATTCTGAATAGATTTTTATTGAGAAATAGAAACATCACTTATAAAAATTCCAAGCAAAAAAGAGGAAAAACTATTACATGGAAAATATACTTATGCAGTGTAAAAGTTTTCTATTTTTTTTGACGAATTTGATCCCCCGATATTTAAATTGTGCAATTTTGATCTATCAGTTCACTTGACATCTAATATTTAGTGGAAATGTTCATGTGACAATGCAGGAGAGTGTCGTGTAAACAAGATGATCAAAATTGCACAATTAAAATAGTGGGATCAAATTCAAGAAATAACAATAGATTGGTAATAAGTAAACCAAAAGTTCAATTAAGCCAAAAAAACGTAAGAGCTAAGATGATTAATGAAATAAACTAACCAACAAAATGACCTCGGAGCTCAACTTCTGGACCTTCCCACCCTCCATAAGGAATCCCAGGAGTGGATAAACCAGCCGTCTTCCTAAAGCTCAAAATCAAGCTGTCCACATTCAACATCAACAGATACTCCAAATTTGTCTGCTGCGCTCGACCAAGGATGGAATCCTTATGCAACCTCACATCCTGAAGAGGCACTTCTTTGAGAAATCCTTCACCTGACTTGAACACACCCATGTTCTTAATATTCTTATACATAACCGCCCAATCGTGTTGGAGTTGTTCCGTCAATAACTCCCTCAGCTGCAAATCTGCCCATGGCGTCAAATGAAAGTGAGAGATGGCCTCTTCCTCCAACCTTTCATTCTTGGATGTCAATAGCTGGTACCTTAGCGTGTGTGATTGTGTAGGAATGTTTGTGCACTCTTACCAGCAGCTCAACCGCACAACACAAGGGCCACAAACACAAAAACCTCCATTCTCCTCCTGAGAAATTCATGATCAAAATCAAACCAACAACCTTAAACCAAAGCAGTGCAGGTACAAACAAGGAAGCATCAAAGTCAAACATTACTAACAGACAATCTCAGTTCGAGTAGAGTTAAAAGTCTACAACCAGCTAGAATTGGAACCTGACTCCAGAACTTCATAATTAACAAGTTGAACAAATTTAATCGAAAAAAACAAAATAAATTTGCAAGTTACCTTGGATTTGCGAAACGAGGAGAATAGTTAACACAGCACAGTCATGTGAGGGGGATATATATAGACTCTAGAAAACAAAAGAGATTGGAGTGCAGCCACATTCATCTGCAATTTTTGCTCTCGGCATGAATAGTGGTGGGAAGGAAAGATAAGAGTTCAGACTTTTATGGAAAAATACAACTATAAGCTATTAAACTCTTCAAAGAGTTTCATGTGTTATTTACATGGTTATTTAATTATAAATTATTATTTAAATTATTTTAAAAATTATTTTATAATATATGATTAAATAATTCTCTAATTTTTTATAAGTATATAACCATTTTTCTCTTAACATATAAGGACTACTATAGGAAATTATTAAAAAAAACTTGATTACACTTTAAACTTTGTGTTTAATTAATTAATTGTATTTAATTTTTAAAGTTTTAGAAAACATAAATAGAAAAATTATAAACTAAAATAAAAGGAAAATTTTCTATATATACACACATATTTTAAAAGTTTAATCAAGGAATCAATGAGAAGCACATAATGGTGTTTTATTTCAGGCAACAAATACTTTTTTAGTTGTTTGGGACTGTTATGAAAACTATATTATTTGATAAACTAGCTTAGTTTCTTGTGTGTTTTGCACATGTATTAAATTAATATTTTATTATTTAATTGAGTGATTTTTATATTATTTTAAAATTTTAATGTATTATTAATTATTTAGTTTAAATTTTAAGAAATATACATTATTAGTAGATATGTCAATGAATATTTAAATATATTTTTATATATACATGTTTCAAAAAATTGTTATCATTGGGACCATTGTCCTGGATAGGTACTTTTTACTTTGGTTCTTGAAATAAAAATTGATTTATTTTTTTTATGTTATTGGTGTCAAATATTTGTTGATTTTGTCGATGATTAATCTCTATAAAAAATAATATATGTCCACATAACAAAATATTTATAACAAAAATTTAAATTGAATTAATTATTTAAATATATTAAAGTTATCATATATGAAAATATTATAAACAGTAAGATCAATTTTTTAAAAATAAAAATTAAAGGAATAATTTAGATATATTATAGGTAGGATGTAGTTTAATTTATTTTTATTTGATTTAAGTATTAATAATATAAATAATAATTTTTAAATTGATTCAAATTAATGTTTATTTAATTTTTAAATAATAATATATTAATTAGAATACTTAAATTAAAGTTATTAAACTTTTAAAAATATTTTTTCAGAAGAAAAAATTATCAATTGAAAAAAAAATTGAAATAGTAAAAACAATTGAGTAATTAACGCTTTATTTGGGATAAAAAAATTGAATGAAATTATTTAATTGCAATATAATTTTTTTATTTAATTTATCTTTTTAAGCTTTAAAAGTCATCTAAAAATGTTTAAATAGTAAAAAAGTATAAAGTATAAAGTAAACTTTAAATATCATATTTGGATAAAATTATATTAAAAATTATAAAAAGCAATATAAGTTTACCTATAAATCACTTTTCTATTTGTTGTTTTGTTTATATAAAATTTATAATTTATTGGCTTCTCCTCTGTTTGTGGTGTTTATGGTTTATGTTCCATTGGTGTCTTATTTTAACACGGCAAAAAAATTAAAATATAGCAATTTTAATAAAAAATTATGAAAATATTACAGTTTTAAAAGTATTTACGTAGATCAGTCGTGCCTCTCCTGGCGTGAGCAAATCCGTCTCTAATTCCGTTTCTAATTTGGTCACTAATACTTTTTGCAACGGAATGTTGGGCATGACCATAATATTCAGTCGCAAAAAGTATTAGTGACAAAAATAGAGACCGAAATGAGTGTACGCCTTTGAAATCTATTTTTTTATTTACAATAAATTTTTTTCAATTTTTTAAATTAGTGTTGTGACCACAATATTGAGAATTTTTAATTTTTTAAATCGAAATCATTAAAAAATTTGCAGTATAATTTTTTTTAAACATACGACTTTAAAATCAAATTTTTTTTACAACTTTAAGTTTTTATTATTATTAATATACGACTTCAAAGTCGGTCTAAATATCAATGATAAAGATCGGTCTAAAAATAATTTAAAATTAGATAAACATAAAAATTAATAATATTATTACAAACTATAATAAATTCGTAATTAATTAGACTGAATATTGGTAATATTTAATTTTTATCTAATTTCAGTCTCTATTTTCGTCGCTAATACTTTTTCGACTAAATATTTTGGTCACGTCTAATATTCCGTCGCAGAAAGTATTAGCGACCGAATTAGAGACGGATTTAGCCACGCCCAGGAGGGGCGCGATTGATTGCTATAGATGCGTAAATACTTTTAAAACTGCAATATTTTCGTATTTTTTTATTAAAATTGCTATGTTTTAATTTTTTTGCCATTTTAACACTAATGTCGATGGACTGGATGCTTTGGCAACTATCGACACTTGTACAATTGATGACTTTCAGAACATTCTGTTCCAAATTCTTCCAGTGATTGTCTTGCAGCTTTTGTTTCCGAGCTTCTGTTTCAAATTTTAACACTAATGTTGAGCACTATCACCCATGATCTTGCATATCAGGCTGCAACGATAGTAATGGAAAACAAACACTCAGAACCACTGGAAGGTTCTGAGCCAACGGTGACTATACTGGTGAAACACAATTCCGATACAAAGGACTCTCGCAGCTGAACTGCTGGCAAGCGTGCTATGAAACCCCAGAAGGCAGCAGCAAGACTGAGAATGATGAAAATGTTGATGAGTCTTTGACACGCAATGTTGGGCTTCCTAACAAAGTATACAACATGAAGCCCCTTCCAAATAAGCTTGAAGCAAAGTGTAATTGCAGCATTATGTTAGTGCAAATTTCAGATTGCCCTTATAATTTGTGACAGCATTCTTCTCTAGGAGTTGGCCTATATATACACCAGAGCAGAGCTTAGCCAAATGCTTGCACGTTTTGCTTTAGGTTTATGGCTGTTTGGGATAATAGCCAATTGCTATATGTTGGTTCCAATATATATTGTAAGATATGGCACTCTGTGTGTGGGATAATAGCCAATAATTTTGAGGCATTTGGAGGATTGTGCTCCTCCAGTTGCCCCATTTTTGTTATTTGATTTCCATCTCAATGAAGTGATCCATCAATGGAAGTGTGAAGTAGAACTCATTCATATTCGTTTTAGAAAACAAATCACAGATCATACCATACTATTATTACATAGCTACTGAATGCTGATATAATTAACGAAAACAGCTACACTGAGTAGTGACATATATCATCACTTCTCTCCCCACTCGGTTCTTTTCTTTTCTATAAAATGAACATAAAGGTCACCTTACTGTAGCTGACTTCCAATTTTCTAATTCTGGTTATCACTGAGTATCATTTAATAACACCGAAAGACTTGAATATATTCATCAACTATTCTTTTACATTTCAATATCAATTACTTGGACCTTCTTTATAAGACGAAGCATATTATACTGTTTATTTTAAAGGGAAAAAGTGTATCAATCTTGAATATTGAAATAAACTGTGTAATGCTCGTCTCTGAATGAGAGTAATGGCTGCAAAAGAAAATTCCTGTTTGCCCCTTTAGCCACAAAACTGATAGGATTGTATTGGCTCAATCCCTGCAGAGCAACAAAGCTTGTTGCTTGGTTAAAAGTAGCATCAGAATCAGATTTGCAACTGAGCTTGACTCCTGCACTAGGGCTCATACCACTGTACACATAACAGCCCTTGTTGCTCTGGGATTCTAAAGATACGGTTTCATTTCGTCCATCCAATCCTGGTATCAAAAGAAAAACAGAAGACGGCCCGCCATGGGAAGAATCTACAGTGAGAAGAGGTTTGCCTGCTCCTTGGTGAATCACATTCATTCCAGGAAGATCAAATGGTTCTAACATCACTGATCTATCATTAGCATCTGCTAATTTTGAAAACTTTGAGGAAGATTCTTCAAGGACAATCCTAAAGGTTGCTTGAAGAGCCAAATCAGTGCCAAATTCAGGCAATTTTTGCATTGAAACTGATTGGTTTGAATTTGCCAAGACAAAAGTTGATCCTTCAAAGTCTCGGAAAAAAGAAACTAGCTGACTATTGTAACTGGCAGGAATAGGAGTAATCCAGTCTGTATTGTTAGCCCCAGCTTTAAGGTTCCAATCACCACCGGTTGTATGACCAGCAAGAAGGTAAGGACCATAAAGAATTGCTTGAACAGATGCATATTCAGGCCTGTCATCTGAATTTAGTTCAAAAAAACTGTCAGTAACGTAACCAATTTTTTTGTTAGAAATATATGCTCTGATCGAAGAATACTAGTAAATAGTAATCAACACTTGCGGATTATCTTGTGAAGCTACCTTTTATGGCCTCTGTCCTTACGGTAAGGGGCAGCTGAAGGGTCAGCTTGTCACTAGCACTCCATTGTCTTGTGATTGACAAATAATTTCCTAGAGGCAACAACATAAAACATTACTTCAACGTTGAATGTGTTAATGTTTTTTGTTAAAAATTACACACATATTATTTGACGCAAAAGAGTGCATTCATTTTTTGGTGGTTAAGCATTCTAGCAACTAGTGAGTATGTGTGTAAATCAGATAAATGGTAGAGCTCTTGGATAATAAAAAGTAAAGTTGGATTGCCACCTGGATTTGGCAGAGATAAAGTTTGACCATTTAATATCCCCTTGGCACCATCCAGAAGAGTCCAACTTGGTAGTCGAAAGTTCAATGTAGACAAAGTATTCTGCAGAAGTAAAGATTTGAAAACTTAGGATGTAGAAGAAATATGCAGAGTATCTTATAGTTCATATCTTGCTGGTTTCTTCTCAAATAAGGTTTAAAAATTGGCATTGTAAGTCACGCAGATTCATCAAGGTTCATTAGTAAATATTGTACCCTATCCATTATCCTTTAGCTGATTCGTTTCGCAATTAAAAATTTTAAAAACAAATCCAAGTCATTAGTGCAGAGGGTTTTGAACAAAAACAGACCAAATCTTGCCCAGATTATGAGGATGCTTACTCTAAAAGTTATCTAAGATGAATAGTTAGCTAAATGAGATGCCATTGCCCATAAAACACTGTCACAGTTACCTCAACAGGAGAAAACGTAAATGTCACTCGTAGGTAAGGATCTGATGAAGAAGCTGGAACAACTGTCTGATTGAGCAAAATTTTGCCTGATTTCCAATTAAATGAGCTTGATATGTACTGAATGATGTAAAGTGTAGGATCTTTGCCTTCGTCTTCAAAATAGATAGAATCCCCCAGCTTTGAGAATGATTCAATTCCTAATAAACAGAAAAAGAAATTGAGATTAAATGATTGATAAAAGTATGGTGGAGTTGAAAAAGAATGCAGTTTCGGAAGTATATAAAGTAAACAATTGTATACCTGTTCCATAGCAGCACCAGAAAGAGTCAAACTGTGTTCCCCAACTATGTCCAGTTCTAGCCTTTGAAACCGCAAAACCTAGTGGAAGCATATAAATCATCACTCCAGGATCTGTTCCTCTTTGAATGCTGAGCACACCATTGGTTAAGGCACGCTCATAATAGTCTGCATAAGAGACTTCTTTGGTCCATCTAAACAGGTGACGCGAAACCTGAAATCATTTTATTTTTGTGTGCTAAGACAAATGAAACAAACACAAACACATAGAAACACACATACAGATATAAATGAAGAACATGTAGCGATGAATTACCATGTGATAATCAGTTTTCTCTCTTCTAACGATGATTTTTTTTTTCATATACACATTTTTAACTTCCTAAGCATTACCTAAAGAGCTAATAAAATGATGAATGATTGGTTGTACCTTCAACATATTATAAGTTGTGCATGATTCTTCATTCTCTGTCGTTCTTAAGTTGTCTGCTATTCTCTTTGGATTACTCCTAATAAAAAATTGAAGTATAGAGTTAAGAAAGAAATCTAGAATTGGTTATCAACTAATAAAGGAGCAGAACATTTCTATTTGATGCCCTTCTAGCAAACAATTATTCAACGGATAATTTCAAATGCAAGTGAAAAAACTAAAACTAAAAATGCAACATTTTAATACCAGAACTCGCTGACTGATGTTCCTCCAGTTGCGTAGCTGTGAGAAGAGTTTACGAGGTCCATAAAGAATGTCCCAATTTGCTAAAACACCAATAAACAAGAAAAAGTCTCAGAAAGTTGAAAGGCATGACAAATATTAAGATGTGCTGGGCTTAATGATTACTTCCAATACAAATATACAAAACATACCCAATAAAGGGGATCAAACAAACAAATATTATGAATAGACATGTAATTTGAAGTTTGAATGACATATATACTGGATATTATTAGTCCAATAAATAGCAAATAAATACAATTCCATTCAAACTTAAATATATATCAGTAATCTACAATGTGAGCGAAGCCATTCACCTTATAAAGTGGATCGCCTGTGATTTCATACCGCAGTTGAGATCCAACAACAATTGGGATATGTGTATTAGCATGAAAATCAGCTATGTCATTAGCCTACATGAGAAAAGAGAATTTTAAAATTAATTCATGGGCCTTGACTTAAAATTAGATACGATTTCGAGAATAGAATAGAAGACCAGAGTTCAACATTCAAATATCCGATTGTTTCATTTGGAGGTCAGCACATCATTATAAATAACATTCAAGTAGAATAAACTCTTTTTTTGGTGCATAAAAAGAGGAAAATTGATATATTTTCCTCATTACATGATCTGCTTTTCATTAAAAAAAAATTGATGGTTTACAAGGCAGCAACCTTACTGTTTCACTATGGCTTGCCCTCAAGAAAATTAAAATTGAAAAAAGGAAAGAATTAAATTTTACATGGAAACTTTCGGGGTATATATTGTATGCACTTTTAAGCTAACAAACATTAGTTATGACTGCAACACAACTGATTTTAAAACTAATTTGAAAGACAACTGAAACATCTAGAAACTTACAGCCAAGACTGTATAGTACTATGTGGACTAAATAACAATCTTCATATAGAATACTGTTATCGTTACCTGCACTGCAAGCAACCCTAAAAAGCATGGCTTGTCAAAAAGGTGAGCCAACACTAGGTGCTTAGAATCTCCCTGAATAGAAAAACATGACAACTTTAATTCCAAAGTGAAGTGTGCTATAATAATGAAAACTATTACAGGTAAGCCAATTCTTGTAAGATATCTCACTTATGGATTATAATCCATTTCTGTTAACCTTTATGCTTAAATAAAAAATTTCTACAATTCAAGAACATCATACAGAAAAACAAAGCAATAAGAGTAAAACAAATTACGCAAACCAGTTAACTTACCGTTATGCTGTATAATCTATAAAGGACATCATTCATTCCTCCAGTTTCTTCATTCAGTGATTGATAGTGTCTATTTACAGTGTACTTTGTTATTACATTCTGCACTCTGTTGTAGAAGTAATCAACCATCCATGTTACCATTTTTAGAGCTTGAGGGTTTCCAGCAAAAGTATGTTGATCCAAGAGGCCAGCCAAGATCTGTTAAAGCTGAATAGTTGAAATTCCACAACATAAGGTCGAAAGCACCTGCGTAATAAAAATCCACTTTTTGATTGTACCTTGTGAATGGTATAATAGGGAGCCCAAACAGGTTGAACAGCTTCAAATCGATCAAAAAACTCAGATGGAAATGCTGATAGATATCCGGTTCCAATTTTCTGCTGACAGGCAGACAGACCAGCAACAAGAGATGACATTTTCTGCTTCAGGGTATCATTCTGTGTGCTGGCCCACATTAGAGCTGATGCGCTCAAGTAATGCCCTTCACATTGTCAAAAACAAACAATCATAAATTAACTTTGAAAAGTGAATTGCAGGGGCTCAAATTTGCAGGTAAGACCACGAAACATGCATGTGTGTGTCAAGTGCCAACATATCAGTGTGTGAGGGGTATTTCTTAAAGTTAGGAACAAACCTCAAACCAAGTAAATAAAATCAGTACTTGAAATACATGGAGTCCAAGGGATCCTTTAGAGTAAACATTACATATAGAAAGGCAACCTTTATAAAGCTTGAAAATGTTTCTTGCTGTTTGTAGATAGAAAAATATTAACCAGTAAATATTGTGTAAATATCGTTGCAATTTTTATTAAAACAAATAGTTCAATCTTCTCTCAGCTGAGTATAAAAATAGCAAGCATAAAGTGGAAAAAGCTTTACAAGAAAAAGAGACTAGAATTATACCCTTTTGAATCTTTGAGTAAAAACAACCAATAACAAAGTTATTACTATTTAGTTGCATTTTAGGCCCTTCCTCCCTATGAATTTGATTCAGTAGTAAATTTTTTCACGCACTTCACACAATCAGTGCATTCGTAACTGTTGGATGAAAATCAGATGGCTCAAATTTTTAATGTGTGTTTTAAGCCTGATTTACCAATATAAAACATGAGTCATCAGATCCTCATCCAGTGGTTGTGAGTTGTTGAATGTTTGAATGCATAGAAAAGAGAATACAGAGAATCCGGATCCTCCTCATAAGAATTCATTAGCAAGTAAGAGGTGAGTATAAACAAATACCATTAAACTAGGGACACAATTTAGATATGAAAAAAAAAGAAGGTAAGATGATTAATAAAATAAACTAACCAACAAAATGACCTCTGAGCTCAACTTCTGGACCTTCCCACCCTCCATAAGGAGTCCCAGGTGTGGATAGACCAGCTGTCTTCCTGAAGCTCCAAATCAAGCTGTCCACATCCAACATCAACAGATACTCCAAATTTGTTTGCTGTGCTCTACCATGGATGGAATCCTTATGCAACCTCACATCCTGAAGAGGCACTTCTTTGAGAAATCCTTCACCTGACTTGAACACACCCATGTTCTTAATCTTTCTATACATCACCCCCCAGTCATGTTGGTTCTGTTCTGACAATAACTTCCTTGGCAGCAAATCCGCCCAAGCCGTTTCATCCGTTGGCGTCAAATGGTAGTGATCCATCACCTCTGTTTTCCATGTTGCATTATTGGACATCAATAGCTCATACCTGAATGTATGAGATTGTGTAGGAATGTTTGTGCACTCTTTAGCAACAGCACAACCACACAACAGAATGGCCACAAGCACAAACACAAAAGCCTCCATTTTCCTGAGAAATTCAAAGTCAAACCAAAAAAATTAAACAACAATAAACCAAGCAAAGCAGGTACCAAATAGTATTAAAACATTACCACCAGACAACCTCAATTCATGCTAAGAGTCTAAAACCAATAGGACTTGGAAACACCCCAGAAGTTTTTTTTTTTGGTGAATTATACATCCCAGAAGTTAATAATTAATGAGTTGAACAAATTGAATTAAAAAAACAAATAAAAAGGGAAGTTACATTGGATTTCTTAAATGAAGAGAGACTGAAACTGAAGAGTGAAGAGTGAGGGAACATAAATAGAGAGAGAGAGAGAGAGAGAGGCAGAGGAAGACAAAGAAGGGAAATAGTTAAGACAGCATAGACATGTGAGTGAGAATATATGTGTGTGTATGTGTCTATATATATATATATAGGCAGTAGAAAACAAAGCAGGTTGGAGTGCAGTGCAGATACAGCCAACAAAGTCACGCTGAAACTCATCTCGTGAAAGTTAAGGTTTGGATATGGAAACAGTGAAAGTAATCTCAATCCATAAACACTACCCGGAATTCAAGCAGGGGAGAGAGAGAGAAAGGTTAGAATGAATAATAAGCACTAGTACTACAAAAACATGTTTGTCTTAGCCAGCAACTAGGGACAAACATAAAAGAGAGAGAAAGAGAGAACACAACACACTCCACACAACATATATTATAAACAATGAGTGACTCACGGATGAACAATGGACAACACGGGCATCGAAGTTACAAAAATGGTCATCCAAGTATGGAAATGAATGTTTTCCTCAAAAGGTTGAAGGTGGAGTTAGTTGATAAGTCACGATTTGGTGTTGTTCCTTGTTCCTTGTGTGCAGTGCAGTTATCTTTTATTTGAATATACATGTATATACTATTGTTTAGTGGAGATTTTACATTGCAGTCCGTGACCGAAGATGCAGTGAAAATAAACCGATGAGTTTATGTGAATTTATAGTATGGTCCTTCCTTCCTTCTTCCTTCAACCTATTCCATCACACAACCCCGCCAGTACCATGAGTAAACAGTGACAGAAACGGTCGACCCTGCATTCATCATCACATGCCCATGAAAGAGATCAAAAAATTAAAATGGAACTGATGCGATGTTTTGGAATAATCTTAAATTCTAAAATCAATAAAAAGTGATAAGAAAATAGTATTTGTTAGTATAATTTTTTTAAAAATGTTAAGGAACTTTTTTTGAGAGGGAAAAGTCAACAAACTTTAAGTGGTAATATAAAATTATTTTATAAATACATCATTATTTATATATATATATATATATATATATATATATTATTTCCAAAATTAAAATACATTTTTTAATATTTAAATATGTTCTCAATATACATATAATATATTTTCTTATAAAAAAAATTATCTATTGGAAACAAAGATAGATATTGAGAGATTTATAATCATTGTCATACATTATTCAATCAATATTTAAATATATAAATTTTATACAATAAATATTAATCAACATTTTTAACAATATTTAAATATGTTTATGATATTTTAAATATTTATTATAGTATTATCTTACTATTATGAAGACATAAAAAAAATTTTAATCTAGATAATAGGGGTATTCGTAAGTAGGAGTTATTTGCAAATCCAATTTACCCAAATTCATCTAAACACTTTTGGTTAAATTTTTTAAGTGTTTAGTTAAATTCATTCTAACTCGTTCAAATTATTCATGCATGAATTAGATTAGGGATTTTTAATTTTTAAATTGTTAACCTGTGAACCTCACCCATTGACTTGTCGAGTAATATTAGGGTTTGTTTAGTGGTCGTAAGATAGGATATACGAGCAACATAAAAACATGATATGCTAAGAACAAGATACCTTTTAATCATATTCAATGTTTAATGCGTACAAAATAACAATAGGATATACTTACATTTAAAAAATATTGTTTCATTAAAATTACCTAGAACTTTCTAAAAATAAAATTTTAATTTTTTTATCAGCTATGAAAATTATAAAAAAAATAATTTTAACTAAACTAAACAAAATTATATTTTATTTATGCAGTTAATTTTTTTATAATTATAAACAAATTATATAAGGTTTTTAAAACAGTCAAATATATTTGTTTGAAAAATATTTGAATAATAATTATTTAATTTTTAATATTTTAATAAATAATTTAATTTAAATTTATGTGTCAAAATTATTATTATTATTATATATAAAAGATACTATGCTAATTAATATATATATATATATATATATATATATATATGTTGTATAAATTAATACTTTAGTGCATAATATATATTTATTTTGTTACTATATTTACATATATACGCATGAAATTTTTTTATGTTAAACGTATATTATAATAATTATTTAAATCATAAATTATGCTTTTTGTAAACATTTTGAATTGACTTTTGTAATTAAATATAGTCCATGAAAGTTAAAGAAATGATTCTTTAAATGATTTTTATTCTAAACATTTGGTATTTGTTTTTTACTTTTTAGTTAAAAAATTATAATTCCTTAGTTGAATTGTTTTTATGATATATACAAAGAGAAATGTTAGAGAAAACTATAAAAAAATTATTAAAAATTATCAATGTAGATGTTTCATTTCTCATTTAATGATTTTTTTCCTTCTAATTTAGAAACGAGATTTATCAAAATGAGTAATTTTCAATAAATTTTAATCTCTTAAAGACTACTAGAAAGATAGTGTCACTAATATCCATCGTTTCCTCAAATTCATTTGTTATATTTTCTTATGTTTTTAATATTAACTAAATCGTTTAACAAGTTGCTATCGAATATATATATATATATATATAAATGAAATTGATTTATTTATATTCTCTTGTGTGGTTGTTCTTATCCCTATAAATATCAGCATTGGCAGACCTATCTATAAGTCAGGATGTGCAAATGCATCTTCTGAATTTGATAAGTTATTTATATCTAAATGTCTTTAATTTTTGTATTTTGCTTCTTATAGCCCACTGCTCTTTTATTTTCTATTGTCCAATAACACTAGTTCCATGTAAGCTTTTTTGCCCCCAGTAACCCAGGGTCTTGGATGTGCCACTGAATATGAGATATGACGAGGTAAAATATAATTCAAAATACCTTCTTTTGCTCATTTTTTTACAATCTCTTTACTGTTTTTATTGCCTTTAATCACATTCCTTACCACAAAATCATTTAGGAGTAATTTATCGTAGAAACATCAGAATAACAATTGTAGGAAAGTTCTTTATAGTGTGTCGGAAATCCAATCACTACTACAAAAAGGAGCTTTAACATCGGCAATTTAACATCGATTTTCAGAAAAACCGATGTTGTCTAAAACGCGGTGGCAATTTTGTAATTCTGTGGACAAAGTTAACATCGGTTCCCTTAAAAAACGCATGAAAACCGATGTTAACTAGCCGTAGTTAACATCGGTTCACTAAAAAAAGCATGAAAACCGATGTTAACGACGGATAGTTAACATCGGTTTTCATGCTTTTTTTAGTGAACCGATGTTAATGTGTAACACTTAACATCGGTTTTCATTAGAAAACCGATGTTGATATTGTTATTTTTAAAACAGTCTGCGCCCTAAATCATTTACCTTCATTGAGCGCGCTTTTGCTTTTGCTTCTTCCAGAACCTCATCAGGTCTCATTCCCAGTTCACCATTGTCGTCGTCTACCTCAGTACCTGAGCTCCGTGTTGTGCTCGTCTACTTCGCGATTTCCAGCCGTCGGCTTCCATTGTTGAAGCTTGAGCTCGCGTCTCCATCCGAGGTTAGTCATCTACAAATTTCTCTGTTTTGGTTGTTGCCCAATAATGCTGGATGTTGTATTTTGTTTTTGCTGTTGAATGCGGTTTGGTAGTGCATTACCAATTTTCGTGTGATGTATGGGTTGAATGTGCTATTGATGTGAATAGAACGAAGTTGCCCACTAAGTGCTTGATGAAATGCCTAATCCAGAAGCTGTTTGGTAAACTTGTTAGCTAGTAAACTTGTTAGGTAGTAAACTTGTTAGCTATTAAATGTTGAGGCTCATCATCTGTAAAAGAGTCCACAACATGCACAAATGGGGACACCACATCTTTGTTCAAATTAGACATGCCCCTAGGATAGCTATGATGCACAAAGACATTGTGACTATAGTGGTTGGTGGGGGAGTGCCCTCAAGGCTGTAGCTTGTATTTTCATAAGTTTGCATAACAAATTCATAAGTATACAAAGCCTTTTTGCTCTTGTAAAAAGAAAGGTTAGGTTTGAGAGGGCAACAATTTTGACCATTGAACGTTTTACATTTTCAAGAATCAACTATGTTGTGGTGGTGTTGATGGTTTACAATTTTTGGAAATATTAAAGTAAATGGAAATCACCAAATAGAAATCAAGTAAAAAGACCTATTTCTATTCTACCTAAAATTATTCACAATACTTTTTACAATAAGGAGAGAGAGAATGAGCGTGGGAATTGTGATAAGATGAGAAAAAGGTATTATAAGAAAAGACTTTAATTACAATGTATCAGGGGTGTGAAAAGATTTTGTACATTATCGTTAGGAATTAGGATATAATCTGCTGTAAAATAAAGCCAATGTGCTGGCCCAAAAGAATCAAGCTCATTAGTTGATGCATAAGGCCTAACAACAAGAACCTTGTGGCACCACACCAATCTCAAAACAGTCACAATGTGGCACATCTGATGCCAAAGTTTGTTAAGCAGATTCAAAGGGTTGACCCTTGGAGGTATTTCTCACGCCTCGTCAAGTAAGAAACTTGGCTTTAAGTTTGTCAACCTCGAGAATGCTGTAATTGCGGGCCCTCATGGTAGCTAGTTTGTGTCCTCATGCTGCAGTTCAATAGCAAAATGGCAATTTCTCAATTAATGAAAACTAACCAACAACTAAGCATACACAAAAACTTAACCTCAAGCAATCCTAGATTATCAAACATACATAATTGACAAGATCACAAATGCTTTATTAAGAGAGTGAAACTAGAAGAAGCATCACATTAAAAATTTGGTTAGAAATGAAACAAAGGAAACACTGACCTTCTCAAATTGAATTGGTTTCATCATGAACACTGGTGGAAGATTTGCCCGACACCTCTCTAACTTGATTACTAGATCATTAATAACCGCTGCATCATCTATAGAAGTTGTAGAGAGACTGGGGAATTACCATCTGCGTATTGCATTTGGCTCCCAGAGTTCCAGACTCAAGAAGAGGCTTGTTTTGTACAAGCATCGCCACTAATATCGGATACGTATCTATCTACATATATAGTACACTAGATAAGCAAACTTAGCTTAAACACTTGGGCGCTTCTTTGTCTAGACCCTAGGTCATTAAGGAAGCTAGCTAGATTAAAGAGTTTATCAATTTAATTTTTCTGCAATATGTATAGTTTTATAATATGACACCACATGTATGATATGTATGCAGTTCTCATTTGGCTCTTTGCATCGTCATCCTCCGTCCTTGTTGGAGATTGTGATTGACCAATCTCTCAGGTAATTACAAAAGTGTTTCATATTGAAATTTATAAGATAATATGTAATAAGTGCTCGTGTAACTTGTTTTGTCCACATCCCTTTTAACCCTTGCTTTATGTAAATCACTTGCATTCCATGAACATGATCGGATAATGTTATATGGTTATTGTAGGAGAGCAAACCCTTTTCCCGTTTTCGTTATCATCACGAGCTTCATTGTTGGACATTTCACACAGATCATCATCACAGGTGTGAATTTGATATACCTTGGCGCGTACAATTTGTGTTATGACTGTTTTTAATATATGTTGTATGTCAAGTATGCATGTTGCTTTTTCTATACAATTAATGTTCATTATGAGTGAACCTTAGTTTCCCGTTTGAGATTCATTACACTGATTCTTCCGGATAGTTTGGATTAATCATTGTATTGATTCTTGAATTGTCTGTTTGGACAGTTTGGGAAGACACAATTTTTTATAGTATATTCATATGTATAGGTTGTGTTTCTATTCTTATATTTGATGAAATTTTGGTACAATGCATTTCGCTTTGTTCTCCGGATGCATACTTGACTGTGGTGGAACTGATGTCACCGCTTTCATGTCGTGTATTCGGAGACCAAAGCGAAATGCTGCCGAAATTTTGTCAAATTAAAGATAAGAAACGCAATCTATACATATGAATATACTATAAAAATGTGTCTCCCTAAATGGGATAGGGTCACACCTTGAATGAAAAAAGAGAGGTTTTCATGCATCAAATAACTTTGCGAGTATGACAGAGTTATTAGTTACATGGATCGAAATTGGATGAATGCAAGTCGCATCACGGTTGAGTATGAAGAAGGCGTTGAATATTTCTTGAAATTTGCATCCGAAAGAAGTCGACCGGATGGGGATGGAAAATATTTGTGTCCCTGTATTGTGACATCAACATCGGTTTTACTAAGAGAACCGATGTTGATTTTGTATAACAACATCGGTTTTCTTCGTAAAACCGATGTTGTTACACAACATCAACATCGGTTCTATGTAAAAACCGATGTTGTTGCTTAACTGACATCGGTTTTGAGAAGAAACCGATGTTGTTATAGCATCCTTTACACTTTTTAATGTGACAATTTATCATGTATCTACATCGGTTATGGAAGGAAACCGATGTTGTCTACTTTGGTTAACATCGGTTTTGAAAACCGATGTTAACTTGCAGACTTTCAACGTCGCCTGATTCAACATCGGTTCAAAACCGATGTCAAATGCCGAAAATAACCGATGTAGAAGGGCTGTTTCGTAGTAGTGAATCAAATAACATAATTTTTTCCTTGAGTCAATTACTTAAATGAAAATTAATTAATGTTATTAATCGACATTATGGTTAATAAGATTTTACACCAACAATTCTTAAAAGAACTCCTTAATTATTTTTGACGAAAAATTTATCTCATATAAAACTTGAGCTAATACTCAATTAAAAATAGGCAGAATTTATCTTCTTAAATTTTATGATAAAAATAAATTTAACTTTGATATTTGATGACTTACATATTTTAATCATGACTGTTACTAATAAAATTTCATGGTCACTTTTTTTAGAGTTATCATTAATTTGTTATTATGATAATCATTATTGTCATCATTATTATAATTATTATTATGATCACCACCAATTTAAATGTTGTCGTTATCATTGTTGTGAAAGTCTTCCTTAGAATTAAAATAAATCACAATCTTAGACATGTATATTTATTCCTGTCACATTACTAAAATATTAGATTTTGCAAAATTAATTTTAATTTTAATTTGATTATGAAGTGATACGATTTATATGTGGTGTTTTTATTTTGAAAGTAAGTTAGTCATAAAATTTATTATTATCTCTTTCATCTTCTAAAAATTATTTCAACTTAGTGTGTATGAGGAGTGTGAATCTGCTTTCCATTTAAGAACGCACATCGATCTCAATGGTTTTCTTAAATCAAAATCGTCAAAACACAAGCAAACACACTGTTAAAATCAATTCTAGAACTAAAATAAAAATTTTCTATTAAGGTAAGACCAAATATGCAAACGTTTACATAAAATCACCTTGGCTAATATTTAATACGACTTCAAATGACTCGAGCGGAAACTAAAGAACGTACTTAATACCTGTTTGGTTCTAAAGTTACATCACCAACCACAAGCTTAAATGAACTATGTCCCCTTGTGTGGCCTATGTAGGAGCATTTGTCATGTGGAGAAAAGATTAGAAAATTTTGGCCAGAGTGGCGAATTGCGTGAGGTCCACATAAAATCATAAAGGAAAAGAGCTTTCTCACATAAATTTTCGTCCTTCAAAAGTTCGAATCGCGTTTGTATTCCCCTGCCCCCCAATCATGTCAGGATATTGAGTGTATGTTTGGTTATCCCGTTGTAAAATTATTTTTGTATTCATTTTACTTTCATTTCTTGCACTTGCATTGTAATACACATTGTATCATTTTTACCTGCAAACTAAACATGTAGTGAATCATTAGTAAGAGTCGTAATTTAAAGAGCTCAAATTATAAATTTATTTCTCAACTTGATCATTTGATATGTGGAATTTCTCAAGTAAAATAGATGTGGCACAATGAACAATATTTATGTTAATTGATAGAAGATTTTTATTTATTTATTGTCAGATATGGATCTAAGTTATTTTGCCTAATTTGGGGGATGTACAGCTAATGAGGTTAAATTTCAATTATGGTTCATTACTTAGGCCTTCTGGGGTAGGTATTTCTTATTAAGTAATGCGTACTCCTAAGCAAGAACTCCGAAATAATGTCCTCTACAACTCATTATTGTTCGTAAATAATGGAGTGCTTGGTGGAAAGCAACCTTTTCTTGTTCGTAAATAAATTCCCAAGAAAATGATGAAACTAAGGGAATATGACTTAGACTTTGGTTTCTTGCAAAGACACTGGAAAACTGATGGAATGCTTGACTCAGACCTAACGTACAAGGACATACCTTTTGCGTGAAGCCAAATAAGGAATTACCTCCATAAATTAACTTACTTTCAATCCTTTCATACTACCAAAAACAGACGTTTAATTGTGCAATTTCTTGTCTTGAGCTAAATGGTTGGTCCTTTTATCACTATTAAAAAATATTTCTTCAGAAATAGAAAATTCGATTAATAAAGTGAGAAAGTTGGTTATTAAATCAATTAGTAACTAAATTGGAGACTGATTTAAAATGGTTTGCAAATATTTAACATATGATATGTGAACAATGTGGTCGTTTTTTCAGCTATCCATTCAACAATTAATTTTAGACCAATTTAGCGAAAACTTTTAGTGGCCAGTTTAACAACTGATGTTAGTGACTGATTTATCAACTGATTTTAGTAACTGATACAGTGATCGATTGTTTTGGTATAAGTATAGGGATTGATTTAGTAATAATGACTAATCAGTCTGAATTTGTAGTAGTACTACTATAAACTTTCGAACTTCAATTATTAATAAAGTTGGCACATGATTGATCCGTGCAGTACTATTACTATGGTCTCTTTTGTCAGAACAGACCCCACAACCATCAAATTCAAGTTTTAAGAAAGACCTCCGAATATGGTTCAATTATAATCATCATATGCAAATTAGCAATAATATGTTTATTTAGCATACATAAATTTGGTGATTTGTCGGTGCCTTCGAATATGAAAATTGACTTTTTGTATATGTAAGATAAAATTATGTATACTATCTTTCTCTTACTTACATATAGCATGGAGTTTCCAAACAATCAAATACATATTCTTTTTAATTTTACGACATGAACTTGAGAGCTAGTCCTTAAAGTGCAAATATATTTTTTACTACGTTTTTTTAAATAGAATGGGTTAATAAAGTTTAATGTAGTACACATCATGTGACACGCAAGGAAACTGTAAAACACAAACACTGTTAAAAGTGGACATGTGGAATCGTGTAAGAAAAAGATGGATAACAATTTCATGCCACACAACACTACACAACACATGTAGTTCATTGCTTGAACTGAAACACTAGTTAGTGAGAGATGATGCAGTCATATTCTTTCTTACATTCTAAGCCATAAGCAAAACAAATTGCTTACTCATTTGCGGATTGCATCACATTTAGAAACTCACTTTTTCAATTTCAAAGGGACACGATTCTTTGTTACGAAAAATGAGATCAGAGGGTTAGGAGCCTTGGCTTCAGCCAGGTGTTTGATGGAAGCAATGGGGTACAACTACGTAGAAGCCTTATCCCAAACCCATATCCTTGAATTTAGAGAACAAAAATAAATCATGGGTAGGTCTCTTTGTATTGCTTTCACATAATTAATATCTTGACATTGATATGCAAGTGGGTTAGTACTGAGCCAAAAATTGTTGATAGTTTGTGAGCAAATACCCTACGTCATTAATTGATTAACATTACATTATCTATCATTTTAGCAAATTCTCCTGACACTACACCGCACCATTACCAATACAAACTTTGTCATTTCCTAGTTCTAGTTACTTTGAGAGTCCTAGTTCTAATTACTCAACCTTTTCTCTGTAAACAAGTGTTGTATTGCTTTAGCTTATGGCCTGAGCAGAAAAGTTAAATAATGATGGAAATGAAAAATGATATATATATATATATATATATATATATATATATATATGAGGAGGTGTAATTTCCTTCTTACTTCTTATTAGATCAACCTATTTTTAGGATAAAGTGATATCTTTAGTTGTTACTTCATGTTTAAGTCGACGATTAAACTATCTTGATTAAAAAATTTAAATGTCGAATCATTTATATCAATAAAGTTGGATATGAAAAGATTTTATTATAACAATTTTTGAGAATTTGAATTTGAATAACAAATTATAAAAGGATTAAGTTCGGAAATATATCATATAGAAAAAAAATAATTAAGTATAATTTATATTATTCTCTAACTATGTAGTTGAAAAAATATACAGACAGTTGACATATTTTATTAGGAGATTATTACAGAAACCAGGTATGGTGATTGTAAAAGCTATCCAATTCCTGCTCACCACAAAAGTCATTATCTACATTGTCATCATTTTCGTATTAATGAGACCAAGACATCATGCCCATGTTGTAGATATGAACTATGCTAGCTAAAAAAGAATAAAATGTGCGCAACTTCATTCAGCATTCACAAATACATTTAAAAATTTAGCCTGTGAGTTAGTCCTTTAGTAATTAATTATAATATCCTTCTAATTAATTCATGTTCTTTAAAAAAAGTAATTAATTTAATTCATTACATTAAATCTGTTAATTAATTGCACTTAATTGTTTTTCATTAATGTTTTGAAAAAAAAAAGTAAAAGTATATAAAAAAATAATAATTGATACATTTAAAAATTAAAAAATGATTTTACAAAAAGAGACAAATAAATTTTTAAAAACAATCTTATAATTTGAAGAAAAAAAACGTATCCTAATGATATTTTCATAACGTTGCACGCAGGATATTGAGATTGGATCGTATTGGATTGTCCAATTAATTTAACCGTGAATTCAGTATTAGATTATAGTACAATAATTGGAACCAGATATATCCACTCCATCATGGTCAACAAATTTGAGCCACTCTCTAGCAATAGATGATAGCACGCTGATCAGACATTCCCAATTAATGTAATCCACAGAACTCACATTACCAAAGGGGTTAGTCTATCACAAATTTGAAAGCAATTAATCCGATCAAATTCAAATTATTACCATGACAAACCTTAGTCTAACAATTTCAATTTCCTAATCATAAAGCGCTTAAATATGATGTTAAACAAAACTACTTTAGTTAAAATTTAGGAAGCTAACTGGTCATTAAAAAATTGAATGCTGAAAATTAACTTATTTAATTATTAGTGTTGATAAAATTAGCTATTAAAGTAATTGAAATGTGTAAAATGACAAAAATAATAAAATAATAAATTTTAAAAAAATGGTAACTAGAAAATTGAATAAGTTTATTAAAAATAAAAATAAAAGAAAATATAAAAAATTAGAAATTAATATTTTAATAAACTTACTTCAAGTGACATTTCAACAAATTTTAAAAACTGCTAAAAAATTATTTATTGAATAATCAACAAGTTTTTCAGCTAATAAAAAAGTTAAAAATTAATGAAAATGAACTAAAATAGCTTCCTAAACATAACCTTAGTCTAACAATAAAATTAAGCTTATTATCAACTTCTTATAGAGCTGCAATGGCCCAAGAGATATAAAGCAAAATAAATATCCTTCTTAAAACGAGCAAGGAATAATAAGACAAATTATTTTATGAACAGAATCAAACAAATCCAAACAGAGAGAGCATATAGAACAGGAATAGAACCACCAAAACACTCCATCACTTAATTTGCTCTCCCCACTTTTTATCTTTCTCAAGTGACAAGAAGGTTAATTGATTGAAATGTATATAAATTGTGGTGCAAATAATATATACTGAACCACTACTTTGTGGAGGCATGATGCACGCCCCCATTGGCTAATGGCATAAATTACATCATTTTCTCATTGACCTTCTTTGTTTTCCATCACTGTGAAGAAATATAGTGATCGAAATGTATTCGGAATTATTTCCATAACAATGTCAATGATATGTCAAAGATGAGACTGCTGACTTTGACCAAACTCTGATTAATAGTGAGCGAAATGTAATTTCACGTGGACCGAAGTTTGAGATTTTCTTACCATAATAGTACTCTTCAACATAGCTCACTTTTCGTATGAGGTGAGTATTTGCAAAAGAAGTGCTTAAGTTAATAAATATTTCACCAATGACAAGATATATTAAATATTTACTTTTAATGGTGATTTTATAAGAGTACAAGTTGGGCTGAATTATGTGACACACGGCCTAATGTCTCACACAAGCAATATTATCTTGTCTTAGTGTAGCGAAAAAATAACTTTAGGCTGATTTTTTTATCTTCTATTAACTAATACATTTTAGAAATCTTGTATCTAAGTATTGTCTTCAGTCAATCAATACAATTTAGGTTGGTACATCTCTTTGAATCGAAGTAACTCATTCTAACACATTGAATGTTTTATCAATTTGGAGCACTTTTGAAACTTAGCATTAAGGTTAATTTCATATGTAAATTATTAAAGATATATTTAAATAAACTTCTCTACAAGAAAAAAAAAGTTTCTCTAAAAACTAAATTTAACATGCATAATTTAAATTAGTTTTAGATAAATTAATGTGAGAAAGCTTCTACTAATTAATTTATACATAAGTTAATTTAAATTTTTAGAGAAGACTGTTTGATTATTATTTTTTATTTTCTTCTTCTATGATACTTTGGAGAAATTTATCCAAACATCTCCTAAAAAATTCTAACTTCTAACAAGGAAGCCTACTTCTATTCGTAAAATCCTTTTTATAGAAATTAAAGTTAATGTTTTATGACTTATTCTATAACAAACTAATTAATTACTTAAATAATCTCGTCTTATTACTTTCATGTCACACATACTGGGCCCCTTTCTGATTCTAAATTTTGTGTCGCATGGTATATTTAACGATAACAAGAAAATCAACAATAAAGAGCTCTTTGGATTTGGCAAGCTGGACTCCGGAAAGCATGAAAAAAAAAATTATTTTTAAGCACACCCATATTTGGAGAAGGATATAAAAAAAAAAAAAAAAAAAAAGATATGCTTGTCGCCGTATGGACCCAAAAAATAACAAAGCATGCCTTTACATTTAATGTATCTGGTCTGATGGGTTCTTCAGCAAATTTTAATCTAGTTTTGGGTATCATTCAGTTTGGGCCAGTTATGTTTCATTAATACATGCACCATATTTAAAATTTTGATTATTTTTTCCATTAACTTATTTAGAACAAAGATATAGGCATGACTCTCCTAATACAAAGGGAGATCTAAAACAAAAATTGAGAAATATACTTTTTATTTTAAGGAAAAGAGTGATATATGAGACCTTTTAGTTAATATGTGACATTTTTTACTTAAAAATTAATAACAAATGTTGATAGGTCAAAAGCTCAAACTTTACTTGATTTTCCCTTTGACCGATTACAATGATAGGTTTGGAGCAGATCTATGGCCATCACACTAACGCATCAGATATTTTAACCCTGATAACTGAAGGGATTAATGGTTTTACTGCAACCAGAAGAAGAATTTTAGACCTGAGTTGGATGGTTATAATTTTATAAATGAAATTACAATTTATACTATTTTTTATCTATATTTTTCTTCTCATATACTACATACTTTAAAGAATTCTTCATATTTTTTTATGTCAAATATGTAAATTAGTTTAAGCCACAAAGGTTGTGTAGTTAGTAAGGACATGACTCATCACATAAAAATGTGAGTTCAAATACTTTTGTTGATATAAGATATTTGTTGATGGATAATTTGTAAATATATTTATATATACTTTTTTGAACCATGAGACTTATTTTATGGTGAGCCCTGGAGATACAACTTATCTAAATTTTTTAAATAAAAATGTTACACTAGCTATTATGAATACGTCTAAAATTAAATTAAATATTGTTTATTTAGTAATATAAATGAACTCAATCAAATTTAATGAATTATGTTTAATTTAAATAATTGATAAAAAGAAATTCAAATTATTTATCTCCGTTTAAGATAATCTTTCTTGCAAAATCTTGAACTAGAATTTTCCTAATTTTAATCATGCCTATGACTTCCGGCCGGCAACTTTAATTATGTATTAATTATTTTCTTGCTATAATACAAGAGTTGTATTTATGTGTACACTTTCCTAGTCTACGAATCACGACACAATGAGAGGTAAAGAGACAAATTATGAGTCATATCAAAAGACAAACACAATGCATGAGAATATTTTATTTAATTTTTAGTGTTAGGAGATGCAAACAAAACAGATATTCACCCAGCTAGCTTTTCTTGTTTGGTGAGGGAAATCCAATCCAAAGTCATAAGGGCCAAAAATCTCTTATAAGCCATGGCCCTTGCAAATTGCCACTTGTGCTATCCAATTGCAGACCAGTGTTGGGAAGGACCATAACCTATAGTCAATAAATATGAAAGTGCTATGTGCAAGACCTATGAATAATGCAGACCCAATCTCAAAATAACTTATGTTTAAGATTTTTTTAGATTAAAAAATAAATATTTCAAGAGAATTAATACTTAATAGAGGACAATTTAACTAAAATATTTTTATTGTCCTTCTTATTTCCATAAATGTATTATTAAGTCTTCCACGATAATAATAATTATTATAGGACAAAATTGAAATAAATATTTAAATATTTCATTGAAAAGAAAAAAATATTAATCAATTTATTTTTTTGAAAAAAGTAAAAATTAAAGTCATGTTAGAACGGAAAAAATATGAGTAGATATCAGTAGTTATTAGGGGTGGAAATAGGTTAGACCTTAATTAGTTACCTTGACTTAATTTAAAAATATAAAGTCTGATTTGACTTATTTAATTATTATAGGCTTTTTTTAGGCGTTGTCTAATCTATTTAAAAATCTGATTTAGTCTACTGCCTATCAAAAAGTCTATCATAAATATGAATATAAAAATTTGTAAATTTAAAACCAAATTTATTCAAATCTTTCTTACTTTCCCTTATTTTTCTTTTTTTTGTTTTATCATCTTTCTTTCCTTTTTTCTTTTTCTATTATCTTCTTTTCCTTTTTTCTTTTTTATTATCTTTCTTTCAATTTTTTTTCCTATTTTAATATTTTTCTTTCCTTTTTCCCTTTTATATATTATCTTCATTTGTTTTTTTTATCGTTTTCTTTCTCATTTTTTCTGTTTTAATATTTTTATTTTCCTTTTTTTTATTCTTTCCATTTCATCATTTTCCTTTTCTTTTTTTTAAAATAATTATTTTTTTTAATTTTCATTTTTTTAATCATCTTTTTTAAAAAAATATTTTTGTTTTCCACTTTTTTTGGGACCGGACAGAATTAAGATATTAAAATATGACAAATTGAATATATATATATATATATATTAAATAGGTCAACATGATAGATTTAACATATTTTTTATAAGTTTGAGTTTGATCTTTTTATTTAAACAAATTTTTCAAAAAATCTTAACTTTACTTTTATGTTAAACAAGTAAGATAAAATCAGACCAAAGATTCTTAATAAATACCGTGACCCAATTCCACACACGTTACAAAAAGACACGTTTGGCTTGCAATAGCCGTCGGTCCTCATATCAATCGTCTTCTACAATCATCTTCACAAATCACAAACAATCAATTCTGACAATGCACGTTCATGTGTTACTGCAAGTCAGGGAACCCATTCTTACTTTGAGTCACACACACTATGTAAGGATCAGATTTTCCGCATAATCTAGAATACGATGCACTCTATTCTTTGTTTGTATTTTTTAAAGAAGTTAAAAAACTGTGTTCTTTTTTTGGAAGGTGATATAAACTAAAACTATTGTTATGGGAGTGCGTTTGCGTACAATACATGGTGGACCACATTTTCTTTGCCGTGAAAGTTATGTTGCACTGTCGTTAAATTTATTAAACTTTCTATTTAGCACATGGTTAACTTCTCTAAGTTGGCGAGCTACGAAACCAATTAATTACCTAATATTATTAAGTTATCTAAGTTGTGTCTCGTTGGATGAAGAGAGGTCGGAGGAACTTTCCAATTAAAATTGCAAGCTATACACACTTCTTTTAAAAAATAAAATAAAAATAACTTGATACTTTAGAAGCAATATATTTTCCTAGTTTTGAATTAATTAATTATTTGATATTTGATATAATTGTACTTTTATAGCTATCTGACGAGGAGGAGAAATGAGATATTATATTTAAATTTTAAGAGGAGTGGATCTATTGGAAACCAAAATTAAGCAGCATTTCCATCATTATTTTTTGTAAAGGGAATGAAGCAAGCTACTTGCTTATATGCAAATTCCTAATATTAGTATAGTTGAAAAATCATGAGTTTGACAACATTTTTTAATGGAGAGGTAAGTAATTTGGTACTGCAAGAGCTCTAAACTTCTGGATTGTTTCTTATAAAATTGATTGAAGGGAGTATTAATTTTACCTTTTTCAAAGATTTACGGGATACAATTAACAAATTAAAAATGATTTTATTCATTTCTTGGATGAATTTAACTTAAACAACAAGCTTGTTAGGATCAAATTAAATAATCACCTCGTATCCTTGATAGGGTGTATGTATAAGGTGCTTTGAAAAATATTGACAATTAAGTTACAAAAGGTCATATATATTTGCAATAATCTCTAAAAACTAGAATGTATTCATGAAGGATGGACAATTCTTACAGGACATTTGTTGTGAAAGATGGGATACTTAAGGCAATGAGGTTGTGAATGATGCAAAGCGAAAGAAAAAAAAAGAAAAAAGGAATGGATACCGACCAAACAAGCTAGGCCGAATCGATTATGACACATGTTTTATGGGATTCGATTGGAAAAAAAAACTCACATTTTACTTGAACTCAAAATTAATTAAAGCTTAAACTCTATACTTTAACGATCCAAACCGGCTCGGTTAGACAACCCATTTTGTTACCTTTTAGAGCAAATCTTTCGTTTTGTACCCCCATGTGCATTAATTTTGTGACCTCGATTATTATTGTCAAGGACATGTGAAATCCTTTAAAAACCATGCAGACGACTGTCCTACGTCTAAAGTTTTAGATATTCTTTGAATCAACAACAAACAACAACATTAACAACTATAATTAATAGTATATTAATAAATATTAAGACTGACAATAAATTGATTTTGGAGCAAAATTCTGTTACCATACTGCGTAATTTTGGAACAATAATTGCCCCACAATCATGAGAGCACTTTCCCTTCTAGTTTACCTTCAAGAATAAAGAATCACAACCCTTGTTTTCCATGATTATATCAAATGTATATGATTTATAAAATAAAAACACCGTAACAGTTGTCACATCTATAACTCTTTATCATCTTTTTATCTGTTAAAATTGTGATAGTTGCAACATAAACTGCTGATAAGGACGTGTTAAAAAACTATAAACTTTTAACTACCATCTCATTATCACGTAAAAATGTTTTGTTTTTTTTTAATCTAGAACCACAAACATATTCTTTTTATAAAAGACAATTCTATTAGTACGAACATTTATCGAAATGATAAAATTCTTTAATTGGAATTTTTTTTTATTGACAACATTCAAATTCAAAACTTTATCTAAAGAGAATCCCACATGGAGTATTATTTAAACTAATTAGTAATTACTCGACTACTCACCTCATTAACTGTATTAATTATTGTCGTGATGCTTTTATATTTGAAAGCTGTAAAAATGTACTGACTCCTCAATATAAGCCAATTAGGCATCAAATAACTCCTCAATATGCAACCTGGATATCCAAACGTAAAAAACAATTGCAGATATTATAATTTAAATAAAGGGGTACGTAATATAAAAAATTTACACGGGCAAACTTGTTAACAGCCATGATTTCGAATAATTCGCACTCAATGCACCTTGAAGATTACAGTTAAACTCTTTAATTTTATGACTGCTTTCTTACCGTCCAAAATCAGAATAATGATGTCAGTTTTTGAACAAGATTGATGCATTGATTATGCTACAATAAAGAAAAGAGTTAGCCTATAGTTTATAAACAGGTATCTTTAGAGAGCTCCAATTAAGAAATAAAAAAAATTATAAAAAGATATTAATTACTAACAAATCTTACCTTTTCCTTTTGAATTTTTTTTATAAATAAAGATGTTTTTATTTTACCTGCCATTATTGTCGTACGCTTTTACTTTTGAGGTAATTTATAAAGCTGAAAGCTGTTAATAAAAGAATCGCCACAAGGAAAAACAGGAGATGGGAGCTAAAAAAAGGGTTCATGAACAATCGTAGTTTGTACCAACTAACATTGCTAATCCCGTTTTTCACTATCTACCGTTATTCTATATGCACAAAATTACAATATTACTAAAAAAAAACAACAACTAACTCTCGCACGTGCAATACTGCACATGCGTTAGAATTCTGTTAGCGAAACATTCTTCTTAAACCTGCACAACGGCGACGGCAACGGCGAACCCGGTAACGACGGCGACGATTTAAGATTCAGAAAGTAACCCCTAATATCGACGCCACAATTCCGGTCGGAAAGCCTCTCCGTCGAATCTCCGTCGCCGTCGTCCCGCGACGGAATGAACGGCGGCCGCACCACCTCCGTCAAAAGCTCCCACCGAACCCCTCGGAAAAACTCGTGCTCCTTGATCTCCACGGCACCGCGCGTGTACCCCAACCGCTTCATCGGATCCTTCTCCAAAAGCTTTTCAATAAGATCCGTCAACGCCGTTCTCTTTCCCACAAACTCCGGCGGCTTCGTGATAACATTCTGAAACGTTTCCTTGCGATTCTTTCCCTTAAACGGCGTCGTACCGTATAGCATTTCGTAGATTAGTATTCCAAGGGCCCACCAATCGACGGCGAACTCGTGTCCGTCGCCGCGGACGACCTCCGGCGAGACGTATTCTTCCGTGCCAACGAACGAGTTGGATCGTTCGCCGTTGGAGAAACTCGGTTTTCTCCGACTCACCGGGCTGACTCGCGCGGACTTCGCCTTCTTGAGTCCGTTTTTGTTGTTGTTATGGTGAGTCCCGTCCGGCGGGAAGAGGGAGATCCACCGGGAGAAATTCCGGCGGTGTTTCCGGCGAGGTTCGGGAACGTTAGAATTGGGCAAGTGGATTGAAGGAACTTGTGGATTAGGTTTAGGTTTGGGATTGAGTTTGCGGGAGAGGTCGAAATCGGTGAGGGTGACGTGGCCGGTGTTTTGGACGAGGACATTTTCGGGTTTTAGGTCGCGGTAGGCTATGCCCATGGAATGGAGGTGGTCGAGGGCGCAGAGGATTTCGGCAACGTAGAAGCGGATGACGGCGGGGGAGAAGGCGCGGTCGGTTTGGCGGTAGCGGAGGACGTTGAGGTCCCCGCCGGGGCAGTAGGGTAGGGCCCACGCAAGGAACTGTGGGGACTCGAAAGTTCCCATGAGGGAAGGGAGGAAAGGGTGGGAGAGCGTTGAGAGGACTTGGATTTCCCAACGCGCGCGCCGCTCCGCGTCCAGCTTCGCGTGGACGCACGTTTTGTCCACCACTTTGAGGGCAAAGGGGGTATTGTTGGCGGTGTTGCTTGTCTCCTGTACGAGGAAGACAGTACCCATGGCGCCTTTTCCTAGGACCTTGAGGGGTTTGAGGTTGTCCAAGTCCAGCTCCTGCCACGGGGGAGGAGCTCCTGTTGCTGAATCCATTTGCGAGGAAAGGGGTAGGGATGGTTTTGGAGGTTCGGAATTGGAATGTGGCATTTTTATAGATAGCTTTAGCGTTTTCTTTCTCTTGTGGCTTGGTTTTTTTTTTTTTTTTTTATATTTTAATTCCCGTATATTCTGTGCGTTTAGTGAGAATCTTACTGCATTACATTGATTACATTACCGTTTTTTTTCCTAACCGTTCATTTTATCAAAATTAATTTATGACTAATTTAGAATATAATCGAAAGATAAATAATATCTAATTAATAATTATTTAAGTTTAAGACATTAATTATTTATATTGATTAAACATCATCTTATCTCATCCCAAAATTAATTATTTCATATTCGACGTTGAGTTTATCTTTATTCCGAACAAAAAGACTATTATTCTACTTTTAACCTTTTACTTCTTTATTTGGTGGGATAAAACCTTTACTTCTAGTCTTCTGTAAAACGGTTCTCTTCAACGCATTTTTTTCTTTCTTTCCCTTTCGTCACATTTGTTGTCTCTTTAGTTATTATTATAGACCTTCTTTTTCGAAATATGTGTTTTTAACAAGTTCATGAAAGTCAAGTAAAAATAAAATAAAATATACATAATATAAAATATGATGGTGGTAACTTGATGATCAAATAATAATTTTTTATTCAAACCTTTTTTAATAATATGTTTTAGAAGATAAACATTATTTTATATTGCAGATTTCGTGCAATTGAGGATAGGAAATCACTTCTATAATACTCAAGGTGCGTCGCATTCTTTTAAAACTTTTTGGGGTGGCATGGTATCCAAGTATACTCACATGTGTGTATAGCCCTAAATATGATTTATTCTTTGCATGCTGCCAACCATAGAAAAGATGAGTTCATTAATCTCTTTTCTCTCAAAAAATTCTCCTTTTATTTGTTCTCATGCTTTATATTTTACGGTTATTTATCCAAACAAAATCGAGTGTTGATAATGGTAATTTGGTAATAGTGCAAGTATAGAATATATGCAAAATGAATTGAAATGAATCACAATTGAATTGATTTAATACAACCAGTATTAATATATAAGTTACAAAATAGGATGATCTTTTTCAAGGACTTGTTTTTAATTATGATGTACTAATTTCTAAACGCAAGTTAAGCGAATTATGAAGTTGATTGTCACGGGTTAGAAAACTAATTAATAATATATAACAATTAAAAGCTAACTACTAAAAAAATTATAAAAGCAAAAACGTAGGGTTGGTAAAATCAAAACCCTAAGCTCATATCGATCCTCACTATAGAAGAATGTAGACAAATATAAATAAATTATAATTAAAATATTAAAATAATTTTCTTATATTGTACATTGCAAAGGTGTGAATACTAGTTTGGGCTATTGAATTATCCAATCATATTGTTTAATTTTAATAAAACTTTAACGATAAAGAGAAGAAAAACAAATAACAAAAGATGCATTTTTTATTTAATAAAATTTAAAATTTGTGAATAAGAGTTTTTATTTTTAATGATAATGATAAATAAATAAAGCAAGAACTTGAAAAAAAATTAACAAGTATAAGTATTTCTTTTTGTTCATTTTCCTCTTAATATATTCAGGGGCGAGCGACTTGTGGCATCTGATTGGGATGGTATCGACCTAGTTGGGATGACTTCAATCTTTCCTCGTTTTCTTTTTCTTCTTTTTGTCTTAAAAAAAAAACAAACAAGTATAAGTATGTGGAGAATGAGGAGTTAGATAAAGCACGAAGGGAGGATGCAGAGGCAAGCCTCATTTGTAGAAATCAATGGAATGAAGGGCACACGTGCAAGACAAAAAGAAAAAGACGCATAGAGCCAAATAAAATGACAAAACAGATTGGTGTTGCGATTATCACATGGGTCTCCCCTAATCTAAGGGGAACGTGAACGTGCATCCAATATCATTTCACTACTATAAAACACCATATAAAACTCCTAATTAATTGGCTTAAGAAATTATAAATTTCAATTATTCGAGTCTCCATGTGTGCATTGCATTTATTAAAGTAACAAATAAATTTGTCCAGTCTTTTGTAATAATCTACCAATTCAATCAATCAGTTTGATGAAATACAGGGACATACTTTTTAATTTGCTGCAATCGTTTTAGGCTTTTGCTCCGGGGAATATATATACTTAGTTATAAAATACAGTAGGTAGCAGCAGGATCTATATATATCAGCTTCCGCTTCTTATAATTGTTTTTTAAACATTAATGCAGCAAAACCGCTAGCTAGGAATTCATTGTTTTGTCTTTTTAGTTGCCGTTTTTATATCTTAATATACTAATTCTTATATACTTAATTAACACTTTGTTTTCGATTTGAATAATTTTGATCGATTAACCTAGTACGAAATTGTATCTTGGAATGCTAATGAACTACTCAGCTATCACGTAAAATTTGAAAATAAAATATTTTAGGGTTTTTTTAACTCCTGTAAATCGGATAATATTTACTTTTAGTCTTTTAAAAAAAATTGTTTCTTTTTAGTTATTCAATCATAGAAATGTGTCATATGTGATTTTTATTTTATATATTTTTATAAAATAGAGAATAAAAACATGATATTTTTTAATGAAGAAAAAAAAAACATATCTGATACAATTTCATAAATGAGGATTAAAAGGAGAAAATTTAATTACAGGAGCCTAAAAACGAAATTTGTTGTATTTCTAGAGACTGAAAATATATTCAATCTAATATTTTAATAATCAACCCATTTGTTTTTTGTAAATAATGTTCAATACTGTGATCAAACCACGCAAATTAAACGCCAAACGGAATGGCAACAAAAGACAACCCTGTATATCAATGGAGTACTTTAACATATTCGATATTTCATTAGTTGGAATTTACGTGCCAACTGGTACACCACTTCACGGTGACAATTCCAAAATGGTAATCCTTTTCGTATGAAAAGCCACTAATTAATCTGGATTTGCCATCGCCATGTTGATGATTTATTAGGTGGGTTGTGAATTAGTGATGCCTTTGTCGAAAGTGTGGGCTTTATGTCAACATAAAAGATAAATTAGAATTAAGCTATGGTTATTAAAAGATAATTTAATATCGTAGACAAGTGGAGGACAGAATCATTGTGCTTCCTTTGACACACGAAGCGAAAAGCTTTTGGTTAGTAAATTTTCCACTTCAAATTATGATTTTAAGAGTAGGTTTGGATGAAGTATTAAAAAAGGAAAAGTAATTTAAATAGGAATTTAAAATTTTTTAAGATAAAATTTAGTGTTTGGATATTTTATTTAAAAAATTTTAAAATTCCAAAAATTTTAAACAAAATTTCAGTTACTTAAAATTAAGAAATTCTAATTTATGTGTAAAAAGAGAGAATTTGGAAATTCTCTCAATCCCTCTTGACTCACACTTGCTTGATCCTCCCTCACATTTTCCCAATTAAATCTAACCCATTTTTTAAAAAACTCATCGTCACCTTCCTTTTTGTTTTCGTTGCTATGAAAGATTCTTCCAATTCAGAGAACGGTTCCTCTTCCATGAGATTCACGATGTTACCAGCAATTGACAAGTTTAGTATAAGAGTAGCATCGAGTAGAGTCATCGAAATTTCTTCGCCGGAGCATAGCACAAATGCACAGTGCTCGCAGCTCCATGCTTCCATGAGTTCCGTGAGGAACACCTTGTTCAGTGTGTGATTTGGAATGAGAAGAAGGTTCCTAAAGCCCGTTCTCAAAACCACGGATCTATGCTCCAGTGTGAGCAACTGCACGCGTAATTTTAAAAAATACAAACAAATAATTTTAAAAGTCTAAAAATTTTAAATGATGTATTTTAATTTCTTAAAATTTAAAATGCTCTATCCAAACAGATGGTAAAAGAATTAATTTGACAAATAATTAATTAGCAACATTTAATTTTGTCCAAATAATGTAAAATAATATAAAATAAAAAGAGAAAAGATAAAAGAAAAAATAAAATAAAATTTAAGTTAACAAAACATTTAATTATCGATTACTTAATTTCAATTTAAAGGTTGAATCCAAAAATGTATTTTCGCTCTCTTCATTTTGGGTTAATGACCCAAATTATTAAGGATAAATATAAGTTGGGGGCAGTGTGGGTCAATTTATTAGGTGGATAACTAAAATTCAAATTAGGCATAACATATCAAATAAGATCAATTTAAGTTCTTCATTCTTAGTTTTGACATGAATTGATTCAACTTATATAATTGTATTCGGGTCAAGTCGGATTGATTTAAGGTTATCTACAAAATGAAAAAAAAGGGAAACAAATTAAAGGGATTGAAAAAAAATGATCAAATCTATTAAAAATCAATATATCATTAGTACATCTTAAGGCTGAGAATGAACAAATCAAAATTAGTTGAAGACTCAATTTGATAATTTATTTTTTGAATTTGATTTACGAATCAAGTGAATAAACGTTATACCTAGTTAAATAAATGAGTTGGACTTGGGTTGTCTACAATTGGATCCATATATATAATTAACTTCATTGGATAATTAAATTTTGAATTAAGTTTTATTTTTCATGAAATAAATATATAAATAAAATATATAACATAATCAAAATATTGAATCGAATCGAACTAATGAGCTTAATTAAATTGTTCATGAGTTTTAATCGAATCGAATTGAGTTCAAGTTGAAAAAGAGTTCATATTGAACTAAAGTCAAGTTATGTGATAAATAAAATACTTATCATGTCTGATTTAGTTGAGTCGGATTCAATTTGATCTGACTTTACTCGTTTTCATACCGAAATATATCAAATATTAATCAATTACATATACTAATATCATTGTTATTGAAGACATGATAAATATGCTAGTTGTACAAATCATAAAGAAGTAGAGTATCGTTATGAAGAATACTAAGGTTTAACAACTATATAATCAATCAACTACCTTATTGAATGAGGAAATAATGGTATTTTAATTGAGATTAAAAAAGAGAAAACACAAATTAATATTGCATTAGTACGAGTAAAATTAGACTTAGATTCAATAATCAATATGTATAAACCTCTATTATACATATTTATTTTTCTTTCTTTTTTTACTATTTCTAGGTATTGGATATCATATTAGGTTTATCAAACTTTTTTTTTGTCCTAGATAAAAAATCACATGTATCCACCAAGCCAACTCATTGGGTAATAGACTAATATCACTCGCAACGTGTGGTTAAAACTTGTTCATTAGAATTTTACACATGATAGAAATCAAACATGAGTTCTTTCGTTAAATAAATCGTTTTCATTTATGTATATATTGACGTCTTACACCATATTGTATCAATCATTTTGGATTAAACATTTTCCATTTAAATGTAAACAACCTTTTTTATCAAATAAGAAAGAGAATTAGTCACTTATTCAGAAAATGCTCGAAAAAGATTAATCCGGCCGATATCAATTAGAAAAGACAAAATAAACACGAAGGCACCCTAAAATTAAAAAAGAAAAATTAAACAGGTACAGACATACAGTGCAGATGCATGGATCGTGCATTGTTGGGGTTATTGAATGCTTGGACCATAATAGCTAGCACACACTGTTTGATGCTAACAACTCACACGCATGTCTTCCTGTAGTGTGCTCCGGCCTACTTGCCACGGTACTCCCTTCAAAACGACTTAAACTGTAATTGTCCACTTTCCATAATCTCGTGCCAAAGTTACCCGTCACTGGGTCCCGTCGATAGGACTGTGTCCAAAATAAATTTTAATTTGCAACAATATATTTAAGATTGTGGGATCATTTTGGAAGCTTTGCATTACTCATGGGCAGAGCCAGTCCAACAAAAAATTAGTCCTAAAATATTTTTTTAATTTTTTTTACTTTAAATATGTTAGGTTTTTTATTAATATATGTGATTTTTTTGTTAATGTATAATATTTTTTTACTTTTTAAATATTAACAATGTATAATTTTTTGTTAGTAAACCTAAAACTTAAGCTTTAATTTAAGTGCTTTATCATTGGACTGGTCCTCCTCATTAATACGCATGACGTGAAGCATTAATTACACATTCACATAGAGAAGGCAACATGCATGATTAAGTGTATTTAGGTGAGCATATTTGTAAAATTGATTTAGAATAAAATTGGTTTTATGTAGAATTGATTTTGAAATGAAGAGATTTATGTTAAGAATATTTTTATTAAAAACAAGTTAGTAGGAAAATTTAGCAAAAAAATGATTCAATTAATGGAAAAGCTATTTAGTACATATTTGATTTCGTGTTTAATTTATTTGGATTTGAGTGAGGATGAGGCTACAATTTAGTAAAAAGAAAATTTGATTCAATCAAAAGTTACGTAACACACGTTATTTTATTCAATTGATGTGATTTTAATTTTATTTTGAAAGGCTGATGTGATTTTAATAATTAACGTGCATATTCAATGTGAAAACATACAGATTTCAGAACTAAATTTAGCTTAACTCAAAATCAACTTCTCAACATATATAGAGTTTAGTATTCAATATTTGTCTAAAATTATGTTAATTAGTTTTTAACGTGATTTTGAATCATCCAACGTAAATCCACACACACACACACATATATCCATGAAAAAGAAAAAGGTACACAAGGCCAATAGAGCTTCTTCATCAATTCTTTTTCTTTTATATATTACAGGTTTTCTTAATTTTCACATATTCTCTGGTAACATGATATTCTAGATCTCATTTTCTAAATGAATCTTTTAACGACTTAATTATATTTGTGACACAATGAATTGGATTAACCAATATACAGAAAACTAAATAATAATTGGCTAACTAATTAATTATCCATTACGTACTGCCTATTATCCTTTACATATCAGCTTCTCAATCTATTAATTTGCGATATATATTGTTCTTAACAATTAGTGGTAATCACGTGTAAATCTTGAGGGATTGATGAATCTATTATTGTAATGCCTTTAAATCTTGGATATATCTCAAGAATCTTTGATGTTGTATTGAATAATGACGATTAAGGTATATATCTCTCATATAACAGACAGTGCATTATATTATTAATTACAAATGTAGCATCATTAATTTGATTGATAGGATAGGTTCTTAGCGTCCTAGCTAGCTACTCTCTAAACTTTCTTTACCTGATTCATTAATTAAATTCCTTTTTCATCTTCTTGAATAAATTAAATTTAATTATAACTATTAATTACTTGACCTAATTCATATTAAAATGAGTTGATTGTATCAGTATAAACAATTTAAAGCAAGCCACCATATTATATGTACGTCATTGTAACAAATTAAGTACATTCTTATTTATAATTATATAAATTAAACTTTATATAACAACGCAAAGAGATTTTATTTGTGAAAAGTAATTTACGATATTAATCTAAAAAAGTGTCTTTAAATATAATTGGTTGGCAAAAATTAACTGTTTTAATTCTAAGGAGTTCTGTTTTAAAAAAAAAAAAACTCTAACGAGTTGGTTGATGAAGCAAGATAAAATTTTGTTGACAGATACAAATTCAAACCTAACACTTTTTTAGCATAGAAGCTTTCTTTGCCTTGAGCTCTACCATCCTTTTTTCCTAAATTAGTTATTTTTTTTTATACTTGGGGTGGTTACAAAAATACTACGACGCTACAAAGCGCTCGATAACAACTCCCCTAGCATTCTCTGCCAGAATCAAATGCAAAGGAGGAGAGAAAGTATCAACAACAGAAACCACAAAATTGACCCTATGACCCAAATTTGCCAGAAAATCAACTGCTCTATTGGCTTCCCTAAATTAGTTTTCTATACCCAGCCTAATTCTTTATATTTTCATTTTTGTTTTTAATGAAAGCTGCGCTAATGAGCTAGATGAAAGTAAAATAGGTGGCTTTTAGTTTGTTTATTAGAAAGCTAACCAAGTTGTCATGTGATGTTGTAGGGCGATCTGTGGGAGCTTAGTCCTACTAGCAATTAGCCAAATGCTATTAATTATTGCAATTAAAAGTTGAAAGCTAGAAAATACCACAATGAACACACACATATATATATGTATCCGTGAGATAAGAAAAATGACTATATCTGGATTTAGGTGCCACAAGTATGCAACCTAAGGGACTAGCTCTTTGGAAAAGAACCCCACAACTAAAACCCCATATAATACAACTTTAGGTTACATGAGATCTTTGTATACTATTTTATTTTTGGCCTATCTTTTGAGCTCATATATGTTGGAGACACTATAACCCCACTACAAATTTTGAAACATAACTTTACATTACCTTTGAAGTTTCACCATATGCTTTCCTGTCGGTCATCATTCGCTCGGAGAAAATATAAGCTTCCACCTAAGCTCAATTAAAGGAAAGAAAGAAAAAAAGAAAGAAAAAAAAATGTATCAGTAGTAATTATATTCCTCCACCCATGTCAAAGTTTGGAACACATGTGTACTTTAAAGAGAAAAGCTCTTTACACTTTGTTGATGGCTTAATGCCATTGTCGGCCATGATCCAACCACCCAAAAGAATTCCTTAGAAAAATAAATTCTTTTGGAGGTGTTAATGGGAAGTCCATTTAAATCAAGTCTATAAGATAATTAGGAAAAAATTATGGTCTTTGGGATTGGGAGCTTGATATTTAGGAGGAGGAATGATGAAAAATGCTAATTTACTATTCATTATATATTCTTGTTGAGTATAAAAAAAACTCATGTTGGCTAGTTTCAAACTTTCACCGACTTTTCTACCGATAGAACAAGCACAATTGGGCTATTTTTAAAAATAAATAATTGAGCTTAATGTTTTTGCTTTGTGTAGGTCTGCACGCACAAATTCATCACGTCTATTCGAAATATATAGGACAAAAATTCATGCATGTGTAGTCATCCACATTCTATGGTCTTTAGTGATGAACACAATATACATTTAATAAGATCTTATAAATAGAAAATTTGATTTCTTACTGCAGCTTGTTCATGTAGATAAACAGCAAAGAGCGCTGACTTTTTATTTATTTATTGTGGGTGAGTGGGGATTAGCATTTACATTAGTCGTATATATATAGCTTTGCTGTAAAAAAAAAAAATAGCAGTATATAGATTGGTACATGCAAGACTTCGATATGGTGACTTAAAGAGAAATTATTTTATATGACAAATCTCTACAATTTTTTATTTTTGCAATATAAAAAGAAAAGAGAGCAAAATATGAGATAAAATGATCGGGTGAAATGATAAATATATGAGAAAGAATATTAATTATAAGAATTTGTTATATTTGCATGAATAACAATATGCATGGCTCATGACTTAACATCATCATACATTAATTATATGATTACTCATGCTATTTTTATATTTTTGTAAGGCCTGCTTGCACACGGGTTGTTATCATTGAACCTTAACTCAAGTTTTTATTTTTCTTTCATAAAGTTAGCCCTAAGTTTTCATCATAATCAATTATGACCTTTGGATCAAATTATGTAGAAGGACCATTAATTTAGTGGGCCTAATTCTCTATCATTTTTGTCAGAAAAGGAAAGAATGACAGAACTCAGTTATTTTAGAATCATACTGATGATATGCATTTGTATGAGTGATGGTTGCATCCACCTGGAAGCCTGCATTTCATCATGGAGAAGATACAAACCAATTAAGGCTGCTTTATACGTTGCCATAGCACAGCCATAAATAGTTGAAGTTTTGATTTTCCATTTTGTATTGTGTTCAGCTTTCTTTTATTCTTCTGGGTTGAGTCTCTTTATTATACATTGTTGGTATTGATGGCATAAACAAATTTCAAGTATACTATCATTGCAAAGTCGTTGCGGAGATTGCAAATGGCGAGAGGCATAATGAGACTATATATAAGGAGATCAAATTATAGCATTCAATTAATAATTTTTTAAAATTCATGGTTGAATTAAAATTCTCTTCACATAAATCCACATAAAATCATGTATAAAATTTTATATTAATCCAATGACATTCAATTATTTATTACTTCATTCATATATTAAAATTGAAATACTATAAATTTTTTAAAATATATTAAAATATAAATCATTTGATATAATTCAATAATTTGATCGATAAAAAAATATATTTTATATCAAATTATTAAATAATATATATAATTATTCAACATATAATTGATATAATTTGATTAGTATATATATATATATTCATTTTTCTCTTTTTGATAATTATGAAAACTAGAAGTTTTGTACTGCATTATCATGAGAAGTTGTTGATCCGACAATAAGATGTTTTTAATAATAAGAGTATATGTCCTCCTTTAAAGCTAGCTATACGGACATGGAGTGGAAGCAAAGGAGGATAAGATAAGAATAAGGCTTTTTTTTTTTTTCTGATTTTTTTATTTTGTTATGAAAGGGTTTTGTACGCTGTATCCTACCTTTTGCTAGCTAGCTTCCATCTCATAAAATAGCTTTTTATGTTCAAATAATTTGGAAATCCTCTCACAAGTACGAGTGCTCAGCACCTATTTTTTGTTCAAACCATTTTAATTTGGTATACTGATTTTAAAAATAAAAAAATTGAACAAATTGTTTTTGTAAAAAAAAAAAAAAAATACTTTTTTATTGTTTATATTTGATTTAGTATTGTTTTCAGATTTTATATTTAAAACCGAACTAAACCATAAATTTTTTAAATTAATATTTGTTTTTATTTTACAGTCAAATAAAGTTTAAATTATTTTGACTTCTACTTTGTAATTTATATCAGGTTGTGATTTTTACTTGAATTTTTTTTATATTTGTTATATATTTTAGAAATGTTATTCCTTAACTGAGAAACTAGTCACTAAAAATTCATCTATTAGTTGAAAACTCTATTACCCTATTCTAATTAAGATTTTATTTATTCGTTAACTAAAAAAATAAAGAACTGTCCCTTAAAAATAAGATAAAAATCAAAATCGTGCAATTTACAATTAAACTGCAAAATTAGAGCAAATTAAATTGGTTTGAATTTGGTATTGTTGTCAAACTAATCCAAACTTTGCTGCAAGTTTTTTACAATCAAATCAGATGATTTTTTTTTTTAAAAAATAATCTCAAATCGAGCAGATGGAAACGCAAACGCTCCTACTTAAAATTACTCACAAGTGCATGTCCAGTGAGGACAATATTATTCGAGTCAAAAGTACATGATTGCCTATGGAAAATGGTTTTACTTCACTGTATCTTTTAAATCGTAACAGAACTCACAATGTTTTTAAGTGAGTGATTGCTAGTTGCTACTAAAAGAAAAAATCTATTTAATTTACTCAGATAGAAAGTCAAAATAGATTTCACGGATACTCACACAAAATATCATGGAGAGCCAAACTCTTTTTAATTATTTGGGGGTGGGGTGGGGGTCAGTTGGGAGTGGATCATAAGGGTAAGTAAATGTAATATTTTTTTGCTGAGTAAAATGCCAATAACAGGCGTATTTGCTAACTATTAAATTAGAGATTAAATTTGCTTATAATACGGGATCATAGATAATTTAAATTTTTTTTACACACAATTATTTATTTATTTTTAAAATAGATAATTTTCGACATATAAATATAACAAACCTTATACTATTGCATCAAAACTATGAGTTAAAATATATTTGAATTTTAAATTTAGTAAGAAAATATTCAAAAAGTTATAATTTTTTAATTGATATTTTAACGTGTGCAACGGGTATATATTAAATAATATGAAATATAATAAATTATATTCTCCTATATATTATAAATAACAGTTTAAACTACACATTACTTTTCATTTTAAAATATTACACTTTCTTCTTTTCATGTTTCTCCATTAGTATACCCTAAATTCCTACCGTAATAACAACTGAAAGCCATTTTAGAGTATTTACATATAGTAGGTGTTAATGCATATTTAATTACATTATGGTACTTTATGCAGAATAGACGCACATGATGATCATTTTAAAGAGCTTCTTTTTCTCTTTGTCGTTATTGATCATGGCTGGCTTATCTCATGGAAGCGGCACGGCCCAACAACAAATAGGATTGTTAAGGAAATACTATTCCAATAGATTAATTATGCATCATTCTTCTTCCCTAGGATGTCTAATAATTGAGATAATGGTATGAAAGAGAATTACACTCTTCAAATTGTGAATTCCAATTCTAACTTATAATACAGGACTATAGTGATAGATGTTGGTGGAAAAGGGAAGGGAATGGAAATTACTCCGTGAAATTGGCTTATTCAATCGTGAAGGAGGATAGTATTAGGAAATTTTGACAGAACACGGATTTTTTAAGTTGTTGTGGAACAAGTGTGTGCGTTTGAAAGTAAAGTTATTTGCTTGGAAAGATTTGTTGCAGAGAATACCAGGGAAAGATGAATTAGCTAGCAGAAGGAGTTGTTTCCCAAGCTGAGTAAATCTGCATCTGTTGTTTTAGTGCAGTGGGAATGAGTCAAGCATATTTTCTGAGTGAGGAGCTTCAATAAATATATAGAGAGAGAATTAATTAATGATTAAAGTGGATTGGAATTAATATAGCTGTGCTAGTCAACATGGATTGATCTTATAATCAGCAATTCCATGGATTAATTGAGAGACAAACAACAGATAGCAAGTTGCGGAATGTCAATGTGACTTGCAAAAATATAAGGGAGTTAGATGATTAAAAAAGAAAGAGAAAAAGAAAAAATTATGAGTTTGATTTTTTTAAGAAATATAAATATTTTAATTAATATTTATCGATAAAAAAAAATTGTGACTTGTTATACAGGTAGAGTTAACCCTTTATTTTAAAGATTCATAATCTGAGTGGAGCTAATTTAAACTAAGGTCGTGGTCTTGGGTTAAAATGTAACCATCCGAGATTTCAGTATCCCCATATGTATGCTGGCATGTGAATCTTCTACGTGTGTATTGCTAGCTTATAAATACATGTTCAAGCCATTATGACCACATCTTTTCGTTGATTTGGCCATTATAGTAATTACATGGAAGTCATCTTATATGCATCTCTACCGTTATTTGATGGTTAAAGAAAGAACAAATATTCTAATAAATAAGGGAGGAAAAAAAGATCTAGATTCAAATTTCTTCGGTTACTCTCTTGTTAATATTCTAACAAAAATTAATAACTAATATTTTTATATCCAAAAAATAATAATTATGCATCATCAGGTTTAGGTGTTTAGTGGGGGATGGTTATCTAAATTATTTTTGTATAGAAGGCATTTAGTTTTTCGTTTTCATAATGTGGAGGATATGTTTATGGTGCAACAGGAGAGGTTGGCTAGAAACATATTTAAGGTATCCACTTCTAATTTTGAGTATTCTCAATGATTTAATATATTATATATTTCTTTTCTTATATATATAAAAGAATATCTCATCTACTATCATGCTAGATATAGATGATTATATAAAAAATTCAAGCAGAATAAGAATTAAGATAAAGTTGTCTTAATTCATCCTATAAACATGCACCCTTAGAGGTTGGCTCACTGGGATCACAAGGATATAGTTTCCTTTACTTGGGGAGACTAGTCGTCACGTGGTTAATTATTGCAAGCACTTCAAATTTCCCTGAGTTCAATGCCCTAGCATCATCACCTTCACACTGGTAAACCATTCAAGTTGAAGACCTTAAAATTGCGAATTTACTTAATAAGACTTTGAAGTGAAAAAATTGTAATAAACCGTCTAATGAGGCTTCAAAATATACTACTACGTAGGAATATAAGGGAACAGTCCTAGAAATGTAATTTTGCATTTGATTAAAAAGATGAAATATTCAGATAGATTCGCTCAGTCCATCATTTATCATGTGGTGCTTGAGGAAACCAAGGTTGATGATTGATGTCAGAATCTTGCCGGAGACTTCCCAATGTGGTCGATAAGTATCATGAGATTTGGTTTCCAATTAACAACCTAATTCAAATAAAATTCAGTAGTTTTAATTAGGTAAATGTTAATAAATGTGTTTAAGATATTGATTAAGAAATTAAAAGAAGAATTATTTTATTAAAATATATAAAATTATGTTATTTATATTTTTTTTTACATTTTTCTATAATTTTTATAATAAATATTTTTTGATATTTTAAACTAATGTCCTAAAGACACTATAATTAATCAAACCCTTTTAATTAAAGTAATAGGATATTATAATTATTTTCTCCTTCTTAGTTGCAAATACTAATCAATGTATTTTAATTAAGTTCATAACTTTTTAAACAAATAACAAAACATAAAAATAAATACACCATACAACCTCAAACATATTTATTTATAGTATGTTTGAATAACAAACAAAAATCAATTTTACCTATCAAATTATTGTAATACCAAAAAAAATTAAATATAATTATTTATTATTTTATCTTCGTCATGAAAATATAATTGATTATTTATCTTCATGAAATTAATCTAAATACACTATTAAACTTATAAAAGGATCATTCATTCCTAAGTTCATCTTTGTAAAGGATAAATGAATGTAGAACACCGAAACTTGGGATCTTCATTGGTTTGCTCTCTTCATATCATGGTCACTACGTACGGATTTATGTGTTATATTTTCAGAAATGGATCTTGGGATTTTTTTTTGCGTCTAGATAACTTGATCAAAGTGACGTCATGGAACTTGTTTTCTATGAGATGAAGTGGTATCGTTAAGTTTTCAGATTGGTGAACAAATCCTCCAAGTTGTATTTAGATCAGATGTGTGGTTAGTTTGCATGTTCTTTAGTTGAACATACCGTAGGTTCATGTAAAGGATTCAGCAGTTTAGATAGAGTTTGGTTTAGGTACGTAGGTCAGCGTATTTCTTGTAATATTTTATTATAATTTTGCTTATGAAAAAATGTAGAACACCGAAGCGAACATACTAACATTTTAGTTTTTTTTAAATTATACATAAACTCTTTTTTAGTTATTAGCAAATTTATTAAATTCTGATAATTTTTTATTCCGTATATCATCGTGTGAGTAACTAGTATATCATGGATAGTAAACTGGCGCTAGTTTGCAGCCTTTTTTCTAAAACAGTAGTTCCAGGCTTTTAGTCTTTTCATTTTAGGTCCAAAGGCTTTCAATAACTAATTGTATTTGAGTGTTTCTTCATACACCATTCATTTTTTTTACTACACCATTTTAAATGGTGCATTTTCGAAATTACTCTTCGCTTTTTTTGCTACTTTTATACACGGATTCGTAAGAAACTTACGGATTCGTCAATCCGTAAGAAACTTACGGATTCAATCCGTAAGAAACTTACAAAATAATGGTGCATGTAGGTATCGAACTTGTGACCTTCAGGTTACTAACACGATGCTCCAACCAGCTGAACTAATAAACCAATTATGTTATAAATTAATTAATATTGATATATATATATATATATATATAACTAAATTTATTTAATTTAAAATAATTTATTATGTTAAAATTATATGTGTATTAAATATACATTAAAAAATTTAGTGTTATATGTATCAACATTAATTATTTTTTTAACATAATTGAGCTATTAATTTATAGTTTAATTTAATATTTTTTAATTTAAAATAATTTATTATGTTAAATTTTATAATAACATTATATGTTAAAATTATATGTTGAATTAATGCATGCATAAACATATGTAACAAAATTATATGCTAAAATTTTATAACAACATATAATTTTAACATAATAAATTATTTTAAATTAAAAAATATTAAATTAAACTATAAATTAATAGTTCAATTATGTTAAAAAAATAATTAATGTTGATACATATAACACTAAATTTTTTAATGTATATTTAATACACATATAATTTTAACATAATAAATTATTTTAAATTAAATAAATTTAGTGATATATATATATATATATATATAAATATTAATTAATTTATAACATAATTGGTTTATTAGCTTAGTTGGTTGGAGTATCGTGTTAGTAACTTGAAGGTCACAAGTTTGATACCTGCATGCACCATTATTTTCTAAAATATATTTTAACCTACGAAAAAAAAAAGTACGGATTGGATTTACGGATTGTCCAATCCGTATATATAAAAAAAAAATCTTACGGATTGGCGAATCCGTAAGATTCTTACAGATTGACAAATCCGCAAGTTTCTTACGGATCCGTGTACAAAAGCAGGTGTACAAAAGTAGTAAAAAAATGAAGAGCAATTTTGGAAATACACCATTTAAAATGATATAGTAGAAAAAATGAATGGTGTATGAAGAAACACTCTCAAACTTTTAGGCTAATGCAGTTTTGAAGTAAGCCGTAGCCCATAGTTCTCCGGTCCTTGTCAACGAGTAATTTGGGCTTGTCTTCTGACCTTTACTAGGGGAGTTGCTATTTGCCCACTCCATTTACTATTGACCCATACTAAGAGGATGATCCTTTTTCATTCTCAAAATACCCTTACCACAGAATCATGGTTTCATTGCAGGTCATGCACAACAACAAATCTCCACATTGACATGAACTCCATAATGCAATGAAGAAACCACAAACTCTAACTCTCTAACAACAAGTGAACCATCTCTTCCGCTTCCACACAAAAGCTCCAAAGAGTTAAACTTAACAACCAACGCCAATTGATAGAGAATGAGTGATGACAGAGAATAAGTGACAATAGCAGTATCACCCAAAACTGTAGAACCATGTAGAACATAGAATCTCCCTTTGCTAATCTCCAAGACTCCACCTTCACCAGTGTACTTGTACCTTTTGAATCAAGAGTACACAAAGAGATGAGATTCTTTTTCACATCAAGAACATGCATAACATCCCCGAGTGTACGAATAACTCCATCAAACATCTTAATTTGGTTTGTTCCAATACCAGCTATCATGCACGATCCATTATTACCCATAACCACAGTACCTTTGGGCACTGATTCATATGTTGAGAACCAATCCCGATTAGGAGTCACATGAAACATACAACTAGAGTCTAGAATCCATTCATCACCGAATCTGGTATCGCCATCAAAAGCAATTAATATGTCTCCATCAATATGATTTGTCTCCACAATATTAGCTTCACATAATCTAGGTCACTAAAGTGGGCCCTATCAATAATTTATTGTGTCTATTACAACGTAGCCCACAAACACCAAAAGCCCAAAGTACAACTCAAACTTAAAGAGTGTTATTGAACCCCCAAAAGAGAGAGGAAGCAAAGTGCAACCACATAAGAATGGACAACCCAGAAGAAAGCAAGCCACCAAGGTAGAGGTACTCCCTACGCCTTGTAACTAAAGTTGCCCTAGAAAAACAAGCAAAAGCAAAAGAAGTTGACACACAAATGTGCTAACAATAAGACTAGGATCAATGGCAACAGCCAAATCAATCAGAGGTCCAATGGAAGCGCCCTGGAACAAGGCCAAAGCCATCCACAGACACAACCTAGCTCTTTTGAAAGGGCGTGTAGATAAATAGCAACCAAACCATGCTTCAAATGGAAGCCATCGTAGTGAGAAAACCCCCAATGTTCCACAAAACATGAAGAAAGGCTTCCATTTTAACCTGCCATAGCAAAAATTTGGTGCTACGATCCAAAAATAGAATATCGTATTTCATGGTTGCCATTAGTCAAATAAAAACAAAGCTTTGATACCACTTATTACAAAATAATGGCAAATAGAAAACAAGAAATACGAAAATAATGAACACTAAGAATTTATGCGGAAACCCTAGACCGAAAAACATCATGAGTTGGGGAGAGAAATTCACTATCATCTCCATTGTGTTATAAGAGTGTTGCAAAATATATAAAATGTAATAAAATCAGAGGAAGTAATTAGTATATCAATCATAAGAGATATTTGATATACTAATGGTACCTTTTAATTAAATTCTGACATTATTTTAAAATAAACCCAATAAGATATATTTAATGTCGATTACACAATATGCCAATTAACATTATTTTAATATAATGAATATGTTGTCTTATACATAGTGTTTTGAAAACTTGACCAATCAGCCGATCAGATTGGAAAACTAGTAAATTAGTTAAGTGCATGTCTAGTTCAAATAAATCACACAACCAACCTGAAGATAAATCTATGAAAAAGAATCGGCAAGAGAACTGGCCTGGTTCACAATGAGTACAAAATGATTTGTACAATACCTTTTTCAATTTCTTTATTTTTGCAATTTTTATCTTAAAAAATGAAAAGTCATTATTTAACTTATAGTATTTACATTTTATTTATTTATTCTAAATAATGGTAAACTTGTTATGGTAAACTTGTTATTATATATATTATTGAAACTTAGACTTAAGTATGATATATTTGATTGAACTTTCGCGTGTACTTTGAATATTAAGAACCTATAAAATTATATATTATTTTCAGATAAAATAAATAACCAAATTTATGGAAGAACCTTTTATGTTTTTGGAATCAAATATTATTGAATAGCTTATACTTACTCTGTCCTTAATTATGCGATCTTTTTTAAAAAAACTTATTTATCCTTTTTTATAAGATTTTTTTATTTCTTAATGTATTAATTTTTTTATATATTCTTATTTAATTATTTTCTATATAAATATTAATGAAAAATAATTAAGTAATAGAGAGATAAGAAAATAGTAATTTTAGAATAATAATACAATTAATTAATAAATTCAATGTGATTAATTAAATTAATAATTTTTTAAGAGACATAAATTAATTAAAAATATCTTATAATTAGTGACCAATGAAGTATTATAGCATATCCGAAGGAATCGCTGTCATTATGTGTATGTTTTACTAGAACATGAAACAACTGAGTGCATTTCTTTCTCTATTTCCCTCTTCGAGATGAAATCCACAAAACGAAGTCGTACTTAATTTCTGCACGATCTCAAAAGAGAGCAAACACGGACATGCATAAAAATATACTGCCAGTACTTACATTAAATATCATCGATCATATTATACCATGCATTGCATATTGAAACGAAATTTCACTCTTTTAAAGTGCGCAGAATATAGCATTACAAAATTAATAATTTCCTATTACGTACAAGTATTTTATATTCTAAAAAACTGATGATTATAATCACTCCGCACTTAATTTCCGTATTTTAAAATAGCCAAGTTCCTATAAGATAATCTCTAACTTCTCTATATTCCGAATCCCAGGAACCCACCTACATATATAAGCGGTGCTTGCTTATATGCAGAGAATTTTACTTTATTTATTTTTCTTGTCTCCTTCGTTATCCTCAGCACTGGTGCTTTATAAACAAACCTAATCCTAGGTATAGCAAGCTAAGGGTTAGGGTTAAAATTAAGATCATACTGAGGAGGGGCTCATACCAAACATAACACATCAACCTTTTCAAGTGTTTCATTTCGAGGCGACACGAGCACTTTCCCGGCATTTCCTCCCATCTCTTGGAAATTCTCAAAATTTTCTCTGGATCCTCGTGAGCTCCGTTGTCCACAAATGCCCTCCAACCCTTCATGCAATTACCCTCATGTCCTCCTTCTTCAAACCATCAAAACTTGTTACTGTGGTTTTTTCTCCCCTCACAAATGAATGACTCTAATTCAACTTGATTAGAGTCTACTAAATATATGAGTATAGTTTTTTTATTTATAAAAATCAACAAATTTAGTATATATATCAATTTGTGATTGGTGATCAGATGATGGAATAAAAATCCTTGATGTATATTGTTTTCTCACTAAATAATTATAATAAAAATCATAGTGAATAACATATATAATTATAATAGTAAATATGACATTTAATAGTATAATTATAATAAAAATCAACAAATTTATCTTATTTGTTAATAAAAACCATAGAGTACTACTACTATTTTCTCACTAGATAAAGTACTGAAATGTATGGCTAATTAATTGGGTTACTGTTAATCTTTGAGTTTTGAAATCAAATAAATTTGTTACTCAAATTAATGAAGGATACATAAGTAAGGTGGTTATGATAATAGTAATAATGAAGGGATAGTTTGGGGGTAGGGTGGTGAGAGCGCGGTCAAAGTTCTTTACTATTCAATTCGTGTTTTTTAGTGCAGGCATGCAAACCGGATAATTGGCTGGTTTGGCTGCAAAGTTTGAAAGTGAAAGGCCGAAGACAAAGAGAACCCTAAGCAGGAAGGGAAAACGGACACGTGTCAGTCACATTCCCCTGACTCTGAATTTGGCCCTAGAATCTGAAACGGCGTGACAAGCTGACTAATTTTGTGTTGACTGCGTATGGCCGGTGGCGAATCAGCACCAAAGGCACCCACCATGCACCCCTTCCTTCCTTCCCTTCAATTCGCTAAACTCTATTTATTCCCTTCGTCTTCCACATTTTCCAAGAAAAAAAATAAAATCAAAAACACTTCACACACAGTGAGATTAGTAAACAGATTCCTCATCAATATGAATGCATGCACTTTGTTTTCTTCTTTTTAGTTCCATTTTCATTTCTACTATCCCCCTTTTGTTTTTTGTGCTTCAGACTTGTGTTTTTCGCCTTCTTGCATGCATAAGTTTTAAGGAAATGCTTAATTTAGGTATATGGACCAAAAGGGTTTTCACGCAAGGACTAGTTCTAGTTTTAGTTTTTAGTTGTTGAGGTATAAAAATTGTAACTGCGAGAGACGTGGGGTTTTGCTCCCTTATTGTGTGCACTTCGGTCAAAATAACCTATTGTTTATGTGCAAGAATTTGGCGGGAACAGTGCATCATCAACATTAGCAGGTATTTGGAATTGTTTATTAATTAATGTTATATATAGTAATCTATTTTTTAGTTTAGATTCTTCTAATTGATCTCATGGCTAGCTAGTAAGTTATTATATATGAGATTGTCTGGTCCAAGGTTTCTAATTACTAACCACTTTATTCGTAAAATTTCGCACTTCTCAATTTTGTAGAAATTAAAATTAAGTTTTGTGAATATAGATACTAACATGCATGGATTCCCTCACTCTTGCACTGAGTATCTGATTAGTGTTTATACTCTGAATATTGTTATTCAATTATGTAATCGTTCTTTTCTATAAATATATAGCTGCGCTTAATTTTAATCTTCTCTCTCCATTTGCTCAACAAAAAAAATTAAAATTGTAGGATATATGCATAAAAAAAATGTGATATAGGTATGGTGTAGTCGTTCTTATAGTTATGGTGTAGTGGTTCTTGCATGAGATGTCTACAGGTACAAACCACCATTCAAATAAAATAAGAAAGTTTATTCATACATTTTTTAGTCTAAAGTTTATTTATACATGTTAAAACACATGCTGAAACTATTTTAATATCACCTTCTGCTTTTGCTTTTCTACACTTGTACCTGATACAAGCACTTGGTTATATATAGTCATCTTGATTACAGCACTAAAAATTCATAAATCATAATCCAGAATCTCTACCTTTTATTTTGTATATTTATAAATCACAAGTACTAGTAGTTCACGTATCTGTACATTATCATTCTATAATTGTAATTTCATCCCTCTCAACATATATTATGGTATGCAATAGTATATATGTAATGTTAATGATATTAAAACTATTGTTTGTGCTTATAATTGCACTGAACATTTTAACGTTGTGCTTAAGTTACCAAATACTTATGTTCATAAAAGATGTGCGTGTGCGTGTGTTGTGCTGTAATTGCGGTATATTACGAGATCCAAGCTTTGCCTAGCTAGTAACTTAATTTATTCCCTATCTCTAGTAGTTGTAATATACTATAAATTATAGAGTTATAGCTTAGACATTCCATAAAATATGAAATTTGTGCCATGTTCAGTAATCATTTCATTCGGATACGAGAAGATGCATTAGGACTAACATAGAATGCTAAGTGCGGGCAACTTAAGCCACTGTGCATAGATGATGGTTTGCTGTGGATCTTTTTTCATTTGTTTATATCCTAGAAATAGACCTTTTAGGATGAACCTTAATCAAAGGAGAATACTAGCTTCTGGTGTTAGGAAGGGCACAACCCTGCAGATACATAATAACATTTGTTTAATTTAATTTAGTTTAAACTATAATTTCAAGCTAGTGGCCTTTTGACGGGTGAGGAAATCGAGTAGGTGGTCAACAGATTTTTACTTGGGGGAACAAACGAAACCCTTTAAATTATATTTCTTAATTGCAGCTCAATTGAATCACTTTAATTAAATAATTATAAATATGCAATACAGCTTGGTCTCATTTTGAACAAAAAGTAATTCTTACTCTTTCATTCAGTACTTTTAATTTTTAATATGTCGGATTTTCACCATATAATATTGCATGACCGTACTCATGCATCTTTAACACATGCACGACTCGGGGATCCATAGATTGGTTTTTCTCTGTTACTAATTTATAGTAAACTATATACCAAATTCGAGAGAGTTTCTCTACGATGGACTTGATGAGTTTTACCTAATATATTTAATCTCATATTTCAGTTCTTTATTATACTTAGTTTCACTCATTATAGTGTAGTATATGTATTTATGTGGCTGGTATACACAAAGAGAGAGAGAGAGAGGGAGAGAGAGAGAGGTCGGTAGTCTAACTTTACGTATAGTCGTTGATTTTGAGACCGAGAGATGATTTGTAGTGTGTGGGAATGCTGGGCTTTTGGGAGTCATTGTTTTCACAGAACGAGGACGAGAGTTCCAATAAACCAAGTGGATAGAGAGAGAGAGAAAGTGTAGTATGAGATTGTATTTTTTCCAGTTAGAATGGTGGTAATGTCTCTGGTCAAAGACTGAAGGGATTTGAAGGATAATAGTTTAATAACACATTCGTGTCCCTAATAATATCTTACTACATACATAGATATTAATTATTTAATAATCATTGTAGCCAGATTTTAACTTTGTTTTCTAGTGTTGGAAACTGGTGGAAGGAGTCAGAGTCTACAAAATCAACCTTAGCTAAGGGGGTGCAACAGTCACACATCATTTTAACTATTTAGTTTTAAAACTACATTAATATACATAGTAGGACAGAGAAGATGGAAGAAGGAGAGGGGAAGCTCTTTAAATATTGTTAAAATGTTCCTTTGTTAGCCCTTTCTTCTCCCCCTTTGTCTCAAGTTTGGAAGTTGAAAAGGGTGGGAGAGATACAAAGTGTTCATTGATTTAAACCCTTGGTAAACCTATATCTGTTCTTTGGCCATCTCTTATTTTCTTTCCCATCTTTGTTTTCCCTTGCAAAATATTCATACTTTAGTTTATATCTATCTGCTTCTTTAATGTATTAATTAGATACACAGGTGGTTTTTGATTTTGTGAAAGGTAAAGCAAGCAAATAAGGGCTCAATGAATAACAACTGGCTTTCATTCCCTCTTTCTCCTACTCATTCTTCCTTACCAGCTCATGATCTTCAAGCAACTCAGTATCATCAATTTTCCCTTGGGTTAGTGAACGAGAACATGGATAACCCTTTCCAAAATCATGGTAACTTCCTCTCTTTTCTCCTTTCTCTCATTCCATATTAATTTGGCTGCTAATTTTATTTTTATTTGTATTTTTTTTTTACCTATTTTGGGTGTTAAATTATTTAATAATTCAACAGATTGGAATCTGATTAACACCCATAGTAGCAACGAAATTCCAAAAGTGGCTGATTTTCTTGGAGTGAGCAAGTCTGAAAATCAGTCAGACCTTGCTGCCTTAAACGAAATTCAGTCAAATGATTCAGATTATCTGTTCACAAACAACAGTCTGGTGCCTATACCAAACCCTGTGGTGGACACACCTAGCAATGAGTATCAAGAAAATGCTAATAGTAATTTGCAATCATTGACATTGTCCATGGGAAGTGGTAAGGATTCAACATGTGAAACCAGTGTTGAAAATAGCACAAACACTACTGTTGAAGCTGCACCTAGAAGAACTTTGGATACATTCGGGCAGAGAACATCCATATATCGTGGAGTAACTCGGTTGGATAGACATTCTATGCTTCACTGAATCGGTTTTTATTTGCATGGTCTAATTTGTTGTTTTTATTTTTGCTCTAATTATGCAAATTATATGAAAATATATAGACATAGATGGACTGGAAGGTATGAAGCTCATCTTTGGGATAATAGCTGTAGAAGGGAAGGCCAATCAAGGAAAGGACGCCAAGGTGATTAAACTTCAAATTAATTACTTTTAGAGTTTTATTCCCTTTTTTCTTTGAATTTGTTAAGTTAATTTTATTAATTGGGAGTTTTATTAACACATTTCTCTTAATGTTTTGCTTATGTACATATTTCTTCTCAACTTTCCTTCAGTTTATTTGGGTAAGTGTCTCAGTTTATTTTCCAACCCCTTTTCATTTAATTATGCTCCTGGAGATGTAAGATAAGATTACAAAACGTATTGTTTCTTTTGTTTTGTAATTGCAGGTGGATATGATAAAGAAGAGAAAGCAGCTAGGGCTTATGATTTAGCTGCACTGAAGTATTGGGGGACATCCACCACTACCAACTTTCCAGTAAGTTTTTTATGACTCTACTTTTTCAATGCTTCTCAGACACTGGTTCAAAGGAAAGCTATATTCATTTCATTTTGTTTTACAGATTAGCAACTATGAGAAGGAATTGGATGAAATGAAACATATGACGAGACAAGAATTTGTTGCCGCCATTAGAAGGTGATTAATGAAGAGATACATGCATAACGCATATATACATGGTCATTAATATATATAGTGCAATAATTGTCAGATTAAGGAGTGAATTTTAGGGTATGCAAACATTAAGGCTGCATTTGTATAAGCTTTAATCTTTAATTATTTAATAAACTTTGATTGCTAGAGAACTTAATTATTGCTCACTTGAATGTAATACTTTTTGAAATAAGTTGGAGCTTATTTTGATAAGTTTCTACTTAGTACACTTCAATAAGTTTTCTAGATCACTTTCAAATGTTTGTTAAACATATTGTGGTGATGATTTGCAGGAAAAGCAGTGGTTTCTCCAGGGGTGCATCAATGTATCGTGGAGTTACAAGGTATCAAATGGGACAACAATGCTTTCTTCTTTTTCTTTCTCTCATCCCATGCATTGTCTTCTTTGCTTTCTACACTTTCTCTTAGCAAAATATTATTGATTAGGCATCACCAACACGGAAGATGGCAAGCAAGGATTGGCAGAGTTGCAGGAAACAAAGATCTTTACTTGGGAACTTTCAGTAAGACATACATTTAATAATCAGATGCAAAGAATGTTACACTAAAATAGAACTTCAAATTAACCATTTATTGTTTGTAAGAAAAAATATCTGTTAACAGAACTGAATCCCTTAAATAGACTTCAGTATCTTCAATTATTAGTCCTTGACTCGGATAATATCTTGAGTTCATACAAAAAAATTAGAAAAGTAAACCAACACAAATATTTTGATAATGTGAACAACACAAAATCTCATTGCAGGTACTGAGGAAGAGGCTGCAGAAGCATACGACATAGCAGCGATAAAGTTCAGAGGTCTCAACGCTGTCACAAACTTTGACATGAGCCGCTACGACGTGAAAGCCATTCTTGAAAGCAACACTCTCCCAATAGGAGGAGGCGCTGCAAAGCGTCTGAAAGAAGCTCAAGCTCTCGAATCTTCGAGAAAACGCGAAGAGATGATTGCACTAGGCTCATCTTCCACGTTCCAATACGGAACCTCAGCAAGCTCTTCTAGGCTTCACGCTTACCCTCTAATGCAGCACCACCACCAGTTCGAGCAACCTCAACCTCTGCTAACTCTTCAAAACCACGACATAAGTTCTCACTTCTCTCACCAGCAAGACCCTTTGCATCATCAGGGTTACATCCAAACGCAGCTTCAGTTGCACCAGCAGAGTGGCGCTTCTTCTTATAGCTTTCAGAATAATGCTCAGTTCTACAATGGTTACCTTCAGAACCACCCTGCATTGTTTCAGGAAATGATGAACATGGGGTCTTCTTCTTCCTCCTCATCTGTGTTGGAGAATAATAATACTAACAATAATAATAATAATAATAATAATAATGTTGGTGGGTTTGTGGGAAGTGGGTTTGGTATGGCTTCGAATGCAACGACGGGTAACACGGTGGGGACAGCGGAGGAGCTAGGCCTGGTGAAGGTGGACTATGATATGCCGGCTGGAGGTTACGGTGGCTGGTCGGCGGCGGCGGCGGACTCCATGCAGACGTCAAATGGTGGGGTGTTCACAATGTGGAATGATTAAGGAAGGGAAGCTAGTTCTAGTATGGGACAACGTACTAGTTAGTTGCCATACAATTTTGTTATGCATTTTTTTTTTGTCTTTGGGTTTTTAATATTCTTGCAATTGGAAAAGAAAAATAGGTGCTGATTTTCTGTGAGACATTGATCACAAAGGAAGTGAGCAAAGACCATATATCTATTATATATTTATGTCTCTCTTATTATGCCGAATGTTTGTGAGACTTTTGGTTGATGTAGGAGCTGATTAATTGATTCATGCTATGATTAGATTAATTAACTAAGAACTAGAAACTTCTTTTCTCAACTTTTTGACAAATCTTATAATCGTAAGTGATAAAAAGTTAAGATGAGTGACGTGACAGACATTTTCTTTTTAAAATATTATAAAAGATGCTGCGATAATTTATTATATCTATGTTATTAGCAGTGGCGGAGCCACTTTAGATTTGCAGTTATATTGAAGAATGAATTTTTTTTAATAATTATATATATTTATATAATTAATTATGATTAAAAATAAAATTTAGCATTACCTAAAAAATAAAATTTGATACTACTTAAAATTTAACATCATCTAAAATTACAAGCTGGCTCTGCCATTGGTTATTAGTGTTAACTTAGAACAAAGGTAGAGTTTTTAAAAAATTGTAATAAGCGACAATAAATATCTATGTTTTCGTTTCAGTATTTCACTTGATGTTTTTTATACGTATAAAAAGAAAAAAGGTATAAAAATTATGAGTTTATAACATGTAAAGCTGTAGGATGTTAACATTTAGAATTATATTTTAGTAGCAAGTGATTTTTTTATACATAAATTAGTTGTGTATAACAGATAATATAGAATTAAAATTTATAATAAATAAATACTTCTAAATATTATTTAAAAATTGTAATGAATAAAGTTTTTGAACATATAAATTTATATGTTATGCTTATAATAAATAATTTATATTGCGATATATTATTTTCTTTATTAATAATTTTTATAAAAAATATTAAAATTCAAGTTAGAATTAAAGTTAATAAAAATGATATATTAAAAACAATAAGTTAATTAAGTTAGGTCCTTAAGTAAATATTTAAAACATAAGATGATATATCATATATTATATGATGGTAGTATATTTAGATTTTAAAGATTAAATATATATATTTGAAATTCATTTTTGATAATTAGTTAGATCTTGTTATAGTGTTCAGTTAATATTAAAAATTTCTAACGATAATTGATGTGGGTAATGGTTGTTAATGTTAGCAAGTGTTGTGGGTAATGGTTGTTAATGTTTGCAAGTACCATTGTTGCGGATCCAGCAAGTGTACTGATCGTTCCAAATAATAAAGTGATAAGAAAAGTATCATCTTCACGAGGATTGAGGTACCAAATTCATTGTAACTATTATCTTTAATTTGGATGAATAATTATTAATAGGAATGCGTGTTTGTATCAGGATGAAAAGAAATTAAAATAACAGAATTACGAATTAATAAGAATCCAAAAGCAATATTAATTAGGTTTTATGAATTGATGAGAATTAATTGTAGTTAGAGCACATATACTTTTTGATCCCAACCCTCTTTACTCGAATTGATTACTACATTCAATTATTCTAGTTATTCAGATAATGTATCGTTATGTTGAAAATGGTTAAACCCTAATTCCTTAGTGATTTTAACCCTTTAACCCAAGCAAAAACCCTAATCCCTTAGTGATCTTTCTTAAGTTAAGCATTAAGATGATCATTAATGAATCTGCAATCATACATCTTTATCCCTAGGTAATATACCAATTGTTATTTTATCGCGATCAGAAATTAAAGTCTCAATATTCCTATTGTAAACCCTAACCCTCAGAACTTCATTAGAACGATCAAGCCTAACAAAGATGTATTCAATTACCACAAGATAAAATAAAATAATTTAGCATAAAAGAATCATAGAATCAATCAATTACAAAGGAGTTCACATTAGGTTTATGGTCCTAACCACAATAAGAAACTAGCCAAGCCTATTCATACTTGGCTTCAAGAGCATAAATACAATGTATCTAGACAAAGAAATAACAGAATAAGAAGAAGAGGTAAAAACCCTTCAATCTTGATTTCTCTTCCTTGACCTAGGTTTCTTCAATCTCCCAATGCTTTCTCCTTGATTTCTTATCTTCTTCTCCAATATAGGCTGTTGTCTCTGCAGTGTGTGTTCCTCTCTTTTTTTTTCTTCTAAGCCTCCATTTATAATTAGGTCATCAAATCTATCCAAAATTCCCCAAACTCGTGCAATAGAAAGCTTTATCTTGAAGTCACGTGTTGCTGGAGCCAATGGCGCCACATCTCACACCAATCGCGTGAGGTGACAGTAAAAAAATGCTCATCTTTAAGTTACTGGCGCGGATAGCGTGAGACCTGGCGTGGATAGCGTGAGCTGGCAGTGAGATTCTCCTTGGTTTTGCTTTATGGCGCGAATGGCGTCAAACACCATGCCAATAGCGTGGAACTCTAGAGAAATTTCTTCATCTTATTTCCTTTGAATTCCTACTATAAAATTGCACAAAATGAGATATAATGTGCTTGAACATAAAATTAATCAAAATATCCACAATTGAGGTTAAATAATGTTCAATTATTATCGATTCTTGCTTCTTTTAGCTTGAAAAACATTATATGTTAGACGCATATTAACCACATCAACAAAAAAAAAGTCATGTCACAAGTGTCATGTTCCCCATGATTAAAAACAAAAAAAATACAAAAACTAAAAGCAAAAATAATATATATATATATATATATATATATATATATATATATATATATAAACTAAAAAAAATGGCTTTTGCATGGGAAAAAAAAGTATTTAAGTCTTACATTAAGACTTGATCTAACATGATTAAAGGTCTAGCTAACCTTAAAGTCTACTTATGTAGCTAGTTGTATCGAATGATCTAATCCTTGACAAACTCTATGATAAAGTAAGTTAAGCTTTGATAATGACCATGTCAAACCTAAAATATGATCCATGACAAATAGACAAACTTTAACCTTGAATTTTTCAAACAATACCTATTTAAGCCAAGTGTGACTTGATGAAAGACTATATAGTCTTGGCGTTATGATTTTTTTTGTGATAGTCACAAGTGATGGTATGACTTTGGTTTAGCGATGGTACAATGTATTAGCTCTACGGTGAGAATTTGGAGAAACAAAAAATCATAACGCTACTGTCAAAGAACCTTCAAATTGGGTGGGTCGTGTAAGTAGGCTTTTAGGCCAAGTCAAAATTTCAAAATAGTTTTCCATTATTGTTACAATCGTGATCCAACACTGTGGTTTTGTTAAACATGTCCTGATTATGTTTATGTAAAACCTTTTAGAATAGACTGAACTTCAAATATGACAAACAAAACTTGAAAATTTACCTTAACAAGAAAATAGGTCAAGATGAACTTTTGTAATTTTGCATCAAGATAACTCAAGCCTATGAAAGTCTATCTTATTTTCACCTCTAAATACTTCTTTCATATTAAATTTTTATATGGATCTATTGCATTTAAGGATTTATTTTAGATTAATATTTAAGATTTAAATCTTTTTCATCTTATAAAAATGTTACTATTTTGCTTTCAATTCTTGTAAAAAAAATTGTTTTTGTTTTTAGTCTTTTTGTAAAAAAAAATTTATTTTTTAGTCTTTATAAAAAATTTGTCCATGCTAATGTGACACTCATGACATGATATTTTTTTTTACTAACTGGCTAAGCTACTGTTAGAAATGTTTAACACAAGAACCAATGACAAAAAAATAACAAATTTCATGAATCTTTTAAAAAAAATACAAGGACTAAAATAACAATAAAAAAGAGTAAATTATTAAGACCAAAAGTATATTTGTCATTGTTTAATTTTTTATAAAAAAGTTTCATTATCATTTTTCCACTTGTTTACTATCTTCTACTCTTTAATACTTATATCAATTAAATCTCTCATTGTATCTTCTCTTCCCACTTTCCATCCTAAAACGTGAAAAGTTTTTTTTCTCTTTATTTTAAAAAGAAAACCAAAAGACAAATATTTAAGCCATAGTTTAATTGATTTGATGATTTTATTCATCTATTTGACATCATAATTTTGTATCCACTTTACTCCAATTGTTATTTCTCCCAATTGCCTTTAGCTCTTCCTCCATGGTAGCCTTCTATTCAGGCATCTTCAATTGATTGAAGCTCACTGGTTCAAGTTTTGCTAACAAAGCTACATGCACCATGTCATCAGCCATAACCAGAGGCGGACAGAAGTAGAGGAGAAAGGGGGCAAGTGCCCACCCTTGAATTTGCGGGTGAAATTACCTATATGCCTTTCTTTTTATATTTTCCCAAAATACCCTAGGTCACAAAATATTAGCCCATTTTTTCGATTCCCCTTCTCTTCTCTGTTCTCTCGCTTCACGCTCGCCCTGGCCCCTGCTGCAGCCTTCTCGCGTGACTTGCATCCTCCGACGAACAACGTCCACGACTGACAACTCCGATGCTCCGCCTGCTGCCTGCGACTCCACTCCGCCTCTGTGGCTTCTCTCCTTGATTATTTTTCTAAGTTTGCCACTAGTGCCCCCCTTGATTATTTTTCTGGATCCGCCACTAGTCATAACTCAAGGTTTCCTTTAATTACAATGTTGTTGAGAGAAACTTCATAGTCAACTAATATTTGTGATGCTTCTTGGACCATCTGTGATCGGTGTGTGTCAGACAGAGTAGGTTCAAACGAAGTTGGTAGGGTCTGACTAGACAATACAAAATCAGATGATATGTACTCAAATGATACATTCAAATACTCAGAAGCACACACTTTCCTATTATTGGTAGTATCCTCAGGTAATTTACCTCCAGCATCAGTTCTAATCATTTTAACTGTTTTGCCACTTTGTCCTTCCATCGTTTACTTGAATATCTTGAACACATCAGGCACATTTCTTTTTCCCTTTTATCAAGTATACTCACTATTTTCTATTTTAATCATCAATGAAGCTAATGAAATAGTTATTACCTTCAAGAAAAGCATCTTCAATTGGATCACACACATTAAAGTATAGATCTCCGTAGGTTCTTTAGATCTTGGTGGGATGTGTGGTTTGAAGGAATTTCTTAGTTGTTTGCATAGAAGACAACCTCCATCTAGTTTTAGTAGTTTTGTGGCAGGCAAACCATGCATCTACCGTATCTTCAGTCTCCAATCTACTAAGGCTTCTGAAATTCACATGCCTAAAAATAATAATGCCAAACTCAATTCTGGTCATTAAAGGCAGCAAACAAACATGGATGCTTTACAATCTGGATTCCAGTCTTGAAAATCCTATTCTTGGATAAATGAGCCTTCAAAATCAACTTCTTTTACTACCATAGACCCTTAACAAATTTTATTCCATTCTAAAAGAATATTCCTTCTCCAATAATTGTTCAAGACTGTACATGTTGGCCTTCATATTATTAGGCACATAAAGGACATATGTAATAAAAGAATGCTTACCATGCTTCTTCCTTTGAATCAAATTTCTTCTAATTCCTTCCATTAGTAGCAACTCATATTGACGCCTTTATGGTTTGCAGTCTAACCTTTAACTTGTCCACACCTATGTAACATTTATTAACATGCATCCTTTGCAGTGGACACAAACATAATCTTCTCAAAGTTTGTTGAATTCACACATTGATGAATGATATACATTGCCTTACAATCCTTTTTATTTGGTTTCACTTCATGATATGATGCCATCTGCACCTTAGTAGAACCAAGAAAATATAAGGTGGGTTAGGCCGTTAAAGAAGAAGAAAAGGGAGGAAAGGTCATGGGTTCGATCCTCTTGCTAACAAAAAAACTAACAATTAACAATTAGCATTTATCAATAAAAAAAATCTTAGTAGTACCAAATCCAAGTTCTTTATAACTATTTACAATGTGGATGATTTTTGGAAAGTCGTGAAAGATCACCTTCATTTGAATGCACCACTTATCATAATTCTTCCTGTCGAGAATTAAAAGGGGCATTGGAAAGTTTCCATTTAAACCAAATATTGATGCTCGACACTAGTGCTCAAAGAAAGAACAAAGCTTTGGATACCATTTATGCTAAGGATGACAATGGGTAAGGTCCTATAATGCTCGTCCACGGGTAACAATTTTAATCTTCATCCTCGTACCCATTGGGTATGTACCTATATATCCATACTCACACCTATGACTCACATTTTACTTATGTACAAGGTTAATAATAATAAATTAATTAAAATAATTACTACAAATATATAGTAAAAATTCATTCTTAAATAATTCAACATAACATTAAAAGCATACATACAGAATATTAAAAACAAAGAAACATAAAATTAGTTTGTCTAAATTCAAGTCATAAATAACAAAATTACAAAGATAATCATTCAATATAATGATTCTTAAAGTTAATGTTCTAATCGTTTAACAAAAACTCAAATTAAAGACTTAGTGTTTTCCACTTTTTGATAGTGATATTGTTAGAGATTAGAGACCTAAAGTATTAGTCATATAGAATATAATTATTTTTCATAGCTAATTATATGTGTGTGTGTGCGTGCGCGCGCAGAGTAGGGCGGGTTGGGTACTATAGTACTCTTACCCGTACTCATACCCATGTAAATTTACAAGTATATACCCACCTCGTACCTAGCTCCAATATTAGGGATAATTACATGTCCTGCTTACGGATATTTTTGCGAGTACCCATAGGGTCCGGGTACACTTTATCATCCTAAATTGTTGCAATGGAAGGTTTTGTTAATTGATACATTAGGAAGATAACAACTTGAAGCACTATACACTATGTCTTATAGAAGCATACTATAGGCAGAACACTCACCATCACATTTACATAGATGAAAGTGTTATCAATAGCAACCAAAATTCTAAAGGGGATGATAGAAATCACACACAGGCAAATACAAGAGAGATTTAAAGAGGTTCAAAAAGTGTGTATACGTTCTTAGGAGCAAAAGGACAGTTTCTTTTTCATATTCATAAACAATGAGGTTAGATTAGACTTTTTTCTGCATCATTTACTAAAATAGTGGTCTCATTATTGTTTATTCTACCAAAATCGTCCATTAGAGTCATCATTAACCATTGGTCTTTAAGAAGTAGTATATATCTACAATTGTGGCAATAGGCGCATGATTTGAAAATACTCCAATTTGTCCGTTATTTGTAAATAAAATAATTTCCTTCACTTCCATCTCCCAAACAATCTGATTGGGGGTTAGTATACAAATATTTAAAGTCATTTCTTCAAATTGCTCTCCATTTTCAAGTTCATAGCTTTCACAATAGCTTCATGGATATTTCCTACCAAATAAACACATTCATCATCTTAAACCACATATATTACCTTAAACAATGTGCATTATTTTAATCCGCGAACAATATTATACATTCCGCCCCAACCCACTTTGTAACCCAACAATAGGCAACCCTTACACTCCACTCCAACTTTGCCCTGCCCATAAAATATGAGTTAGGTACAACAATCTCCACCTTGGTGAATATTCGGTCTCGTGAAAGATAAACAACAAATCAACTTCATAGTGTCCTGGGTTAGGGGTTATGTCACTTCTAGCACTAAGCAACATTCAGCAAGTCCAACCAATGCTTGAACTTGTCGGTTGTGACCTTCTTGGTTAACATATCAGCTGCATATGTTCAAGTGTGAACCTTTTTGAGCTAGACCTAACTAACTCCCTAATCTTGTAGAACCTCACATCAATATGCTTAGTTCTACCATGATACAATTGATTCTTTGCCAAATTGATACCACTTTGACTATCACAATGCAATTGAACTCCATCTTGCTCAATACCCAATTTCTTCACTAGCTCTACTAACAACACAACTTCTTTGCTAGGCTCTATTACCTTCATGTACCCTCCTTCAGTTTTTGACTTTGCCACTAGAGACTGAATTATACACTTGCAACAAACAAGCTCACCTCCAAAAGTAAAGACATACTCTGTTGTAGACCTTCTATCATCCAAATTAGAAGCATAGTCAGAATCTACATATTCCATAACTGAAGGATCACCATGCTGATTGCCAAACATAATACCATGACCTGTTGTATCCTTTAGGTACCTCAATATCCACTTCACTGCTTCCCAATGTCGCTTCCCTGGGTCAAACATAAACTTACAAACTTGGCTTACAACATGTGCCAAATTCGGTCTAGTGCACACCATAAAATACGTCAAGCAACCAACTCCACTAGCATAGGGAACCTTTGAGATGTACTCCACCTCAACATTTGACTTTAGACATTGATCTACAAAAAGCTTAAAGTGTTTTGCCAATGAAGTACTTATAGGCTTGGCATTGCTCATGTTAAACCTGTCTAGCACCTTTCCAACATAGTCTATTGTGAGAGCCACAGCTGTCTGGATTTCCTGTCCATGTGAATCTCCATCCCAAGAATCTTCTTGGTAGGACCCAAGTCCTTCTTGTTCAACAGCGATTTCAACTCATGCACGTCACACAACTGGTTACCAACAATCAACAAATCATCTACATGCAATAGCAAAAAAATAAAATATCCATCACCAATGATCTTCATGTAAGCATCTAGGAATCTAATTGTTTGTACCACTGCCTTGAAGACTGCTTCAATCCATACAAAGACCTCTTCAACTTACTAACCAGTTGACCTGGTCTACCTTTACTGAACCCCTTTGGTTGCTCCATGTAAATTTGCTCCTTTAGATCATTGTGAAGAAAGGTTATCTTCACATCCATTTATTCCAAATGCATGTTATGTCTGGCTACCAAGGCTAGCATCGCCTTGACAAAATTATTTCTTATGACTAGGAGAAAATCTCATCTTAATCAACCCCCTTCTGCTATGCATACCCCTTTGATACTGGGCAAGCCTTAAACTTTTCTCCTTCTTTTTTCTGATATAGAAGTTTCCTCTTGTACACCTATTTGCACCCTATGGCTATCTTGCCCGCAAAAAGCTCAACTAGCTCCCATGTCTCATTCTTTTGCAAAGTCTCCATCTCCTCCACCTCAGTACACATCCATCTATGTTTCTCCTGGTTGTTCATAGCCTCTTGAAAGGTAGAAGGATCATAGCACTAGTAAAAAGTGCAAAAGCAACTAATTTAGCAAATTCTTCAAACCCATATCGGACAACGGGTTTAATGGTGTGGCGATCTTTGTTTTGATAAGATTGTACTCCTGGACTCATTAGTCAAGGCCCAGGTGTGGGTGTGACCTTAGCTCTTGGACTGCATGGTTCTACCCTTTCAGGAATCATCAACAACTGCTCAAAGTCCACTTGAACTCAATGGAGCCAGGGGAAGCTCCATTAAACACTGGCATAGTTGTCTCAACTATTTATGGTAACATGGGCTACTCATTAAACACTGCATCTCTGCTGATCACCATCTTATGGGAGACTGGATCCTAAAACTTGAACTCCTTCACACCTTTGGAAAAACCTACAAAAACACACTTTTTTTTTACTTTGGATCTAGTTTAGATCTTTCATCATTGAAAATATGCACAAAAGTAAGATACACAAGTATTCTCAAATTATTAAAATCAATAGGGTTACCTGTCCAGACTTCCTCTACAACTTTCTCATCCAATGATGCTCGTGTTGATTGGTTGAGCAGATAACATGTCATATTTATTGCTTCTGCCTAAAAGCCTTTAGAAAGGCTAGCTTGCAGCCTTAGACATCGGGCCCTTTCATTAAGGGACCTATTCATCATCTCTGCAACACTATTCTGTTGTGATGTTTTTCGCACTAAGAAATGTCTCCAAATGCCATGTTCTTTAGAATTTCTGAAACTATGAGTGTGTATTTTGTGTCATTATCAAACGTCAAGTACCTGATCTTTCTACCCGCCTAGTTCTCCACCTTAGTCTTCCACAGCTTAAAATTTTCAAAGACTTAAGATTTCTATTTCATGAAGTACACCCAGACCTTGCGAGAAAAATCATCAATGAAGGTCACAAAATAGTGAGAACCACCCAAGGACGAATCTTTAGTAAGACCCCACAGATCAACATGCACATAATCTAAAACCCCTTATATGGTATGCTTCGCATCTTTAAACCACATCATGGTCTATTTCCTAAGCACACCATACTCACATAAGCCTAACTTGCAACTTTGAACTCCTTTCAAGAGTTCTCTCTTATGAAGATCCGTCATCCCACACTCACTGAGATGACCTAAACACTGGTGCCACAATTTGGTAGCATCATCATCATACTTAACAAATGCAACTCGACCTACAACTGTGCTCCCCAGTAGCCTATAAATATTTCTTATTGTCCCCTGTGCTTTCATCACAGTCAACACCCCCTTACTCTAAGGGTATCCCAATCTCTATCTATTTTGTAACTAAAACCATTGGCTTGCAAGGTACCAAGTGAGATCAAATTCTTCCTCAACTTAGGAATATGTCAGACATCACACAACTTTCTCACTCCATCGCCATCCATAGGAATATGCACTGTCTCATTCCAACAACAGTACACGCTTTGTCGTTACCCATATAGACATTACCAAAATTACCTGACTTGTATGTGGTGAACCACTCCCTATTAGGAGTCATATGGTAAGAACATCCATAATCAAGAATTCATGCATTTGTCAACTAATTACATGAACTAGAGAGAACATCTCCCTCACTGTAATAGTCTAAATTGCCAATTTCTATCACAAATGTTGAGCGGGATGACCTTTCACCATATTTTTTCAACTCTAGGCAGTCCCTCTTGAAATGCCTATTCTAGTTGCATTGTAGCACTCAATTGTTATTTTCTTACATTCTTGAGACTTGGAATTCTTCATTTGCCTACCACCATATTCCTTGTCTTGTGTCCTTCCACATTCATGTTTCCCCTTCAAATACATATTATCGCCTTTCCAACTCCCATTGTATTCTATCTCTGTTGAGACTGGGACATAAGTACAACCTGTATTGCCTCCAAATCGATTAAGCCTTTTCTTGTACATTAGAGTTGTCACCAAATGCATAAGAAAAAGGAAAATAATACACACAATACATGTTTTATCCTCTTCCTCAATCTTCACATCGAACCTTGTGAGATCGTTGTTGATAATTTGATTGAAGACATTCACATGTTGGAAATCCAAACTCTATTGCATCTTTAGTCCGTACAGTTTCTACTTCAAATACAGATTGTTTGTCAGCAATTTCGACATGTATTGACTCTCTAATTTCTTCCATACCGCCCCCAGAGACGTCAACTTCATCACGTGATAGAGGACCTCGTCTACCAAATACAAGTGTATGATTGCTGCAATCCTCTCTTGCAACTCCTCCCAATCCAAATCCTCCATCTTCTCAGGCTTTGAGTCGGCCTTTAGAATACCTTCTTGTGTCAACAAATCCTTAACTCGCCTATGCCACAATCCAAAATTCTCAATTCCATCGAACTTCCCCACTTAGATTTTGCCCCGGAGTTAAGTGCTATTTGATACTAGTTGTTAGCACTAGCAACCGGAATTCTAAGGCATGAGAGAAATCACACAAACACGCAAACACAAAAAAGATTTAACAAGGTTCAACAAGTGTGCTTATGTTCTTGGGAATAGGGCAATTTCTTTTTCTTATTCATAAACAATGGAGTTACATAAGGATATATATAATATACGCCTACTATGTACATTATCTTTAGTCATGCATTATCATAATTTGCATACAATATTACGCGTTTTGCAAGAACTTTGTCATTGCATCCCAACCTGGTAACCCAACAACAGATGACCCTTGGATCTCCAAATTGTCCATAAATATGAGTCATGCACAACAAAAAGAAAAAAAATTGACACATGAATCACATACAACACACTACATACAAGATTACAACAATTTTACACCTATCTTAGCAGAACCAACTCCAACGGTAACAACGACTAACTGAATTACTGTTCAAAAGATTTTTAAAATGTGATTGTTCATATCGTTAAGGAATATGATTTTCTCATGTGCTCATGTTCCAATTTTGTCAAGTAAAAACATGAAAAATTTATGGTGTGCTAAGCTCAAATAAATTCTGACCCACCATTAAGGTGAAACTATAGTTTCGGCCCCAAACTAAACAAAATAAATTCCTAGCTCATAACTCGTACCCATCATTTAATATTCGGCATCAAAAGCTAAATGAATAATTCCTCAAATCAAACTAATCACTTGTAGGGTAAAATACATTTTTTTATTTTTATAAATATTTAAATGTGACTAAATTTGATTTTAGTCCTTTAATTTTATTTTTTCAGTTTTGGTATTTAAGCAACCCCATACCCACAACTAAAAAAGAGAGTAGAAAATCTGTTGCTACAACTTGGATTATGATTGTGCTGCGCACTGTGGAAGTAAAATTACCCGCATTACACAGGTACATTTAACTAAGCATATTTTGATGCGTTTACTACGAAACTGTCTACATATGACCGAAACGAAACCGAGTTTGACGATGATGTCGTTCAATGAGAGCTTCAAACGTCCTTTTGTCCCGTAATTTGTCTCACTGTTGCCAAAAAGTGTAACCAAACGGGCTAATAATAGCAGCATGTTCTGAGACGTTCCTCTGTAATCACTAGGATCTTCATGCCTGGGACAAGACTCCTGTTTCAAGTATGTCATTTCTTTATCATGTCATTTCTTAAGAAAGATGGATGAGTTATGAGCATCATTTGGTTTGGATGGAATGTGTGAGGACAAATTTCCACCTGCAGACAGCTAAGAGAATGAACAAGGTTCAGCAAAACAATTAGAGTCGCAAGTTTAGCTTAACCTCTTGACCGCATTATTATTGTTCCAGCAAAACAATTAGGGTTTAGAGATTGAATAAGGGTTTTAACCTCGTCAACGCATTATTATTGTTTCTTACTAAAGTACGAATTCAGTCTATTCCAAATTCGCAAGTATTAACCCAACTTCATAAAAAAAGAAAATTGGGTACTTACTATATTAAATAAGTAATCAAGGTAGAGGAACTTCTGAAAATTCTAGCATATCGAAATTAATTCATAGATAGCCCACAATAATTACAATCTACCACATGTCTACGGATGCTCTTGAAACCATCTTTAAATTGCACATACCATTCTGATACAAGGATAGATGCATTACAAAGCTAACAACACCAACCAACTTTCACCAAACCAGCACTTAAAAACAACACTGTGGCCAACATATATATTTTCACCAATCACATGAAAGAGTCCTTCAAATTGCAGAGATGTCCAATAACTCCAAGTCACCCACCACATATAACAATATAATAAGAACACCAATAAAATGTGAAGGAAACTCTATCATTTCATGATGAAATTGTGCATAACTTCATCTCAGGGCATGGAACTTCAACTTCAAATCTTAGATCTTATCAAGCTTTTCAGCCTTGACAACTGGGTTTGCTTTAGCTATGGCATCCTGAGCAGCAGTGCGATAATCAAATGGGCAATTATGCTTGTCTGAGTAGCGATGTACAGCACAAAAAAGGTCACCACATCGACAATTAAACCCTGTCAAACCAACTCGCTTGTTGCAGCTGCTGCAACGTTTTGGTCCATCCTTCGGCTTTGCCTCAACACTACCCTCTGGACATGAACCAAATAAAGGTTGCACAGAGACAGTTTTAGGCTCTACTGGAATAACTGGGATATCAACATTAGCAGCAGCAGCAGCAGAACCAGCAGCACCAGCAACAACAGGTTCCTTTTCAATGCTGCTTGATGACCCATTCATAATATTCCCAATGGATGATGCTGCAAGCTTGGCCTGCTCCTGTTTTAGCAACATGTCTTTGTGGCATTTAGAACACATGTTCATGGTAGCTGCACTTCCAAAAAATCCACAGTTGTTGATGCACAATATAGGACCTTCAGGAGGAGCTTGGCACCCAGTCTTGTCATGGTCCATTTTTTACAACTTACCTGCACAAACGATATTCAAATATAGAACATCTAACATCACGTCATCACTAATTTCATAATAAACAAACAGTCACTCCAGAAAAAACCCAGTATCTAACTATGATTATAGTCTAATTTATGTAAGGCAACGATATAGCACTCTTTTCCCAACGCAAAATATTGATGAAACAAGCTTCTAAGCAGACCCACACACTTAAACAAGAAATGACAGAGAGATGGTGCATTGCTCCTCTTTATGAATATGCCAAGTTGCAAAAACAGAGAAACCCAAATTTTCAAAATGTAGTTGCACCCAAAGAAAAAAATCAACCCCAAAAAATGGCCAAAAACACTTAAGACTCATGAGCATGTCAACTTCACAAGAACAAACTGAAAAAGTAAAACACAAGCCAGGCAGCAATGTTGTGAAACATTATTTGACGAGGACCTTTCAGAATCTTGCACAAAATCCTACCTAAACCTTAAAAAGAGCAATTTATAACAATCCAACCACCTTATCCCCTGGCCATAAAAGAAAAAGTTACAGCACTGATTCAATTTTAAGCAATTAGGGATTGCAGATTGACATTACATGCACTGGTAAAAGTCTTACTGCAAATCCATTCCAATTGACAGTGTAAAAGATATCAATGAATACTATCAGATTTAATCACAGATATAAAGTCACTTCACTCCTTGTTAAAAGATAGTTGAAGATACCCACTGCAGTGAGAACAGTTAAGTGGTTAAGTTCATTTCCCCAGCTAGCCCTGTTTTTAGTGTTATTAGACAGATTTCATTCCACATGCATACATGACCCCTCAGTTTAACTAGTGTCCAATACCTGCTCAGTTGATGCATCAACCACAAACCTCCCCAGACAATAATATACAATTAAAAGTCACCACATCCTTTATCTATATTTTCCAGAATAGAATATGAATTATATTGACTAACATGAAAACCTTATACCTCAAAACTAACCATCACAACAAAAATTGAAACATTTAACAACAAAATTGCAGGAAATTATGAAAATATTGAACCTCCCTTCACCTACCTATTGGCTAACAACAAAAAACTTTGACCAAAACTTCATAAACATAAAAAGAGAAACAGGACAACAAACACCAAAAGCATTAAAAAGCCTCAATTATTAGGAACAAACAGAACAGAGGCCATAGCCGGAACAGTAATACACACCAATCATACAATATGGGCAAAATTCAAACACCATACTATTCACTCTCATCACTGAAAATTTCAATAAATCGAATGAAAATTCAATAAAAACATCGTCATGGCATAAGAGGGGCAAAAGGACCCTACATCTCTATTCGCAGTCCGTATCTGCAAAACACAACCAACTATTTCGACCAAACTACAACTCAAATTCCTTCACACAATAAAATACAATTAAAACGAGACGAAATCAATACGAACGAATCGACACAGAGACACGTCGGCGAAGTGAAAATTGCGAGAGAAATAAAGATAATCTAACCTGTTGGGTAGAGGAAGATTTATTTTTTTGTTTACAAAAGAATCTGGGAAACGAAACCTTGTGTGGATCTAACAAGCTCGGAATCGCATTGGAATTGAATCCTGGATTCACCGAAAAAGAACAAAACGAGAAAGAATGATCAATTAATAAACGAAAACGATAGCGAAAAAAAGCGGAAAGCAAGAATTGAGAAGGAGATAAGGGTAATGGAACCCTAACCCTAGTGGAATTGGGATCGAGTCGAGGAGGAAGAGGAGAGAGAAATCGAAGCCGAAAGAGAGAGAAGGATACGTCGTTTGTGTGTGTCAGTGTTGGGTATTTAAAAGGGCCTTTTGTTGCTTCTCTCTCTCTCTCTCTCTCTGTATGTACCAACGAACTCCGTTTAATGGGAATTGAGGCGACGTGGGGAGTTACTATTGGGTGCGCGTGTTACTCTGACATTCCCTATTTTGTCCTTTTCTCATTTACTATTAACGCTTTTGCCAGCTTCCCAATACTTGATCTAATCTGTGTTTCAGGGAGTATGCTCACAAATCACAAGGTCCAAATTAGCATTCGGAAAAGGCTAATGCTAATAAGGAATAAGGATTAAGGATTCTTAAACCTTTTTTTTTTGTCCTGTTCCATGGTTTTGGTATAAATTAATCCCATTAAAAATAATGATTAATAAGTCATATAAAATATATACTTTTTCTCAACTTGAATTATTTTATATTTAAAATTAGGATTCAAATATTGAATTATTTAGTTAAAAGATAGAACTCACTATTACTTATATTAATCGTTCTTATTAATTCATAAACATATTCAATCCAACAAGAACAAAAAAATTATCTAAAAAACTAAAATTTCAATAAATCATGAATCAAATAGATAAAAAAATTTGAAAAATTAAAATCATTATTGTGTTATGTCTGATTTTGGATTTGATTTAAAAAAAAAAAATCAATCTACTTCAAACCAAAGTTTTAGGGCTCGGATCGACTTGGTTAGTCTAGTCGATCAAACTGTAACCTCGTGGTTGGACTGAATTAGATCTTATATTCCATTAGGTTTGCGGTCAAACTGCTGATCTGTAGACCCGAATCGGGTCACTTTTTTTAAGGTTATAGCCATTTTTTTTACTTGTGTTCTTCATATTTTGTTTTTTGTTTTTTAAGACTTGTGAATTTCAATGTGTTAGGAAAAAGATTTTTGGAACATGAGTGGTTATTTTTGTGATGGTTGTAGGGTTTCATAAAAGGAGAAAGTTATTTTGTTGTGTTTTTGTTGGTTTTTATTATTGTGAACTAGTTTAGTGATATTTTGTTAAGTGAGAGACAGTTTTGCTTGTGATTATAAGTTGAATTTCTTTTCATAATAGGGGTTAGTTGATGTTTTGATTTGTCTAAATTATTGTGAGCAAAATAATTATCATTGTTGAATTACAAATTTACAATTATATATTATATTAGATATTAGACAGTAGTAACATATATTGAACTTGAACTTATTTAGCTATTTATTTATGTTTGTGATCTTTGTTACTTGTTTGTTTGAACTTGGATAATGATGTTTTTTTCAACATTTTGATATTTAATTATTTATGTTATAAAATTATATTAATTTGTGATGTTATTTTAAAATATTTTAAGATAGGTATAAAAATTTTATATTTTTTTATTATCGATCAGGTAATTGATGCAGGCTAAGCATGGCAAGCGTATCGCTTTGTCAAGTAGTAACTCGGTAAGTCTAAGGTCGAATTTCACATGGAACTTGCTTGTACACAAAGTTAATATATTCCTAATTTTAAGCGAACAAAACTTGAATTTGAAATTTTCTACCTAATTGCGGAAATGTAAAATGCGATGTAAGTAAAGATAGTTGAGCAGGGGCACAATAAAGAGATAGAAACACACATTTGGGGGTGAAATGTCGGTTGATGCGGATGATGGTCACGTGTTGGAGTTCAATGAACCGAAACTACCCTTGATGTAATATTAAAGATATTTCTCTATTCAACGATTAAATTCGCTCACCCTCATCTACTAATGTGTTCTAACCTTGATTCCTCAAGCCCTAGAACCCTAAATCACTTTATTTCACTCCTGACTCTCAACTAGCTACATCAAATAATTTGCATTAAGAGTAAAGATGATTCGTAACCTAGGCTAAACGACATCACTCCATCCCTAGACATGACGTCATTTAGAAGCATTTTTCAGTTCTAAGGAAACAACAATTTCCCAATGCATTGAAACCCTATAACAAAGCATGCATATGGGAGATCAAACCACACACATGACTAAGCTCAAAAAAACACAATGATAAGAAAATAACATTAAATAGATAATTAGAATCATTATATCAAGAGAGTTTGGTTGTTGGAACCCCAACAATGGATGGATTAGCTTCCCATTTCCATGAGAGAGCTTACAAATATGGAGGAAAAGGAGAAGAATGAAAGGGAAAGAAGGAAATGGATGAAGAGCCCCAAATGAGTAGGATCTCCCCCTTCTTTCGTGCCCAAGCTCTCCTTAGCCTCCTTGGGTCTCCATGGGAGAACCTAAAAATAGAGGAAACTGAGCCCCTTTAGAGAACTCCCAATTTCGTGCCCTAATTTCTTTTTCATAGTGGCCCAGAATCGTGGTGCTCATTGAGCGGGAAAAGGTCAGGCTGAGCGCGCCTTCCCTTGTCCAACTAGATAAGTGGTCACGCGTTGAACGGGCATCTGGCGTGCTGGACAAGCAGCTTCAGACCCTTAATTCTCCTCTTATTCCCTTGCAGTGAAATTTCTACAAAAACACAACCAACACCTCATAAATTAACTAAACTTAGTATCTATTGGACAAAAGCTCGAAGAAAGCTAATTCTTATATTTTATTTATAAAAAGAAGCATTAAAATAGGAAAAGAATAGATAAATGTTAAGTAATTATGTAGTTTTACGTATACTTAGCAGTTATCAGTCATGTTGGTTAACTAGTAATCCACCTGTTCGACTACTAACTCGATAACTTAGTGCCATGATCGGGTCACCTAAATGCTTCAAATATAATATTCATTCATTTTATTTTATTTTCTTATATGTTTGTAAAGTTATTACATAACTTATACCAATTTATAAAAGAAAAATAGTCAATTAAAGATAACTTTATCACTAACTATTCAAGTTAAGATGCATAACTATATTTACCAATAACTGTATTTATCAAGTTGTGTAGCTTTATTTTTTAAAAATAGTATATATTTTAAAATTAATCATTAATTTATTAGTTATATAAGACATATAAATAAAATATTTGATATTTTAAATTACTTTTTATTTTATTTATTATATATCTTATTATTTATTTAATATTTTCTAAAAAAAGGTCAAATATAGAAGAAAAAAACCTTATCCAATTCACAACTGTTTAAATTGATCGAATTAAATTAAAATTTTAAATTAAACTGATTAGATGATAAATTAATAAACTGTTTTCTTAAAACTAATCCAATCTGATTGATGAGCACCTTTAATGTTTTTTTTAACAAGGCAAAACTGATACTATATTAAAGTGGATCTGGCATGCACAAGTTGTACATGATAGATAAACCATACATCCATGATTACAATAAAAATGACATTAAGCATAAACCCACCCTTTCCTATAATAGCAGGGTAAACCATAGTGCAGTATCAGCACTTGTGGCCTGCCCGCAGCCATTCTGCAGCAACGAAACCTTAAACCCTGTAGCTGCAAGATTGCATTCAAAAATCCACAATGCACTTACACTACACCATTACATTTCAACTCAGCTACCTAAACCAGAAATCTTCATTTTAATTTCCTCTATTACCATTCATACATGCGAGAGGGTTATTGATCCAAGAAGGCGGTGGATAAATGAATCCTTTGGTACGAAACCGCATCAACTTCCATAACCGCAACTGCACATATTCTATAATTTCCAGAACAATTAAAAACTTTTTTTGGAGCACCTCTAATGTTAACTAGGGTCCTTAGGCACTAGTTAATAAATTTAAAATATTTGTTATTGAAAGTGTTTTTTGCCAGCGTTATTAACATATTTTTATAGTAATTTTTAATATATTCTTTACATGAATTTCAATAATAAAAAAATTGTTTTCTCTTGCCGTAAATAATCAAGATTTCTTTTTATGTGCAATGACAACAATAACAAAGTTAACATTAAAAAACAATAACAAAGTTAGAACCTTAAAACTTTATACAAATTATTCAAGCTTCTTGTCATTAGATGAACCCTAATGAGTTTAATCATTAAATGAACAAGATTAAACGAGGGCGGACAAGATCAGTCAAGGTCACCAAAGGTCAGATAAGGACAGTCAAAAGGGGTAAAGGTTGGACAAGGAAAGATAAAGGTTGGACAAGGGAAGACAAGGTCGGCAAAGGCAATCAAGGATTCTTTGGGTTTCTATAAAATATCAAAGGACGGACTTGACACTATACAATCAATTACATAGGCGTTATAATTGATTACAACAGATAGCACATGCAAGACTCGGGTTTGCATTGATATCTCCAACCTACACAAGGTTATCCGGGTAAGGAAACCCGGTAGCTCACAAAGGAAACAGTACGAGCTTTGTCGAGTAAGGAAACCCGATAGCTCACAAAGGTAAGACTTGGACTTAACAATTCTAAAGAGAATAACCCATCCTGGGTGAGGAACTTGGTGTCTCTAAAGAAAGGAGAATGAACTTCTAAAGAGACAGTCACGGATAGGGAACCCGGTCGTTCTAAAAGAAAGGACACAAGTTCAACCGAGTAGAGGACCCGGTAGCTCTCTTCCCGAGAAGGCACGAGCTCATCCGAGTTAGGGAACCCGGTAGCTCTCTCTCTCTCAAAACAAACTTGAGCTCAACAGCTCTAAGGTATCTCCCGAGTAAGGAACCCAATATACCGACGTCCGCCAACAAGTACTAAGTCACGTCTTGTATGCACACATGCACGCTACGTAACCCGCTCAGCTCGGCATACCCATCTCGGTACCCGACATCACAAACACAAGGGGTTGATACCTATGTGCAACACGGTCAACCCGTCCCGGTACCCGGCACCTCCACGAACACTTCTGCAAAGTGTCTTGGGAGCTTATCAACATCAAAATGCCAACTTCACACACATGCACGGGGAGTTCTTACAACCTCAATTCCCCCTTCAAGAACACCATCAAACACCACACCAGAACATCATTAAACATCAACACAAAACACCAACCAACGAACATAAAGCGTAACCCGTTCCATCCACTCAAAGGCATAGCTTTCTGGAAAACAACACACACAGGGACATGCAAATCATCGCCATGATTGGACTCCCTGGTCCTCAACCATGTTACCTAAAGCTGTTATCAAACATAATAAACTCCTCTTACCTAACCAGGAGTTCGTTCTACAGCTTCACGACGTGATGTCCTAAGCTTCCGTTCCGGCCACAAGGTCCTTCTCTACGTCGAAATTCCGTGGTGGTGCTCGCGGGTTGAAGGTGACATAGAGGATCGAGAACGAGAGATTTTCTGGGTAAGTTTTAGAGAGAGAACAAAGGAAACGCAAAGGTAGAAGAAAGGAAGAGCACGCTTCCACTGCACACTCCTGAACTTAAGTACCCAGCTGACAGAACAGGTTTGCCTTTCGTGCAAACACAGCAATCGCAAGTCAACAAGGACAACTAGCATCCATTAACATGCATACCAAGGCAAGGGCACTTAAAACATAAATTATCAAATAAAACATACAATAAAACATAAGTAATCACCATATCACACAAAAGAAACATCCAGCTTATGCCACTTGAAATCCGGGGTGTTACAGATGTGCTTTGAGGTTTGGCCGGAACTACCTTATCCATGGCCCAAGTTTGAGGGAAATTAATGCCTTCCCAGTTGATGACTTTTGGAATTGCAACATTGGCTTTGGTTATATCAATGAGAAACAAAGTAGTGTCTCCTGTTTTTCTAGGCTTAAGAACCATAGACATACATGAGTTCGTTACCTTGTATTGAACTCGATAAATGATATTTACTGGAATAGATCTAGCTTTCATATCAAGACCATAAAGTTGGTATCTAAGGTTAAGACATCCAAAATATTTGCATATGCTAGACTGGCAGTCCTATCATGATAATTGTTGAAGTAGATGGGTCCATCACTATGGCTGGTTTCTATGGTGCCTAGAATGGAGTCTATAAACTGATTATGACGAGAGTCTCTTAAGCATAAAAGAATTGAGGTGTTTAATCCTTCTATACCTAAATGTTTAGTAGCTACTTGAACACATCCAATATGCAAAAAGTTGTATTTTTGTTTATGAAGTTTCAATGAACTATTTGAAAGAAGTTTGATTTCATCAAAATCAGATTTAAGACGGATGTTTGTTTCCACTGTTTGGATTATAGAATCATATTTTCGAAAATATTTTCCATCTGGTTTATAAAGTTCATTTTTTGGAATCCTGAGAATCTTCCAGTTATCCAGATTTTGATTAATATCTTCAAAAGAAACTTCTTTGAAAACATTTCGATTAGTTTTTAAAGATTGTTTGGTTTGAGAAGGATTGAATGAAGAAGAAGAAGGTTGAGAAGATTTGAAAGAAAGACGGGAGGAAAAATTGCGAGAGAGAGACATGGAGAGATTATCATAAATTAGTCCCCTGATATAATTGTCATCCTTTGATTCTATAAAAACATAAAGATAGACCTGAGTTAAGATTTACCAACTGAACTATATTCCATACTTTTTTTTCTTTTTTATCTCTTAACTAAAGTCAATGAATTTCAGATAAAAGTTCAGATTTTGTGTTCCATAAACTTGTAGGTTTTACTGCCTTCATCTCATTGGGACTTACTACCCCAGCAACACCATATTAGAACTTTCTCAGCTTATCATGCTAACCAGTTAAGACACAAAAGATCTTAAATCATTTACAAAAGCTTAAAACAAAATAAGTTAATGTCTAAATAATAGATCAGATAAGTAAAAGATAAACCAAATCTAGTCATATATTTCTACTTTCCCATCAAACTCTAATACTATATGGGGTGGAAGCGAAGGGAAAAAGAGACTTTTTATATAATATATAGTGAATAATATTTTTTAAATATTTTGATCATGTTTTATTTGTTTTAATTTTTATATAATAAGTATTTGATTTTAATACATATATAATAAGTATTTGATGTATTTTATATTTTATGATATTAAATATATTTAATTGATAATTATTTAATATTTTTATCATTGAACGAGTTTGGTATAAGATTCTTTAAACTTAACCAATAATTTATTTTAAGTATCGAAATGGGCTATGTTTGGATTAAAGTTTTCTTTTTTTTTGAGGTATGGATTAAAGTTTGAAAAGTATATTTGTGAATTTTAATGCATCAAATGAGGAAGGAAAGTTTGAAAATTAAATTGCCCGTATGCTTAAGGTTAGTTTGTTAATTCATATTATAAAATAATGTTGGATTTTTTTATTAACATTATTCAATTATTAGGTTAATACTACATCATTAAATAATATTAATCATAAAACTTATGATGAATATTTACCATTTAGATTTATGATGTGAGTGAGTTTACGGTGTTTATGTTACTATACTTTTATTTGGTAAAAATAAAAGCTTCTTATACCTTTATCAAATGAGAAGCTTATACTGTTATCAAGAAGTTAAAAGAAAAAAATTGTTCCAATAGACCGTTTGGTAATACATATATAATAAAAAGATGTTAATACATACTCTTTTGAATATATTATTTATTATTAACTAATGTTTATTAAAAATTCAAATATTTTGTGAGTCTCGTTTTTAGTTAATATTTCTCTCTTTTGCATTTTATAATTTTCAATAAATTTAATAAATTATATTTTTATACTTTATCAAATGAGAAGTCATACTGTTAACAAGAAGTTATAAAATAAAAATTGTTCCATTAGACAGTTTGGTAATAAATAGTGTTGTAGGATATATAATCAAGAGAACTTAATATACACTCTTTTGAATACACCATTTATTATTAACTGAAATTTATTGAAAATTAATATATTTTATGAGTCTCACTTTTTTGTTAATATTTTTCTCTCTTGATTTTATAATTTTTAATAAATTATGATGTGTTAAAAAATTATATTGCTAACATTTCTCTATAATATATAATATTTTCTCTTCTTGTTGTTGCCTGTGAATTTGTTCCAGGTAGAAGGTGTGGATTTGAATTCCTTTTTTACATGTATACACTTTTAAATTCCATTTAATTATTTTGTGGGTTATAAATATGTCATAATTGTTCATCTAATTTGTGATATATAAAATTCATCAATTGATATCAAAAGTGCATGTTGTGATTGTTATGTGTTAGAATGATGTTGAAATTTTTAGATCCTATTTTTTTTTATCGCCATGACATTGCTATAAAGTTTTTACTAATTTTGGTAATGAAATTAATCATCTTTAATGAGAGTTGAATTTTGTTTGTAATAAATTTTCACATTTTTTTTTACAAAATACTTAGTATGAACAAAATAATGCATCATCTGACTTAAAATATTAGCCCACTTGGATTAACATACTGGTGAGGGTGATAGATGCATAAAAGTTTAAGTTTGATTCTCATTATTGCTATTATACACACAAACAAATATGTGTAAAAATATTTTTCTTAAAAATATTTAATTTCTAAAAATAAATAAGCTGCATTACATTATCAACTCTCCTGTTTAGAAAATGTAAAGGATAAGGGATAAAAAAAATTATATGGTAAATAACCATTTTTGTCCTTGAATATGTAGAGCACTAACAAATTCGTCCCTAAAAAATAGAAATTCAAATTTTAGTCCCCGAAAGTGAAAAAAGTGTGACAAACTCATATATTCGTTAACTTTCGTATGTTACCATTAATGAAAGAGCTTCAGGGACAAATTTGTCAACAAAATACACATTCAATGAAGAAAATGACTATTTGTTCAAAATATAATTTAATTTTTATCTTCCCCCTTTTTTAATCGTTGTAAGCATAATATTATAATAAACACTTAAAAAAATAGAAAAACAATTATAAGTTAGAACAAACATAATAATAAGCATAATATTGATTAATAAGTATAATTTGTCTATTGCTTTGAAATTTCTATTGTGAGAACATTAGATAGTGACAAAATCAAGTTAGGTTTCATGTTTTTATAAGGATTAACTTAATGGTTATGCATTTTTGTTTGAGTCTCATATTTTGAGTAAGGCACTATCACATTAAAAATTTCAGAGCAATAATTGATTTATGTTTATTAATCAATATTATGTTTATTATTATGTTTGTTCTAACTTATGCTTGTTTTTTTTGTTTTTTAAGTGTTTATTGTAATGTTATGCTGACAACGATTAAAAAAGAGGAGAGATGAAAATTAAATTATATTTTGGATAAATAGTCATTTTCGTCCCTGAATGTGTAAAACACCGATAAATTCATCACTAAATGTGTCACGTAGGCTCTTTTATTAACGATGACGAAGAAAAGTTAACGGATGAATAAATTTGTTGCATTTTTTCATTTTTGGGGACTCAAATTTGAATTTTCATTTTTCGAGAATAAATTTATCAACACTCTATATATTTAGGAACAAAAATGATTATTTACCCAAATTAATATTTATCTGTCTTACCATATACTACATTTAGTCCTTAGTAAACCATAAAAATTCCATTACCAAATAGAATAAAAAGAAAGGTTCCTAATTGTTACTGCATTACCAAGGCATTTTCAGACCTTAGTCAAATATTGTTTTGTCTTTGCCTCTCCAGGCAATTGTCGCAAAGATTATTTCTTACCAAGCATATTCTGGCTCTTAGCAAATCACAAAGAAATGTGACAAGAGGTAATAACAATTTATTGTCCTACAAGCTTGATAAAAAATGAAATAGCCTTCGAATGCTAGGAGAATTTTCTCTGTTTTATAGAGGATGTTTTAAATCATAGAAGTTATTTCCAACTTATTATGTTGGATCATTATTCTATGTAACATGTTCTTCTCTCGAGCCTTCTATAAGGAGCTTTGAAATATACCTGTTGGAGCTCTCCTTCATGTTTGAAGCAAAATACGTAAAGTTGATAAAATAAAACATTCTACTAATTTACTTTGTAAGCTATATGTCATATAGTAAGTGGACACTTTTTCCTTTTTCTGATTTAAGTACGTTGTCTCCACTTTTAAGAAGTATTTTCTTTCACTTTTTGCTTTATTAAAATGTTGCCTTAAATATATTTAAGATTCTAATAAGTGATTGCTTTTTATTTTGAGTTTTTAATATTTTTTTTTGTTATATTGAATTTTTGATATTAAAATTTTTGTTTTAAGAAGAAACATATTTAAGTATATACCTTTTAAGGTAGAGGTGGGTAGTCTTCCAATTTTGTATTGTTTATACAAGGACAAATCTCATATATATTAAGTGAGTAATTCATCTTCATAAAATTGAACCTTTGTAAGATGAATCTAGGAAAAGCTCTTTGATAGATAATCTTTGTGACCTTTTGTACTCCATATATTGTTAACCTACAAGAAAGAATAATACATATAAGGACTAGTCTTTATTACTCATATAATTATATGTCTTATTTAGATAAAAAAATTTCACAAACATTTATATAAAATAAAATAAAATGATACGAGTTGCTTCCATAAGCTAAAAATAACTTAGCCATGAGTATAAATTAGTTTTTCAAAATTTAAAAGTTATCATATCTATGATGATTTTGACAATAATGATTGTTAGCAATAATGATAGTGGTGAAAATGATTGTGTGAGTGACAATAATGAAATCAAATATTAATAATGATGGTGATAGTGATAGTCATAGTGACGTCAATAATAATGATAGTAATTACATGATTAATATCATTGACATCAACATGAAAAATTATTGTGAAATTTAAAAAGAATTTGCTTTTTTAAAACTAAAATTCAAATTAACATATTTTTAATTTAATGAAAAAGGGTTATAAAATTGTGTGAAAAATTATATTAACTTTATTTTTACCAAATACGTTTAATTTTAAAATTTGTATTTAAAAGTCAAAATCCTAAAACTCGCAAATAGTCCTAAGAACAAAGATTAACCAAAAACGTTAGCTCCGATTGATGAACAAACAGAAACCCAGACCAAAAACAAGCAAATAAAGACCTAAGAACAATGTAAAGGCAACAACATAACATGGTTAACAGGGCAATTATGGGCGAACATCAAACCACAAACATAAGAACAAATAAGCATAAAGGGGTATACCTAAGAAAATGTCCCTAAATAACAAATAATGGCATGCAGAAGAACAAGATGATAAATGAACCAAGTCAATGATTGTTATTTGTTAACGAAGAGGAAATTAATGAAAGAGATGCCTGACCCAAATCTTGATTTAATTAAGTAGGACAAATAAATGGAAAATAAAAGCACAGATACCACCGATCGGTGCTTCGATCTGGATGATTGAGCGATGTAGAGGCCACGGTCTGAATAGATGGGGACTAGTTGGTATAAAGTATAAACACTGGAACTTGGATTTGGTCGTGGGTGAGACTTTTGGCTGCAATATTGAAGACGATGTTCTGTGGTACTACATTGATATATCTGTTGTTACGACTTAATTACGAGTATGGCTTGAGATTAGGAAAGGTGTGCTGTGCACATTCATTTCCAGCATTTTACAAGCTGTTTTAGAATATTGATTTGGTCGAACTCGAATGTCGATGATCCAGCCTATTATTTAAGTTTTAAACTTTTTTATGAAATTAAATAGTTAAATATGATTGCAATACATATTTATAAAACCTACGGGATGTGATACAAGTAATAAGTAACTTGAATCTTTTAAGCATATGATATGATAGATGTTCGATCACTCGCTAAGTGATTATACATGTGGGAGAATAATTTCTTCTTAATTCTGGAGGGATTAGTGACTTTCGATTGTGGAATACTCTACTGTCAGAAAAATAAATTAATCTTTTCTTTTGAAACAAATGTATAAATTAACTTGAACTATATCTTTTGGTTAAGAGGTAGGTTTTTTATTATTAATTGAAAAGTTCGAAAATTAAGTTTTTAACTGTAAGAAAAAAAACACCTAATTATACTTGTCATTAACAAAAATATTGTTTTGATTGCTATTCTTAATAAAATAGTAATAAAAACTTAAGACTACATTATCAATGAAACAAAGTAATCATTCTGATATGTTGATATCATATTTAAAAAGCAAGAATCTTATCTAAAGATTTAGTTTATCGGAGCCTGCTTGGAATTGGCTAAACAGAAAGAAAAATATATTTCCATGCTGCTTCTGTTTTTTTTTTTTTAACAATGGTTGACAACTCACACATATCTTCCATGAAAGATAATTTTGTGAAGTCAAATAAGAATATTATAAGAGACAAAACTCTCTCTCCACCAATTACATCTATGCTCTGAGTAAAAGTATCGGACAATATCATACATGTTTGATTTAGAATTAGAAATGTTACAACACACATTTCACAAAAATATATCAGAATTTGTAAAACTACTTTTGCTTTAAACTTAATTTTGTAACAGATTTTCAAACATATTCATCAAAGTTACACATTAGTTTTCACCGAAACATTTCAGAATTTGTAAAAAAGATGCTCAATCATTTGTTTTCCTCTTTGTCTTCTGTTTTATGGTCAAAAGTCAAATTAAAATGAAAATTTAAATTATACGAGTAATTGTATTCATCCATTCTCCTTACCAAAAAAAAAAAGTATCCATACATTCTATTTTTTCTCTCTCTTCATTTCTTATTATATCATTTGTGTTACATTTAATATCTTTTGTTTTTCTCTGTCTTTCTCTTCTTTGATTCTTTCCACCTAAAGAAAACGAAGCGTATGTTTAGAGTTTTCGAAATTATATAGTTATGCAAGATAAATATTCGTATACAAATCAAACAGTGTTAAGATCTGTCACCTTGTGTAAACTTTCAAACCTTGGCCTACCTGGCCATACTAACTTTCACCCTTTCTCATAATTTGAAATAGGGCAAGTATGGAGTCCTAAAACATATCATGGAGGGGGCACACCGGTGGATCTTCTTGACACTTGTCAGCATAGCCGTTTGATTTTTCACCGAAAATAAAGCATAGCCGTTTGAAGCCTGTTGTGTGAAGGGACCACAACATGACCTGTCTAGTGTGTGGGAGGGTCCTACGCCAACCATCAAAATGATTCAAAGCACATAGACGTTGCCGTCTAAACTCAAATTATGTGATTGTTGATTAACTTCAAATATTAATTCTTTTATCAAGTGGTGCCTATAAATTAGCAGTCTTGTTTCTCTCTAACAACACAAAAGTAGCAAAGCAATTCACACTTACCCTCTTGATCACCTCTTTAAGCTCAAGCTATCTAAGAATTGTTATTACTTCTTTCTTTATAAGTTTAAATCTTTTTGTGTGAGAAAAATGGCATGCATTAGCAAGAGCAGAGCAATGTTCTTCTTCATGGCTTTCTTTGTGGGGCTTCTATTTGCTGCTGGGGTGAGTGCTCAGACCAGTGAATTCCCTCAAGCGCCAGCACCAGCACCAACAATGGACGCTGGAGCTGGATTTTTGGTGACTTATTCTGGAGCATTTGTTTGCTCCTCACTGCTCCTCTCTCTTATTGCCCTTCTATGCCATTAATTCTTCATGCTGCAAGGAGTGAAGCCTATCTACTGTATTCAATTTATTTTTTTCTTCCCCAGATTCTGTTCTCTTATATCTTCATTCTACTAAATGTGAGTGCTTTTGTTGATGACATTATTGTTGTTGTGTTATCTTATTAATTGAGCTCCTCTACTAAGAAAATGAGATAAATATTATATCGTTTGAATTCTGATTTTCTGTCGTCAAGTACTTCTTATCTTATGGTCTTGCATGTGGTTCTTACAGAGTGACAAAGTGTTAAGTGTTTAAAGGAGAAAAAAGAAGGTAAAAATTATGTTAATCAATAATTAAGACAGGAAAAAAACATCAGAGCATTGAGAATGACTTCACAAACCAGTAACAGTCTCTTGTCTCTGTAAAGGTGGAAAAATGACAAGACACACATGGAATTTTAAACAAACGGACTAATGATTCGATTTGCTAAGTGGAAACATGTATTTAGTAAACTTACATAGCGGATAATTGATAAATATCACAGATTCTCATATGTGATAATTATTATCATTCCGAGCAGATCGAAACACAACGTTAGTATAGCCACTGCCTTGTGGTCTGCGATCTTTTGTCCAAAAGACAAAAAAAAAAAAAAATCAAACCAAGTTTAAGGAATTATGTGGCAGCATACAGAAAAGAAATGGGGGAGCTTACCGACTGATAGTTATTGATGCAATTGTTCTCACACCTGGTTAACCAGAACTTACATAATGTTCAAGCCTAAAACAAGGTTAAGACTATAAAATGTCGGGTTGCTAATTGTCACAATTTTTTTTTTAAGGAAATACTCCAACTGAACATGTTCACAACATAACTATGCACAATGAATATAATGGGAAGCAGGAAAATCTCATACCTTCCAACCGAAGTAAAAAAGAACTTACCATCCTTCTAATCTTACATAACTAAAACTATTATATAAAAACAAAAAACAAAGAATTTGCTTGTTGAGTGTCTGGCACTAACCACTATAGCTGGAAACTTTAATTCTACATGTATCACAAGCTAATAATCCTATTAATTGAGAAAAAATAATCAAATGAAAACTCGGACAGAAATGCAGCCACAGGTAAGCTTTTTTCCTTCTAGTTTTTTTTTTTTTATTTTTGCCTTTTTTTTTCTAGCCACCGTCTGGCTTTCTGTAAGTGGAGGAAGGGGAAGAAACACAGCTCATGTCACATTTTGGAAAAGAAAAGGAAGAGAGAGAGAGAGAGAGAGATGAACTGATGTAGCTCTAAATAGTGGAGAGTGGAGAATAGAAAAGAGTGTAGCAGGGGCCATAGTAGATCCATTAGACTATAGCATTTATATCTAGGAAGCAAAGATACAGAACAAGACTAGACACTAACAAGTGGATGCAGCAACTTTAAAAAATACAAGACACCACCAAGTTACATATAAAATCAATATAATATTAACAAAAAACACAAATGCTAAATTAAAATACAGATAACAGTTTTTCACAAGTTAGTATTACTCATAAGTACAATGAAATGCCATCCTCTATCTAATCATTGTGGCATCCCATTTGTATTTGTATAGAAGTTCAGAAATGATTGAAAGATATAAGTTGGAAGCATCCACAGGTATCTGAAAAGTATTTGACAGTTGACACAATGGTATCCAGCACTGATACAACAACTATGTTCAAGTCTCAGTGCCTATATCAATGCTTCTTCAATGTATACAGTTATGTTGACCTTTGCAGAACTATTCAAAGTCAAATGCACAGTTTTAAGATTGCTCACTTTTAATCATGAGCAAATCATTTGGTGCCCTTATTCTCCTTTATCATAGTTAGTAGACATTCTGAGGACAAGATGGAAAATTAAAATAATTAGGTAGTACATATCAATGTTCTACTAGTGGTTCTGTGGATGTTTTGAATACAGAATACTTAACCACAGTTGTATCCCTTAACACCCCACACCCTCCTTTCTCTCTTCTCCTGCATACAAAGAAGGTTATGTAGCCCAACCAGTAACCTTGTTCACTATGTATACTCCAGCAACAACCCGGATCCTATAAAGTAAAAGCTCCATGTTCTCTAGCATTACACCCTAAGAGCTGTAAAATTGAAGTCAAGCCCCTTGCCCATAAATAAATTTTGTCACAACTAATAAACCTTACTAAGGTTAAGCTCCCAACGAAATCCAAATTTCTGAATTGCAAAAGATTAAAATAATCAAATTAAGTTCAATGCCCCCAACAATCTTCTAAAATTTTGCATTTTAAACAGCCAACCATTCACATTATGATCCAAAACACTACACAAACTTCAGCTTAGTGTATGCAGAATCAGATACACTTCCGAGACAACAGCGAGACATGAAACCACGAATCCAATACCAGCACTAAACCATGTCAAGTCAACGGGTACAACTTTAAACCCCATTCCAGAGCAAACATGTTACCCAAATTGTTTTCAGAGCAAAGTATAAAAGAGCTACATTATCATTTATTAAGAAACATCATCGCACATTTATGTATTACAACAAGAAGAAACAATTGCCTCTGTTTAAAAAAATAATCAAAATTTGTCTCTCCATTATAACCCTCAGCTTTACCCGTGCTCATCCTAATTATTAATTTAAAAAAATCTCATCCTATATAGTTAAATAATCAACATCCCTAAAAAAATCTTAATACTGTAATCTGTAAGTAATTTCAAAAATTGATTTATACCACGACCATTGATCTATGGTGTCTTAGGTCCCTCCATGGCCACGGTGGCGGTAGCGGTGGCAGTGGCAGCATCCTCAATAATCTTCTTATTCTTCTCGATAGCAGCAGCAACTTCCTTCGGCATATACTTCTCATCATGCTTGGCGAGAACCTCCGTGGCCGAAAAATAGCACTCTATGTTCCTTGCCTTCTCGGAAACGTTCTTCGCCGACACCTCCTTCCTGATCTCCTCCGTGAACGGTTTCACGAGCCCTTCCACAACAACGGAGTGCCCTTCCCTGAACAAATCCGGCAACGATCCCTCGAACCGTACCACGATGTCGGAGATGAGATCGGTGACGACGAACTCCACCTCCGGCGACGACGCCGGGTACACCACGCTGCCTTCCAGGACAAGACCCCCCAACCGGAACCGCGCTTTTGTTGGATTGTTGGCGTATTTTTCGAGGGCTTCGGTTGGGGTGACGTAGAAGACGAGCTGGTCTTGGAAGTTGTTGAGAACGATCACGACGAAGCCGGCGAGGCCACCGAAGGTGAGCGCGTAGGTCCAGAGGCGCCGCGTCTGGAGCTGGCGCGCGCGTGCGCCGATGTCGACGGATTTCTTCGAGCGCGGTGGGGTGCGTCGCGCCGTGGAGAGGAGGCGGTGGAGGGAGAGGTGCGGGGGCGAGGGTTGGATGGGAGAGTGGTGGCGAAGGGAGGAAGGGAGGAGGGAGGCGGTGTGGAGGAGATGGGATCTGAATCGCAAGGCGAGTCCCGAGGCCATTTGAATTTTCTCGGGAAAGTGAAGAAGAGAAAAGAAAATTGGTGGTTGGGGTTTAGAGATTTGAATTATTAATTAGGCTAGGCCGCCATGGCTGAAACCGAATGCGATGCCACTGAGAAGTTTCTGGTGCTTTTTGGATGGACGGATGAAAAGAACACGAGGAAAGAGAGACAAGTAGACAACGTAGAACAGTATTAAATTGAATTAATTTATTAAATTTTAAATTATAAAATGTTTCATGTCTTTTTTTCTTAATTAATTTATTCTATTAATTTTTTATATTACTGTGTCTTTTCAAAATGTAGTAGAATAACATTTTTAATCTGATATATCATAAATATTTAGGTTATGTCAAGTATTTAATTTAAGATAATTTCCTTTTTACATTGCTTTCTTTTTTTAAGGCATCATATTTATTAAGCATTTATAGGATTTTTTTATTACATTATTTATTTTATCCGATATTTTTTCACTCTAATTTGTATGAATTGTGTATATGTTTATTAGAATTTAATTAAAATATATAAATAGTATAAAGTTTTTTCAAATAATTCATCCAATATAAATTCTAAAACTAATTTCTTATAGTGTAATTTATTAGTAGTGAATATAATTTCACTTCTTTTTCCCTTATACCTATCCTTAAATACTAAATATAAAAATAAAAGGTTAAAAGTATTTTTAGTGTTATTTTGACTTTGATATATTAATTTTTAATAGTTTTATTTTAATCTTTTATGTTTTTCTAAAATTTTATTTTACTACGTTAAGTTTTAAAAGTTTCATTTTAATCATTTATGTTTTCAAAAGTTTCATTTTGATCTTTTATATTTTCAAAAGTTTCATTTAGTTATTTATTTTGATTTTCACTAATTAGTAAATGTTAATATTATTTAATTTTAAAATTTAAAATAATAAATTTAAAATAATAACAACTAAAATTGAAGTGAAATCCAAAATTACTATCATGATATTAGACTTAAAGCTTTTCATCACTTTGGAGATCCAATATCTTTTATATATGTTGGTGTTGGATAGTGATGTAGCTATGGGTAGCGCGTTATGTTGTTTGATGGATAAATGTTGATGAAGTGAGTGAACAATGACTCTAATGTTTTATTGTGAAGATTATGAAGTTGGTAAAAGATGAATGATTAAATATATTTTAAAGATAGTGATGATTTTAATCGTAACTATTTTAATTAATTATTTTAAAATTTAATAGAATACAAATGTTTGCTAATAGAATAAGAAGAAATAACTAAATAAAATTTTTAAAATTATAAAAAATTAAAATAAAACTTTTAAAATTTAAAATAATAAAATAAAACAATACTTAAAACATAACAGACTAAAGTGATATTTAGCCACAATAAAAATATAGCGTGGGAGCCCCACTCACCAACTTTTGTTGAAGCAAAATGTAGAGGAGACGTTAAAAACCAAGCAAGCGAAAGAAGCAAGAACAGTACACGAGAAAAGTTCTCCAACTTCAAGTTTGGTTGTTGGTTAGAGGGCCGCATAGAAACACTCCTGGCCCAGAAAACATGGGCCTGTGACTACGAAGCCTTTACGTATAACGTGGGTTGAATCTAACCTCTTTATCTGTCAAATTTTACATACACATATTTCAGTTTGATTAATTGTAAAACAAAAAGTTAAAGAGCACACGTTATGATTCAATTTATTATCGAGGAGTGTTAGTAATATATTATTTAAAAAGTTTTTTTAAAAATATTGGGTAAAATTTAATGAAATTATACAATTAAGAAAAAGACTAATTAAATATTAAGTTGAACTCACAAAAATGACAAAATTTGTTAGGTCTTATATGTATTTAATGATCTTTTTTATGATTTTATAATTTTTAATAAAAATTAACCGATTAAAAATAAAGAGAATGTTTAAAAAAGGATATAATAAAGAATGTATTATTAACATTCCTCAAAGATTAATAACTATGGTAAGGACATTTAATAATGTTTTGTTAGAAGATATGTTTGATAACATTTCTCTTTGTTATTCATCCCCCTTACCTAAAAAAGTTAACCTTGATTTAAAATGAAAGAGCACAAGTTCTGATTCAATCGGAACATAATGGTGATTAAAAAATTAACGGTAGTCCACATAATTTTTGGTAGGAGTGAGTATATAGGTAGGTAGCTGCTGTGTTGTGGTGAGTGTCTAGAAGAAAGGTGAGAAATAACACAAGAGGAGGCAAGGTGAATTGGTGAATTAGGATATTTAGGAGAGAAAGAAAAGTACTTTTCGTGGACCAATGACGCAATTCATCTCTTTCTTAATTAATTTGAGTTGGTTGTTCCTTCCACTGTTGGAATACTCAAACTCCCTCTCCCTCTCATTTGGCTTTCCCTCCAACGAGACCTTGGATCAAAATAAAAATAATATAATAATAACTATACTAACTGTATACATACACATATATATATATTTGTTTCTTCTCCCTCGTTTTCAAAATTCATTTCAGCGTTCCAATTCAGGTAAATAAAAAGAAAACGTTATCTTCATTCATTATCGTCATGGATTCGCAGGTCTTGCTGGGTGTTGCACTTTCATCCGTGGGTGGTTTCAGCACTTCCATCGGTACGCACACCTCTTCTCTCTTTCATCAACGTACAAATGAATATGATAAGGTTTATGATATAATAGGAATAAATAAATAAATAAATAATAAGAAATGTTGAAGAAGTCTTTAAAATAATGAGACGTTTGTGTATTGTTATCCATCATATTATCATCATGCATATTTGTTTCCTCTTAATTTACTAACTTCTAAATGTTCCAACGTTTCATGTTTCGTCTCCAACACACAAGCATTTCTTGTTCCTATATATCCTGCGCAACTTCTTGCATAAATTGCTACCATTTGCACCATACGCATACTTTTTACGACACCTTTTAATTAATAACGCTTTTGTTTTGTTTATTAAGTTACTTATTTCATGTTGGGATGTATTAGGAAGGAGAGAAGAGATAGATAAAGTCATCTCGGAAACTGATATTAACCCCGGAATTGGCAAGAGTAATGTAACCATGAACTATTTAATCGTCACTACACAGTAATAATTAATAAGCACAAACTTCTAATGATCTTTACGAACAATTATTAAGTAGTCGTGGATCATCTTTATCAATTTTAACTTAATTATCATTTCATGTAATAATAATCAAAAGTCACAAAGTTGATAGAAAGTGTGCCTCTATAATCTTGATCAACCTTTTCGTAAAAAAATTAATTTATAAAAAATAGTTAAGAAAGCAATCATAATAAAAATCAACAAGGACCACCATGATTTTAGACCATGCAATATTGTTATCATAAAGTTGTGTATATGGAAAGAGTCTTCAACAATAGTCTCTCTACCTTTTTACCTCAAATTACAAGAAATATTGTTTGTAGCTTCTAGTAGATTCAGAGTTCACAAATTTAAAATTAAACATACATGCATTATACGTATGAGGTTGGTTACACTATTTACATTTTACAGACTTATGTAAAAAAATAAATTATATACTCTATTATACAAAAATTACTTATTATGTAAGTATAGGTAAAGAAGAATAATATTGTATGTAACATTATATTTGTATATATAAAGATGTTATTTTTGAATTCGAACTTATGACATTCAAGTTATCGAGACACAACTTTACCATTATATGAGGACGTAAAATTATATGAGGACTCGTCATCATAATAAAGACTTATGTAAATTGTCCAAAATTATATTCGTTATTATTTTAAGTTATGTGGAGCTAGCCGGCCGGACTAACATTTCAGAACATCGAACAGGTGCACTTTTCGTAATCCTTAGTCGAGCTCCAAGTTTGAAGGTGCTTGGACTGTTACAGGTGGTTTTCCTCGTTCCAACTCAAAAACTCCGTTTATCTGTTTTGACTTTTGAGTTGCATATGTTCATTTTCAATAATTTCTCTTAGAAAAAAAATAAATTTATTCATAAATTAAAATTAATTTATTAGTTAATTTATAAATATTTTTTTATCTTATAGAGAAATTATATGAAAAAATTTCAATAAATTAATCATAATTTTAACTTTAAAAAATTATTATTTTTATTTTTTGTCATAGAATTAATTCTAGAAAAATTTAGATCCAAAGAGACCCTTGGATACTTTTGGTGTTACTTTCTGATAAAAAGTTTGAATTTACCGGATAAAAAATTAAATTGAATTTTTATCTCGATAACGTAGGTATTAAACATTGGCATTTAAAGTTGAGCTGATTTCTGAAGCGAAACTTTAATTGTGAATGGAAAATAACACCAAAAATTCTAAGTTTTGTCATTTATAAAATGTAACATTAAGTCTACAATTAAATTCCTTGACTTGCATACTTTAGCCATATGCTTGCTTTTTGAAAGCTATCATTTCATGAAGGGTTTTGCTGCGGGTTTGATGTTGAGTATATCATTCTTTGATCTGACTCATAATGCCTTGAACTCACTTGGCTTCTTGAGAGGCAACCTTTGGGTATGTTGTGTTCTTCACTCTTCAGTATAATTCAATTAATCTAACAAGTTCTCTCATATTCTGACCATGAACTTTGTCTTCTTTTCTCTAGTTTTTTGCTGGTGTCATATTCTTTGCTGTTGTTGCCAAATTTATACCAGAACCAACAGTTGCTCCTCCCACTTCAGATGAAAAGGTACAAAGGTTTTAATGAACTTTTTCCTGCCAATTGAATCACTGTTTGTGCATTTTCAAAATGGCATTGCAGTTGCTATGTTGTTTTCAACATAGATACAAATTCTGATAATATGGTAACACTTGAAAATAGAAAGTTGGGAAAGAAGGAAACAAAGACATTATGAAAAGGCGTCGCCGTCAAGTTTTAATCAGTGGAGTTGTTACAGCCATAGGTATAACTGTATGAACACTTTCCAATAGAGTGGAGGAAATTAGAATTTTATTTCTCATCTTCTAAGTTGATTTTCAATTTTTAATTTTGATTTTATCCCAGGTATAAGTTTGCATAATTTTCCAGAAGGAATGGCAGTGTACCTTGGATCCATGAAGGTACTCCTTCTGTCAAAAACTTTAGGTGGTAACTTGTCAAGGATTTTCTAATGAGAAGTCATTTATATCTACATTGACAATAACATGTCTAATATAGATTTGCTGCTTCTGTCATTAATTGGCGAAGCATTACTTTTATACTTTCTAATATGTTTGTTAATGTCTTTTCAATTTGATCATTTTGTCATGCTCTTTTAATAGGGCATTCGTGTTGGTCTTAACCTTGCACTGGCCATTGCTCTGCACAATATCCCAGAGGTATAAATTTTGGCATGTGACAGAGCCCTTTAGACTATATGTTATAATTTTATTTGGTGAAAATATAACAATAAGAGAAAACCGTCACTCCTTATAAAATTTTATGCCTTTTCTCTCAATATTTTAGTTTAATTTTGTTTTGTTTTTATTGTAAAATTTCCCCCCCACATAAACAATAACAATCTGCTTTCCAGGGTGTTGCTGTAGCACTTCCTGTCTATTTTGCGACACAGAGGTAAGAACCTTAGTGAGCTCCTGTTGTTTTAGCCTTTTGTTTGACATAATGTCATTTTTCTTTTGGTCGGCATGTCATTCTTTTGTTAATAACATCTGGAACTATTTATTGATCTTAAATCTATGGTTGGTGTTGTTTGTTACGTTTATATAACACGAGTTATACCAATAACTACAAATTTGAATAATAACTATTTTTTTATTCCATTTCTGAATGTGGTAGCAAATGGGAGGCATTCAAATTGGCATCACTTTCTGGCTTTGCTGAGCCACTGGGCGTTGTAATTGTAGGTATATGATCTGCTTTCCTTGCTTCGCACCATATAACTAATTTGGTATATTAACAATAATGGAGCCTAATATTCACAACACAAAAACATGCTTAAGGTTAGGTGAGGCATGCATGGTACAAGATTGCACATTGGATCCCTTTCTCTCTCAATTTCAGAGTTGATTTAATGGTTTTCAACTTTTCATGCGCGTAGATATATATTTTTAACACACTTTTGCATTGGTAAAGTTGAATTTACTGTGAGGATTTTTCTTACTTCTTTGTAGCCTGTTTATTCCCTACCAGCCTAAATCCCGAGATTCTTGAAGGTATCCTTGGAGCAGGTTAGCACTAATACAATTTCTAGAAGTCACAAATTGTTTTTGGACATATTGTTATGCATATTTGCTGATAGTTATATTTTGATTAACAGTTGGTGGAGTCATGGCTTTTCTAACCCTTCATGAAATGCTGCCACTGGCTTTTGAGTATGCGGGACAAAAACAATCTGTTAAGGCAGTCTTTTGTGGAATGGCTTTCATGTCTGCAAGGTAATAAAACCCTCATTGCTAATATAAAAAAAAAAAAATACTCTTAGAACCAATGCTACTACCATTTGCCTTTTGTTGTTACTTTGGTAACTATTTAATGCATTACAAGGTGATAAAATTTAGTATTGGTGGATGTGCAGCTTGTATTTTCTACGTATTAGCTTACCAGAGGACATGTAGATGGGAACTATCTCTTTCTTTTCTGAATGAGATGCATTCAGACATGAAACTTGTAAGATGCCAATAACATTAATGTACAACAGTCAATAGAGCATAACAGTAAAACATGAAGGTTGGATTCATTTCACCTGTGTAATTATGGCTCCCCCTCGTATAAGTATGTACAGACAAAAGGAACTTACAATTTCATGTTGTTCTGTGATCTTTTAATTTTATAATTTGCGTATGTTTACTTTATTTACTAGTTCTTAAACTCGTGCAACACACCATATAAATTTCCGTTGATAAAAAAAAATCTCTTTTAAGAAAGTATATATAAAAAAATCATTTGACGACAATTTTTTTTATATCTTTGCTTCCTCTATTTCAGACATTTATAATTCAAAGGGACATGTAAGAAAGTATGCCAACTAGTCACATGCCAAACCAGCTTACTAATAACCAGTGGAGTCTAGATTAATTGGTTAAGAATATGTAAGTTGTTATAAATCCCACTTAATATCGTCTTTGATTTATACAAATAAAAAAAATTATAAATATTGATATGATTATTGTGCATCATAATACACATTTAACCAATGCATCACAAACGTATACTAATTTTCTACCAAAATTAATAATAGATAATACTTTCTAAACAACAGCTTGTAAACTCTTTTGAAAGTATATCCCGAAACCAAAACATCTTTATCAGAAGCATTCTACATCATTGAACCATTTAGGTTTCCTAAGGATATATGTTTAATTGAGTGAAAGTCATGAAATGCACTTGAATGTAATAAAATGATATTACTTTCGATCCTATATATAAATAAGACAGTATAAATCATTAAGACTAAAAGAAGTAGGGATCACATTTAATATTATCATAAATTTAAATTTTAATCCAAAAATGTCTTTAAATTTTAATATGGTAAATGATGGTTTCATATAATATTAATATTTTTTGTCTAGTAAGTGCCTAATATATAGATTTAGCAATAAATTAAGAATATAAAATATATTTAACTCGAATAAGTTTGAAAGTTAGTCATTGTTACTTATAATTAAGACCAAAGAAAAATACAATTTGTTATTTATATATAAGATTGAAAGTAGTATTGACTTCTATTGATTGGATTATTTAAAGGCTTAAATATCATTGTACTCCCGGATAAATACACCTCTTTTGCGTTTAATCCCTATTAAATTTTTTCTTTATATTTGATCCTGTTATCTGAAAACCTTTGTGTTTGCTCCATGCCATTAGTACTAACGTGTTCGTTAACGTAAAATGGCGTTGTTTCACTTCAATACAAAGTCCAACTGAGAATAGTTTGAGAACCACCTCCGCCGAGTTCTCTTCAATCACGTTCAACAAAACAAATCAACATAAACAAAAGAAACAATTTGATTCAAAGAACATTTTACAAACACACTGAGGACCATGAAACCCAAACGGAAAACTTGGTATTCTCCGGTGGCCCAGTCAATCTGAAATGAATATAACCGGTAACCCATAATACACGGTTCGGTTATGAATGCGGGTTCTCTTACGAATATGGACTTTTCACTAATGATACTTTCTTATCAGAATGCCGGCTCCAATTTCAATTAAACAAAAATAATTAGAATTTTTCGAAATAAAAATACAATTCATTTTCTGATAAAAAAAATGGAAGCTCTTAATAATCGTAATCAGTGGATTGTTTTCTAAATAAATTGACTGTATCTTTATTTATGAATTTATTTTCACCCTTACCAAAATCCATTAATGGTCATTAACTTATTATTAAAAATAAAATACTTTTTTCTGAGTCTGAGTATTACGTACAGTAGAGAAGTGCCGTACACACACGATTTGATAAAACCGTTCAAATATTTCTCATTAATTTTAATATTTAACTTATAGTTTGCGTCTGATTCGATTCATACCATACAATTATATATAATTAGTGGTTTTTGAATTATCATATTTGAATTCCTTCTTAATTTTAAAAAATTAAATTAAAGTTATAGTAAGTTGATATACATTTTTTAGAAAGAGGAAAAATATTAGATTATTACTTATATATAGAACTCGTCACATCTAGTATAAAAGTATAGTAGTAGGAAATTGATGCAAGTTTTTTTTTAAGGTGAAAAAACATTGTTGCTAGCATACAATTTAGACGATTTTGTTAAACGATTTGATTTACTTGTCTCTCTTATAAAACTCACCATTGAGTTTAAAACATTGTTAAGAATTGTTCTACATTTAACTAATAGACAATGAAAATCAGAATTTTCTGTACTGTTGTGAAGTCATAAAGACACCAAAATTTTACCTTATGCAAAATGATAAGTGGCGACAGAAAGTAGAAAACTATAACTGTTCAAGTGTTTTACTTTAAGTTAGCATAAAAAAATTAAAATTATTAAATCAAACCAATTCAAATAAATTTGAATTGTTTTTTTTTCTTTCTAGAAACTCAAATTAAACGGAATTGGGGACCTGTTTTAAAAAACCAACTTAGTTATGATCTTATTAAAAAAATACTTATGTTTAAATTATTTTTATAACTGAAGGAGCAATAAGGTTAAATTGTCTTTGCATAAGTTATAGATTGTTTTTTAATTCATAAACTATATTGAAGAGCTTATTGAGATAGGCTGAACGTATTATACAAACTTTTCATAACACGTCCTTAAATCATAAAATAATTCGAAATAAGTTGTACATAGGCTCTTTCAAGCGAAGCCGTGTTAGATCTACACAAGCTTTTCTCACAAAAAAAATAATTCACACAAGCTTTTAATTTTATCTTAATCTTTTTTTAAGGCATTTTTATTAATCTTTATTAATATTCATATTCTATACTTGCTCTCTTGAATATTTCTCTCTTATTATATTATAAAAAATTACTAACGAATGTCTATAACTTGATGAAGTAACATTTACGACATTCTATCAATTGCATTCAATTACTTAAAATATTTTTTTTATATAATTATTAATTATATAATAAAAGAATTTTAGTAGACACTCTATATTTTCCCTTAAGGATGCAGGTTAATTAAGAATGCTTGTTAGAAAATATGTAAATAAAATATTTAAATTGAAATTGAAATTGTCTCTTGTTATCTATTTCTTCTCTAGACACGTGACATATATACAATCATTGTCATTGAGACTTAAAAAAGATCCACATTTTAAATGACTTTCGAAGTTTTCCTGGTAATTTTTTTTCCTTTTCTTGTTCCCCATATATTAATTCTCTTAAAATAATTGTTTTAAGTTTTATGCTAATTTACCTAAATATTATACTGTCAAATTAAACTCTTTCATATTTTTATTTCAATTTATATCAAAATTTATTCTTCTTTCCTAAATCTCAATTTTTAATTGCTTTTTTTTATCTAATCATAAATATATTTCTAATTATTTATTTATCTATGAAAAAGTATTTTTACTTTTTTAATTTTTCTTTAAAAAAAATATACGATATTCATGATACTTAATAATGATTGGTTACAATGAAAGTGAAATTTGACCTGTAATAATGTATATATTGCGCATATACTCTGAAAAAGCTTTACCAAACCAACAACCACATCCTGAGGCTTAGTCTTCAATTATGCTACGCGCATATCTAGTTAAATATACCAAAATAATATGATTTTTTTTTGTATTGAAAAAAATGTGAGAAAGAGGATGATATCTCTCAATCCTATTAATAGGACTTTATTGGTACTTTGAGGATTAGAGGATTACTACACAAATCCAAATTATAAACTTTTTGAATGATAGTTATAAAATTTCATTTAACTTTCAGCTCATAACTTATAATGTATAAGTTTTCAACTAGCTTATAAATTAATTTTACCAACATATGATCAACGAACTTTATTAGCTAAAGTAATGTTTTCGCAAGTAATGATCCCCATTTTATCATATATATTCTAACCAGACATTGGAGGAAATAAAGGAGAAATTGCAATAACGAGACAAATCCAAATATGTAACCGCAGAAGCCTGAATTATGAGCATTTGTATATAGTACGTACTGATCCACTGTATTTATTTCATGCGCATAAATTATCCATCGTATCCAAATTAATTCATAATATTAAAAAAATTGAAGAAAAAAAAGAAACTTGTTATATATTAAAGTCTACAATGTTCCATCACATCTCTGGTTGACAGGTTGGGGGATGTTGTGACAGATTGACGTTACACTGGATTCCATGGATAGCAAGCAAAGAATCACCATAATTAGCCATCATTTTCATCACCCGTTTTACTGTTGTTATGTTAAATCTACAAAGTATATATATATAGTGGCGCCATAGAAAACCCTGTTAACAGTCATAGACTACCCTTATTTAACATGTTCAAGTCCAGGGTGAGAAGGTTCAAATAGACTTTACCCAAAAAGAAAAAGAAAAAAGACAAGTGGGGACAAAGAACGTGGATTCCCGATTTTGTTGGCTGAGGGGAATGGACTGAAGAGTGAAGAGTGAAGTTACGCTATGATTATTTCAAACTCTGCATGTGTGGTACTTTGATATGACATTTCAAGCAGCTCTCTCTGGTTGTCTTTCTCTGTGGACTTTTTACCAACAGCCACAAGATCCAGCGCATTCGCCCCCCAACCCTTCAATTTTAGATACGATTTTGGTGCCTTCTGTTACGAATCTTATCATCATTGCATTAATTCATTCCCATTTTTATTTTTTAATTTAATGAAGATATATAATATAATTATTGATTAAAAATCCTTGTTGCTGTTGGCTTCAACAAAAGCTAATTAATCATTTTGGTAGAAATCATTAGGGTCAATCTAAACATAGTATTTGATCTGTCCATCATGAAGGACACAACAAAAGTGGTACCACCATCATGCGAGTCATAAAGCTGATCAATGACAGGTTCTAAAGCTTCCCCAAACCTGCATTTTCACTTGCAATATTATATATAATTAATAATTATACGATTATATAAAATCTTAAACACCTGACCATTAAATCATGAAAAAGTGAGAGAATTGTATAAGATATTTTCTTTTATAAATAGTTAAATTCATTCATGTATGAGATGCTGAAGATTAATTTCTAAAACTAAAAAATTTAAATTTAAATTTGGAATATATTTAAAGTACAATAAATTAGTCTAACAAATAATATAATAACAAAGTTAGTAATTTTTTCAAATTAATTTTTGAATATTATAATTTAACGATAAAATATTCTTATAAATATAACACAAAATTAATTTATGTATTTTTTTAAATATAACAAAAAATTAATTTATGTATTTTTTTACATTCAAAAATTAAATTTATATTTTCTATCTTTTTAATAATCAATTTATTAAGGTATCACATGTTTAAAAGAATGAATTTGATTTTTTTTTTCGATAATTAAGTTATTGGATAAAAGGTGTGCCTGCGCGTGTACCTTTCCATGCACTTAGGTAAATAACTATATATCAACCGTAACGTGGATAAGATGTTTGATAACATTGAGTGGAGCCTCTCAGCGGCAATTTGCACGAGTGGAGAAGAGGAGGGAAAGGGTAAAGATACCTCGTGGATTCATATGAACACCCGTCACCTCACTCTAATCTTTTTCATTGGGGCCATCATGCTCCTCGGCATATACTTTTTTACCGGAACTGCGTACGTACACATCCTACCATATATACAAGTGTGACTTAATTAATATTGTACCTCTAAATGAACTGGTTTATGATATGTATGGTAGTTATTAGTGTGTTTTTTTTTATAAAAAAAATTATCATTTTATGTTACTTTTTTTTATATCCATTGAAAATGCCAAATATTCCTGAGTAGACTAATTATCAGTACATATATACTTCTAACGGGCAGTTAGGTAGCATGGAAACGGCGAGGAAGAGAAGAGAAGGCATAGAAATAGCGGGAAAATTAAAATTTTGGGTCGTTTGATAGCGTTAAAATACAGAAGAAAAGAAATAAAAAATGTTGAATTTCACATATTTTTATTTTTCTAAGAAGTGCGTGAAAATAAACAGCAGTACACATTTCTTGCAAAAAATAATCTTAATTTTGTTCATAATTAAATTGGTGCTAAAAATAGATTTTCATAAGTAACCAGCTTTTGGATATCTGATAATCGATTACTTTTCAAACAACAATCAATATGCACTTCACACAGTACAAATACATCAATTGATGATTTTCCTATCAAGCACAACTAATTGCAAGAATTTGAAAACCAAATGTTTTAATTAAGTAAATTATTTTTATTTATTTTTCTTAAACCAAAATTGCTATGGATGAGTTTGGTTGTGGAGGATAAAGAAAAGGAGAATGAGAGAGAATAAGTAAAAAAGAAAAGAAGAGAAATATGTGAGAAATAAAGTGAGAATGATAGTGATTTATTTGGTTGAAGAGAAAAGGTGAAAAATAGACAAAAAAAAATATTTAAATTAAAGTGATTTATTGATATAAAAAAAAAGAGAAAGAAGAAAAATTAATATTAAATGAAGAGAGAGAGAAACATGAGTACCATGTCCAATTCAACATAAAAAAATCTAGAGAAAAGCTCATTTATGTACATTTCTTCCCAAATCTTCTCATATTAGGGTAGAAGTTTTTTACCATGGGATCCACCACCTTTTTTGAAAATTTCCTCCCTAATCTCTCTAACATCTCATATCAAATCACCAAATTTTTGAAATTTCTCCTCTCTTCCATGCTCCTCCCATTTCTCTCATTGTACCAAACCAACCTTGTATGATCATATTTATTTCTACTCTATTTCTCTTGTCCCTAACTATATATTTTCATTCACTCTATTTCTTTCCTTCTTCCTACTATCAAACATATCCTAAATATTTCATGCATTAACTTATTATTTCTTCCATCACAACTACAAAAATGGGATTTAATATCGCTAAGTTAACATCGGTTATTGATAAAACCAATGTTAACGAAAACGCGGTGACAAATTCGTAATTAAAAGAACATGTTTAATATCGATTTTCTTAAAAACCTAAAAAATTGATGTTAACGTCTTTGTGTTAACATCGGTTTTTCAGGTTAACTTGCAAAATCGATGTTAACATGAACACGTTAACATCGATTTTTCAGGTTTTTAAGAAAATCGATGTTAACAGGAGATAGTTAATTAACATCGATTTTTCAAGGAAAATCGATGTTTTTATTAAGGACGAAGAACTTAAACACCCTTCGCACAAAACACCTATCTCTCACTGTCAGTCTTAGCCTTCACTGCTCGTTCTCTCAGCCTCCATTGTTCGTTCTCGTGCTCGTTCTCTCAACCTCCACTGTTCATTCTCTCAGCCTCCAGTCTCGGTGCTCACGGCGCTTCCATAGTGGTTTTGGTTCTAGGTGGTGTCGCTCACGGCGCTTCCACTCTCTTGCTCAATACTCTCGCCGGCTCCCACAAGGTTAGCATTCCTCCTTTGGTTTATGTCCTATGATTCTTCTTTAAAGACTCAAAGATGAGGATGACTTGTTTGTAACATCAGGTACTGCTTCTGACTCTGGTGTCGATCTCACTATCACTCGTGCAACTGGGGCTTCTCACTCTCACCCTCTCTCAGCTCAGGTACTCTTTCTTTCTCTCTGTTTCCAATTCCATTGCGGAGAAGATTGTAGCTCTTTAAAGTTTGCAGTTATTGTTAGTGGTAGGCAGGATAGGGTTTCAGTGCGGATGGTTAATGGTATTTGTTGTCTGAACTACTACTTTATTGTTTGAACTATTGGTTTGAAGACTTCTAACTTGACTAACTTAATCAAAGGAAGTTGCAGTTTATTGTTATCAGTTATGTGTGAATTATTGTTATAGAGTATTAGGAAGATTAACAGGAGGATTTAGCATTACTTGTGATTTGCATTGCATAGTATGATTTGCATATAGAGAATGAATAAAGCCATTGGAAGTTGAGTGGTGGTGTTGATCAGAGGGTATAGGTATGACTTCATGGAAGAAAACAGAAACAAAGGTGTATGGAGTTTAGTATTAAAGGGTTGATTTAGGTCTCTTTGATTAAATATGGCCTCCATGGAACCAAGTTATCTTTTTCTACTTGAAAATGTGTAAGTAAATATATTTGATCTGGGTGGTAGTGTTGTACAACACTCATTTGGAATCATGCACAAATATACTCCTTTTATGCGTTTAAGAAAATAGCAATAGCTCAAAAGAGATTGAAGTGGAGAGAAATTAGCTGGGTTGATCAAGATAATCTATTTGTACTGGAGTTTGTGTATGTGCATTCATGGTTAAATTTAAAATGATGCCTATGGACTTTCATATCTTCCTCTTTCCATTTATGCTTTAGTATGTGCATCCCAATTAGGCTTCAATGCAATGTTCAGTTTCTTCATCAATTCCCAAAAGTTCACTACATTGATATTCAATTTGAAATGCTGTGTGTCGAGATTGTCAAACATGTTATATTCAATCCAGTAACTATATTTACATGAAAACATGATCTATAAATAAAACACACACATACATAAAACTGTCAAACATGATCTATATTTGGCAATGACACTTGTTGCTTAAGAACATTAATAACTTGTTCTGCCTTCTTTATATATCTATATAACATTAAGAACATTATATATCTATGTAACAACATTGATTTTCATGAGAAAACCAATGTTGTTACATACAGAGGGACATTGATTTTCCAAAGAAAATCAATGCTGTTACATGAGATCAATATCGATTTTCGTTGAAAATCGATGTTGTAGTGTAAGTTAACATCGATTTTCTTAAGAAAATCGATGTTGAAGTTCTAACTTTTACATTTTTTTACGTTTTTATTTGTTAGATAGCGACATCGATTTTATTGAAAAATCGATGTTGTTTACTTTTCGTTAACATCAGTTTTGAAAACCAATGTTAACTTTCACACTTTCAATGTCGCCTGATTCAACATCGATTCAAATTCCATGTGAAATGTAAAAAATAACCGATATTAAATGCTATTTTTTTAGTAATGCATATATATTTTTTCACATCATACAATCTATTATAACATTTTTATCTCCTATCTCTCTTTCTCTCACTAGGTGCCATTTAGAGGAGGTTTCCCTTGTCTTTTTTTGAAAAAAAGAAATAAACATGAACTGTCTTTTACTTTCATCATTATTTCTATTTCTTTTTTTATCACATTTATCCTTTTCTCCTTCTTCTTTTTATCTCTTTTCCTTCTACTCTAAAATAAGCGTGAAAGTAATAATATGAAATAATTACAATTCTAATTAAGGTTAATTTGAAAGGAATGACAAGGTTAGAATTACATGTGTTGGAACTTGGAAAAAATCTCCACGTACACCTATATTAAACGAACACTCTGTCGGTATTATTAAACCAATGACGTACAATCCTGGCAGATCCTGGATATTGAATCTTGGAATACAAATTACCACTTCTCGGTTATGTTTATAGAGAGATACTATATATATAGAAACCAAAACCAGAAACAAATGACATGACAGGAACCTTTACAATCTGATATGCAACATCAAGACGCAAGGAGATAATTAATAAAAGTGAAAATATGAGAAACAATCAACAGTTCCATAGAGTTCATGACATCATATAAACTGCGACTGGGAAAGATTGCATTAATTAATTAATTTTCTTATTCAATTTCAGAGCCCACTTGATCATCATCTTGATCTAGGTTGCAGTCATTTCCAAAAGCCGTAGTGTGTTCATACCCAAATGCCTTGATATGATCCTTAAGAGATCTTTTGTGCTTAAAATCAGACCCACAAGAGCAATACCAGCGTTTTCCACAGTTCTTTTCGTGAGTTCTCCAATCACCCCTCACAGCAAATGATTTGCAACATTTTCTGCAAACGAAAGGCTTTGTCCCATGCTTTCTCTTGTAGTGAGTTTGAAGGGTTCTGAAGTCTTTGAGTGGTTTTGCTCTTGGATGGTCGATATTGTTCTTGCACCCCGGTGCACAGCAATAGCAAGGAAGTCTTAGCATAGCCGTTGGTTGTGTTCCCCTTAGAGACTCTGGTCCCTTCCTATATTGAGATCCATGCCCCCACATATGCATCTGTTTATTTTTGCACCAATATAATTTATTATTATCACGTAAGAGCATAGAATAATTAGATGAAGAAGAGTTTGGAAGCCATTGACAAACTCCCACATTCAAGAATACATGTTTTCTATATACAATAAATATTAGTTTTGTCCAACGAACTTCATTGTAAAAAAAAATAATACTTCTAACTAGGCCTTTAATTTGTTGCATTTATAGTTTTGTAAGGATTTTGAATTTGAATTACTTAATTTACTATGTAGGCCAAGTTTTTGGGTTGGAATTTAAAGGAGAAAGGAGAGAAAGATAAATGTTTTATTTTAAATTAACAGATTTATATAATTAGAAAAATAAATAAATCAATTAATAACATGTAACTTTTATGTTAATTATCGTTTAATTTCTTTTATTTAAAAAAATATTTAAATTAGAGAATGGAGTATTTATTAAAAAAAATACACTCTCTTTTCCTCTCTTTACAAAGCTTAACTCCCAAATAGTATGCTAACTAGGAACTGTCTCCTTTTGAACAAGTTTTAATACTTGTTCATCAACCACGCTCTCTGGAATTAAATAAATAGGTGACAGTGTAGGGCATCCTGTTAAAGAAAAAGTTCGCGCGGGAGCCCAACAAGAGAATATTTGTACAGTTATTTATATTATATTCATTTTTGTGAAACTCAATTGATATGTTGTTTCATTCTGTGCCTCCCTTGTCGGTGTCTTGTTTTATGGTATAAACTACTTAATTAACGTATGAGGAAAAAAAACTTGATTTAGACAACTTAAACTTGCTATTTTTCTTACGTATAAAACTAAGAAGGTGCAAAAAGGGATATAATTGAGCCATGTATTGGGATACTGATCTTCCCAGAGGGGGTAAGAGTTTTCATTTTTATCTGAACAGAAAAAGGGGTAATAGATCGAGTAGTTTGCAGCTGGTCAAATAAAAGGAAAGGAAATGAAATAATATTAAGTGGGAAAACCCTAAAATATACATACATACACGTTACTCAGACACATCTCCCTCCTTTAATTTGATAAATTTAAGTCGACTTAAAAAAAAGTTACTTTTAGTGATGAATATGTAAATTTTAAAAATTTGTCACTAAAGTTTCACTAATGTTTGTATTAGTGATGGATATTTCATATTTGTCACTAAATCTATTCACTAATAAATAATTTTCTTGTATTTGCATGTGAAAATTTGAAGTCATACTATACATAGAAATATGAAGAGTTCAACTAAAGGCCTGGCATAAATAAGTTTTTTCTTTTTGGACAAATTTTCTGAAAAGGAGATCTGGGAGAAAGTAGGGGTATAGGAGAGTATAAAGAAACAGGAAAAAGGAAAGTTATTCTCTTTCCTTCTACTTATAATTCTATTCACCGGTAATTATTACTATATTGTCTTGATTATTTTATTATTCTCCTCGATCGAGGGAAATTGATCATCAAAATGACCAAAGGTGACAAACCTGCATGTTGTTGTATCTGTTGAACGTCTTGAAACAAAGAGGGCATGGGAACTGTGTTGGACCAATCAGAATCTGAGAAGAAGTAGGGATCCAATATTGTCCTCTGTTAATTCTATTTGACAGAAGAAGCCCCGAAGCATCAGTGAGTACTACTTTTTCTTCTTCTTCTTTGTCTGAACAAGCCTCTGTTGAGTATAGGCTTGAAGAAGCTAAATCAGCAGAAGATGCAGTACTCGTGCTTGGAAGCCCTAAGTGTAAAGCCACAGTCACTGCAGCATCCTCTTCATCCAAAAAACTAGATGATGAACTCAGCTCTTTCTTTTTCTTGTCCACTTCCATGGCACTGAATGAAGATTCAACATCTTCTTCTTCATGTCTTGGATGAAGGAGGGGAAGGGCTTTTCTTTGAGGAGGAGAGGGTTGGAACTGATGATGAGTATTAGAAGATATGGCACTTGTGTAGTTATTATTATTATTATGATAATTGGAAGGAAAATAGAATGGTGGATTGATGGAAGAAGGAGGAGGAGAGGAGAGAAGACATGGTGAATTGAGGTCCAACCAAAAGTTAAGGTCGTTGGAGGTGTAGGAATTGGTCATGATGAGGGGGTAGTGGGAAGAAAAAGGGTATATGATAATCAGGGGTAGAAAGGGTTAGGTTATTAATTATAGACAAGTGAGTGCACAGAAAGGAAATAAAGGGAAGGGGTAGTAGTGGAGGGAGGAGAGGGGAGTAAAGGTGAGCAGAAGATATAGTTTGAGATTTTAACAAGCAAAATATAGCAAGCCACAATGAAAGAGTTAGGTAAAGGGTTAAAGGATGTGAAGAAATTAAGTCAATGTTGGTAAAGCAAGACCAATAAAGTTGAGGGAGACAAGAAATCACTTGGGAAAAGGTAGAGCAGATTCAATATAAAATTTTATGGAAATTATTGTTTGGTGTTATAATATGCACTTATTATTTAGTGTTTATAATGATGCTTCGTACGTTATATATATATATATATATATATATATATATATATATATATATATATATATATA
>CM023952.1:4659243-4693888 GCA_013407115.1 Glycine latifolia
ATATTTTCTTAAAATTTTAAAATGACAAATAAATAGAAATATATAATTTTTTTTAAAAAGAAGCATGAATAATACTAAGGAAAGGGTATTAGAATAAGATTTTAAAAGATTTTTTTAAATAAAAAGTCATATAGTATTCAATCACAATTTTTAAATCATATAAAAAAATTTGTAAATTATTTAAATCTCATCATTTTTTATTATTTTTTTTACCAATTCTTATAATTTTGAATATCTTTTTAAAAATTCAACATCTTATAAATTTATAAAGTTCTTTAAAATTCTTTAAGTTCTTATGATATAAATTTATTAAAATTCAAATTATCATAAAAACATTTTAAAGAAATATGATAAATTATAATATTCCTATATAATCTTTAAAATCCCACGAGACTATTTTATGCTAAAATAAATTTTTTAATCCTAATCCAATACACAATATTTAAATATGCTAGTATGTGTATCTCTTGCAAAATCTCTCTCACTCTCTCTTTAATACATTTTTTAAAACATAAATATATTTTTTACATTAGAATTACACTTTTCAAATGATAATTATCACGAAATCTTATATTGATTTTATTTTAGAAAATATATAAAGGTCTTGTTAACAAGAGTCTTTAGAATATTGATTAGGGAATTAAAAAGAATTATTTTTTATTGAAATGTATAAAATTATATTATTCGTGACTTTTTTATATTTTTTATTTTCATAATACATATATTTTTTCTTTTAATTCTTTAATTAATATCTTAAATGGACTTATTAGTATTTATCAATATATAATATGTTCACTAACCCACATATGGGAAGAAATTATTGTCATGAAGTCAGTCATGGAAGTTAAAGTCGAGCGTGGAGACTACTCAGACTAGTACTTACTACTTATCCCCTCGCTACCAACTAACCGCAATCCCCGTAATTCACACGAGGCAGAAACTACCGTCTAGTCCCCATTGGGGAGAAACAATAGTTTTTCTTTTTCTAAAAGAAGGAAAAAACAATAGTTATTATCAGGACAATTTGTAGAGTGTTTTTAAGTCACATTACTTGAAAAATAGTCATCGTTTTAAATTTCTTAGAGAGAATTATAATAAATTAAAAATATCATCTTGTGAATTATAATTAGCCTTAATATTATATTATGAGCTTTGCTAATCAATATCTTTAAAGTATTACTTAAAAAACTAAAAGAAAAAAATTATTATAAAAATCCTAGAAGAACGTAAAAAAATAATAAATAATATAATTTTATACATCACAATAAAAATAATTTTTTAAAATTTGTTAACTAATATTTTAATTTAAAAGATACTTATTAATATTTATCTTTATTATTTACCAAATTGCTTAGTCATACAAACAAATTAAACTAAAAAAAACTCATACTAGTAAGTGGGCCACCTTTAAAATATTGAATTAATTTCATAATCTTGAATAACAAGAACCAATTGAGCATTGGCAAATATTTCGGAGGAAAACACACAAAATCTGCTTGTTTGACATACTACTACTATTCCATTTTGATTTTATGTATCCCTCGGGAAACAAATTAATGCTTTTTTGAATTTGAATCAGCAATTGCTTTGGCTTGCACGCTGTGGTCGACTTGGCTCCTCAAAGCACGCAGATGCTGTCGGTGTCTCCAATACTGCTTTCACCTCTTGCATGCAAATGTTGACTGTTCCATCTACCATGTCTGCTTCATTGTTCACAACACTGAAACAAGCTATCAGTGGACAGTTTTGGAATTTAGAATTATATTAAAAATCAATTACGTACACAGTCAAAAACATTCTTTCTTTTATTTTTCTAGAATTAAAGAAAGAAAGTTTATGTTGTAGATCTACACTTATAGCTTGGTATAATTTATTTATTCGTGTGTCATTATAAGCTAGTTTGATTTTTTTATGCATGAACAAGGAAACTCTGCTGGAAGAGTTGGTCATACTATGTTGTAGATATGGCTAGAATTTGGGTTTATGTTTAAATCAATTTTAAGAACTAATTCTTGCAGTGATCGAGTTCCCCAATTATATATATACAAGAAATTATAGTTTAAGATTACAACACGTTTATATTTTTGACTAATTTTTTACATGATACCTATGCTGGAAGTTTTTTAATTTATGAAAAAAATAACATTCGAAGGTTGAAGTTATCATCATTTGATAATTCTTATAGGACTTCAAATAATATTTTTTAAATGTTAAGAACTAAATAGGGTACTTATTTCAAGTGTTAATTTGGTATATTTCTTATTTAAAACTCATTTTCAATATGTTAGGACAAAACCTAATTAAGTGCAATACTATACGTGCTTCGGTGTTTTAACTAATTAGAGTTTTATTTGGATAACTCTTGCAACAAAAAATAACATCAAAGGTTGGTTGAAATATATAGGTGAGAAATAAAGTAAAAATTAAAGATATTTAAATGAAAAGAAATAGAGAGATGAATAAAAATATATGAAAAATAATAGAATAGTGTATTTTACTAATTTTTAAATTATTTTCACCTGATTTTTCCTCCTCCAAACAATCCATATTAATTCAATCTTTGTCTCTCTCCCGCTTACTTTTCTCCTACCCTCTTTTATCTTTCAACCAAACAAGGACTAAAAATGTAAAATATTATAGAAGTGTGTTTGATAAGACACTTTAATAACGTCTAAACTATTTTGACTAACCGAATTAATAAGTTAATTTAACTAAAAATAAACTTATTTTTTTAATACACGAACTTATATTAGTATCTTATAATTTAAGAAAATAAGTTATTTCAAATAACTTATAAAAATAAGGTAGCTCATAAAATTTAGTGTTATTGAAATAAAATTTTGGTACTTCTATAGAACCTACATCCTTACCATTAAATTTCTTTATATGATATTTTAAAATTTTAATTGAAATTTTTTATTTACAAAGTAGTCATACAAAGGTATATATAGCTATTTTAAAAGAAATAATATACAATACTTGAAGTTTTCATCACAGTCATTGGGGCTATTCACTGGGCTTCAAGGCTAGGCCCGAATAATTCCAACATAACTGAAGGCAGAATATTGAACAAAATTTGGACTGAACGATTTGACTCACAATAACCGTCCAAGTCCAACTACGCTTTCATATTCCAGCTTTCTCCTTCAACCATCTATAATCTTCCTACAACAAAAATTAAACCAAATAATTACAAAATCAAATCATAGATTCTCATGCAAGAATCAAAGCCCAAAACTACTGACCAGGATCTATGCTAAATGCTAATATAAATATACCACTTGCCTCATCATTAAAATGAGAAAAAAAATAGTTTCACAGAAAAAGAGGAAAAATAGGTCCTTCCTCTCCTCTACTACTCTTTCATTTCAATTCAAGTCCTTTTGTGACGTTGACTTGCTCCAAATTCGTATCGCAGGGCTATGGTAAGTGAAAACACTGAAACATTGGTTTTATTCCATTTCTTATTGATATGTTAGTTTCTTCTCTTGTCGACAATATTAGTGAATTTGAATAATTTACAATATATAATGTATACTAGGTGGTGCAGGCGAGGTATATATATGGATACTTTTACTCACAAAGTCACAGTCACTAATTTGGGTTATTATGATCATCACTCATCAGCACTAAATATTTGTTTGACATTATAATGATATTGTATAAAGATATATATCCACCCTTTCGATGGGCCATTTTTTGTTAAAAGAATGGTGGAGTCTAACGATGAAGTTGGAGCTGATTGGGTTAGGTATGTGTTATCGTTAACGATCATATAAAGAACTTAGCGACTTGGGCTTTTGCGACGCAGTCACTTCGGTCGCTATTTCACGAACAACTTTAGTGACCGAATATAATAATTTAGCGACCGTATTCTTTGGTAGCTAAATCATGTTTTTTTTGGTAGTGGTTAAGGAAGACTAAGGTCAAGGCCTTGTCCCTGTTACGATTCAAGACAGACACTTGTTTCACGTGTCTTAAATTTTGGTCCCTATGTCTTTTTAAGCTTAGTCTTTTTAAATTTAATCGAAAATAATTTTTTGTTAAGAATTTAATTTGAATAATACTTGAATGATTTAATTTTAATTTCAATATATAAATCTCTTATGTCTAATTAATTATATCTAAATTAATATTTAAAAACATATTCCAATCGTGGTTTAAAATAAATGTAAACTTCTTATAATTAATGCTATCAAAATAAAAATAAAAAAAAGGGAGGTGTGTATACGCTTCTCAGAAGTCACAAGGAACAAATGGAAAAGACTGCCACGCATGTGAGGGAATCACGCAAAACATAATTGAGAAGCGAATGATACAAAAACCCGGCGTGCAAGTGAAGTGAGGAAAGAAAAGTATCAATATAAATATAACCCCCCTCACGTTCCTTTTTGTCTGCAATGCCAAAGGTCTCACATTACACTCGTCATGACCAAACTCTAAAGATTCACTTGTTGTTCACATAGGAGAAACCTCATAAAATCATTTGCATAAACATGCATGACACATCACATGTCTAACGACCTTCAAAAAAGTAAACGGCTTGACATGAATCCACATCAGCAGCTCGTGGTCTTTCATCAAGAATTTTTTTGTGATATTTTTTAAAATTTAGTTTACTAGCTAGTATTTCTTTACGAATGATTAAATATTATTAAATAGGTAATTAATGAACCGGTGGAGATTTTTGAACATGGTGTCTCGTATATGCACACTTAAACAATAGACTCATATGCACACTCAAAGCTAAAATAGTTACATATATTAGTAATCCTAAGACTACCAAGTACCAACACACTAAACAACTTCATGTTAAAAAAAATGATAGTCTTAATCTTTCCTATACACTTCTTTTTCCTATATATTTTTCCTTCTGGAATGACACTTGTCTAACAACAATCCAAATCAAATTGTCACGACCTAGGACAACTTATAACGAACCTGAGTGAAAAAAAATATTATGTAAAGAAGCGCGCATCAAGGTAACAAATTTGAGTAGAGCAATGTTGCCTAAAGGAACTCCAGTGGGCTGTATATGATTCCAATATATATTACTTCAACAAGTTCATTTGGAAGAGAGAAATGTGTTGAATAATGAGTTTGAATTAAAAAGGAGCGAGATGCCATTAACAAATAGAAAACTAAAGAGATAGAAAAGAGAATGATTTTTTATCGATAAATGTTAGTTGTTAGTATTATTAGTTTTTGTTAGTGAAAGTAATAGTTGAGAAAAGAAAAGAGAAATGTTGAAGTGGTTCCTAGAGAGGGAGAGGTGAGGAAAAAACTCTTAATAAATGGAGAAAATAAATTACCTAAAATGGGAAAAACAACCTTTCCTTGAAGGTGAAAAAAAAACCCTCTCATGGAGAGGATGATCCTAGATGAGTTGACGGGCATTTTCCTACCATTTAAATGACTATTGTATCAACCATAACTATTTTTGAGTTTTGACCCAAAATCTGTTTAATCCAATGAAGTAGTGATTGAAAATGTGTTATCTATTAGAGACAATCTTATTTGAATTAAATAAGATGATTATGAACAATAAAATTATTTCTTTAAGTATGTAACATACGTGCATGTCTAATCTTACTTAATTTAACTTATTTTTAAAATATTTTTAAAAAATACTTAAATTTTTTTAAAATAATTTATTTTCTTGGAAAAGAAAAACTACATCCAAACACATGCTTGTCCCTTTAAATCTCCACTTTTGTTGTGTTCATTAGCTTTTTCCTTTTCCTTTTTTTTTTCATTTACCAAAAAAACAACACACAGTACTTGCTCTAAATAAAGTTGTATTTTCATCACCATAGTCTCACTATAGAAGAGTCTAAGATACCATGAATATAACAAAATTGTTGTATTTGGTGGAAAAATGAAAAGCATGCATGATGCATAGATTTTGTTGTAGGTTGATTGCTAATTATGATCATTAATTTAGTGGACCACTTGATAGGTGGTTCGATGAAACTTGTCGTCGTCACATTCCTGACTAGGAAACTCATTGCTTCAGTGATGGTGTGACAGAGCTCTACCTCACTCGCAATGTCATTGCACTTCTCCCTTTCTAACATACTCTTTCTCCTAAGTCGTTGACGATCATTGTTGTGCCCTACCATCATACCCCTTGGCCCCCTCGGCTTCGATGCTGATACCGCCACTTGCCTCCTCCATGCCTGGGAGCATTATGGAAGAGACTCTTAGAGCAATGAAGGAGGTTTTCAGAAAGAAGCTTTTTGTTCTCAATCGTGTGAATCGTGAGGATGATAGTTCGCTTGCTCTTATTGGGAGAAGCTTTGTCGGGCCAAAGATTTTTTGTCGAACAAGGTAGAGTTTCGTGACACTACCACCAAAGCACAACGATGAAAAATTCCACCAATAAAAGAAAAGATGATGAAAAGATAAAAAAATACGATACAACATAATGATGTAAAAATAAGATTAATCTAACTATTATTAATTATAGTCCACTTAAGACCATATAAAAGATTTCTCCACTATAATCATGACCTCTAACTATGACCATAATTGAAACCAACTTAATTGGATCAGTTTTGTTTGGTCATCCCTTCTTCAACCAATCTACCTTTCACAAGATTCATTTTCTAAACATTGGCCAACAACTAAGGTTGTCCCTGTCAAAGAACCCCTAGGATTTGGTGGTCTCCTTCATATGGAACCCCTTTCCGCATCTAATTTTTCTCATGGCTGCGTCTGATCTCTTTAATATTAAAAATCAAACAAAAGCATGTTTCAATCCATTTCTCTTTGATGCTTCCCTTATTAAGCAAGCAAGAATTACATTTATTTTATTTTATTTCCAGTTATTACTATTAATTATTAATTCCCCCTCTTATCCTCTCATTTATTTATCAGTTTTAAAAGTTAAATTACATAAAGAAAAATACGAAACTAACATTTCCCTCGAATATAATTTACTTCGTTTATATTAGATGATTAAAATAAAAATAAAACAAGACAATATAAGAAACAAATCATTATTTCACTTTCGAGACATTTTTATAATAAAATAGAATGTGATAGAGCAATAAAAAAAACCGACTCGATATTGTACTTCTATAATAATAATAATAATAATAATTACTTTTGGTTGTTTAAAATCAATCTTATTATCTGAAATTAATACAACCGAAGAAAAAGAAAATCAATTACACCAAAATTTCAATTTGTTCATTTTCTGCAGTTATTATGGGTAGAAAATGAAAATGAAAAGAAAAATCCGTAACGTTTGGTGAAAAGGTGTGATGCAGGTGATCGTGGTCTATCTAACGGAGTTTGCGTGTGGGTGAAACCAGCACCAGCGCAGTGCGTAAAGGCAGAGAGAGAGAGAGAGAGAGAGAGAGAGAGAGAGAGAAGAGAGTGAAATGAGTTACAAAATGAAGAGTGACGAAGCCATATTGCCATTATCACTCCTCTCGCACCAAAAGCGATGAAACTCTAGGTCAGTCTCAGTTCCTTCAATTTCACCTTTCGAATCTTAATCCCTCTCTCTCTCTCTCGCTCGCTCGCTCGCTCGCGCGCTTGCTTTGTGCTTCTTCATCTCATTTCATTTTTTTTACATCAATTGTCATTGTCGATCTTCGCAGTTGCTGCTTTTTCTCGTTTTGATCCGTATTTCCCTCTGCCGTTGCGATCTCCAAAGCTGCGAGATTCTTCTGCCTCGATTGCGCACTTCATGTGATTTCGCTTCTCTCTCTAACCAAGTATTCTACTCCTTCGGTTTCTGCCTTATTTGGTTTCCAAAAAAAAGTAAAAAATAAAACTATAAGATTTATAGTTTGTTGAGGAATACGCTGTCATTGCGTTGCTTGAATTTTTATAGGCTAAGGCTGAATCATAGGTTCAGATGCGAGGACAATTTTCCTCTCTCCCTCTCTCTCTCTCTTCATATTCTCGTCATTGAATCTCTGTTTCTTCCAGAGAGATCTCGCAGATTTTCTTAATTTCGCGTGATCTTAGAATGCACTATTCTGATCAGCTGATAAGAAACACATTTTGATATAATCATATCAACTTATTGGATTGCTAAGGATGGTTATGGCTGATTGGTGACTAAAATATTGCAAGCTTTGGTATTGATGCCGTTTCAATTTTTTTGTCATTTTTCTTTACGGCACTTGTTAGTTCTGAAATTTCTCGATTCTGGATGTGAATTGCTAGATTAGGCATGCTGGATTGTTCTTTCTTTTAGAATGGATGGAGTTGAGCAATTAATAATTGTAGATAAAACAGCCTTGGTTGAATTAATGACATTTTCCCTCACAAAATCTGTGTGATTTTTTTCCTTCTGCAGGTTTTTACATTTTAGGATTAGCTGAATCAGATGAGGCGGATGGTCTTTTGTTAATTACTTCAACTTAGGTAGACGAATCTGCCTTGGTGAATCTGTCAAGATTGAAGAATAGGTTTGTAAATATTAATTAATAATTAATGTTAGTGCTGAAGCTTTTTTTGTTTTGTGTTTGTGTGCTTCATTGTCTTTGCACTGATTCTTCTAATTTAATTTGCCCTAAATTCACTGTGCAGACTGCAGATTACTTGTCTGGCTGAAAGGATTCAAAATGAGTTGGAACCCACACATGGAGGTCCATTACAATACCATTAGCTATCCCTATAATACAGCAGGAAGCTTTATCGAATATTTTGAAGGTCTCACCTATGAACATGTCAACTTCATTTTTTCTGGTGCATCAAATGCTCAGGTGCCTGCAAAAATTGTCATTTATATCCTGTTTAAGATATTTTATATAAGCCTTGGTTTGATGGAAATTGTTCTTCTTATCTTGTTTTCTTAATGTAAATCTGTCCTGTAGCTGTGTTTCACTATTTTATCTGAAACTTTGTTGTTGTTGTTCTTTTGTTATTAATGATAGGCTACTAGAAAGATTCATAATTCTAAAGTAAAGACATAAAATTCCATTTATATATGCAGGAGAGTTCATACCCTTCAAATTCAAGCTTTTACAAGTTTGGACTATCTGAACTAGAGAATGCTTCACACTATCGTTACGGTCATGGTTATGAGGTAAATCATCACGAACCTCTGGTGGATGAGTATAGGAGACCTTCAGAGAACTCATTGACAATCAATGAACAGTCAGCAGCAGTAAGCACAGAATGGGTTGAAGGTGGAAGTACTGACACACGAGACAATTCTATTGAATGTAAGTTTGTGATTTTCATCCATCTGAAAATATTTTTTTTGTAAATTTATAATGGCTTTAGATTAGCCTTGGAACAATGGAAACAACAAATGGCCCATCATGCACATTATAAGTAATTAATTACAATAGTAATATCTGGGTGTTTAAATGCAGTCTTGGGTATATATGTAAGTTCCTAAAAAGTTCATTTCTGCTCAATTTATACTGCTACATCTGATTCTTTTTGTGAGCATCATAATGTTTTGAGAAACTGGTTGTTGTACTAAATCAGTAATTAATTCAGTTATCCCAATGCCATGATCTTAAGCCCTTCATATGATCCTTAGGATTAGCCGTAATTTAGCTGATCTTTCTAAAACTAGACAATGGATATTTCTCTAATTTTTGGATGACTTATTTAATTTTCATTTTTCCTCTACACCTCTTCATTAATCTTTATCCTGTCTTTTTGCTAAGAAGGAAATAAATGTTGAAGCTTTTAACTATTGTTGTAAGGAAAATATGGACTTGGGTCCTCTGTGGGGACGGATCTATAAAACATCTAAGGGGAACCTGGACATGTATAATTGCATTGAATATAAGTATGTAGAAGTCAAAATAATGAGCCTGAAAATTGAAGTCATAGAAGTGTGAGACTTTTAGTATTTTAGTGACAAAAGTGAATTAAACATTGGTTCAGAACATATAAATTTAAAATAAAGTAATAAACTAACAAGGCTTGTCCCCCTTTGGATCTGTCTCTGATCCCCTCTATCAATTCTTTGTTCAACTCCTTAAAGAAATAGACAGAGACAAAGGAGTTAAATGACTAGTTCCACTTTGGTCAGCCATCCGGATATGGTAGCCCTTTCCCAGAACAAATATTTGTAGGACTTTTTAAAGCTTAAATCCATAGACAAGGCAGTAGATTTTGTTAATGACCTCTTCATTTATATCCATGCAAACCCCCTTTTGCAGATTTGATAGTTTTGAGTCCTTTCACCACCCTACATATAAAATGTTTTCTCAGATTTTGAACAACTTTGTACCTTTTCTTTCAGGTCCTCGAAGACATCATAGTAATTCAAATGATTATCAGGTATTTGCCTTCAAGACTCCTGATGCCTGAAAAGAAGTTTATACAGTTACCTTTAGCCATTCATCGGTTCGAATCACAATAAATATCTAATAAGCCATATTATGCAGGTTATTTGGCAAGACAATATTGATCCGGACAACATGACCTATGAGGTTGGATTGAGTCTCGGATTCCTTCTCTTTCTTGGCATTGTATAGTATTTCCTTAAGTACAGCTACTAAATATTTTGTTTCTTTAGAGTCAATCTTCTAGATATACACAATAGTTAATCTTGAAATTATTTGACCAAGGGAACATACTTTGGTTACTTGATTATTTTTATCTTTCGTTGTTTTATGCTTCACAGTACACATTATTCTACATGAGATGGTTTCTCTTGGAAAATATTGTTTGCCAAATCACCTCATAAAATTGTCACAGTTAATTATGTGTCCTTATGAGCTAGATTGCATTACATATTTTAATTCTAAATGGTAAAATCAATTATTTTCCTTCTACTGCTGGTTTATTAGTTCTGGAGAAAAATAGAAGTTAACAAGGTAATATTTATGTTAGAAAATTGTCTCAGTTGCACGTGTTTTTCAATTAAATGTGTGGCAAATGGTAGTGTGATCTTAAATCATTATAGTATGCGAACATCTGTATGGATAGCAAATTAGCAATTAGAAAAGGGTGGAAGTATAGACTCCTTATATTTGAGTGTATTATTTTCCAACATCAATATGGTATCATTTATTGCAGGAACTACTTGAATTGGGTGAAGCTGTTGGAACTCAAAGCCGTGGTCTCACCCAAGAACAGATCTCCTCACTTCCGGTGTCAAAGTACAAATGTGGGTTCTTCTTGAGGAAGAAGTCACGGGATGAAAGGTGATATTTGAGTTTCTGGACTTGTTTTTTTTTAATGCAAATGCTGCTTTTCTTCTCCTTTCATTATTTCTGCTTTTTATTCTCGAACCTACTTGGTCCAAATTAATCTTGAGGAATTTTAGATTGTTGCTATTAAGCTTATGTTATGTGTTAAATTTCTATTAAGCTTATCAAAGAATTCTGTCTCGCGTGATCTGTAAATAAGAACAAAGTGCGTGTAAAACAAAATGAATCAAATTTGGTATTGTTTCTCTTTTGTTCCCTTGTATAATATAATATAGAATAGGAAACAGTCCAGATGGGAATTAACTTAAAAACTCCGTGTATTATTGATGCTTTGAAGTTATAACTTGCGTTCTCCCTGCTAATTTATTGATCTGACTTGTCTTCTTGTTTAGATGTGTGATTTGCCAGATGGAATATAAAAGAGGGGACAAGCGCATCACCTTGCCATGTAAACATGTTTATCATGCTAGTTGTGGGAACAAATGGCTAAGCATCAATAAGGCAAGATATTTACTACTAACTTACTAATTTATCATGAGCTCAATAAGTGCTTTTAGTGCTAATTTTCACGTCTGCTGAGATACTTTTATTTTTGCTTTTCCTTCTGCGCTTATTTTTTCAGGCCTGTCCTATATGTTACACGGAAGTGTTTGCCGACAAGTCAAAACACAAATAATCTCAAGCGGATAAATAACCTGCATATGTTTCTGTTTCTCCTTGAGTGTGGGGGTCTTTCATAGAAATACATTTTTATTTGATTTTTCCCTTTTCGTAGTGAGGTCAGCCCTGGGTTTAGTAAAAATACAGAGAGAATCTAAAGTTTTATAAAAGGATATGGACATGTATCAATTATCAATGTTGTACTGGAGAGGTTGGATTACGGTTTGTTTTCATGATATCTAATACAGTGTGCTATGATTTCACGTAATTATTGTCTCGTGTTGCTGCTACAGTGTTGTTAGAAAGCCATGTGAAAATGCATTCGCCGTTTTCATAATTTTTTTTAAACACTCATCAAGTGCGTCAGGTCATTGGACTTTGCAGCACCTCGTAATTATTAGCGATGAAGGTAGATTGTTGTATAATTCCACCATTTACATGAGAAGAAAAACCGAAGACTATATCGTAGACAAATAATATTCGGGCACGTTAGGCATTAAACCCTGATGTTTTTAAGTGGTGCCATACTGCAAAAGTGAAGAAAATAATCAATGCTGTCTGCTCACGCGAGCTTTAACTTATGATTAAACAACCTATCCAGTAATTATTATTCACGCAAGCAGTGTTTCTTTTCCTTGACTTTTTCATTGCTCATATTATGGCTGAACTCTTGGTTAAGTTTTAGATGAACTTCTTAACAATGTTTGTGCAAGAAAAATAATTTAATTTGGATAAAATTTTAATAACTACTTGTAGGTGAAGAAATAAAAATAGAATAGTGAACTTATTTTAAATGTTAAAATTAAACTAATTTGATAATTTAATTTTAAATTATGAGAATTTGATGTATTTTCTTTTTTCATTTTTTCTCTCTTTATAAGAACATGTTGATAATTTTATCTAAACTGTGAATCAATTAAGGTAAAATAAATTATAATTTTCCATTAAGTTCAACTTATGCACTTCATCATATTTGGAAATTCTTGTTTAACTTTTTTTTATTAATTGAGGTGCATAAATTCATTTTACCTTATGGGAGAAGTGTGATTAGCACTTAATCATATTTAGAAAATTTATTGAAATTTGAGGGGGGCGGGAGGTTGCACTAAGTGTGCAACTTTGTGAACATATGAGGACAAAATGCAAGAAAAATATTAAATGATAAAAAGTGCAAATTAAAATTAAAAAAAGAGTAAAGAAAAGAATAATTGAACTTATTTATTGAGGCATGAGCATGTAACTTGGTGGCATGTATCCATAGTAAACCACCCAGTTATACACTGGAAGCACTAAAATTTCAACTTCCAGGATTTGGACAAACTTCAGCATTAGAGCATGTTTAGGCGCATTCCTACTTTCTGGCTCTTCTAGAATCTCTTAACGCATTCTTGCCACAAGGACTCTTGACCCTTATATCATTCTACCAATGTTTGCCCGAATACTTCTGCTAGAGTAATGCCTTGCAATGTTGACCAAGAGCTCTCACGGAACGCAACTTTTTTCTCAGCACCAACCAATTTGGTCGACCTCTTTTCTCCTTCCCCAACACCATGCAAGTCAAAGGAAAAGACATTCTAGGCTTCTAGCTGCAGTAGCATTAGTATAGCTAGGAAGCTAATTAATTATATGTGGATATATAATAAGTTCATAGTTACTAAACAGAGTGAGACCACATTAATGGGAGTACTGAAAAATATTTAACGTACGTAGCAACGAGGTATCTTGGTTATTGATTAATGTCCCAACTAACTTGGTAAAATTGGGGCCAAAATCTCTAACAATAGCAGAGTACTGAGTGAGACTTATTATGCTTTGTTACCTATCTTTACAAAACCGTCCCAAGCCCGCAGGATTAGGTTATGCCGTCAGTTAAATGCCTGTTTGATTGCGGAACTGCAACGTGAACTTTTCCATCTATTTGCTTTCACATATTTTAAAAAAAATGGATGTGTTTTTTAGGCTTCAAAGACGTGTTTCCAAACACGTAAGACTTTGTTTGATTGATTTATTTATTTATCTTTTAACTCTTTGGATCCTTAAAGAAAAAAGATTCCAACTAATTTAGAGTTCAAAATCGAAAAATAAATAAATTCTTATTAATTTGTTTTCGTCTAGAATCCAACTTGAACTTTGTCTGATTTTTATTACATTAGGCCACACGTTACCTTCTAAGTATGGGAATTCTCAATGTCCCACTCAACCAAAAATTAGCTAGAAAAATGACTCTCCAAATTTTCTTAACTGACTACTACTAGTATGGCTACCCCAAACAGTTAGTTTTTACATGCACTTTAAGATCCAGAAAATGGAACTGTTTAACAATTTCAGGAAGACGCAGGTTCATTTTCCTTGTCAAACTTTGTTTTTGGCAGAATGGTAGTTCCCAAATCGTTTTCGTGTTCAAACATAATGGCTCAATATTGGTGTTATAATACAAGCAGCGATAGTAACTTCCCACAAAATCCATAGTTCTTCAATTATCTGATATATTCAAAGGTAATTTCTTTTCTGAAAATATAATTTCACATCCTTTCTGGTTTTCTCGTTAGCTAGATTGAGTGGAAATTTAATTAAGGGACATTTTCAACCATTATGCTTGTCTCATATAATCTAATAATATATTGCCCTTATGACGTAAGTAATATTTAAGTCAGCGAGTGCAGCAAATGGTGCAAACAGCGTTGAGTTGAGCTCCAAATTACACGATTATGATAGTTTAACTAATGGATAATCTAAGAAACTGCCTCGCCTCGCTCTATTATGAACTAAAAATTGTAATACGAGTCACCTGATACACATCAATAGCATATAATAACTAATTAATTATAAAACATTTCATATGATTAATTGATTAAATAAAAGTGAAAAGAAGTTCTAACTGAAGAATTTGCAAGCAGGTTTATAGAATTATAGAAGAAAATAGCGACCTACATAATGTAATAGGAAATGGAGATAGAAAATCAATCACACAAGAGGGTTTTGACTAATATTATTAATTTGATAAATATGAAAGAGAAAAACAATATGGAAAATAATGAGAGAGAGATCTGGTAGTTAGAAAGGCTAATCGCATGAGGAAGAAACACTCGTCAAGCAAGCAATATGTTAATTAATTAAGTAATCAACGAGTTGTCTTAATCCTATTGGAACATTAATAAAATGTTTATATATGTTACAAGTAACTGTAAACCTAATACTTAAATAAATAATATAACATTTAGAAACATAGACCCAGTCAATATACATTTCGAGACTCAGCATTTTTGTGTTACAATATCCATGCATGAGCTTTCGAACTTCAAAGTCCGGAATCCACTTATTATTCTGGCTTAAAATAAAATCACATGGTTGAAAAAATCCAAACTTATGCTGGTAAACAGAAAAAGGGTAAAAAGTTTACTTGTACAGTGTTATTGATCGAAATAACACAGTAAAAAGAATAATAACGATACTTTACATTTTAAGTGTCACCTTATATTTGCAGAGTTGTAACCAGTGATTTTTTTTATTGATTTGTAACCAGTAACTATACTCTGATTGTACTGTACATACACATATACGAGATAAAGAGGATTTGATACTAATAGTTTTTGCACTTGTATGTTGTATCGATCATCTAGTTTTTTTTTTTTTAAAAAAATACGAAATTAACCAATTTAACTGTTGGATGAAAGTTAAGTAATATAAGTGCAAAAATTAATTGACGATAGACAGTAATTATGTACCAAGTCAAAAGTTAACATTTTAATAAAAAAAATTTGTCCATATAATTATTTTGTCAAGTGCATTATAATGACAAGGACGTCTGGTAAGTTGAATAGAAGCTGTTTATACACAACAATTTGATCATAAAATATCATTAATATAACAACTCTTATTTTTGACACAAGATAATTACATTTTAGTATTTTACAGTCCTGAAATATTGACATTTGGAACATAAAGAACCAAAGCTATATATTATAATGACAAGAGAGATTATATAATTAATTCGGGCAAGTTTAACCTTTCACTTCATAATCTGTTTCACACAATGGCTTTTTTTGCTCACAATTAAATTATTAATCACCTGATCAGACGCGCTATTCCAATATTTGATCAAATCTAACGAGTACTTGTTCAGCTATGACATCACCAACTCCCTTAAGCTTATTGAATTTATTGAGTTCAAGTTGAAATATAAAGTGATGAAAGCAAAAGCTAGCTATAGGGTGCATATCAACCTCGAAACCCAGTCTAATATATTATAAAACAATTAAGGCATTTAACAAAGGAATCCTCCTAGTTATGATGGAAGCTTCTACCACTATATATAGGGTTTCAATCCTTACTTTACCAACCAAGTAAAACATAAACCATAAGTCTTTCCAAGTAATAAGTCAGACAGGGAAGCACACTAAGATATGGGAAACTCAGGTGAGCCGAGGCAATGGCCTCGACTCATCTATGCACTAGTATTTTGCCTTATTTCTAGCATAGTTGCTGCAGATGATGATAAACCTTACTATGGAGGCCAACCTTACTACAAATATCCATATCCATCAACACCACCACCGTACAATGCAAAATACCCACCCTACTATTATAAACCACCTCCATATAACTATCAATCACCACCTCCTTATGAGCCCAAATATCCTCCATATTATTACAAATCCCCACCTCCTTATGAATCCAAAAATCCTCCATATTATTACAAATCTCCACCTTCTTATGAACCAAAATACCCTCCGTACTACTACAAATCTTCACCTCCTCCTTATGAGCACAAATACCCTCCATATTATTACAAATCTCCTCCACCTCCTTATAAACCCAAATATTACTACAAATCCCCACCTCCTTATGAACCCAAATACCCTCCATATTACTACAAATCTCCACCAGCTCCCTATGTCTACAAATCACCTCCACCACCACCTTATGTTTACAAGTCACCACCTCCTCCACCATATGTTTATCCATCCCCTCCACCACCACCATATGTTTATCCATCTCCACCCCCACCTCCATATGTTTATAAGTCACCTCCCCCTCCTCCCTATTACTACAAATCTCCACCTCCACCATATGTTTACGCATCCCCACCACCACCTCCATATGTTTATAAACCTCCATATTACTACACATCTCCACCTCCATCCTACGTCTACAAGTCACCACCACCACCTCCTTCATATGACTACAAGTCCCCACCGCCACCTCCTCCATATTACTAGAAATCTCCACCGCATCCATGTCTCTAGCCTCCTCCACTGTGTGTCTATAACTCATCACTACTTTCATTACCTCCATCACCTCCTCCATATATTACCACAAGTATTCACTTCCTCCATCCCTATCACTTCCTGAAGCATATATATTATTACGTCTTTAACTCACCCCTGCCACCCGTGTATTAAGCTAGGGGGGATAAAGCTATTTGAATTTATCAATTAAATAAAAATCAACATTGTTGCAGTTTATTAGCGAGTCTTCGTTAATAATATATGGTCTGCGCTTTAGCAAGAGCCATGCATGTTATGGATGTGCCCATATGTTGTACTAGTATATATGTATCAATAAGTGTTAATTCATAAGTTTGTTTTAATTTCTTTTATCAAATTTCACAGTTTCATATTGTGCTATTGGTTGGTGTTAGTTTTCCGTTTCCTTCTCTGTATAAGTTCAGATACTCTTCGAAATAAATATTTACCAAAAGGGTTCTCTTCCTCTATATCGATCTCTTTGTATACTCACAAATACCTATTTTCTTTGTTTTTTATATATTATTTATCAGTACATGTTAAGATTTTTTTTTGTTTAGTATTTAATTTAAAAAAAAAACTTTTTATAAATAAATTACATTAGCCATCCTCTATGTTTTATGTATTATATACTTATACCCCTGTTGTAATGTCATTAACAATCCTATCGTTAACCGTTAACTAGGAAGTATCAGGCACAATAAAATATATGGGTGCAAGTTTAATTTATTTAATATTATATATATATATATATTAATAATTCATTAAATATTATATAAAATTAATTAAAATTTCTCATTAATTCGTAGCTATAAAATCATATAGTATATATTTATATAAATACTATATTAAAATTAATTAATTATTACCTCAATACTTGTGTTATCACCATTTCATTAAAATTGAAATTCAAATTATAACTATAATTTTGAGCTTTAATCTTTACAAATCCAAATGACGAAAGTATAATTTTAAACCAATTTAATTAAGTTGAATATAAATCATGAAATGAATTATTATTATTATTATATTAAAATTTATTTAATTTTTCTATTTGAAAATATATTTATAAATTACTTTTTAAGAAATAATAGGAAAATATTTTTAATATATAAAATTAAATTAAAGTGTTTTATGCTTAATATACGTAGATTATCATTACATTTATAAAATTTAATAAATATAATAGATAATTATTATGTAAAAAATATCAGTTTATTTATATAAATATTAAATTATAATAAGAATACAATGAAAATAAATGTTCCCCATCAAATAATAAATACACTCTATTATCCACTAATTTATTTTTAGGGTTGGTGCGTCTAGTATTAATTCGTCATTTTAATATATCTAAGGATAAAATTTAAAAAGCAACTTAAAAAAGTTATAAAAAACTAGTATTATTTTGAAACAAAAATAAAACATAAAAAATATTATTATTATGAAATGGAGAGAGTAATAATCATATATTAGAAATAAGATTAAAATATGATTTTCATCCGTTAATATCTTTTAGTGTTTTATTATTTTAGTCTTTTATATCTCAAAAGACTCATTTTGATTTTTTATATTATGTTGTTGAAAATTTTCATTTTGATTTTTTTCATCAGTTGATTTCTAATGGAGGTGTATGATGTGGTGCTAACGAGTTCATTAATGCTAAGTGGACTGTTGAGTGGGTTGTCTAGGTTAATTTAATTATAATGGTCAATGTTTGGAAGTGTATGAAGAGATGAAGAGGCTTGGAATAATGCACAGGAATGCATATACTTTCAACATTATACTTCATGTACCAATAACTCGTTCAAGCTATAATTGTCGTTAACACAACGAAAACACTGCTGCAATAGTAGCCACTACAAGGGACACCCACATCTCATTCATGTGTTTCAAGCTGATAGCGGCAGGTACAGTCACTATATCCGCAGAAGAAGAAGCCTTAGCTTTTGCAGGAGCTGGTGGATAGAGGAGGCTTAGGAACGAAGAAATCCGTCGGAAGAAGAACCTTGTCCACTTGATAAATCGCAAGCTGGTGATCAAAGTACACACTGCCACCAACTGTGGTACTGTTAGCAACACCGGTTGTCAAGGTCACTTAATTGGTTCCCTGAACTTGTGATGTTCAATGCCAACCTATCAGACCGGCTTGTGTTCTCACGGGGTTGTTTCGAGTGTCGAGGTTTGAGATGGAAACAAATGTTGGTAGCTAGCACCCGAAATAACTATGATGTCTCATCTGTACGTTTTCTTCCTTGTTTTTTATATTTAAGCATTATTATAATATCATGCACTTCTTTCCCTTCCAATGTTTTGATGAATTTACAAGATTTCAAATCACTTGCTTATATACTTTCAACATTTAATGTCAATACTTCAGACAACAAATTAAAGTAGAATGCATGCTGCTATGATAATAAATATTATAGTTCATCTCCCAAATCAGAGAATTTTGCATATAATAATGCTCAAATGGCCCATTCAACCTTTTATTATTGAGTAGATTTCAGAGTTATATTTGTAAATGAGAGACCTTGCATAGATTCATATGAATTGAAAATAGTGAGATGTATGTTTAATTTACATGTATGTAATTTGTGATGCATAATAAAAACTATCATATGCATTTTTTTAATAAAAAACACTTTCTGCATCGGTTTCTAATCAAAGCCACGCAGAAGGTACACTTACTAAATTGATTCATAGAGTGAACCGATGCAGAAATTTGGCAGTTTACATAGTTTTGAAAATCAATGTTATAGTACCGGACTTACAACATTGGCTGATACAGCATCGGTTCAAAAACTGATTCCATAAGGATTTTAATTGATGTTAAATGTCTTTTTTCGTAGTAGTGAAGATAAGCAGATTCTTGGAGAAGATGGAGGAAGAAGGATTTGAACCTGACTTGGTTTCGTATCACACGCTCGTTAATAGCTATTGTTAGAAAAGAAGGCTAGAAGATACGTTTTATATCTGTACAAGCTCATGTACATTCGAGTGATGCCTAATTTGATTACGCACACGGCCTTGATATGTGGAGAAGGGAAGATCAAGGAGGCTCATCAACTTTTTCATCAAGGATAGAGCCGGACATTGTGTCTTATAATACTATTGTGTATGGTTATTGCAGAGAAGGCAAGACTCAAATGTGTAAATCATTATTGTATGAAATGATAGGAATGGGATTTGTCCTGACTGTGTCACATGTGGGCTTGTAGTATATGCTAGGGATGGAAAGCTGCTGTCAGCTTTGAATATGGTAGTGGATCGAGCTTAAGAGATTTGGAATTAAGATTTCTGAAGATATATATGATTATTTTATAGTTGCATTGTGCAACCAAGGTCGACTTTTGCTGCTAGAACTTTTCTGCTAAGGATATCTCGAGATGGCTATATACCTAAAATGAGTACTTAAAATAAACTGGTTGAGTTGCTATGTAAATTCAATAATGTGGAAGAGGCATTAATTTTGAAATCTGAGATGGTAAACAAGAGCATGAACCTTGCAGCCTATTATAAGCTGTATGTTTGTGTAAACAGGACTCTAGACTCTAGAGGCTAAAGGTTTATTGCAGGAACTGGTTAGTTTAGGTATTCTATACCTGATATAGAAATAAACAGGACGTTAATAAATAGGTATTGTGAGGAAAATAAGGTTGACAAAGCTGTATTTATTGAAATTCTTTGCCAAGTAATTTCAAGTTTACTATCCTGAAAGCTACAATGGAATTGTCAAAGTCTTCTGTGAGGTTGGTAATGTCACCAAGTTGAGGGAGCTTAATGATAAGGTGCTCAAGGTGGGATGTGTTCCAAACAGATTAACATGCAAGTACGTGATCCATGGTTTGCAGAAAGCTATGGAACTAGATGATGAGATGTTGGGCCATATCACTCTCTCAATATAGGACTATATGCAAAATCTTACCTACCCAATTAACTGGGTGTAAGGATCACCACACTGGAAGGATTTCTACTTGTTTTGGTCTCATCCATCACTAACTGCAAACTTTGTAAGGAAATATAATATCTGATCGTAAGAGCAAAGGAAAGCAGAGTTACTAGAGTAAGTTGATCCAATATTTTCTGTTTCACAACTTTTCTAACAGAGGAAATAAAAATCTAAGAATAGAGTCGTTAGGGAAAATTATGATGAATTTTAGATTTCTGGTTCATAGCAGTTTGAGAAATCCATTAATCATACTTTTGAAAAGCGATGAAAGCTTAATGCTTGGCTTTTGGTTCTATATTGGACATATTTCACAAATAGAAAATCAATTCATAAATTATGTCCATGGCACTTGGCATTTGTTTTTTTCTAATTGTAAGTACTTAGTTTCTAAATTCTCTATAATGTACAAATTGGATTGTAGATATGCAACGTTTGTTTTTTGCATTTTCCATTTAGTTTCAAATCAATCTGTTCCAATAGTATTCATATTTCATAATTTCTTGGAAAAGAAGTTTACGAATTTTTCAGGACTTTATAGATGTTTGGTTTGCTATGTTGGAATAAACGTTTAAATAAATATTGTTTACGTAGTTTAAATTTGAAAGGAGTAATATGTGAAAAGATAAGTGAAAAGATATGGGTAGAAAAAATATGAGAAAAGATAAGATATGGAGAAAGATATTAGGAAAGATATTGTTTAGATTTGAATTTGAATTGTTTTAAGTTTAGGTTTAATTTCGTTGCTTATAAATAGCATATTATGTAAAGGGATCTGTGTGGCTTTAGCAGACTATTATCAATAGAACGAGAGTTTTCGCCCCCAGTAAATTTGTGTGTGTTTGTGTTTGTGTTTGTGTGAGTGCACCAGTGTGTGTGTGAGAGAGATGACCTGTGAGATATCAAATTAGTGATATCAAATTGGTATCAGAGCTTGAGAGAATGGAGAGTGGTCCAAATAGTAGTTTGCCATTATCCCGCCTTACAAAGGCTAATTATGAGAACTGGAGTATCCAGATGAAAGCTCTATTAGGAGCTGATGATAGTTGGGAGGTTGTCCATGATGGTTTTGAAGAACCACCATCCACAACAGGATACACGGTGGCGCAGAATAAAACGTTGAAAGAGATGCATTTAAAAGACAAAGGAGCGTTGTATATGATGTTACGGGCTGTTGATGATTCCAGATTTAAGAAGATCGCTGGCTCAACAATGTCAAAAGAGGTGTGGGACATTCTTGCAAATGTCTACAAGGGAGTTGATCGAGTCAGGCAAGTCAGACTTCAAACTCTCCGTGGAGAGTTGGAAGGAATGAAGATGAAAGAAGGAGACAGGGTATCCGATTTCATTACTCGGGTCCAGACCGTAGTAAATCAACTAAAGAGAAGTGGAGAGATGCTGCCCGATACCAGAGTGGTGGAGAAAATTCTGAGGTCTCTCACTGATGACTTCAAGAATGTTGTATGTGCGATTGAGGAGTCAAAGGACCTAGCAACGTTCACCGTTGACGAACTTGCAGGTTCCTTGGAGACGCATGAACAAAGAAAGAAAAAGAAGAAAGAAGAGTCACTGGAGCAAGCACTCCAGACAAAAGTTTCAGTCAAGGACGAGAAAGCGCTCTACTCTCAAAATTTTCGAGGTAGAGGACGTGGCCGAGGTGGACGTGGATATGACCGAGGTGATAGAGGTCGTGGTCAAGAAGGATGGAATAAGGAGCAGGCTGAATCAAGTCAGCAGAATTGGCGAGGAGGCCGAGGACGTGGAAGAGGTCGACATTCGAATGTAGAATGTTTTAAATGTGGAAAGTACAGACACTACTCAAGAGATTGCAACTTGGACAGATGTTACAATTGTGGCCGAGTTGGTCATTTTGCGAAGGATTGCCGAGGCGAAAGAAGAACGAATGAAACTGCAAATTATGCTACAGAAGAAGTAAAAGATGGAGGAGTTTTGATGATGGCTGGAGGTGAAGTCAACCAGACATCCAAGATGGAATGGTTTATAGACTCTGGTGCAAGCAATCATATGTGTGGGTACAAGCATTTGTTCAGTAGTCTGAAGCAAACAGAAGCCAGACATGTTTCCTTTGGAGACGTTTCAAAGGTCGGTGTAAAAGGCCGAGGTACGATTAGTTTCTTGCAGAAAGATGGACGAGTTGGACGTATTCAAGATGTGTATTACGTGCCTGAACTCAAAAGTAATATTCTTAGTGTGGGACAACTGATGGAGAAAGGCTACTCGGTTATTATGACAGACTGAGTTCTCCTCTTGAAGGAAAAGCAAGGAAGACTAATAGCCCGAGTGCAGATGGAGAAGAATAGAATGTTCAAGTTAATCCTGAGAAGTGTAGAGGTCGGCTGTTTGCAAGCCAAGATGAGTGATGAAGCATCCTTGTGGCATAGTCGGTTTGGGCACCTTCACTTTGGAGGCCTGGCCGAGATGGTGAATAAGAATATGGTGGACGGGTTGCCAAGAATGAATTGTGAGAAGAGATTTTGTGAAGATTGTGTGCTGAGCAAACATGCGAGGAGTCCATTTCAGAGGTCGGCCAGATACCGAGCACGGCGACCACTAGAATTGATACATACCGATGTGTGTGGACCTATTTCTCCTGGGTCCTTCAGTGGAAAGAGGTATTTTGTTACATTCATAGATGATTTTAGTCGTAAAACTTGGGTGTATATGCTGAAAGAAAAATCCAAGGTGTTTGAAGTGTTCAAGAGGTTTAAAATAATGATTGAAAATGCAACTGGAAGGAAGATCAAGTCAATACGATCTGACCGAGGTGGAGAGTATACATTGAATGCATTTAGAAGATATTGTGAGGAGTATGGCATCAGAAGATTCTTGACTGCACCATACTCGCCACAACAAAATGGAGTAGCAGAGAGGAAGAATCGAACCATTCTTGAGATGGTGAGATCAATGTTGAAGACGAAGAGAATGCCAAAGGAGTTTTGGGGGGGAAGCTATTCTGTGTGCTGTATATGTACAGAACCGCTGTTCGCATTCCATACTAAATGGAAAGACCCCACAGGAATTATGGACGGGCCAAAAGCCATCGGTGGGCCATTTGAGAGTTTTCGGGAGTGTGGCTTATGCACACGTTCCTGATCAGCAAAGAATCAAGTTAGAAGACAAGAGCAGGAAGTTTATCTTCATTGGATATGACGAGAAGATAAAGGGATATAAGCTGTTAGATCCTAGCACCAAGATGGTAATGATAAGCCGAGATGTGAAAGTGAATGAAGACGATGAATGGAATTGGAGTGTTCCATCCGAGATCAAATCAGATCCTGGAAAGATGGTTATTCAAGACGAGAATGAAGACGGATCACCGAGATGGATCCAGGCAAGGAACGAGACAGATGATGAAGACAAGATGAGATAACCCCAGATGAGAAGTTTGCAGGATTTATATGATTCGACTAGTGAAGCCCATCTTGTTTGTTTGTTGACAGATTCTGAAGAAATAAGGTTTGAAGAACCAATCCGAGATGAGAAATGGCAAAGCGCCATGGATGAAGAAATCAAAGCTATTGAACGGAATGATACTTGGGAGTTGGCCGAGCTGCCAAAAGGAAGTCAACCCATTGGAGTTAAATGGGTTTATAAGAAGAAAATGAATGCTGATGGAGAGATAGAGCGATATAAAGTCCGGCTGGTAGCTAAGGGGTATTCGCAAAAGGCAGGAGTAGACTATGATGAGGTGTTCGCACCTGTTGCTAGAATGGAGACAATCAGATTGTTGATCTCGCAAGCAACTCAGTTTGGGTGGCCGATTTATCAGATGGATGTCAAGTCGGCATTTCTGAATGGTGTACTTGAAGAAGAAGTGTATCTCGAACAACCACCGGGATACTTGAAGGGCGGAGAAGAAAAGAAAGTACTAAGATTGAAGAAAGCTTTGTATGGACTGAAACAGGCACCGAGAGCCTGGAATACCCGCATTGATGCATATTTCAAGGAGGATGGTTTTGAACAGTGTCCCTATGAGCATGCCCTGTATGTTAAGAAAAGGGGTGATGATTTGTTGCTTGTAGCTTTATACGTTGATGATTTGATTTTTATGGGGAACAGTGAAGAAATGGCACGAGAGTTCAAGAAGAAGATGTCGAAAGAATTTGAGATGACTGATCTTGGCTTGATGAGATATTTTCTCGGTTTGGAAGTCAGACAGGATGAAGATGGAATTTTTGTCTCTCAAGAGAGTTATGCGAAGGGAATACTGAAAAGGTTTAAGATGGCAGATTGTAACCCGGTTTCAACACCTATGGAACCCGGTTTAAAACTTTCAAAATATGATGGAGGAGAACGTGTTGATCCGAGAAACTATAGAAGTTTGGTGGGATGCTTAAGATACTTAACATGTACGAGGCCGGATTTGTGTTTAAGTGTTGGAATTATAAGTCGGTTTATGGAAGAGCCGAGCTACTCTCATTGGAAGGCGGCTAAAAGGATTCTAAGGTACATTAAAGGAATGATCACACAAGGACTTTTCTATTTGAAGTCGAAAAATTACAGGTTAAAGGACTACTCGGACAGTGATTGGTGTAGAGACGTGGACGATAGAAAGAGCACGGTTGGCTATGTATTCTTCATGGGAAACACAACTTTTGCCTGGATGTCAAAGAAGGAACCAATTGTGACTCTATCAACATGTGAAGCTGAGTACGTTGCAGCATCCTGGTGTGTCTACCATGTAGTCTGGTTGAGGAATTTGTTGGAGAAGCTGGAGCAAGCTCAAGTCGGTACAACCGAGATCCAGGTAGATAACAAGTTGGCAATTGAGTTAGCGAATAACCCGGTTAATCACGAGAGAAGCAAGCATATTGATGTCAGGTTCCACTTCATTCGAGATCAAGTAAAAGAGAAGAAGGTGGAGTTGAGTTATGTGACAAGTCAAGAACAAGTCGGAGATATATTCACAAAGCCACTACCGACATTGCTGCTGGAGAATTTCAAGAAGAAGCTGGGAATGAAAGATGGAAGAAGTATTTAAAGTTTATGGGGGATTTTGTTGGAATAAACGTTTAAATAAATATTGTTTACGTAGTTTAAATTTGAAAGGAGTAATATGTGAAAAGATAAGTGAAAAGATATGGGTAGAAAAAATATGAGAAAAGATAAGATATGGAGAAAGATATTAGGAAAGATATTGTTTAGATTTGAATTTGAATTGTTTTAGGTTTAGGTTTAATTTCGTTGCTTATAAATAGCATATTATGTAAAGGGATCTGTGTGGCTTTGGCAGACTATTATTAATAGAACGAGAGTTTTCGCCCCTAGTAAATTTGTGTGTGTTTGTGTTTGTGTGAGTGTATCAGTGTGTGTGTGAGAGAGAGGACATGTGAGATATCAAATTAGTGATATCATACTAACCACTTGGCAATTAGGCTAAATTTATCTTATTACCAACTGAAACTGACACAGAATTATCTTCCATAATTCCATTGAAACATATCGTCATGCTGTAAAATGATCTTGCTCAAATTCATAAAATAATCTCTGTAATTATACTCATTTGATACTCCCTTTAATGTCACCATATTTTACAATTTGTTTATTGTAATAATTTATAGTTACCAATGCAGATGCTGCTATCAGTGGAACTAAATTCTCTTCATTTGAAGAGACTTTGTTTCTCCTTCCTGTTGTTAGTCTCATGTCATCTCCTTCAAAATCTGTGAAAAGACTGGCTACTGTTTTGGAGAATCTCCTTGTCAATGTTTATGGCACCAAAAGATTAACCAATCGTTGAGGGCTGGGGGGGGACTTATTATCTTAGCACTCCATGAATTATAGTTTTGAGACTTTTGCGACATCCCTGGTATCAGGTTTACATTAACATATTTTTGTAAGTGATATTTACTTTTAGATGGAAGCATTAATATGCAGTAGTCCTGAACATATACTCGCAAACTCACAATTTATGTGATTAGGAAAAAGGGAAGTAAAATAATGTGAATTGTAGCTATTTGTAGTTTTCTACCTCAACAATAATAGAATTTTAGGAATTCTGTGTCTCTGTTGTTTCAGGATGGAGAATCTTCTATTTTCCAGAACTTTCCTTCTGAAGTTAGCTTTAAAGGGATTGAATCAAAGCGAAATGGTGCATGATAAACCAACATCTTGTGTTTCATTTAAGAGGGTTCTGTTTGTCAATTGTTGACCAACGAAAATCTTCATTACCTAAGCAAAGGAGCATGTGGTATTGGATTTGGTGCATCTTATGGATGTAGAACCAAATGTGCGCTCAAATTCCTAACATTACAACAACAAACTACTCTTATAAGATTGTTCCCATTTAACTTTTGAGAAGTGTTATTATTTTTGTGTTTCACTCGCCCTTCAGCCATGAGGCAGGTGGTGGTGAAGTCAGAAGTGGCAACGTACTCAGTTAAACCCTTTGAAGCGTTAACACATAACAACATTTCCGCACGATGTAAAATAAAGTCTTTAAAAGTGAGCTGGTTAATTAATGGGCACGACCTGTGAAGAAATTAATTAAGCTTTGAACAAATATAATATAGAAGGATATATACTTCTATATATAGTCTCCGTGTATGCCTCCCACTTTCAAAACTAATAGATAGCAAAATATTAAAGATAACAAAAAACCTGCATATGCCTAATTAAAATGAACAATCTGAATATATGATATAATTATTATTTTGGCCAATGAGAAAGGGACGTTATGTTAGAGGAAAAGACATTCCAACTTGCACGGGTATAGGAAGCTAATTGTGTATATATATATATATGAATGGAGAGAAATTTTTTTAAAAGAAAATATTGTCAAGAGAAAAAAACTTATAAATTTCCTGTGTTTCAGAAAATTTATTTCGAGATATCTGGTGACTTTTTCTACATGTATAATATCTTTATAGCTATTTAAAAAGTTAAAAAAGACCGACATATAATTAATACTCCCCTTAAATATACAAATTAATGCCAGACCATAACTGAGATACTATTGGGACATTAAAAACAAAGTTATTTAACGAAGACTATAAGACTATACCGACGCACGACAGCTGAATGTATCAAGTAACTAGGTAAAATTGGGGATAAACTTTCCTATAGCAAATAACAGCGTTTTAGAAGATGTCTTCAATTCGTTGATTAAAATACTATTATGCCTTCTAGAACGATTATTCTCCCAATCTCCTCCGTCAGGCCACACATTTACCCGTTATCTTCAACAATGTATATGGGAAATATCCAAATATCCCATTCATGATGAGCCTAGTCGAAACACTGATATACCCCTTTTTCTTTTTTGGTGCATACTGATTTTTCCCTTCATGTAGGATACTATTTAACAGTTTTACTACAAGAAGCTTGCACCATAAGTAACTATAAAATTAAACTAGAAGAACGAATGTCCAAAATTTCCTTGGCTATGAGCATTGTAATGCAATTTTATATATACAACCACAAACGGTTAACCTTTAACCAATTATTTCAGCCTTAGGAAAACATAAAAGTAAGAATTAATAGTATTAATACCAAATGGAAGATGCAATAATCAATATCGATCCCTTCCCATAACCATTTCGTGTTCAATCCCGTGGCACAATATTACTGGAACCTAAGCAGCAATAATAGCTAGATCTTTCACATATGTATCAATACATATGGCAATCAATTTCTGAATACTAACCGAGTGTCATGAATAATTAATCTATAATAATGAGTTTTCAATGTAATTGAAATTAAGTCTTACCGCTAAACTTGCTCTGCGATAATTTGATTCGAATTAAATGGGTTAGAAGATTACTAGAAGGACTAAATTAATTATTTTGAAAAAAAAGGAGAAATAATTAAGACAATAACAAAGGGAGAGTTAGCTGGTAGGTGGCGAGAGAGATGAATTGAATGAGAAAGAAACATGCATATATGTCCGTTAGTTAGCCAAAGTATTTTTAAGTCATACGATGTCAAATCAGAAAAACAACACACAGGATAATATTACAAGTTCAACACAAAAATAAATTAAGAAATAAATAACATTACAACAAATCTTTCCACCGTCGATCTACATTACAACAAAACTGTACGAGCTTTCAAATTAAACTCACGAATCCATTTACTGCTGTCCGCTGCCTGCAGTAGCATAAAAATAAAAATCTGGTACACGGAGTGGAACTGATCAAAGTTAGAAAAACTTCAGGTGGTGAAAAAAGCAAGGCAAAAGGTGTACACACGTGTTATATGGATTAAAACAATTAATGTAGTTCTACTGGCATAGAAAGTAATTATACCAAGTCAAAAATTAATTTTTTTAAGCCACCGGAATTTTCTACAGTATTATTATAATTCGTCAAGTATGTTAGTTAGCCTGTTGACAGGAATGTCTTATATAACCTGAATCAGTTTTCACCGACGATACATAAAATAACCATAAAGACAAGATTATGTTTTTATAATCCAAAAATATGATAACTATGAATAAAGAACCAGAGCTAATTATAAAGAAAAGACACTTTAAAGAATTCGAGCAAGTTTTGCATTTGACTTTATCAGCAATTTCACACTTAGGCTCTCGCGATCATAATGCCATGTTCTCCACAAAAAGGCAAAGGAAATAATCAGAATTGTCTACTATACATGACGCGCTTCTAAATTGTTTGTTTAAATCTAACAAGAGCTCATTCAGCCGTACCATCACCATCTCTCTTCTTGACTTTGTTCCTAGCCCTGTGTTGTGGAAAATATGAAATCGTTTAATGGAAACCACAACGTCAAGTTGAAATGTTAAAATAATGTAATCATATTTTGAAACTTTAAACCAGACTGTCACCTAACAAAGATATCTTATCAGCCATCATTGAAGGCAAACACTATATAAAGGCTTGCAATCCATGCTTTGCAAAGCAAGAAATTAATAGAGTATAAGTCTTCTAAAGGACGAGCACAAGGGCTGCACACCACATAGAGAAGATGGGAACGAGGCAATGGCCTCCATTGATCATTGCATTAGCATTTTGCCTAATGGCTATGAGTGTTACTTCTGATGATAAGCCTTACAATGGCCAACCATCCAACTACTATCCACACCCTACGCCCCCCACTATATCAACAAGTAAACCCACCTTATTATTACAAGTCACCTCCATATTACTATAAATCTTCACCACCGCTCTCTCCATCACCGCCACCTCCTTATGTTCGCAAATTACCTCCATATTATTACAAATCACCTCCACCTCCATCTCCATCCCTACCACCACCATATGTTTACAAGTCTCCTCCACCACCATCTTCATCACCTCCTCCACCATATGTCTATAAATCACCACCACCTTCATTCCCTTCACCACCTCCTCCATACATTTACAAGTCACCGCCACCTCCTTCACCTTCACCGCCTCCTCCATATTATTATAAGTCTCCACCTCCACCATCATATTCGCGTCCTCCACCTTATCACCCCTACCTCTATAACTCACCCTCACCTCCTGTGTATTAAGCTTGCGGCGACTAAATCAATTTGAAATTTTTCAATAAATTATTATGTTCAGCATTGTTGAGTTTCATTTGTAATTACAAGAATTTATTTAGAATAAGGTCCACACTAAAGTAAGTCTTATTTTGGTTGTAGTGTAGCCCATGAGTGTGTATTGGTGGTAATTCAAAAGTTTGTATTAATCTTTTTTTCCAAATATACATTTAATATCATATTTCATTCTTTTGGTACGGTATTGGTTTCCATTTTTTTCTTTACGTTATGAAATTACAAATTCAATTTTATTATATTTTCTTCAATGAATTAAAAGTTAATAATTTAATATTCATATTAAGGATCATAAATTGAAAACTAAACTAATATTACTATTAGCTAAACCAAGAAAAGTATTGTAAAATATGATAAAAAAATATTATATTAGTCTTGAATCTGTAGAAAAATGTTCATATAAGACAATTACTTTTATAAAAAAATATCAATTTAAGAAACATAATAAATTCACTACAAGAAATATGAGATTAAAAAAGAAGTTATTTAATCGTCATTCCCACACTAATTAGCGAAGGATTAGAGAGGAAAAATACTTTTTAGCTAATTGGTGTGCAAGTATTTTGTCTCTATTCCTTGCTCCTTAGCGACGGAATGATGAGGGAATGAATCCCTTGGCAAAAGTGATAAATTATTTAGTGAGAAAATTTGATCTTCGCAAGTCGTTGCAAAGTCCTCACAAAATCTTTATTAAATTTAGAAAATAAAATTTTTATATAGCGAGGGTGTCAGTCACTTGCACACCCCTTACATATTAACGACTAGTGTGTTCCCTCGCAGTGTCGTCGTAATTCCCTAACAAAATGGTTTTAGAGACTTAACAAGATGGACTGTGTTTAGGCAGAGAAATGTTTCCTCACAATTTACTCAAAAATTAGCGACGAAATGTCTTGTTATCAAATCCCTCACAAATAGATTTGCTTTAATTTTATACTAATACTCAATTATTATTAAATATAAATAAATCATTAGATATAATTATTTATTATGTATTTCAAAACATATTTATAATTAAAGTTAAAAAAATTAGATTTAAATTTAGATCAGTTCAGATTACAATAATATTATTATTTTGCTTATTTTAAAAATATTCTCATTTTGATATGCTATATAATTTGAATTAAATTAAATAACATTAAATATAGGTAATAATATTTTAAAAGAATAAAAAAAATTATAAAAATTAATACACGAGACTCCATACAACTTAATGAGAAGTCATATAACAAAAAATAAATATTCATATTTATAATCTAAGAATAAATCGATAATTATTAAGCATCTGATGTCAAGATTGATTGATTAATTAAATTAATTTTATTTTTCAATTTATTGTATAATTATTCCTAAACTATTAATATGATAGGACTTGATGTATCATTTTTTTGGGGGGATCACCGTGTCATTAGTCAATGACTAATTTTAACTGAAAAAAACTGACTTATTGTTTTGTCTTTTTTTTTCTCTACCTATGCAATCTATTTATGATTTTATATGTGTTATATATATTTGAAGCGTTCCCATCCCATTATTCACAATTCTGATTTCGGAGAGAAAAAGTGTGAATATGGGCCATAATGGCTTCACTCAGAATTCAGAACAGATTTTTTTTCTTTCCCGCGTAGTGATTTAAAAGAAAGTCGATCTTCACAACTCATGCAGCATGGAGCAACCAACCAAGCAAATTAATTTAGCTTTGATCACATATATAGAAGGATGTGTAGTCTCCGTATTATATGCCTCTCACTTACTAAGTCATTAAGTATCACTTTATATACATTAAATAAAAAAAACCATTACGCAGCAAAATGAAAGATAAACAACCCGCGTATGTCTAATTAAAGTGAACAATTAATATGATACAAAACTATTATTTTGGCCAATGAGAAAGGAGAAGTAACCATGTCAAACGAAAAGAAATTCCAACTTGCATTATTAGGAAGCTATAAACCGATCGACGTGGTTACTTCCTAATAGTAGCCTGATAAAAAACTAATGGTTCAAGTTATTTAACAAAGACAATAAACCGACGTGCGTGGGAGAAATAATAATTAAAGAAGATGGAGGTGAGATATTGTGCGTAATGTTGCCAGTAATATAAACTTACTAAAATTAATGGGGATAAAAATTCCTATGACAAAGTAACAGCGTTTAGAAGACATGTATGTTCTTCTAAAAAAGGAGACATATATGTTGATTAAAATTAAACACTATGCCTTCTAACTAGAACGATTATTCTTCTCCATTAAAGCAATACTATATATGAAAATATCTAATGCATTAATATACTTTTTCTATTTTCTGGTGCATATATATATATATATATATATATATATATATATACTGGGAGATCTTTCAGTAGTTTATTTAGGATATTTTGGTACATTTTACGACAGGAAGTAACTCTTGATCTGAAGAAGTTCTTTGGCTATGAGTGTAGTATGACTCTATGAGGGCCACGGATCTGAGGGATAAACGTGAGAGGGATTTAACCAATGAGATATAAACAAATTATATAAGTAAAATTGATATTACACTTTAAGCTAGAAACTTAATGTTCTGATTTATAATTTATTTTTATTTATAATGTTTAATTTTCTTATTCCTATATGAGACTTCAATTCATTTAGAGTATAATTTTATTTTCTGATCATGTAATTTCACATCCCTTTCGAATTAAATGGGCACTAATAGAAGATTAAAACCACGATTAATTTAATTAATTTGATAAAATTGAGAGAGAAAAAATAACAAAAAAGGAGTTATCAGGTAAAGAGACTAATCAAATTAAAAAGAGACGTGCTTTCAACAAGCAAGCAACGACGTGTTAATCGAAGTATTTTTATAGTCTTTTTGTATCAAATCAAATACAATATACATTGAATAACATTACACGTTCAACATAAAAATAAAGAAACAAATAACCTTACAACATATCTTTCCACAATCATTTCGACACCAAGTACTTTTTATTTACAAAATATTTTACACGGGCTTTTTCTTAAGACATATTACGCGAGCTTTCAAACACGCAAAATCCATTTACTGCTCTAGCTAGCATAAAAAAAAATCTAGTTGCCAGGGTGGAATTGATCAAAGAATCTATTAGAACAAACTTCTCTGGTGGCAAAAAAAAAAAAAAGGCAAGACGTTTACACACGTGATATTGATTAAAAAATTAACGTAGGTGTACTGGCATAGAAAGTAATTATATATACCATGTCAAAAATTAAAATTTTGAAGTCACAAGAATGAGAATTCTCTACAGTGTTATCAAGTATGTTAGTTTATCCTATTGACAAGGATGTCTTGTAAGCTGAAGAAGTTTTCACCGACGACATAAGAATAAAACAGCAATAAAGATAAGTTTATGTTTTTTATATTCCGAAAAGAAGAAAGAACCAAAGCTAATTATAAAGAAAAAAACATGTTAGAGAATGGGAGCAAGTTTTGCATTTGACTTTATCAGCCGTTTCACACTTTAGGGCTCGCAATCATGATGGCCAGTTCTCCATGAAATGGCAGAGGAAATAATCAGAGTTGTCTGCTATAACGCGCATTTTCAATTATTTGTTTATATCAAACAAGAACTCTTCATTCAGCCATGCCATTACCTACTCTCTTCTTGACTTTGTACCCAGCCCGCATTGTGGAAAATATAATCCTTTAATGCTAAACCACAACATCAAGTTGAAATAATATAAATATATTTTCAAACTTTAAGCCAGACTGTCATCTAACAATGATATCTTATCGACCATGATTGAATGCAAATACTATATAAAGGCTTACAATCCATACTCTTTGCCAAGCAAGAATTAAAACACCATAAATCTTCAAAAGACGACGACAAAGGTGATTGCACATTCAGAAAGATGGGAGCGAGGCAATGGCCTCGTTTGATCATTGCATTAGCATTTTGCCTAATGTCTATGAGTGTTGCCGCTGATGATAAGCCTTACTATGACCAACCATCTAACTACTATCCACACCCCACACCACCACCATATCACCAAATAAACCCACCCTATTATTATAAGTCACCTCCATATGACTACAAATCTCCACATCCACCCTCTCCATCACCACCACCTCCTTATGTTCGCAAATTCCCTCCATATTATTACAA
>CM023952.1:4694340-4740630 GCA_013407115.1 Glycine latifolia
CCACCATATATCTATAAGTCACCACCACCTTCTTCACCTTCACCACCTCCTCCATATGTATATAAATCTCCACCTCCACCTTCTCCATCGCTTCCTCCGCCATATTACTATAAGTCACCACCTCCTCCATCACCTTCACCGCCTCCTCCATATTACTACAAGTCTCCACCTCCTCCATCACCTTCGCCTCCTCCACCATATCACCCCTACCTCTATAACTCACCCCCACCTCCTATATATTAAGTTTGCGGCTAAAGCAATTTGATTTTGTTTCTTTTCAATAAATTATGTTCAACATTGTTGCAATTAATTTGTTATCACTTGTGTATTAATAATAGGGTCTACACTAAAGTGAAAGCCTTATTTGGTTGTAGTGTAGCCCATGCGTGTGTATTGGTTTTAATTCGGAAGTGTGTATTAATATCTCTTACCAAATATATATACAATAATAACAAATTTTGTTCTTCATTGGTGCTGGATTCCATTTTCTTCATTGCATTATGAAATTATGAACTTGAAGAAACTCACGAATAATGAACTTTCTATATGGTAAAAATAGATTTGATGTACTCATTTAATTAAAAGAAGAAATCAGGATTTGAATGATGTAACAGTTATTTAAGTTACATCGATATAATTTGATCATTCATATATATGTGTGTGTATGTGTACGCGCACGCACTTGCAAGCAATGAACAAGTGAATCCTTTTTAGTTTGGATGATTTTAATTAAACGAAAGAAGTAAATAAAACAATTAGTTGTTTCAAATTGTGTGTTTAGTTCTCTCCTACCGTACTTTTCAAAACATTTAATAGTTAAATGTGAAAACAATAATCATTAAAACAGATAACAAAGGAGAATAAATATGGTAGATGATAGAAAGAGAGATAGAGACAAAAATAAGAGGTGTTACTGAAATGTTTAAAATAAAAAAAATGTTCAAATATCATAATTGTTAAAAGTAATAAGAATCTTGTCCTTTAAGCACGTGGTCATGGATTCAATCCCTAATCTGGGTGTTTGAAAAATATATGTTAAGAGAAGTCAACCTCTTAAATGAATCTTTGTACCTCAAAAGATTAATCTTTGACTCTTAATAGAGGGTTACTTGGGTTCATCCAAAAAATGTAAAAAGAAAAATTTTCATATTAACTAATATTTTCAATTTTTAATGAGATATTAAAATATTTATTCTAATTTTACCTTCTTATAAATACTAAGTCTTGAATGAATTAATAAATATATTTATTGAAATTAAGGGAAAAAAAGATATATTAAAAAAGTTATTTCTTAAAAAAATACTATTGTCTTAAAATGTATTTCTTTTTAAAATTTTATACGAATTTTTAAAAAAGTATTAGTTATTTTGGAACGAAGGGGTATATTTTGAAAATAACTAATCTACGACAAAAGTTTTGATAATCAGTAATATTAAATGGTAATAATTTCATCAAAATTCTTACCAAAATGAATGGACATGGTTATGAATTTTAGATTTTAGACAAATGAACACATTCCAAACATTTACTTTATGCTATTCACCACCTGCTTCTTATACTATCCATTTTCATTGGTGGACAAAATTACCCTTAATGAATTTTAACATTTCCTTCCCCCAAATGTTGTTCTAGAATGGATATTTTTGTAATCCATTTGCAATCCATAATGGGTATTCTAAAACATATTTCAAAAATGGGTATTTTAGAACACCTATTTTGGAAGAAATAAATCTAAATCATTTTTTTGAAATGGATATTCTGGAACATGTTTTGGGATTTGTAAGTTTATTATGAAATACTCATTCTGTAACACACTTATAAATCTAGAATGTGTTTTAGAATACCTATTTCAGAAGCCAAAAAAATAAAAGTTGTTTATTACAGAATAGGTGTTCTTTGCATATTTTTTGAATTTACAAGTGTATTATAGAATGATTATTCATAATAGACTTAAAAATCCTAAAATGAATTTCGGAACACCCAAAGTACAACCCATTCCATAGAAGCCAAACATCCACACCAAAACCCAACACCACAATGGACCAGAAGCTGAACACCCACTTACCTTCGCAAGTGTGGCACCTAGAGGGTGATTGAGGGAAGTGTGTCGTGATACTGAGGGGAGTAACAACGTCGTGTGAGATTGCCGACTCAAGGAAGGGAATCGCCCACATGGGGTCTCATTGAAACATCGGGGGGAAAGGGAGTGCTGAAACTCATTAAGGATAATTTTGTCCACACAATAAAAATGGGAAGTGCTGGGAACAGGCGGTGAAGTGTCGTTGAAAGTAAATGCCCACATTCCATACCATCTGAATTTCGATGGGCCCATAACATAACCCAGCCCAGGCCCATGTCAGTGTCTTCTACACTTTAAATTCAAAAGCAGCCTCAATCTTACACCAACAACAACACTAAATAAACAAAAAAAGGAGGCTGAAGCATAATCAGCGCGGCGGTGTAAGATGGTGCCGACGGCGATCGAGGAGGTGCGAACTCTCTGGATTGGCGATTTACAGTACTGGGTCGACGAGTCCTACCTCTCTCAGTGCTTCGCCCACAGTGGCGAAGTGGTTTCCATCAAAATCATCCGCAACAAGCTGACGGGCCAGCCCGAGGGCTACGGCTTCGTCGAGTTCGTCTCGCACGCCTCGGCCGAAGCCTTTCTCCGAACCTACAACGGAGCCCAAATGCCCGGTACGGACCAGACCTTCAGGCTCAATTGGGCCTCGTTCGGGGACTCCGGGCCCGACCACTCCATCTTCGTCGGCGATCTCGCCCCCGACGTCACTGATTTCCTCCTCCAGGAGACTTTCCAGGCCCATTATCCCTCCGTTAAAGGGGCCAAAGTCGTCACCGACCCCGCCACGGGCCGCTCCAAGGGCTATGGGTTTGTTAAGTTCGCCGATGAGGCTCAGAGGAACCGCGCCATGACTGAAATGAACGGCGTTTATTGCTCCACGCGCCCAATGCGTATCAGCGCGGCTACTCCTAAGAAGAACGCTTCTTTTCAACACCAATATGCTCCACCTAAAGGTAAGTGCAATACAACTCTTCGTTAGGTTTTATTTTTATTGCAACTTTGAAGGGGCGCTTATTGTGAATTTGATTACTTTGCAGCAATGTATCAATTTCCTGCATACACTGCTCCAGTGAGTACTGTTGCGCCGGAGAATGATGTGAATAATACCACTGTAAGTCGGATACATCACTGACCAATCATTTATTTATGTAATGATGAGTAAATCACCGTTTTAGTCCTGCAAGTGTATAGCGTTGTTACATCAGTGTCTGAAATTAAGGAAATTTCAAATAAGTCCAATCACATTAGTCCAAAATTCAGAAAAACTTATTACTTGAGAGATAATATTAACACATTTAGGGATCAACATGATAGTAAGGATTTAAGTTTATGAACTTGGATGAAACAACTGGAACTTTTAGGGACTTAATTTGGAATTTTTAAATTTTAGAGACTAATGTGACCGCATATTAAAGTGATAGCACATTATGCTTTCAGGAATTAAATTGGTGGTTTACTCTTTATGTAATTTTATGGTACTCTTACTGACATCCGTTTGTGTTGCAGGTTTGTATTGGTAATTTGGATCTTAATGTGACGGAGGAGGAGCTTAAGCAAGCCTTTGTGCAATATGGAGATATTGTGTTGGTCAAAATTTATGCGGGCAAAGGATATGGTTATGTTCAATTTGGAACTAGGTTTTGCATTTTTACCCTTAATCTTTAACATGTGAATCTTTGTGGGGTTACTCTAATATTTTGAAACTCAAAGGGTAAATGATATGATTTTGACTGTTGCTACCCCTTTTCCAAGGCAATAAGTTTCATGTGGCCTGATGTCATGTTACTCTGCATCTTATGAGGTCTTTCATCAATCTTAGTTTCTTCTCCTTCTTCTTTTTCTTGTTATTAATTGGTTTTTTAACTGCTTCCATGGCTTTTGTCTGTAGAGCGTCTGCTGAAGATGCCATTCTGAGGATGCAAGGGAAGGTAATAGGTTCACAAGTGATCCAAATTTCTTGGGGCAGTACCTTGACAGCTAGACAGGTGATTTTTCCTTTGGAAATGATTCAACTATTGACAAAATGAATTAGATTGTCGTGCTTACACTGGCCTATTGCATGTTTGTCACATACAATGCATTTTAATTTTGAAAACTAATTCAATGTATACAACTATACAAGGTCTTCCAATATTTGTAGGTTGGTAACATGTGGCCTTGTTTAGGGTTATTGTCCTTGAGAATTTTATCTTTAGCCAAGTTCAATGGTGTTATGTGATTTATGTAGCTGATCTCACCCAATGTGATAAGGTTTTTGTTGTTGTTGTTGTTGTATTATGTTTTGCCATGTTTAGTGGTTTAGCTGTTTGGTCGTTGAAAGATGTTTGGAAGATGAGTCTAGACTCTACTTGACAATCATGAGATTGATGCCTATGAAGGTTGGTTCAGTTGATAGGATTGGAATGTTAGTAAAAAGGAATAAGGTTCAAGTCCAGTTGGAGGTCTTTTTTTATAGGTTATCACAATGACATATGCAAACTGGATTTGGAGCCACTTCCCCTTCCCCTAAACTTTCATTCACAGAGAGAAAAAAGTCACAAGGTTGTGATGATATGTGGTGACACAAGGAAAGATAATATATGAGAAAGCTAAATATTAGCTCAAAGCTGACTAGTTTTAGTTAAAGTTAAGATGATGTAGTATATAATTTAAGATAGTTGTAGCAGTTACATTTGAATGCCCAATTCTAAAAATTAATTAAATAATATTATAGAAGGGGTATTACTATAGGCTTCTCTTTTTTTCTTTTCTTTTCTAACTGGATACCAAACCTTAGTATAGATTTATAAAATTCTTCATTAATGATGTTGGCCAACCAGATTAATAGTAGCTGGTATGTGGATTCACCTTTTAGTGTTCATTAATGTGCAATTATGTTAGCACTAACAAAATTTATTAATGAAACAATTTTAGGATGTACCTGGTGGCTGGGGTGCACAGATGGATCCAAGTCAATGGAGTGCCTACTATGGATATGGACAGGGTTATGAATCATATGTTTATGGTGCTACTCATGATCCCTCCTTGTATGCTTATGGTGCATATGCTGGTTATGCACAATACCCTCAAAATGTAGGTTTACATACACGTCCGATGGAAGAGAATGACTTTTTTGAGTTACTCATGCATATTGTTTGCTTACTTTTCAGGTTGAAGGTGCTCAAGACATGTCACCAGTGTCTATGCCTATGGAGGAATTGTATGATCCCCTGGCAATGCCTGATGTCGATAAGTAAGCTTCTCTCCTTTTTTTTCATTTAGAAGTTATTGACACCTTAAAAATAATGTAAATTGGCTTTCACCAAAAGAAAAACTTGTATATATTAGCTCATTGTGTGTTTATGACGAATCTTTGATTGCTTTTCCAGATTAAATGCTGCATATCTTTCAATACACGGAAGTTCCATTTTAGGGCGGTCCCTTTGGCAGAGAACTTCCCAATCTTTACAGCAAGCCTAGGATCTATTTGTATTGTCTGGTCAATTTTTAGGCATTTAGGCATCAAAATATGGCTGTCTTACAATTTTGTGTTTGTTTCATCATGAGTGGAATAGCATGTTAATTAGATCAATGGTAGTATTTTATGATGTAATACTGAATATCAATGTTTTTTAGTTTAGGATTGAGTTTTAATAGTAATCTTGTATTTAAATTTAGATATGATGTCATAAGGATATTGTGTCGTAATTTTCAAAATTCGTTGTAATTTAGGCTCTTTTTCCTATCTGTGCTTCCTAAATTTTGCGGGCTTATTTTCTCTATATTTTACAACTGGAGCTACAACAACAAAGTTATCAATCCCACTTGCTATTACATCAAACATGCAAATACTTGGGGTATGGGGTAGACACGGTTAACAAACTGAAATATCCTCAAAAAGTTTTGATTTTTAGTTTCTTTTGTATTCCTTAATATTTTCTTTCTCTATCTCTTTTTCTTTTCATCACGGTATTTTTTATTCCTTCCTTTCTATTTCTATTTTCTTTTTACCTAATTCACAACTCATAAGCAAGTGAGAAAAAAAAAACATTTTTGTTGATTCAATTACAAGTTTTTTTATCAGGAGGGTTCAATTGGTTAAGGAAAGTATGTGAATTATTATACACTTTTTTATATTTATCTTTGATTTTCTGGATAAAAAAATGTTTTTTGATTTTTTCAGGTATTGCCAAACAACATTTATCTTCTGGTTTCGGCTCTTAATTTGATTGATTATCTTGTAATTTTAATTCTCTCTTTCTCTTGCTTAGATTTATATCATTTGATTGTTCTTTAATTTGTATTACTGTTGTGGGAAAAAAAAAGGAAACTTTGTCAGGTTATTAGACACAAATATCAGAAATCACGAATGTGTGTATCTTACTTCCTTCGGTTAATGTAAAAAAATACACTAAAATTTGTTTATAATAAAAACAACCGGAGTTAGTTTATTTACCAATGAATTTTACTGTAATTATAGGAGAGAATGTGTTGCTACAAGTATTAGATATTTTGATGTACAATTAGGCGATTCACTAACCATCACATTACTTGGTGGTGTTCGGAAATTAATTTCATTAAATAAAAGAGGAAAACTGGTTCATTTAATGACACTTACATCAAGTTGATTTAATAATTAAAAAAGAACATTGCTAACAATAATTTTTTTCACTAGCAACCGGTGTACTAGTATTTTTCAACTACCAATATACGATCACAATTCTCTACCACTAGTTTTCGTGGTTGCAAACAGTAAGTTTGGATAATCATAATGATAGGGCATTTTTTGGGAGCGGAATAATTAATAAGGTTGGTGGAATTGAGTACTTGGCAATGAATCTGTTAAATATGTATTTCTTCATAAGGTCTGGATACTATACTAGACTTCATAAGGTTTGGATACTATACTAGACTTCATTTGTTTTGAAATAACTGTCATTTTTATATTAACATACAAAGATTTTAAATTAAAAATAAAAAATTTAACTTCAAAAGTTACAAACTCATTTGGTTAGTTTTCTTCTCATTTCATTAATTTTTCTATTTTAGCAAATATTCTTAAATATAGTGAAAACATTGGGGGAAAAATGGTGTCTTCCTTGATTGCTAAAATGATAAATAATTTTTAAAATAAAATTAAAACTACTAACAATTATTAGAACAATAAGAATATTAAGTTTTAGGCGATTCTGATATTTGTTAGTTTCATTTCAACATAAAAACTATGATTTTTTTTTAATGAGAAGATGGAGACAGACAAGGGCATCAGATGATATTATTAAACGAATTTTATAATAATAATAATAATTAATATTTATTTTTTAATGATATTCTGTGATTTATATAACCAAATTCACTTAATAAAGTAAAAAAAAATTGTTATCCCATTTTTCAAAAGAAAAACATATTGTTATAGTCTCTCATATCTTTTGTCCACAAGTACAAAACTTTTTTAGTTTCTTCCTTTTTTTTATTATTCATTGCTGCCTGAAGTACAAACTTACAATTCAGTACCATAATTCGGTAAATAGAAGAAGAGAGAAGAAGAAAACAAAAAACAGACAAGACAGTCTTAATAACAAGCACCGTTGAAGAAAGATATAATATAACAACACTCCCCGCAAGAAAAACTTCACCTGACATTACAATTAAGATGTTATAAGTTTGATATACCTCACCATCAAACTTTCCAAGATATAGCAACACTCTCGGAGTTGTGTCAAATTAATAAAAATAAGAAAAAAATTTATCACTTGATTGAAAGATTGATTTATTTGTCTTGCTTTGATATTTTCTTAATCTCTAGAGCAACTACAAATAAAGTTTTTTACATTATTAGTCTTTTTAGTCCGGATTCAATCATTGATGAATTTAATTCATTGAAATTTCGTTGAATTTAATTTTCCTAAATGCATAGGTTATTGTAATTTTTTTTTCTTTTAATTTAAATTACATTTTGTATAATTTGTATTAGCATAAAATCTTATTTGCGGTGATGAAATAAGGATAACTTAGATGCATAAAACTATTTTTGTATTATGCAAATTATCAAGGTAAAACCTTATGTTAATTAGTAAGTTTCCTCTATGAAATAATTGCAATTCAGTTTAGTACTGCATGCAGCGATCATCAGATAATTGTCACATATATACCACGGGACTAATTCTTACTAAAATCAAGCTGTATAAGAATTTAATACGCAAATGTATAATCCACAAGTACGGATGACTTGTACATAGAACGATATTTATTGGATACGCTTATAGGTAACATTTAATTAGTACATGAAGTCATGTACGTGCATGCTAGCTAGCTAGCTAAACATGATCTGCGATTAAACGTTTTGATGGTCTCTTTAAGCCCAACAGGACAAGGAGCAATCCTAGATAATCATAATTGTAAGAGACTTCAAGTAGTTGTAACTTGTTTAGTGTCCATGGAGGATATCTATACCAAAAATCAGTGAGGAAACTTCTTCTTACAATTGCTTTCTGGTGGCTAAATGTGTCAAAGGAGAATTTCCCATGGTACATGCCAAACCCACTTTCCCCCACTCCTCCAAATGGAACAGTATCAACTGCATACTGCACAAATTTAACACAAATATTTTGCACTAAGTCTGAGGAATAAATAAATAAAATATGCAAAAAGATTAGACTAAGAGTGGAATATTAATGCTAGATAGGGTATTGGTATTACTTGTAGAATTGCATCGTTGACAGTCACACTGCCAGATGATGTTTCAGATATCATTCTTCTCTGCAGTGTTTGGTTTTTGGTGAAAACATAAAGGGCAAGAGGCTTAGGTCTAGAATTTATGAATTTAATACTGTCCTCAATCTTTTCCACCTGCAAATTATTAATAGAAAGATAAAGAAAAAAAAAATGGAACTCATTGGTCAAGTTGGAAAATATATATAGAGAAATACATATAGTATAAGCATTTGGTATGACTGAGAACAATATTAAATTTTTTTTTTTTTGTGTGTGACACATGTTGCATGAAGCTTACGGTAATAATTGGAAGTAATGGCCCAAAAATCTCTTCCGACATAATTGCTGCTTCCGGTGGGGGATCCACCAAGATCGTTGGCTCAATAAATCTGCACGAATTCACATAACATAACGTTTTTTCGGCTGATCAGTAATTGTACCACCAAATTTGTCTGGCCATTCTAAGGAATTACCGTATTGCATTTAATGCGATAAATCTATAAACAACTAATAAATGAATAATTCTAATTGCGGGAGTGTTAGATAAGCAATTCTCTTTTTTATATATATTTCTAAAGATTAAATATTTTTTATTTAATACATTTTTTGTAAAATAATTGATAGATGTGTGAGAGAATATAATGTTGCTTATACTAAATAGACATTAATTATACGAGAATCTAGTGGAGAAAGGACAAAAAGAGTCAGTTAATTACAAGTTTTGTTCGTCCATTGAACCACCATAAATCACAGATTCTTTGACCTTTTTATCAGCTAGAAGATTCTTCAATCTAGAGAAGTGGTGTTTATTAACTATCTTGGCAATAGTTTTGGATTGTTGAGGATTCTCTCCAAACATTTTCTTGATCCAGACCTTCATCAATTCCACCTAATTAAAAGAACAAGAATAAGCACAAGGCAGTCCCTAGCTATATATATATGACATATCAAGAAACAAATTAAGAACAGTGAAAAATGTCAAGGGATGTATGTATGTACCAGTTTTAAACAGTAAACCTTTTCCACAAGGACATAATCAATTGCTATGCATGCTTGACCAGCACAAGTCCCATATTTCCCCACAATAAGTCTCTTCACAGCGACCTCCATGTCCCAAGAAGATGAAAGGGAGTCAACAACTGCAGGGCATTTTCCACCCAACTCCAAAGTCACAGGAGTTAGATGCTTCACAGCAGCAGACATCACAATCCTCCCCACATGTGCACTTCCTGCCATTAATTTTTACAACAATGGAAGAGGAAGAAGAACATTTTGTTCTGTTAAGAAACAATTAAGGAGTAAGGACTAAAGTATGTTTTAGGTTTGTGTTTTTAAGTTGTTCAGTTAAAATAGGTTTAAGTCCTGTAATTTAAAAATGACAATTTTAATTCTTGTATTTTAATAATTAGTGAATTTCATCTCTATTAATTAAGAAGTTTAAGATACTAGACTGAGAAGCGAAATTCACCTTATATAAAAAAATCAAGACTAAAATCACTATTTTTTAAGTAAGAGAAAATAAATGATTTGAATTTAACTTTAATAAGAATTCAATTTTGTAAAATTTAGTTATAAATTATGATTTAAAAATTTATGTTAAAATTAACGTTAACGGTCACTAATTTTGATAAATAAAATGGAGTCACTTATCACCTAAAACCCATTTCATTGAAGAAAAAAAAGTCATTTAATTTACCTGTGAAGAATATTTTGTCCCATTTTTGCCCTAGAAGTTGCTGGGTCTCTTGTGGCCCTCCTTGGATGACCTTAATGGCTTTATTGTCCAAATAAGTGGAGAGATTAGAAGCAAGTAGAGAAGAACATGCTGGAGACAACTCTGAAGGCTTTAAGATTGCTGCATTTCCCGCAGCTAGTGCTCCTATCAGTGGCTCCAAGGATATTCCTGTAATTTTATACATCAACACCTCTTAGTTAGCTACACAAATCTACATATGATGAACATATAATTGATGCAGTGATACAAATGTTGCTTCTATCTCACCAAAGGGGAAATTCCAAGATGAAATAATGAGGACCAGACCAAGTGGCTCCGGAACAATTTCTGCACTGGTTAGCAATGCTAATTGCGGCAACGCAACCTATCAAAATTAATTTTACCACTAGTTCCATCACATGTATGATCATATATAGGTCATGTTCAAACGATTTCCAAGGTGAAGTTATATATACTATGTAACAATATTTTGAAGGAATAAACATGTACGTTTTACCTTTTTGCCTGACATCCAATGTTTCAAAGACTTCAACGCCAGATTTAAGGTCTTAATCAACGTTCCTATCTGCGAGAATGGATCAAACAGTAAGAAATTATAAAGGAAAATGGTTTATTATTCCCACATATTTTAGCACAGCCAAAATACTTAAAAGAGAACTTATGTGTAAGAAACTCTTTAATTCATTAGCCATGCTAAAACACTTTTTATTGTAACATAATATAATAGCAGAAGAAAATAATATGTGAAAAGATACCTCGTCTCTGAAAGCTTCAAGCTGATGTTTCCCTAAATCATGCATGAGGGCATTCATGATATCTTCTTGTTTTTCCATGAGAAAACTACGCAACCCTTTGAGCTGCGATTCTCTCCAAGACGCTTCCTTAGTCTTTCCACTCTCATAATACCCTCTCATGTCATTTAGGTCTCTCTCCAAAGTTGGCATAATGATCTCCATCGTGCTTTTGTGGTGCTGCTTAGCCTCTCAGCAAACCACTATTTATATTTGTTCAACTAACTCGCTTCAATTTGTAAACTAGTTTCGGCTTTTTGTTTTTTTTGATAAACTAGTTTAGGCTTTCATGAAGGTAAAAGCCAGTGCTCTTTGCATTCTGTCATTCACATGTTTTTGTCACAGTACTTACATAATCTTTTGGGTAAGTTTTTTTTTAAAAAAAATTATAAGTTAAAATCAATTTTTCATTATATACTAACTAATTTGTATAAAAACTTTTTTACATAATTTATCTAAAGATGAGAGTGCATATCAAATTAGTTAATAAAAAGTTAATTTTAATTTATAAAAATTTTGATAAAATTATGAACAATCTTTAACTGGAATCAATGTATATATATATAATCTTAGGTCATACATTCAAAAAATCATTTACAAGAGAAAAAGATATATAAAGGGATTAAGTTAGATTAATATAATTTGCACATACTATTATTACATTAAAAAATTTAAGGGGATAATTTTTAATTTCAAAACCTACTGTTATATTATATTGACATTTTTCTTCACAAATCATATATGCCAAAAAATTATATTAATCTAAAATTATTTAATATCTCATTTTTTTACAATATAATTGACTTCATATACACTTTAAAAATATCCAAAAATATGAATTATTTAATTAGATTTTATTATTATTATTTAATTTTAAAAAATATTGACCCAAACAAATAAGGTTAATATATATATATATATATATATATATATCACTGATAAAAAAATATCACTATATAAATATAAATTTAAATAATTGTATGATAGTGTTAGGATTTTCTATAGTTGGAAAGATAGGGGGCGGTACGGACTTATAAAAAAGGGGTGGTACGGACGTCAATTATAATCAAGGGGTTATTGATAGTTAACAAAGATGTGTTTGGTTTTGAAAATAAAAATAATAGGGGAGAAATTTTAAATTTTAAATTTTGTGATCTACACCTTTTATATTTTGTTTTACTTCAAAAATTTCTTCTTTTTTTTTTTTCTTTATTTTCATCCTCTAAATTAAATACATTCTTATATTAAATGCAACCAATGAGTGAGCTCCAATAATCTATCTCACTTAAACATTTTTTAAGAAAAAAAAAAGTTGGATGCTACATATATCGAGATGTAGGGGCCATAGTATTAAAATGGTAAGAACCAAAGAGGTGTGTGGTTGGTTGGTAAAACCGGGCCTCTTAAGTGGATGGATTGCACGTGGAGCAGTTAAAGCTGTGAAGGTGGCTTGTAGTGTGGTCGTCATCCACTCCTTGTCTTGTCATGGTGTGGGTGAAATGGATGGTGTGTAATTGTGTTGGTCAAATGGACACGTTCAAAGTGGAATAAATGGATTTCGTTATTAACTTGGTTAAGTAGCTAAGATCCTTAAATGCATTGATAAGGATTTATTTTTGAACATGTATAAAAACTAAGACTTTTTTTTAATATTTTTAATACTCCAGCTAAGATCCTTAAATACATTGATTGGGTTGTACAAAAATCCAATCAAATTGACGATATGAACACGTTCAAGTGGAATAAATGGATTTCGTTATTAACTTGGTTAAATAGCTTTTTTTTTAGAGGAAACTTGTTAATAGCTAAGATCCTTAAATGCTTTGATAAGGATTTATTTCTGAACATGTATAAAAACTTTTTGTGGATAGGTTTTACTTTTACACATCTCTCATGGTTGGATAGATCTTTATGGACGGAACCTATCCTGGAGAAGTGTCTCAAATGGTTTATCATGAACCATGTTTTTTCACCGTTAGATACATCTCACGTACACATTTATATGGTGGACCTGCTGCACCATACTTTTTTCTTCTTTCTCTTTCCTCCAATCCGGCCAATTACAAATGGTAACCACCTCTGTTTTTCTATGTGCCACCGCTCACCGTTGCCGAAGGTGACTTCCGGCGATGGCGACTCTCCCTTCTTCTCACTCAGTTTTCTTTTCATATCTTTTTCTGTTGACTATCATCTGTCAAACCAACAAGCTTCATGGTTGAAAATAAAGAAGAAAATGGACAGAGATTTACAATCAGTCAAAGACAAGTATATCAAAAAATTTAAAAGTAATGAAAAAACCAACAACAAACCAAAAAGAAAAGAAATAGTGAAATGGAAAAAAAAAATCAGAAATTGCCATCCAGATCTTGCGTTTGGGATCCAAATCTATCGTACATGCCGATGACATCCAGATCTGTTACTCACTCCACCGGTGTCTAGATCCGCGGTGTTTTTGTTGACGATGTGCATGAGGGAGGAGCAGGTTGTGGGACGACACGATGGTCATTGAACTTGATGTCGATGTAGATCCGACGGTGAGGGAGGCTGGTGCCGTAGAACTTGCAGGGGCCAAGGACACTATTGTCTGAGAGATGATTGGGAACGGTGGCAATTGTGTTTGTTTGATTGGAATTGAAAAATCAAGTCAAAGAAGGAGAGAAATAGGGGATCGTAGAAAAAAGGGTTGAGGGAGGAGTAGAGAAGGGGAAACAAAACGAGAAAAGAAACCGCCGGAAATCACTTTCGGCGGAGGCACACGGCGGAGAACATGTATAGGCGAAAGGAGCGATGATATGGTGTTGAGAGTCCATAATAAGAAAATAGACCATTGAAATTAATCTAAAATGGTCCACCATAAACCATTTGAAATATTTCTGGACGTAGATGGCATCTATCTTTATCTATACCAATAAATAATCAGTTGGGAAAAAAATTATAAATTTTGGAATATTTTGGAACTACTTACAGATATGGGATTGTTAAACATGTCCAAATTAGACGTGATTCAGTCACGTCTAATTTGGACGTGACACATGAGGCGCTCAAATTAAGCGTGTTCGTTCAGTTACGTCCAAGTTGGACTTTTTTTAGCTGGTCCACTTTATTTAAACCTCCTTTCCTCATAGACATTAACCAGAGTGCCACTTTTTTAAACAAAAAAACACCTAAATGACATGCTAACAGTAAAAATTCTCATACTGCTATGCGGGTTAATTCGCCTCACATCTCAACAAATTACGTGCGCTGATGTGACGTCATTTCTTTGGCCATGTATTTCGCTACAAGGCCAATGAAATAGGTGGTCAAAGTGTTAGTGACCTGGCAAAAACAGACAAGACACGTGGCAGACACTACGTATTTCGCTGGGGCCAAGCGAAATACATGGTATTGGGAAACGTGTCACGCATGCATGAATTGGTGGTGATATTGATTATATAAACTTCAAATGGTCATAACTTTTGATAGAAATGTCCGATGGAGGCGTACGATATGTCAAAACGCTCGAAATTAAGAGAAGAAGGCCTGGGCAAATCCCAAAAGAGATTTGGTCAACTATTTTTTCCAAAAAATGCTTCTAAGTAGGTCAAAATTAGGATTTATGATTCAATCATCCAAAAATTTCCTTATTGTTCTACTTTTTTAATTATTTAATTAGTTAATTTAATGCTATTTTTTATTTTTTTAATTACTTTTAATTTTGAGCGTTTTGACATCATATGCCTCAATCGGACATTTCTATCAAAAGTTAGACCATTTGAAGTTTATATAATCAATATCATCACCAATTCATGCATACGTGACATGTGTCCCAACGATTTTTTTTTTGCCCGTTGTCACGTATTTCGCTTGTTCCCCCAGCGAAATATGTAGTGTCTGCCACATGTCCTGCTCGTTATTTACCACCTATTTCGTTGGACCCTGTAGCGAAATTAACTCACATGGCAGTCTGAGAATTTTTACTGTTGGCATGACATTTAGGTGTTTTTTTTTTAAAAAAAAAAGTGGCACTCTCGTCAGTGTCTCTTAGAAGAGGAGGTTTAAATAAAGTGGGCCAGCTGAAAAAAGTCTAAATTGGGCATGACTGAACACGTCTAATTTGGGCGTGTTACCCCCTATGTCACACCCAAATTAGGCGTGTTCAGTCACGCCCAATTTAGGCGTGTTTAACAGTCCCATATTTATAAATAGTTTTAAAACAGTCTCAAATTTGTAATTTTTTTTAGATAGTATTATTTTAATTTTTTTTGCCATAAAGAGTTTGTAATTATCTTTTTTGGTTTTCATTTTTATTAAATCATTATGTTTTTAATTAACATAATATTAATAAATATGGATGTAGGCAAACACATGAAAAGGAGAGGACATATACATCTTTTTCTCTCCAATTTTTTTAAACTCCTCCATGATTTTACCATCAAATGCTAAGCAACTCCTTTATATATTTTATTCTTTTTATTTTATACTTGAAGATGTAATTGTTTTAACATGGTCATTCGTGTTTCTATGATTGAAAGCAGTTTATATTTTTACAACTCTCACAATTTATCTGTGCATTTTCACTTCTTTTCTCTCTTCACCAACCCTAAATGCACACCCCCACATCCCACACCTATTCCTATACAATGCACTCTCCCCTATCCCTCTACTCGTTGTTGCGCCATCCCGTTGCACAGCCATTGCGCTATCCCTCTGCTCGACGCCGCTACACTGTTCCATTACAACACCGCTGTGACTTTGCAGTGCTCGAACCACTTTGTTCAGATACTTCCTCTGGTTGCTTCTACAGACCTTTCTTCTCTGACCATGAACCACTGAAATTGGAACCCTTGAATTCTCTATGTTTTATGAACGTGTGTGCCTAATTCCTCTATGTGAGTCTCTTCTTTTTGTCATAACACCATGTTTAGAGGTCGAATTTTGTGACTACTTTCAAGTGGGGTATTGAAATTGGTTAAAGATTGGGTTTTGGGTTTTGTTTTTTTCCTGTGTTTGAGTATAAATAATATAACCCCTATAAGTAACAATCTTGTGTCTTCCTGCCACAAAAACTCAACTGCTTTGATCATTTACATTTTTTTCCAGGTGTGATCAAAAGGAACATGACTTGAATGATTTTTTTTTTGTTTTCAATTACAATTGGAAAAATGTTCAAATAATCTTTAATTTTTACACATATTTTTTTATATTTATTTTATATATTTCTTCATTTTTATTATTTTTCTCTTCACCAGATATCTTACTTTGAAATATATAAAAAACAAATCCTTATAATTAAAGTATATACACTTTAAGAACAAAGTCAATTAAATATCAAAATAAGAAGAAGAAAATTCGACATATAACATAATAATGTTACCATTTTAATATTTCACAAATGCATTTATCAAACATAATGATATTTAAGTTAAGTATGTACAACAAATGATTTGATAAATTGTATATAAATTAATATGTATTTATAAACATAATATATTAATTTATTATGTTATCATAACAAACAAAAGAGACAGTAAAACTATATATACGTTATAAAATATATTAAACTATATTAAACAAAAATAAATATGTGATAGTGTAATAAAAATGTAGATACATAGGCGCAGTAGCACTTGTGTTTTCGCTAGTATACGTAAAAGAAATATATAAATGAATTGGACTCTAATAATTGTACCAGTTAATTAGGAAAAAACAAATAAAAGTGTATTTTCTTTGAATTTAAATTATATTACTTTGTAAACTTAATTTAATTTAAATGAAGGGTTTATGTATTGTTCTTTACTTTTTGAAGTGGCATAAGATATTCAATGTTGACTCTAACCAAAATTCTTGAGATAAACTTGTAGAGACTCTTTCTTTTGGCACAAGAGATGAGTTAGAGTATTTATAAATAGTTAAAAAGACACTTCAGAATTTGATTTTTGACTATTTTGGGCTAAAATATTCCTTTATATAGCAACTTGGACTTATGGAGTCTAGTTTGGAATAACTGAACATTTTTTTAATATGATGATAAACGTTAGTAAAAACAATTAACATTGTTTTTATTCATCATTCCTTATTGGATGGAAATTCATGTATGTTCTACTAAATCTGTTAGTCTCATTATTTTCAAACTAAGACGTATGAATTTTAAATAATAAAAAAGAAAATATAAGAAAAATAATATTTTTTAAAAATGTGTGCTAACACTTTTTCTCACATCAAATACATAAAGAGGAAGATCATATATTGACATTCTTCAATTGGTAAATAGTTTATATGATAGTATAAATAAGTTTTATATTACTATCATTTAATTAATATACACTTTTCCCACCTCATAATAATCATTTTGTAAAAAAAGAAATGAGTTTTAAAATAATTATGATATTTATTTTTTAATGTAAGTTATTTTTATTTTACTTATATCTCTTATAATATTAACGATGAACAATAAAAAAAAAAATAATAAGATTAATTTTATAAAATTGTTATTATCTTTTATTTATTTATTAATTTTCTTAATTCATGTAAAATAATTTAATATAATAATTATAATGGAGAAAATAATAAATTTGTTGAATTTTAAATAATTATTTTAAAATTTTCAACGGTTATTTTTCATTAGTTGCAACTTACAAGAGTCAAATTTTTTACACGTACAATGTACAACCATTAAACTATATTTCTATACCTTTGTGGAAAAAATATTTTTTGTTTTTAATCCATTTTGATTTACGAAATGCAATAAACTTGGTGGTGCAGAGTGCAGACGACTCCCGCCCCATCCTTACATATCTTACAACAGAATGCCATATCCTTTGAGTTTGTGGAGCAGATCAGGATTCATGATTTGATTAAATTCACGAGTAAGAGTAAGTGATGGTATGTGGAGAACTTCATATATGATAGTACAGTCCTCTTTATAAATATATATTTTTGTTATAATGAAGTACTTTATTTATTTTTGTCTCTTCTTATCATATTATTACATACTACTCTTTATATATAAAAGTTAAAATAACTTAAGTACAAGTACTGTTATGAGTTATTCTTCAAAGAGAGTATTTTTAACAATTTTGTTTAATATCTTATATTTTTGAATCTATCTTTTTATCTTTATTTCTAAATTGAATTTTAATATTTTTTTGAAAAAATTATCAATAGTTAAATATAATGCTGTATCACAACATAAATTAAGTCAAAAATATTATGTTTGTGTTCAAAAATGTTTACTAAAAAAATTAAATTATAATATATAACTTATACGTTCAAAATTATTTATTTATTATAAATTTTAATTAGAATAAATAGTATATTCACGCACGATGTAAATTTGTACAATATCTTCCAATTATAACTCATCGTCATATACATATTTTTACATTTTGCATCCCTTGTTTTTAATTTTGCGCCCTTATTTTTATTTCTAAATGTTTACTAAAGTTGTCTTCTTATTGACAACTTCAATGTCCACATTTTTTTTAAAAAAAAGAACGAAATAGTCAAATAAAACACGACTTCTGAATTAAAAAAAAAAACTGAGACACCATTTTTAAACATGACTTTTAAAACATGATAAATTCAAAAAGTACACATTTGGTATTTTTTTTAAAAAAAATTGTCTCTGTTTGGTAAAAAAAGCCTATATATTATGTGTGTATTGTTGATATAAAACTCACAAATTTAACATATTTCAGTTTATGCATTCAACAAGAAACTCATTAGTACAACTAGCAATCCATTCATTTATTTAATAGCTGATGAAGTTGATCGCCGACACAAGTTTGATAACATTGCTATCACAGTTTCACCTACTCGCTCTTCAACTGAAACTGTCATGAAAAAGACTTTATGATACCTTCAAAGCTTTAACCATAATAATTGCTGAGGGTATGTGAAATAAAGAGGTTAGGTTCAAGTGGGGAAAACAAACTTAAATACACATATCTTGCGATGTCCGTAAATAAACGTAAATTATCAGCCACGAACCGATGACCCACGGAAAGAAGAATGAATGGTAACGTAAAAAATGAGAAAATGAGAGATGGAGGCATACTACAGACATGTATATGCTTTCAGCATATTATTGCAAAGGATGAGAACCCATTATCAAATAAAATGCTAGCTGATAGAGAAATAGGTAGTTGCTTGTGGAATAACAAATACAGGGGATGTGGTTACAATTGTGGTCGTAATGTGACTACGAAACATTTTTATTTATTTCTCTGGATAAATGTACAATGCAGTTGTTGACAGGGAATGTACTACGAGCCTCCGACCCCATAAATACAAAGTGCTTACTAAAGAATTACAGAATGATTACGTCAGTGTAAATATGTGACATTCTCATCCAAACTCCAGGCGCCCATCTGGTCCTTGTAGAGATTTTACTAACCTTGATGGATTTTCAGGAAGCACGTGCATTTATGTAATTAAGTAATCCCAGATAAAAAGCCACTTCATTTTTCCAACACAAACAGAACAACAACCTGTACTTCCATGAGAAAATGTCTGATCCTATGGTGTAGTTGACACCAAATTTCCATCATTTGATGTAAGATTTTCTCGGGTCTTTGTTATAGGTTTGCCTGTGAGAAAAACATATATACATGTTTATAGCATCATTAACCATTTTTGGAGGTGGGAGCAGTAAAACAAAAATAATGAAAGAAAAATGTGGGGGACATACGATATTGATACTACAAATACATACCTTCATCTTTTCCCATTTTCCTTCTGCTGCGCCAGAGAAGTCGAATGGGTGTACCAGAAAAACCTGCATCTGTACGCAGTTGCTTCTCCATATAGCGCCGGTAAGTCTCAGGAAAAAGCTTTGCATCATTGACGAAGAACACAAATGTAGGTGGCCTTATAGCAGCCTGAAAGAGGAGATCCAGTTAGAATATAAAAAAAACTAAAAATTACATATCTAATTGTGATCCTCGCTATGTGAAGGTAAGGGGGAGGGATATTGTACGTAGTTTTACCCTTGCATATGCAAAGAGACTGTTTTCAGATTTGAACTCATGACCAACAAGTCACTAAGGCAAAAGTAATTAAATATATTTTTGATTTATGAGTAAAAAGAGTATAACCAAAAGTGCTCGTAAGTAATCATGCAGCACTAATCATTTTGATCATTTTCTCAGACAAATTTTCACCAATAGAATATATTACTCCATAAAACATCCTAATAAATGCAATGGTAACGTCTGAAACATGAATCATAAAAATGACATAACAAGAATTCATCCAAACATTTACAGTAAACTAAAAGACAAACAATAACCACCATTAACTACCATCATTACACAATACAAATACCTGAGTGCAATAGTAAACACGCCCTCTTTTTCCACCACGTGTCCTGGGAGGAGGCTTAAAACCTACTGCTTCCTGAACTACTTGATTCAATATAGAAGTCCCAAGTCTTCTTGATCTCTCCTTTTCAACTTCACTAGCAGCAACAATAATCCTATTGGTCAAAACAACAATAAGCAATCAGCTATCTACTTAGGAGATCAACTGCAATGAAAAATATCAAACCTGAATAAGTAAAAAATTTAACAACAATTATTATACCATGTTATTATCTACATCCAAGAAAACTTATTCACCACTAAAATTTATCTGTGACACTAATCGTGTGCTACATCCAGAAAAACAAAGCTAGTCATATCCAAATAAAAATGATTCTGAAAAGAGCCATGTTCTCAAATCCATTTCTATGTGCATTCCTCAAGTTCCAGAAGTGGCCAAGGATATTTTTTTTTACCACACATCAAGAAATACCGGAACATACAAAACTGTGCAGAGCCAAAAATGTGACTACTACTTTAAGTCTACCATGACCCCTACATTGCAACTGGTAATTTCAACAAAACATAAAGCTTGACCTCATTCACCTATGAATGGAGAACTTGTTTTATGGAGGAATTCAAAGCATGGAATTAGCATACTATGCAGCATAAGTGCATCGATAAATTTTCAGATAAAACATACTTGTCAACACTATGACCAGCTACAGCAGTAGAATAAACAATTGGAGCCCAGACAAGTGAGCGAAGCTTCTCCCTGACATCTTGCTCATAGTATGATGCAGTCTGCTGGTTTTTATTTGGTATTGTATCCCACTTGTTTACAACTATCACACAACCTTTCCCTTCTTTTTCTATTCTTTCAGCTATCTTGTAGTCCTTCAACAGACACTTAAATAGTTAAGGGGGGCAAAAAGTAATACTTTATATAAGATGAAAACCAATATGATTTTCATGTAACAAATAAAAGTATTAATCAGTAACCTGTTCTGTGATACAAGCCAAGGCCTCGATGACAAGAGCAACAACATCAGAACGACGAATGGCACGAAATGCTCGATTCACTGATAAAGCCTCTGTTGTACTCCCAGCTGAAGCAATGGCTGTTCTTTTCCTGATTCCAGCAGTATCAATAAGTTGGAACTTCTAGAGAAAGAAAATAAGAAAATTATTATTATGCTAACTCAAAATTCTAAAAGATTACCAAATCACTACAACAATCTGGTATGGTGCAAAAAATATACAGCCTTAAACAAAAATGGGGTGGGGAAAACCTTATAACCAACTAATCATTTTCAAATTTTCATTCTCAAAATGTAATAGAACATTTGAATTAAGACTTGTTTTTGGTACTACACACCAAGTGATTACTAATTAGTCACCAAAAAAAATCAAACCTGTCCATCAGGTCCAGTAAATTCAGTATCAATAGCATCACGGGTAGTGCCACTGATGGGGCTGACTATTGTTCTGTCCTCACCAACCAGTGCATTCAAAATGCTACTTTTGCCAACATTTGGTCTACCAACAATTGAAATTGCCGGAACATAATCTTCTTCTTCAACAAGATTATTAGATTCCTATAGTTTAGCAGAAAGTAAATAACAAATTGAAAAATCAAGGGTCTCAAAATATGAATTAAAACAAGTTGATCCAAATTGTACAGTGAACAAGAATAATTCCAACTGAATCTAATGACTTATTATTGGATGATGAAACGGTATAGTCAAATCAACTTGCTTGTGACATAAAAGTAGAAAAAAGCTAAATTTACCCATTGTCAGTGATATATACAGAAGAGAATGCAGCCTTCATAGAAAACAAACCTCAATTTTCTGTAGGCCAGAACAAACAAGGTCAAGAAGCTCTCCAGTTCCAGTCCCCGAGATAGCTGATATTGGAAGTGGTTCAAATCTGATATAGTAACCACAACAAAAATTTGCTGATTACAACATATGACACTTATAAAACATCAATAAACAATATGATGCAACTATGCAAAAACTGTCACTCTGCATGCTTAGCCACTAAAAAATTCATATTTCCTGGGTTCTCAGAGAAAGTTTTGTCAATCTCTTATACTTTTAATTCTATATTCAAGATGTATCAAGGTGTGATCCTGAACAATTTTATGATTTTTAAAAGGTCCAAGTCATCATGAGAAATGAATTTTCTTTATAAATATGCGATATCTTAATCACATGAATATATAAAACTGCATAACAATATATATCTTATGCCTGATCATAGTTATTTTCCTCCTTATAATTACTCACATGAACTAATAAGAGTAAATATGAAGTTGCACATAGTAAAAAACAAAGTAAATTGAGATAAACAAGGGTGATTCTGAAACATAATTGGGGTAAAAAGTGATATTCACATCTTTTTGAATTTACCCATTTTAGTTGAACTAACCAAATTTAGTTTAACACTAGCAACATCACATCATAATTAAAATAACAGCTTACCACCTGAACTAGCTATTTATTGAAAAAGTAAACCACTAACATAAGTAATTGATACAATTCCCCTTAATGGTCAATTAAGGTTAAAAATGCCAAAGTATCAATAACACCTTCAACCTCAATTGCATCTTAGACATACCACAAACAATTAATGTTTTTTTTTATTTTAAAAAAAGACCATAATTAATGCTTGTTGAGGCACATTCGAGATCATATTCATGAATTTCCAAAACCAAGCATACCATAGATCATGTTCTTGTCCTAGATATCCATGTCATGAAAACATGAGATTGTGAACATTATTTATTAAACTACTTAAGTGTCATGACCATTTTCCATTGTGGCCACACTTTAGGCATGTAACCTGCCCACCCACTAGGGAGTGCTTCCTCACAGAAAAAGCTTACCCAAGGGACCAAAATTCAGACGCCTGCATAATTCTTTTGCGTGGAGATTCACACTTGTTAACTGCAAGAATGACATATTTATCTGAGAAGTTTTTACGTAGCCAATCAGCAATCTCCTCATCAGCTGCTGTTAGACCTGCCTACTCAACATAATAGTCATTACTGTCTTCGGGTCATTTGGAGCAGCTTTATGAAACAGTTTATCATATTTTGCTTTTAAAATAGAGTAAATAGCATACAGACTGACAGTGTAAAGAAATATTACACTCATTGAATCACAAACTGTCATGTATAGTAAGTTTGTTGACTTTTACAATAAATACCTTAAAAGTCATACCACCAATGACTTTTGATTGGTTGGCCACGTAAAACTTTTTAAATTGACAGTACATAGCATTTAAACTCTTTAAAATAAGTCCAAAAACAACAAAATTTGATGTCCCATTTTGATGGTGTATAACTATGTCAATTGTAACCAGAAACTCAAAGCAGTAAAATAAAGCTAAAAGCTTCCAAGGTTCAACCAGATTCCAGAATTACCAAAAAATGTCTAATAATGCTTGTGGCCTGGGAGGAATGGATTGCCCATCCTATACTTAATACAAGTAAATATCACCTTTTAATATATCTTGCAATCCTTTTTTTATATATTTATTATATTACAATAAGAGTCAAGCAGGGAAAAAGATACAGCATTGGAGAAGGAAAATCATAAGATAGTGCATGATATTATATGTGAGCATACAAAATACCTGACCATCAACCAGAAAAATAATCACAGACGATTCTTCCACAGCTGCAGTCGCTTGTCTCTCAATCATTGAGGGCATCCTGGCAACAGCTGCCTCTCTAACAGCAAGTGGAATGCCATCCATACCAATGGTAGTAGTAATAGCCAACTCTTCCATAACAGTAGCTTGTGATTTTGAAACTGTGATAACCCCACCTGTGTCCACTACCATGAATTCATGCTCTCCCCAATACGATCGACCATATAAACGATCCCTGGTGACCCCAGGCTCATCCACCACAATTGCCCTGTTTCCCTACAATTTGAGCAGTAGTAAAGAGAGGTAGGTAAGGTAACTATCATAAAAGATCAATTTCAACATTCAGATTTTAGACATGTTGAAATTTCGAACTGTATTTCCCTAAAACATGAGAACATATAACAAGGAAAATTGAAGCATGAAGAAATATTCAATACCCCAACAAGACGATTAAATAATGCTGATTTGCCAACATTTGGCCTTCCAACAATTGCAACCCTTGGGAGAAGATTGTCAGGAACCTGCCATTCAAATTAAATGAGGTTCAGCAAATGACCCTGTTTATTTCAAACTCTTCAAAAGAAATAATTCAACTCCTAACTAGTTGCCAACAATAAAGAAAGAGTATCTATTTAAAAATAAGTATTCCGTGCTGTTTTTTGAAACTGAAGTGTTCCATGCTGTGGAGACATGAATTAAATACGAATCATATAACCGAAAAGACTCATTGCTACTTGAATTCTTTCGCATTGTATAGAGTTCCAGAAATTGCCAAGCTTATCATCACCGTAACAACAAAACTGAATGTCATACTAACAATTTTTGTTCTACGTGGACTCTTCCTGCGGGATTGAGCTGATTCCTTGCGATCACTTTTCTCCTCGTCTTCTGAAATCACCGTACATAGAAAGGTCGTTATTGAAGACTAACTACAAAGACGAGCAAAAGCTCAATGAAAGAAGACTCACCAATGCTCAAAATTTGAGACAGAGAGCTTGAATACGCTTCGACGGCGTCCTTGGCTTCTTGCTCAAGGGCGACGACATCGATGTCGTCCAATTCGCCCGATTCTTCATCGTCGTCGACGCTGCCAGAGAATTCGCCGGCGGTAGGACGGAGGACGGAGCGGGATAGGCTCTGGCGAGTGAGCTTCGGGCGAGAAAGGATTGAAAAGGAGAAGGGAAGAGTGTTGTGGAATGGGAAAATGGGGTTTAGGGTTTTGGCAGTGTAAGAGATAGGTGTCAGTGTTAGAGTGCGTGCCATGAGTTACTATATCTCAATTCTCAGGATTCAACATTTGGCGGGGTTTATCTCTACTCTCCTTCTCTCCTAAATTCGCCTTTTTCCACCGCATCATTCGTTACGTTAACAAATATCTTATTTTCACACACATATCTTGTTCACCGCTTCTTTTCAGACAAAATTTAGGTTCTCCGTTTTAAGTATTTTACCCTGATTTTAATGAAACAATTTAGAATATAATATTGCACTTATATTTTGTTTAAGTATTTTTTTTATGTTATTTATATTTCATTAATAGAATGTCACAATAATATATTTATTACAAATTTAAAAATATGGAAAATAATTATAAAACTTCGCCCAAGTCCTATCTTTGTTTTAATTAACCATTTTTTATTAGCATGTTATGAATCAATTTTTTTTTTGTTGATTTTCACAATTTTTTAATCAATTTAATAGTTTTTACCAGTTCTTTTCAACGAGTTTAGTTAAATCAAACATAGGGTTAATTTACTGTTTTTTTTATCAAATCGGACTGATCTGATCCAATTTTCAAAACATATCTATGACGTTTGTTTTTCTTTTCTTTTCTTAAACGACGACATAATTAACAAATAATAATGAATGTTATCTTAAAGCTTTAAGATAAAAAATAAACGTCATTTTATTTTCAAAAATGACAAAAAAAAATGGCGAAGGTAGCACTATATACAAACATAATGAGGTTTTCATGGCTATTTTCATTCTCACAATAGTAAAGGCTTGACAAATTATTATCAAACTCAAAAACTGACAATTGGCACAATTTGGTAACAATTCAATCGGAGAAAACTACAATTTAGTGGGCCGAAGCTAAAACTATCAAATGATGCTATACAAGTTTGATTTTTCCATGGCTCCATGCCATAGTAAATATTTTTTCATTGATTAAATCCCAAAATAAGAAATTCTTCATTTAATAATTGCATCTTGAGGTACATAGTGAATAAACTGAATAAAGTATCAAGCAAACCATGACAAGGTATATACACATTTTAATTGGAAACACCGAATAATGGAAGCTACTAATTTCTCACCTACCTTAAACAGCTATCCTTCTCTCTATAAAATACTTCTTATTTCCCTAAACATGTATATAAAACGCTACAGAACCAAAGATCAGAAAATCTACATGTATTCCCACATTTGCGAATGCTTTGTTGTGGCCAATTGAAAGGGAAAATGGAAGCTGCATTCCTCTGACACATCAGTTTGTTTTGTTCAGTGCCAGCAACTCTTGAATTTCTTATTCCCTTATGATGCTTTACTTACTCTGCAGAATCACACACTTGCGGGTTATCTGGTTTAACTTTTCGGATTCCCAAATCTTCGATTTATCTTCCATCCTAGCAATTCACTGAATCTTATCTATACCGGATTCCCCTAAGTTTGCCAAGGAAATCTCCTGTCTCAGCTTCCAGGATGATACCTTCTCTATCCCCAATATGTCTTGCAACAAATTCACTGAATCTTATCTATAACTCAAAAAGGGAACAGAGATAGAAACAGAAAAGAAATCAAACTCCAAGACTTGCTTCTAAACAATAATATGATGTCATTAATATTTTTAAATAGAAAATTAAAGAATGGTTAAAATTCATAATGGACACTGCCATAAGTGTCATATTTATTTTAATCTTCCACTTTTAGACAGTCTGAAAGTTCAAAAGTGAGTTGTAAAGACTTCTCATCACCATGAAATAGATATGATATAAAGGAGCTGTTTTCTCCACATACCTTGCCCAAAAAGCATATTCCTTGGGAATCCTTTCTATCCTTATTTGGTAGATCAAATTTTGTGGCAAGCTTGCGGACTTCATCCTGCAGATGATGTGGCAGGAGATAAAAATTAGATTAAAAATTTCTTCAAAACATAGTTTTAGAAAAAAAACTTCATACAGAAAAGTTTAACATGTTAGCCTTTATAAATGGTTTACTGCAAAATAGCATCCAAATATCAATCTCAACCTACAATAATGGCACTTAAACTATTTCATAAATATATTCAGAAAACATCCTGCCTGAATTCTCATGTCAGCACTCATAAAATGGGATAGCAAGTGGTGTTTTAAAGGAAGAAAAGAATGTCAGACACAAGATGAAAAAAGAAAAAGAAAAAACTTCAAATAGAGCAAGATAACTTGTTGTCCTTTAATGTAGAAATGGTTACTAAAGTGCAGCCTCCAAATTTAAACCCCCAAAAAACAATTAAAGGCACACGAAAATTTAACAAAATATATTCTGAATGCTTACTGCTTGAATTCTAGTGATAGACATCATAAGTGACTGAATCACAGACAAATTTAAACAATTTAAGCATTGAAAAAGGTACAAATTCACAACAAACCTTGGGAATACAACCAAGCGGAAAAAGAAGTCGCCTCAGCTGGGATTGTGAGAGGTGTAAAAGGAAGTATGTTTGATCCTTTACCTAAAATTTTAAAACCACATTAGGTTGTAACAGCATCCAAAAAATATTTCCGAGTAATAAAAAGGCAAGCAAAGAAATATGCAAAACTTAATACTACCATAAACAATTTATATAAGCTAATCAGCAAAGATTCTTCAGACAGCGCTGAAAGTACAGAAATATCACCTATGTATAAACCACAAACACAAACAAGATCTTGTAACCATAAATTTATATCTCATATTGGTACCATGTCTTGTGATAGTTCCAGAACAGAATGCTCATCCATCCGATCAGCAAATGGGTGGATAACATTTGCATAATGCCCAGGCAACAAAGTCAAAACCCATGCCACCAATCGCATCCAAGAATGCACCTGACAAAAACATTTGATTAATGAAATAGAAAGAAAGCACATGAAACAAACTGCAATGAGATCAGATTGGATTCATTGCACAGGACTGGATGCGTACCAAACTTTATTCTTGTATTGCAGAGAACATCAGAGTTAGGGTTACGACCACTACTATACTCTTCAATGAGGTAAGAAACCTGATATGAAGGTGAGTAATAAGTGAAATAAGTGGCAGCAGAGACCTACACTATTGCAATTAGAATACATTTTGGTCCTATTTGGAAAAACTTCTCATTAAGCATTTATAAGAGAATAAAATAAGAAAATAGAATGAACTAAGTTGTCGAATAAGTTAAAATTATAGATGATCTCAAATTTAATTTCCCTAAAAGTTTATTTTAACTTAGCATAAACTAATTTTAACTTACAGGGGAAACTTAACGATTTTATCTTTTTATTTTCTTTGCTTATAAGTGCGTATTCAAAAGTTTATCCAAACAAGGCCTTGTCAGCTTAAAATTATCAGCATGATAAATAACAGAAAATGCTATTGCCTATTAAAGGGAAAGGGAATAAAATATTAGGCATAAGTAGCTAAGCGGTCTTGCATACCACATTGTTCCAGTATTCATCGGTTAAATGAACAACTTCTAACGGCACATCAACCTTCAAATACAAATACAAACACCATTTGAATTTCCATTAGTAATGTATTGGTGAGCAAAATCTACAACAATAAAGACGTTGATAAGAAAGTGACCTGATTACAAACATCTTTAGCATACTTCAAATTCTCTTCCCAGGGGCACTCCGACCAAAAGTTCTCGAAATCTTCCTACAAAAAAACCACGCTTGAGAAAGCAACAGCCACAATAAAAATGACCTAATTCAATTTTGGATGGGAAGAAGGAAGGCGTACTTGAAACCATATCTTTTGCAGGAGTGACCGGCGGCGTGGAGCAGCCGGAGAGCGACGCTGCTATCGACGCCTCCGCTGACGAAAACGGCGACTCGGAGCGGCGATTTCTGCGGCATGGAGCAGCGGAGGAAGCGGTCCAGGTCGCCGGAGAGAGGAGGCGATGTCTGAGCAACGGCGGAAGAAGGTCGACAGAAAAGCTGGAAGCTGCGACATCGAGGCCTAGGGTTTAGCGTGTGGAGATTTTGGCATGTGAAGGCAGTTAGAGGCGGAGAAGCCATTGTCCTCTAAATCCAACTCCGTCGCAGCGCCACCTTCAACATCACTTCCACATATCAGACACCTCATCTGTTTCAGGAAACACACTTGCCCGGATTTCTGTATTATTTCAATTTTTCTATTTTTTTTATTTAAATTTTTTTACCTCTATTTCTAAATTGAAGTCAATAATTTTTTTTATGAAAATATTATCAACAGTTACAAATTAAAAATAACTTTATATAACAGTTTAAATTCTTTGTTATAGATTCAAAATGTAACTAATAGTTAAACTACCCAATAATATACAAAATAAATATTTAATTGTATACAATTAAATAAATAAATAAATAAAAGTGATGCATTAACGTTTATAATAATTTTAACTTTCATCCAAACAAAAACTCTTTTATGTTATTTATTAAAGGAGTTAGAGAATGAGCACAAAGGACACAATTATCAATTAACGTTAGAGTTATTTTCAAGTTTGATTCTTAAATGATAATATTAATCTTTCTTTTTTGTTATGGTTAAATCTTTATTAATTGTATACACCATAATCATTTCAAAAACACTTACTCTAATGGGAAAGACAATTTTTTCTTAAGCATTTACACCATAAGGTTCAATGTTTGGAGGGTTTTACATCATAAGACTCAACTCTTGAACAATCGATTCACCTTGGAGGCAACGCCTGACTCCTACTATGATCGAAAAAAGGAAGTTATAAGAAGTACAATATGGAGTAGTGCTCTAAAGATGTGGAGATAGGATCAAGTGATTGTTGCGACCTGACATGTTAGACACACACAATCACACACCTCATACATGTACAAGAGGGACAAGACTGATTATGCATAGTGTGATAAAAAAAAGGACAATAAAACTTCCACACGTAAATGATGTTGTCAAAGGACACCATATATAAATAGAAATAAGGTACATGACTCGACTCATATTCATGATTAAGTAAAAATAGGAATAGACCCTGATGATGATTTTGAGTTAGAGTCCTCCACTCTCTTTCCCTGATTTTCACCAAAGTTAACAATTCACTACAAGTTAGACATTAAGGTTGGACATGAACCCACAATAACAATTTACTTTCTCTAACTTTTCTCTTTGGTGCACTCTCTCTCTGCCTCAAAAGTTAAACTTTAATGCCTTCATTATTTTTCAATTTCATTTTCTTTCTAGTAATTTTTTTAAATCGTGCAATGCACGGTTTCTCTCTCTAGTTCTTTATACAGTCCAACACATAAGAAAAATCACTCTTTTTAATTCTACCACACAAAAGTTCTATTATTTGTGATTGGGTTAGATAAAAATATAAAATTATTTTTACATATTTTCTTGTAATTAAATTCTTAAAATAAGTCACACAAAAAGTTTTTTCATCACTGGTTTTATGCTATTTTATCATTATTTATGGTTGGGTAAAACAAAAAAAGTTTTTTTTTTACATCAGGGTAAAATAAAAAAGTTATACACAAGTATTTTAATTATTTAATTTAATATGATATAGTAATGGGCTGATACTAATCCAATAGCTTTACTGGGCCGGGTTGGGTAGCAACGCACAAATGTTTACCTTAAAAGTTAAAGGGATTTGCTCAATACACCCAGCACGCTACAGTGGATTTTCGGAATTACCCCTATTGTAAGTTTAAATAAAAGGAAAGGAAATTGGAAGCTCCCCTTTCTCTCTCTGCACCAGTCTCGTCTTCTTCTCTTTCGCGCACCCAACCCATTCGTTTTTCCTATTCAATTTGCATCTGCCATGTGTTCTCGCCTGCAGCTGCTCCAGTGGACGTGGTGTTGTTCGTGATCGTCAATCGTCTCAAGTGGCAGCCATTGCTTGCGTCGCATGGCGTCAATTCTGAGGTAAGTTCTGATTTTTGGTGCTCCACGGATTTGCAAATCCATAAGATGTAAGATGTTCACGGATTGCACAATCCGCATGTGGGTCATGGATTTGCTAATCCGTAAGCCACATTCGGATTGTGCAATCCGTGAACATCTTATGGATTTGCAAATCCTTCAGACTCATACGGATTGTGCAATCCGTATGAGGCTTACGGATTAGCTAATCCGTATAAAGGATACGGATGGTGAATCCTTATGATTCATACGAATTACCTAATTCATATGAAGCATAAGGTTTCATAATTCGTATCATTCATACGGATGTGTATAATCCATACGGATTATACAATCGGTATGGACAACACAGATGGGTGTAAAGGATAAACTCACTTACCTTCTCCCCCGACCACCCCCAAATGTCCGGTGAACGAATAATCACCACTTGCAATAACCTCCGCCAACAATAAACAACCAATGCCACAAAATTATGCAAATCAATAACCAACGATGAAGACAATGAAGGATGCGAAGAAAAAACAAGCACCAACTAAAGCAAATGAGCAAGACACTGCACACTAGACGTTAATAACGATGAAGGATAATTTTGGGATTAAAAAGACTGCTGAGTGTATGGAAAAAGTAAATGGTGTAGGAAGCAAAAATCGAAGTTAAAACTAAAACCCTCATTCTACCCTACGTTCTAGTTTCTTTCGTTTGAGTCGGTGTGCAGCAGGGAGCTCCGCCTGCAGCCTCCAACCAAACAGAGTATATAAAATTCATTCATCGCATAACCGCAAAACCTTTGCTCGCTTTCACAACACAAACCCTAGAAGCCAACGTTTTTCAGGGTGAGTCTCTACTTCGCGTGCTAATCCGTACAGTCGCTTGTTAATTTCTCAGGTTTGGGCTTTGGATCCCAACTTTATGTGGCTCCATGGATTTAATTTATCTCGTATTTTATTTATGATTCATTCCAGATTCGCAATACCTGTATCTCGTTTTACTTTTGTAGTCCATTTTTTATTCAGTGCTTTTGTTTAAAAAAAATTTGTTAATTTTCAGTTATAATTTTTCTTTGGTAGGAAGGTTGATAGAGCACGATGGTTCAGTATAATTTTAAGAAGATCACTGTGGTGCCAAATGGGAAAGATGTCGTCGACATCATCCTCTCTCGCACCCAGCGTCAGACACCAACCGTTGTGCACAAAGGATATGCTATTTCACGGTTGCGCCAATTCTACATGCGCAAAGTGAAGTATACTCAGCAGAATTTTCATGACAAGCTTTCCACCATAATCGATGAGTTCCCCCGGCTCGACGATATTCATCCGTTCTACGGCGATCTCCTCCATGTGCTCTACAACAAGGACCACTACAAGCTTGCTCTTGGCCAAATTAACACTGCCAGGAATCTCATTGGTAAGATTGCCAAAGACTATGTGAAGTTGTTGAAATATGGTGACTCCCTGTATCGGTGCAAGTGTCTTAAGGTGGCTGCTCTTGGCCGCATGTGCACTGTGATCAAGAGGGTTGGCCCAAGTTTGGCTTATCTAGAACAGGTCAGACAGCACATGGCTAGGCTTCCCTCTATTGATCCAAATACGAGGACTATCTTGATCTGTGGATATCCCAATGTTGGCAAGAGCTCCTTCATTAACAAGATTACTAGAGCTGATGTGGATGTACAGCCCTATGCTTTCACTACAAAGTCTCTCTTTGTGGGTCATACTGATTATAAATACCTGAGGTACCAAGTAATTGATACGCCGGGGATTTTGGACAGGCCTTTTGAAGATCGTAATATTATTGAGATGTGCAGTATCACAGCTCTAGCACATTTGAGAGCCGCAATATTGTTTTTCTTGGACGTCTCTGGGTCTTGTGGTTACAGTATTGCTCAGCAGGCAGCTCTGTTTCACAGCATTAAGTCTTTGTTTATGAACAAGCCGTTGATTATAGTCTGCAACAAGACTGACTTGCAGCCACTGGAGGGGATATCTGAGGAAGACATGAAGTTGGTCAATGAGATGAAAGCAGAAGCCTTGAAGACTCTAGTTGGTCAAGGAGGTGAGCCCACAGACAATAACAGTGTATTGTTGACCATGAGCACTTTGACAGAAGAAGGGGTAATTGCTGTGAAAAATGCAGCATGTGAGAGGTTATTGGATCAGAGGGTGGAGATAAAGATGAAATCAAAGAAAATTAACGACTGCTTGAACAGGTTTCATGTTGCAGTACCAAAGCCTCGTGACCAGAAGGAAAGGCCTCCATGTATTCCTCAAGCAGTTTTAGAAGCTAAAGCTAAGCAAGCAGCTGAGAAGGAAAAGAGAAAAACTGAAAAGGATCTGGAGGATGAGAATGGTGGGGCGGGTGTATACTCCATGAACTTGAGAAAGCATTACATTTTAGCCGATGATGAATGGAAAGAGGATGTGCTGCCAGAAATTTTGGATGGACACAATGTGTATGATTTCATTGATCCTGATATTCTGCATAGGGTTGAAGAGTTGGAAAGAGAAGAAGGGATGAGACAGGAAGAAGCTGAGGATGGTGATTTTGAGATTGATGGAACTGAATTGACAACCGAGCAGCAAGCAGCTTTAGCTGAGATTAGGAAAAAGAAAAGCTTGCTCATCCAGCAGCATAGAATCAAAAAGAGCAATGCAGAGAATCGGCCAACTGTTCCAAGGAAGTTTGATAAGGACAAGCAGTTCACCTCAGAAAGAATGGGAAGGCAGTTGTCATCTTTGGGGCTTGATCCCACTTTTGCAATTAAGAGAATGCGCAGCAGATCTGCTTCTAGAGGTCGGAAAAGGGAAAGATCGCCTGAAACGAGAAGTGCTGATGGTATGGATATTGATGGTGATACACCTAGCAAAAAACAGCGTGTGAGTAGATCACTGTCACGGTCCAGGTCAGTGTCACGCCCACCACATGAAGTTGTGCCTGGAGAAGGTTACAAGGATTCTGCTCAAAAGGTCAAGGCAATTAAACTTGCAAAGAAATCTGTCAAGAAGAGAAACAAGGATGCCCGTCGTGGAGAAGCTGATAGAGTCATACCTAATCTGAAGCCTAAGCACTTGTTTTCTGGGAAGCGTTCCAATGGAAAAACTGAGAGACGCTAGGACAGGTTTGTGCTTTGTTATGCAGCTTGCCTTGTTTATATTATAGCTAGTCTGCACACCAAAAATTTCATTAATTGCTCATGTAGGAAGCCGTTAAATGCTTTTTTTGTCACTGATGACTAATCTCAGCTTTATCGATTAGTAGTTGATTTTCTTGTTAGACTTTTGAAATTTACCTAATTAGTTATACATGTTTTCTGGTTTTAGAAGATGTTTTTCAGTATTCACAACTCACTGGTGTCAGTAAATTATTTTCTCTGCAGGGGATGCTGTTTTCTTCATTTTAGAGACACTGTTGGCATTTTTCAAGGCTGCCAAAAATTTGTTATTTCATATTAGTGTTTTGTTGGAGTTTAAGGTGCCAGTGTTGGCAACATAGTTTACTTATACATCTCTGTCTTTTATTATTATTATTGTTATCAAACTTGTCATTCTATAAGTTGCAGCAACGTTACAGCTTCCTTTGTTGGTATTTACTTAATTAGTTCAATGTTGGAGATCTCTATGGATCAATGACGCTGCTGTTTTGAATTTTTTGAGTCACAACATTGAATGTTGTTATTGGAACTTGGAAGTTAGTTCCTTCCTTCTACTTTGATTGCTCTTTCATCTCAACTTCCACATGTGAGTGATTTTGTTCTAGTATTGCACAAATTGGTTTAAATATTGTATGCAATATGCAATATACAATAAAAGGCTCACGAGATAGGGTAGCACCCGATTGGTTCATCGGAGGGGGGATAAACTGTGTTGGAGGGCCTTTATTGTATGTAACGTAAGGATAATATGCGCAATGAAGAGCCACATTTGATCTATGATTTGACTTAGCTGTTAAGGAGTCATACTTGTGTAATATTGTCACTTAGACTAAACATTAATATAGTCTACAGAATGATGAAATTCAGGATCGAAGTTTTGATTAAGATAACTTTTTCCGTTAACTTGATTTATATCTTTTAGGTTCTAACCGTTGGAAACAGATATTCAAGATGGGAAAAAAGTGTTTTATTCGTTTGGTGGTGTATGTGTGCTTACAGAGGCATAATTGGTGATGTGTTTGATTCCTCCGATTCCACTACTGCCAGATATTGCTCGATATACTTTTGTGATTTTGTGTATAATATGCTGTTATGCCTATGTATTTTGTGAAAAGTAAAAGTACAGAATTAAATGAGTGGTAGTGGCTACCAACTGCATTAGACTTCAGAACTGGTTTTTATAAGTCAATAAACCGGTTTAAAAGCTTGTTTTTGCAAAACCAATTTGAAACTGTTAACGGATTCCAAAGCAGGTTGGAAAGTGGTTCATAGGTTCTGAATCGATTTTGAATATATTCAAGTGGTTCCTTTAAATGACCACTAATTGATGAAAATAATTTCGAAATAAAGCCTTATTTCATTTGGTACAACAAGAGCTATTTAAAGGAACAAAAGTTCTTAATAAATAAATAAAGAGTAAATTACAGCTATATCCTTTTTTTTTATCATATTACATATAACTTCATATTTTTTATTATATTTTTCTGCACAAATTTTCCTTTAAGGTTCAAAATATTATACTGGTATTTTTTTTATATATTTGAAAACATTATATTGACACCTTCTCAACATATTTTCAAATTTTATCTTAACGCTTTTATAAGAGAGGTGAATGTAATGATTAAAATATCAAAAAATATTTGTGTAATTACATGACCACTAATTGATGAAAATAATTTTGAAATAAAGTCTTATTTCATTTGATACAACAAGAGCAATTTAAAGCAACAAAAGTTCTTAATAAATGAATAAAGAATATGCTCTCTTTTTTATCATATGACATATAACTTCATTTTTTTATTATATTTTTCTACACTAATTTTCCTTTAAGCTTTAAAATATTATACTAATACTCTTTTATATATTTGTAAACATTACATTGATACCTCTCAACATTTCTTCAAATTTTATCTTAACGCTCATACAAGAGAAGTGAACTTAATGATTAAAAAATCAAGAGATATTTGTGCAATTACATGAAATTTCAAGAAGTGTTTTTATAAATTGTTCATAAATTAATAAAAGAAACAAAGAGTAAAAGTACATACCTCTGCATCACAACTAATATGTAATTGTATGAAAATGAGAATTAATGGAGTGATTATATTCATTTTCATTACAAAGCATGGAGCTTCAATTCTACCCTGGACATACGGAATTCTAGTGAGTTTATAAGGTTTTTTCAACAATGGTTGGCTTTTTTAGTATAGTTCATTTATCAGTTTGTTATTAGAAATTTCTACTATGTCTTTAGGTAAACCAGTGTTACGGGTGATTATACCAGCATTTACAAGGTATTGAATTTTACATTGGAAGTATAAGGGATGAGGATAAATAATATTACGAGTCTTACATTGAAAAAAATAAAATATTAATATGATAATTAAGTTGTGAGACTCCCTTATAATTAGTCTTTTGGTCTTCTTTTCTTCTTTGTTTGCTTAAATAATTTAACAAGTAATTTTTTTATTGAAAATTGAGTAACAACTAGATTAAGGGATAGCCACTGTGCTAATTAATAAGCTGTTAGGTGTATTAAATTACCGATTTGTAGGGAGTAAGCATGTAAAAGTTTCTCTAAGAAAATAAAATAAAGCATGTAAAGATTAATTTTTAGATTACAATATGTCGTATGCTTAAGTCATAATATAAGCATGAGCTCTACCGAAACAAGAGACATATAAAGAAAATAAGTGATTTTATTTTATGTTTTGCTTTGGGAGGTATATAATGTAAGCTAGAAGGACTACAATATATATTTCTATTAAGGAAAAAGAGCAATTTATTTGAACTTCGATATTTCTATTAAAGAAAAAAGAGCATAAGTGTTAAATATTTTCTTACTTATAAACAATTAGAAAATATTGGATACGCTATATTGGGTTGTAAATATGTGTATATAGAAAGTGCCTAAAAAATATTCAAAGAAAAATGATTTTATTCACAATAAAAAAATATAAATTAATATATACATGTTTAATATTTAAATTTTAAAATTATGTAATTAGTAAAATGTTTATATGTTTATTGATTAAAAAGGATTAAGAAATTAAAAATCTTATTTGATCAGGTAATTAAGAAAGGCTAACCTTGACATTTTTTTATGGGTCCAAGGTGAAATAACAGTTTAGACTCTTTTATGTACAAATATTGAAAATAATAAAAATTTATTGCAAAAAAAAACATGTAAATTTCATTAAAAATATTATGTTTTATTATATTAAGTGAATAACATAATTTTAACAAATTTAAAAAAGAGAATTATTCATTCAGTTTACCACCCAAAAAAATTACACACATAAATATTAATATAAAAGGTTACACATAATATGTATATATTATTTTTCAATAACGATTTTATATAATTTTATTTCTCCTAACTTTCTCCATTTTTTTTCCTTTCTATTTCTTTGTTCCTTTCTTATCACATCTCCTTTATATCCTTTTATTCTATCTCTCTTACCAAGATAAATGAATACACTTCCCAAAAGATATACAAGTATACAACATCATTTCCTATAATTTTTTAAGATCTTTATTTTTTTTCTAAACACTTAATAATAATAATAATTAAAAGAAGTTAAAGGGATACTACCTCATTATGGTATACTTTTTTAAGTAAATAAATGCATTATTCTTATTATTATTAAGACAAAAATATTTTTTTTTGCTTTAATGAGGTCAACTGTGTTTTTAAAACTTTAAACATGATACCTAAATATAATAAAAGTTTTCTATCCTTAGAATTGTTGCCATGAATTTTAAAAATTGGATCTCTTTTCTCTTGCTACAACGTGTTAGTGTTGTGTTATATTATGAAATTTTTAATTGTTGAATAAATTTAATATATTAATTTTAAAATTATAATTTAATTTTAATTTTATATTTGACCTCCCTTAAATGATCTAGTTCCTTATCGTTTATAGTCGACAAAAATATTATTACTTTAGATTAAAGTTCACATATATTTTTATTCTTTATTAATATTTTAATTTTAATTATTTTATAATATTATTTTTAGTTTGTATGTATTTCTTGTTTTGTTTTAAGGTTAAATGATCTATTTGATCTTTTATCTTATTTTTTTAGTTCAATTTAATCATTTATCTTTTAAAAAATTCAATTTGATCTTTTATCAAAAAAAATTGTTCAATTTAATTCTTTATTTTTTAAATTCTATTTGTTCCTTTTATCTTATATTTTGAGTTCAATTTCATCCTTTATTTTTTTTTTAAATTTGATCATTCAATATTGATATCATTAATTATTTAAAAATAAATTTTTTTGTTAAGTTTCTCCCCTTTCTCACCACTTCATTTTTCAACAATTTTTTTATTGTTAAATGATTAATGACATTAATCTTAAATGGATTAAAGAATTAAAATTGAACAAAAAAATGAAATAAATAATCAAAATAAAATTTTTAAAGATAAAAGCTAAACTGAACCAAACAAATATGATAAATGACCAAATTAAAAAATTTAAAAGATAATAGACCACATTGAACCAAAAAATTAAATAAGTCATTTGACCTTGTTTTAAAAAATAAATACTTTAAGTTTCTTATCATAAGTTCATGTTGATATATTGAAGTAAAGTGAAAAATCTTTTAATATGAATTTATGAATGTAATGCATTTAAAGACGATAAAAAAAAATCAAGAGAGTATAGTGCTTTATAATCACATGGCATTTTAATTTGGGTGAAAAAATATAAATTTTTACAAAAAGAGTTCTATTTATAAAAATACCATAAAATAATATAAAACATTATTGCATAGCTATATAGACTTTTCAAATTTTTTTGGACCCTTTACTTGAGTCATCACTCGTAATTAATTAAAAATGAAAAAATAATTTCATATATTTATCATATCAAAAATCATAAAAAAAAACATATAATAATGAAAATAATATGTACAAAAATTTATTGAAAGGTCAATAGTTTAATTAAAGTTACTCTTAAAATAATATGATTCCTCCTTATTAATTACTAATACATAATTGTATTTGTAACAAAAAAAAATATATTCTTTATTCTCAATGTAACAAATTAATCTATTTTCTCTCATTACTTTGGTCACTAATTTTCTTAATTACATATAATTTGATTTGATTGGGAAAATAGCTTTGGTGTTTATGGAAGCATACTAGATTTTTTTAGTTATTGAAATTATTATGCTTTAATTAATTATTTTATTATTCTCTTTCGATTTTTAATATGATAATTTTTTTAAATGTTATAAATTAGGTTAGCATTAAAAATATATAATCATTTGATGATCCGTAGCAAATTAACTAAAATTAGATAGAAGAACTTATCAGGGAATTGAACCCAGTTAATGAGGATCTAAATAATATATATTAATTAAGAAATGTCAAATACTTTCTTGACTTTTTTACTACTTAAAATGTTTACTAAATAAGTTTTTATTTTCACATAATAATTTATTTTGCAATAAAAAAATCACCTTTTACTTCGTTAATTAAGTGACATTAATGAAGATACTATTTTGTCAAAGAAAATATGTGTTAATATATGTTATATTTTTCATTATTAATATTTCAAAAAATATTAATAACACAATCTTTATTATTAAATAGTTTAAATCTCGTCTATTTAATGAGATTTACATAAACTTTACTCACTATTGAAATTTTTTGACAAATGTATTATTATTATTATTATTATTATTATTAACCATAAACCCATCCAGATAATAATACCATATATTCAATGAAATAAAAGTACCATAAATTAATTATCATAATAAAAAATTGGGGAAATTACTCTCTCCACCCTTAAAGGCCTTCTCAAATGATAATCACACCCTTTTACTTTTTAATTAAACAAACATTCACCTCCTTTATAATGTAATTATTAATCAGTACACACACTCCTCATTTTGTTTAATATGACGTACACAACCCCTTACAAAATCATAGACATTATACTGTTAATAGGATGCACCCACAAAACCTTCTTTCACACCTCTACACCCATGTGACCATGTCACATAATTTCTATATATGAAGACAAAAGCAGTGTATTTTTTCCAAAAGTTTGTTTAACTACCACTCAATTATATATAGTTAAATGTATTAAAAATCATGTACATCTTACTACTATGTAATTGCTTATCCAGGTCGATTAATTAGTTTTACTCCGTCCAAGGCCATCTAAGACCAATACAGATTTTCATATTCATTCATAATTGATACCTACCATCATCTTTTTTTTTTCCACGTTTTATTTTCTAGCTGTTTTATGATCAGAACCATGTATCCTAAGAAAACGTTCCCCGTATCATAATCCCACTGCCTTAGGAGATATAGCTAGTCCGTTACTCTGGTGGTTGCACTTTCTTAATTTACTGCTAGGTTTTTAATGGCAAGTTTGTCGTTGGTAGGACCCCCCTTCTCATCTAACTAAAGTCATGCTTGCTTATTTATGAGGAAATCAACATGAACAGTACAAAACTTTGGCTAAAACATGCAGTACACATAAAGCATGGAAAAGCTGAAGCCTTCGGATTTTGGATGTTTCATCACTAATTTTAGCTAGCTGTAGTATATAAATATATAAATTAATAATATCACATATAGATGTACGTAAGTATGTGGATGCATATCCAAACACGGATTAAGACATTACGTTCATGTTTTTGGGCTTGCTTGTTTCCCCGGTCGTTCTCTACTTTCATTGATTATACTTTTCTACACTTTATTTTTTATTGATTAAGGATGCATTTCGAAGCAACTTGCAAATGGGTCATTTCTTATTATGTGATTCTGTGTGAAGGTTTTAGGATTTGTGGACACGAACACTATCGCATATTCTCTAGAGCCTGCACTATTATTTGCTAAAACTGCGATTAATCATTATTCTATTTGAAGTCAAATCAATATGATGTGTTGTTAACGACATAAATTGGAACTCTGAGGTGGACAAATTTATGTTTGTTATTTTTCGATATCCCTTGCCACATTTCTTAAACCTAAGCGAATCTGTAGCCACTTTCATAGTTTCATAAACACATGATTTTGTGACAGAAATATAGCATCCACCCTCCCGGCCCCTAGCTCATGCCCACTTGGTCCCTCTGGGGGGATGCCAATTTATTAAATTGATTGGTTCATTTAACTTTTCCTTGTACTACACCTTGCAACTTTTTGACAATCCTTCTAACCTTTTGAGTTTTTAGAACTTGTATAAGGTGGTTACAAAAACTTAATATGAAAAAGATCAATCATAATAAATGTGTACAGAATGAGACTATAGAAAGGTTTGCCATTATCCTCATTCAAGTTGGATCTCCCTTCCTCGTGCAGAAGTGGGTCTCTACTTTATTCCTTATATTGAAAAGATTTTGGCTGTTTTGTTTTGATACATTCCAATTAATACTTAGTGCTTACACCAGTTACGCAGCTAGCAGTGGAGGGGCTTTATCTTTTTAGGGTTCAATTCTTCCAATAATCATCCAATGTGCTTTTGACCAATGTTTAGGCTCCTACATCCACCACTTTAACTACCACAAGTCGTCTCAGGGTAGTTTTGCTAGAAGTTATTAATTTATTTTTGAATAAGGAAAATAATTTAATTAATTAACCCTTATCGCTAAGATTTTATCATAAGTACGTCAGCAGAATGTTAACCTCCAATTTAAAATAAAGTAAATTTAGGGTCTAGATGTCAACTTGTTTTGAAGGTTGTAATGTTAATTAGTTTATTATATAAGGAAACCGCAATTGTCCATATGTTATGTCCTTGCATTAAAAAGATGGTCCGAAAAGTCAATTATCGGTTGTACCATTTCTTTCTTCTTTTTGTAACATGATTCACCTTTATGTGGAGAAGAATATGCATGACAAACCAAAGAAGGCTAAAGTGAATGACTTCCTTCAATTGCAATTTACTAAACCGTCTTTTCGTTTACTATTAATGAAAGTCAGCATTTCTCTGCAAAATAACCCCTTCTGTTTGTGTTATTTAACCATAGCTGGCAATCCGCAGTATATACCGAGACTACCCTACCCTTGGACCCATCTTTCATAGGAAGTTTTTATATAATTAGGATTTTTGACTTTTCAATCAAACTCTTAATATCTTTACCGGTTTAGATCATTTCAATTGTGACTTATTCAGTTATTCTTGATTTAAAATTTAATTACACTTCAAATTTCTCATACCTTATAAAAAATGTGTAAAATCGAAATCAAATTCAAATTTTTTTCATAAACTTATTCGTTTGTGTTGTCAACAAAGTCATCCCTTGCTAGGATGTTTATAAAACCACCATGATTAAATACATAATTAAGGAATCTTTATTTTAATTTGATTGGTGAAAGTAACAGCTACATAGTACTGGCTTAATATCAATTAACATCGAAGTCACTTCTATCAGATCATCAATTTGGCAGCGACGAGATCCTCCATTACCAGCTAGATCGATCATGGATAATATTCATGATAGCGTATCCAGTGTTTTTTTTTTTATACCAGATGCACTGGCTTAAGAATACAATGGGGGTGAGGGGTGGGTTGTTAATACACATATACTTTCATTTCTTTTTCAAGAAGAGTATCTCAGTACATCTAATGTGTGTTTTCAGCATATTCAAGTCATAAAGATGCTAAAATATCCTTCAAATAAAATTAAGTGGGAATATATATATATATATATATATATATATATATATATATACTTACTTATACGCGTTAATATACTTTTATTTTAAAAAATAATTTAACCAAGTACGTCTAATTTCGGAGAATTTTAATAAATTTTATGTTATATGACTTATTAACATATTTCTTTTAAAAAATAACAAATTCTATATAGAGAAAGATAGAAAAAAGAGAGAGGACAAGAGACCTTCAAATTTCAACCTTAGTCACACTTTTCACGAATGTTCAAAAGCGTATACAACATATATATGTTCGTATACATATTGAGTCTGATTTACTTCTTTTCGTGTAATAATGAAACTTAGGCATGTGGATCTTATGCACACAAAAATAATTAACAATTTAACTTAAATACATTATTAATTTTCCTGGATGTGCCGTCATATATAAACTTTTCTTTTTATAATATCTTCAACAACACGTGTGGGGGTAGAGAGGAAGAGATTATGTGAAGTGGAAGCAAATATCTTTCGCTTGGTTACAAAACAAACTTGTATCTACAATATGTTTTTTTAAATAAAAAAAATTGGTGCGTATATGTGTGTGTGGCATTATTCTATGGTTCACGCATGATTATTACCTTGTGAGTGAAGAAAAAATTAGAAAAGAAAAAAAGACAAAGGCCATGGAGTCAAAGACAAGAAGACACCCATCTTTCTCAATCCCTCATGTCCCTCTCCAAACCGTTTTCTACTAGACTCATCAACCAATTCTCTCTCTCTCTCTCTCTCTCTCTCTCTCTCTGACTCTTCCCTATTTTGTAAGCTAAGCCCAAAGCCATCACCATCATTATCATCATCATTCCCACCCTATGAAGCTTCTTTGTTATCTTTCTCTCTATAAATGCTTCTCTTATTATCTTACATCAGACCCGTTGTTGGGAGAGGTAAAATTGGCCATCCGTGGATTAATATTTTGAACACTGGGGTCAGGAATCATCAACCTAGCCAGTGTGTACAACAATGAGGAAGCCCGAGGTTTCTGGAAAAAACAACAACAACAACATTAATAACAAGCTTAGAAAAGGGTTGTGGTCACCTGAAGAAGATGACAAGCTCATGAACTACATGCTAAAAAGTGGACAAGGTTGTTGGAGCGATGTAGCCAGAAATGCTGACCTTCAAAGGTGTGGCAAAAGTTGTCGCCTTCGATGGATCAATTACTTGAGGCCTGATCTTAAACGAGGTGCATTCTCACAACAAGAAGAGGAACTCATCATCCACTTTCATTCCCTTCTCGGAAACAGGTTCACCTAGCCTTCTTTTCTAGCTACCTACATATGCATGTTCTCTAGCCAAACTCATCCATTTTATTACCACATATTTTTACTAATTCATGCATCATTAACAATATATATATATATATATATATATATATATATATATATATATATGCCATAATGCATTTTAAACTTAATTCTATATGATCTTCAATGTTTCACATGTATTATGTATATTTGTAAATCCGAATATACTATACGGGCGTGTGTACGTATATATCTAAATTATTTTATAATGCAAATCCATGTAACTAAGCGTATCTGACATCTCTAACATATATGTAACACCCACTAGCTCCTTCTAACTTTAGCCATCGACTTTATTTGAAAAAGTGAAAGGGAGATAGATGCATGATTAATGTTTGAAAAGAAAACAAAGAACGAGTCTTAATACCATTTCAAAATTCTTTATTTGTTATAGAGCCATCACTAGGTGGGTGGGGTTAATTTAGATGCAATATATGAATAATTTGTGAAGAGTCACCGAATTCCATGAGCCATCATTTTCCTATGAAAAAAATGCATGTGTCTCAAGTATATGCAAGAAAGTTCACAGCCACACATACCATGGCCAACTAATAATTATATAGAAATAATACTTATTTTAAGATATCTTCGTATTTACATTAAGACCGACAAAAACTTCAAAATGGTTTTGTTGAGTCTTTGGATGTCAAAATCTGGTTCTCCTCAGTCTAATATATGGAACAAATAATTCAAAGTTAAAATATACATGCACAGCATGCATTCAAAATAATATACATATATATATTTATAAGTCTAGGCGGCTCCTTGTAGAGGACAAGGGTCAATTTTAAAACATCATATATAAGCATTGCGATTGTTCTGTATTTGGACTTCGAGTTGAACGCACTCCATTATTTGAAACACTTAATAATTAAAAAAATTATATATTAGCTTACATGAAAGCAGCATGCATTCTTTTTTAGCCACACCAACCAAATTAACTCAATTAGTTTGTGCTATGTACTTAGCTGACAAGTATTCAATATTGTGTTTCACTTTTAAAGATGGTCTCAAATAGCGGCGCGCTTACCAGGGAGAACTGACAATGAAATTAAGAACTTTTGGAATTCAACAATAAAGAAAAGACTCAAGAACATGTCATCCACCAGCACCTCACCAAATGGAAGCGAGTCCTCCTATGAGCCTAATAACAGAGACCTTAACATGGCAGGGTTTACTACTTCTAATACTCAAGATCAACAACATCCTGATTTTATGCCTATGTTCAATTCATTGTCTCAATCACCCTCCATGCATGCCACGGTTCTCAATTCCATAATTGACAGGTTGCCTATGCTAGAGCATGGACTAAACATGCCAAGTTCTGGTGGATTCTTCAATAGCACAGGGCCATGCTTCTCATCATCACAAAGTGGAGTTGACAACAAAGGGTTTTATTTGGAAAATGGAGGAGTATTTGGGAGTGTAAATATTGGTGCAGAAGGGGATATGTATGTTCCCCCTCTAGAGAGTGTTAGCACTACTTCTGACCATAACCTGAAAGTGGAGAGCACATACAACACAGATACTAACAATAGTTACTTTGATGACATAAACAGTATCATCCTTAATAATTGCAACATTAATAGCAACAATAAGAGAGCTGAAAATAGGGCTGGTAGGGTGGAGAATTTGTTTCAGGAAGAGTTAACCATTGGAGAGTGGGACTTGGATGAGTTGATGAAAGATGTTTCATCCTTTCCCTTTCTTGATTTTTCAAATATCCAATAAGTGTTCTCTCTTTCCCACCTATATATATATATATATATATATATATATATATATATATATATATATATAT
>CM023952.1:4740640-4791562 GCA_013407115.1 Glycine latifolia
GCATATCTTATTAGGTACACTTTGTGATCTCCCTAAAAAAACCTTGTAATTTGTATTTTTGCCATTATTCTCCAGGAGGAGCAAATTCACTGATTAACAAGGTACGTAGCTAGGTCTGAAATAAAAGCCAATCATGTATATCTGCAGGATTGGTGATCTTGCAGTTAGTCTTGCAAATTTGTCACCTTGATGACATTGATGAGGTCACTTTGTATCTCGGAAGCCAGTGTATAGTTATTTACAAGAATCTGTCATACTTTTGAGTTAGATGTGAATAGATTGTCAAACATTATTTTTCTGTTCAAGTACTATTTGGTGAATAATAATAATACTTCTAGATATATATTGTTACTGAGAGCTGCTTATTGGTATGTCTAAAAAATTTTAGACACTTCATAAACATTCATTATTTTTTGTTTTTCTATTTTTGTTGTATCATATATATTTCTCTCTTCTATCGTTTTCTTTCTCTGTGATTACTAACATGACAATGCCCATACATCTTTTTTCCTATTAATTAGTATTTAAAAAGTTTGAATGAAATGATAGGAAAAGCAAACAGATATATTATTGATTAAATATTAAATTAAGAAAAAAAAATAGATATGCGGAAATGAATGGACACAATGGTGCGGAATTATTAATCATTTTAGACACTTTTTAGTCAACTAAAATTCGAAATATCCAACATCATCGTTGTTTAAATAATATATACAATAGTACTCTGAGATGTACAAAACAACACTATGTAAATAATGATAAGTTTGTATTGCTTCCCCCGGCCAACCCTTAAATTTATTCAAACTGAATGCCAATAAGATCAAAATGCTGAATGATTCTGCTTAGAATTTTGTAAGCAACAATCAGATTTGCGTATATAAAATATATATGTCCACCACGGTGATGAATGAATCGTGGTTAAGTAGATACTTAGTCGAATAGTTTTTAATTACTTTGTGGGTTTTCATCATATTATATGAAAGTTAGTTTGAGCTATATGCTGTTGATTTCAAATAGTAATTATAACTCCAGCTTTGGTTTTCAACTTTTGAAGATAGCTAAATGTAATTGTGATGGGAAACATTCAGTGCAACGAGAAATTTGCTGTTATGTATCGAATAGAATGATGAAGTGAATTAAAAGCAACTCTAATCGAAATGACAAGTTGGGTTACCGACGAGGAGATAGGGAAGGGAGAGTGCCTTACGATATCATTTCCTATTGGAATATTAACGCACCATGCCATAATTATCAAGTGTGTTTCACAATTATTTTAACCTAGAAACACTATCAAAATCAATCATTATAACGAACAAAGGCCGGGTACGGTAAACGAACCTCATTGGTCCTAGATTTTTTTAACCTAACATTAAGAAAAGGAAATTTTAGTTTCTTACGGCAGGCAGGGAATATGAAAATAAAAGACTGAATTTTTTTTTCAAATTGAATCTTTTAAGTTTAAAAGACCATATTTTTCATTTCTTAAAGTGCCTATATTAAATTAAGTTGATCATTTCATCACTTTAGTACACTAATTTAGTTAACTTGGTAACAAGTGATAAATTATGAGAGATGTCATATTATATATAGGGATGTTGATGAGATCAGTCCAAATCAATTATTTTAGCCAAAAAATTAATGAAATGATTATTTTAATTTTTTAACTTAAAATATTATTATCATTACCCTTAAATTAAAACTAAAAAGTAAAAAAAAAAGACCAAATTAAGTGTATTTCATCATGTTTCACAAAATATTTTTATTTCCATTTTTAGACTGAAAGAATAAAAAAATATATGATTCAACCTCAAACTATAGGCTTCCTCAGTCAAGATATGAGGCCATCAATCCAAAGCATTCAAGTGCATTATTAATCTTGGCCCTAGGTTAACCCCTAGGCTTCATACTTGTCACACTTACTAAAAAATTGTGAATTCCTTGGGGGAGGAGAAAAGGAGTTCTTATACTACGATCGATATTGTGATCCAAAATCTAAGATCCTCTGCGATCCATGCATAGATTAAATGATTACTATACTGGAGCCTCCTAACGGTCAATAAAAACCGATCTTCAAGTGGGATGATGAGGTCGAGTTGAAAACCAACCGTTCAACCTCAAGCATGCAAGGCAAAAGGCTCCCAAGTGTTGAGGTTGATTGGAAAGTGACTTTGCTAGACACACAAGCCCTTGGCCTCATTCCATACTAGATGTTGTTATTCTGCTGTAGTCTTATTTAGGAATTGGAGTTTGTGTGCAAAGCTAACAACATCATACAGTTTTAAAACACTAGCTAAAATTTCCATCTCTATTTCAACCTGCTCAAATGTCACAATATAAATGCATGCTGTGATTTTGTTTGGGATTTGGGACCTGTTACGAGGGTGAAATTTTTGTACTACTCCTAACTCTAATAAATACTCGCGTTTTTTACAGTGTAATTATTGCATTAGACTTGTGTTACATACTGTCGATGTGACGACTCCAGACACATTCAATAATGGCGCTACTTGTGCAAGATGAGAGAATAGTCCGAAAGTGTAAAGTAGCTTTAATAATGACCTTTTTTTATTTAATTGCTAGATATTAGGGTTGGTAACGTGACATTGTTTTCAAGCAACTTTGGTCCATTATATTAGGACACGCCCAACTAAAAACTATATTCCTTAATGTTTCTGAGGTTGAGCGCGAAAGTGGGAGACATATAATATTATAAGTAGTCTTATCTCTATTTATGTAAAAAAATTATTTTTAAATTTAAAACATAACTTTATGATTATGCCAAAATTCACACACACACACCCAACAAAAAAAAAAAACTCAGCAATCATGAACCTTAGTCCTCTGAATTTGAATCCAATTGTATCTATTACTAAAAGACAAAAGAAAATGCTAAATGGTTTTCTTAGAGTAAGAAAATAGAAGAGAAGAATTTAATAAAAATAAGCATTTATTATGTTAAAAATATAAATAAAAAATATGTAAAAATTAGTACAGTATATTAAACGTTACTGTATCAAAATCTAACATATAAAATAGCACTGTTGTTTTGAACGAATTTTTTCATATAAAAAAACAATGAAAATATAAGAGTCGATGAAACCCCTAATTACCATATATAGGTGACTGAAAATGCATATAAAATGATTGTTTTAAAACTTGAACAGGTAATTTTGTGCCACTTTGTACAGTTCTTTTCGTACAAACAGAAATTTCCCAATGTGATGAAAATAGAGAGAGGTTCTACGTGTGTATAAAATTATGTTACTCTGAAGATATGTACGTAGGTTGATGTAATCATGAGATAATGGATTCAGCTTACTACCAAAACGATCATTATGGATTTATGTATTGCTCACAAAAAACAAACACACCCGTAGTCGTTGTCCACAATGGAGTGGTGGAACATGGAAGGCTATGTTGCTTATGACGGGGGCTAGTATTGTGTGCGAGAATTTTGAAACTTCGATTGATTGACGGGTTTAAAGTTCTGGACCAGTTCAAATTCCAATTCAACCACTTACATATTTTTAAATTACTCTAAACACACTTCATTTTTAAGGTAACATATTATTTATTTTTGAAATTTATTTGTTTTTGTTTATTTTAAGATAATATATTGTTTATGAATGATATTATAAGTATATATTTATGATTTTTTTATTTATTATATAAATAATATAAAACAAAATATTATTTTATGAGTATTAATTTTTAAAAAAATTCTTAATAAAATTAAATCCAATCCGACCCAGGTGGTAGAAACCCGTTAACAAAAAAACTCATCGTCGCCTGAGAGATTCGAACTCTCGCGGGGAAACCCCATGTACTTAGCAGGCACACGCCTTAACCACTCGGCCAAAGCGACTTTCTTGACAGCATTGCATTGTAAACTTATATATACCTGATGAAACTTTTAACTATTCTATCAGCTATGATTTTGAAAACTGAATTCTAACTTTTACATAGTTTCAAAAGTAGGTTTAGAATTTCAAGAATTTTAGAGTGAGTTTAGTTGACGGAAAATATTTTCACATCCGAGAATAGAAATCATGATTGTTAAGAATAATTAAAATTTGTTTCATTTGATAATAATATTTTTTAGAATATTTATATATTGTGAATCAAATAATAATATGATATTTTATATATAAAAAAGATATCTTAACTTTTTTTTTCTAATACAAGGAAAGTTAGATTCTCATATTCCTATTAAAACAATTTTGTGAAAACATATCTGAAAATAATTTAATTTTCAGGGAATGTTATTATTCAAAATAAACCAAGAAATAAATATTTTCAACACTACTATATTTCTGGAGAACTAAAAAAATTTCTTGTATCAACAAGCTCTTAACATAAACTGAAATATTACAACAAACAAAATATTACTGACAAAATTGAGATGGAAACTACGACCATCATAAGCAAGAACTTCTATAAATAATAATGATAATAATAATTTGATTTTCTATTTTTATTAAAAATAGTACTGTGATTGAATTATATAATTAAGAAAGGCAAACGATTTAATTTTTGCAAATCATCATGACATTTTTTTTCAAAATAAAAACATAATGGAGTAGAAAGGTCTATATTAATTTTATAGAAAAGGTATTGATCGCTAACATACGCCTTTTAATTTTTTAGTGGATGTATGTTAAATCATATATATAATATTAATGAATGACTATCCATCTTCAATCTTAAATCATCTTATTGAATATAAAATTATATTTTAATAAAATTTGTTTTGTTTTTTAAAAGAAGAGATATCTAGTAACTATAAAATTAAATAATAAGACTTATTTAAAGAAAAAATTATAAATAAAATAATCAAACCATAAAAAAGTTTAATCTAGTCAAAGTTGAAGCCATGATTAATTTTCGGGTCTTTCACACACATTGAACACATAAAACAGAAAATCATTCTCAAGGTGTTAAACCAAGGCCCAATTATTTTTTCCAAGAAATATATATATATATATACACATACAAAAAGAAGGTACTTGCTTTTGCAACCCCCGTTTTTGTTAATTACACTCCCATAACTCCTTTATATAACTTAACTAGCTTAGTTTCTCATGTTTTTCACAAGTATTAAATTCATATTTTATAATTTATTGGAATATTTTTTATATTATTTAAATTTTAATATATTTTATTTAGATTAAATTTTAATAAATATATGTTAGTAGATATGTCAATAAATATTTAAATATTATATATATATATATATATATATATATATATTTGCTCTAGAAAATTGATATTATTGGGAGTGTTGTTTGAGGTAGAATCTCATTTCCTTTAATGGTGTCTTACATGCTCTCTTTTGACTTTTTTCTTAAAAAAGTTATTTTTATTAATTTTTATTTTATTTTTTGATTGCACACTTGATTTGGGATAATAAAATTGAATAAAGTTGTTTAGTTAAAATTGAATTTTGGGCATTGTTAATTAAATATATTTATTATGATTTGCAAACATGTTTTTATATTTTACACCTGTAACTAATTGTATATTTTCAACATGTTAAATATATCATAATTAATAAAGAAAATATTTTATTTTTTTATAAAAAAAAGTATTGTGGTATTCAATTAAGATTTTTAATGGATTGTTTTCTAAGAAAGATTTCCATGGATTTTATTAAATTTTTTAATATAAAATATCTATCAAACAATCTCATTCAAACACTTGAGATTTTGCTAGATTTTTTTCTTTCTTTTTCTATTGGTTACGAGACTTTTTTTTATCTCATCACACATATTTTCTTCTCTCTTTAATATTTTCAAAATGTGTGTGCCATATATATTTTTTCTATTTTTTAGAATAAAAAAAAGTAAAATATACTCCTTCCCTTTGGATTTTTCCTTTGTTTTCTAAATCAAATCAATGTTTGTCTTATGTGCTAAGACTAATCATATTTTTTTAGACTAATTATATCCATAACTTACTCAAAGTAATATTTTCATGACCGTCACCCTTAATTTTGTCATCCATATAACTTAGTAACTCTTGTACCAAATTTTCACCTTCACTATTCTCTTCTAATATATGTGTATTATTGCATCACATTTAAACATGTCATTAAATTTATCATAAATAATTATAATAATTAAAAAAATTAGAAAAACCACTTATAATTTTAAATCTATTATTCAAATTCAAAAGTGAGAATGATAAAATGTTATTATAAGAAATGTTAGTATAAGAGAACATAAAGCTAGAATCAATATAGTTATTAAAAGATTAAAAAAATTATATTATTTTTAATTTTTTATCCAAACATCATCATTTCTCCTTACTATTTTTTACTAATTCTTGTAATTTTAAATGTGTTTTTAAAAATTCACATAATCCTTTCAAATCTTATAAATCTATAGAATCATTTTAAATATTTTAAATTATTATGATATAAAACCATTAAAATTTAAATTATCATAAAAGCCTTGTAAAAAAAATCATAATATTCTTAAGTAATTTTTAAAATCCAAAATATTTTTTTATGATAAAATGGTATTGTAAAATTCTAATCCAATACATCACCCTTATTTTCATTCTATCATTATAGATCTTTTTTTTTACAATATCATTATTGATCTTTAAACTTTATTTTAAATCTTATTTTCATATTATTTTTATTATTTTTTTAAACTTTAATTTTGTATCCCATATTCATTATTCTCTCTAATCTCAAATATAAACAACATTTTTTTTTGTCTCAAATATCAACATCAACATCAACAGCACATTTAACCCCAAGTTAATTAGGTCAATGGTAGATGAACTCAATAATAGATCGGAAATAAGACAAAAAAAGATAAAGAGAGATGGAAAGAAAAAGGGAAAGTAAGACAAAAGAAAGGAAAAATAAGTTAAAATAAAAGAGGGTGAAAGGAGGAGAAGAGAAATGAAGAGGAACAAAACTAAAAAAGGGAACAACTGGAACATAGACATACTAATGGGTTTAATCCTCCACCAAACTTATAGTTTTTCTCCACTTCGTCTTAAGACACATCGTCCGCCAATCTATATCTCATTTTATTAAGTCTTGTTTAATTACCTTCCCATAGGTGAGTTTCAGTCAACCTCTACCTCTCTTTGTGTCAAGCTCTTGGTAACAAACTCTTACTTTAACAGGAGCATTCCGTGGTCGTCTCATAACGTGTCCAAACCATCTCAATCTATGTTTCCTCATCTTTTCACACACTGGAACTACTGCTACCTTTGGTTAAATATTCTCATTTCTTATCTTATTCATCTTCGTATAACCACACATTCACCTTAAGATCCTTATTTCTGCTACCCCTATTTAGTATTCATGTTGTCTATGTCTCAACTATAAATAAATTTTAATTATTTATGTCCTATTTAATTAAACTATTCCAAGTTACACCAAAAAATAATTTAGGAAAATATATATATCCTATAACAAGAAACTTTTTTTTCTCATTACATCATATATCATTTTCTTCCTTTATTTTTTTATCCCATCTTTCTTCTATCAATACACCCTAAAATAGGTATAGGTTCATCAAATTTTTCAAAATAAAATAAAAGGACTACTCCTTCTATCTATTTCTGATGAACCCAGTGTTGTGAAAATCAGTCCGAACTGCCCGCTTGGACCAGTACTCGGTGGCATAACTGAGTTGGTTTAGTTATTGGATCGATCGTGCATATGGCTCAAGATGACCCGACCAGACCCAACCGATTTTGTGGTGACCTGGTGACCCAACCGGTTTTTGAAACCTGGTCTCACACTTCACGCTTTGGTCATTTCTACCACCATCGTCACCAAAATAGAAACCAAAAAGGCAGAAACAATCATCGCTTCTTGTTGGCGTCGTCGCTTCTCGTCGATGACCTAAAAGGTATCAAACTTCGACCACAATGCCGCATTCTAAAGCGATGATGATCGAAGAGGAAGAAGAAAAGGGTAGCACCGTAGCAAACTAGTATGAAGAGGCACAACATGAAGAGGCGCAACAGGAAGAGAGGCACAACAGAAAAAGAGGCTTATATATGTTAGGGGTTAGGGTTTTTGCTTATTTGGACCTAATTTGGCTAGATCCACGATGTTGCTACTTGTACTCCTTTTACTGCTTCCTGCAATTTCCATTTTGCATTTTGAAATGAGCTTTGACTAATTTTTGTTTATAAAAAAACTAGACTTGTGTTTTAATTTAGGTAGTTGCTATTTACACTCTCTTTTATTATTAATACACTTTATTTGTGCTATCAACTTTAATACTTTAATTGTTATTTTGGATTTTTGAGTATGAAACTATGGATGGATTTTTCTTAATTAAATAATGTTAGTTATATATGTATACATAATATAATTCTTAATTTTCAAATATAGACTGAGTTAAATCAGGTCAATTACTGACCCACTAAGAGCATCTCCAACGCGGAGTGCTTCTATGGTTCCTTAACATGAAGAACCGATTTCCTGATAAAAATTTGCATTGGACAGTGCTTGTGTGACGGAATCATTCCTTAAAGAAAGAGGAACGCTTCTTATATAAGGAACCGTATCTTAACAATAAAATAGGATTATTCAGATCAACCACCCCGAAAAAGAAAGAGGAAAAATAACAAACATGAACAAAATGACTACACACCAGATGGCATGAGGAAGAAGTTGTGATGACGGACGGTGGTTGCTCGAGGAATAGGTCGCAGTGACTGACAGTAGTGGTTGGAGAAGACGGCGTGCGTGAGTGAAAGGATCGCGACAACGGTGTCTTGAGGAACTACTGCGTCGAACGACGGTGGTGGCGATGGCATTGGCGCGGGGAAGCTTGAGCAAACACGGAGAAGAGAGAAAAAAGAAAGAGGAACGTGTGTGGGTTAGGTGGAGAAGAGAGAAAGCGGGTTGAGTGGAGAAAAGAGAGAACAAGTAGGTTGGTGAAAGTTTCTAGAGAAGATAAAGGGACGCGTGTGGGTGTAGACGGTTCTGGAGAAAGGAAAAGAAAATGAGTTTATTGTAAGTTGAATATGAAAGTAATATAGTACAGGGTCCTGTGATACAACACGTGGTATTTTTATATGATTTTGAATAGTCTCTTTGTAGTCGTGGACGAGACCCACTTTGAATAGTATACATAATGTGCCTTTGTATTTTTTTTTTTATATTATTGAGATACACCTCTAGTCTCATAGTATACATGCATCTTTCATCATGATTTTGAATAGTCTCTTTACAATAATTAAATTCATGTAATATTTTTTTTCGTGACTGTTTTTTTATTTATTTCTATGTTATTATGTTTAATTATCCATTATTTAGTAAAAAAAATTATATTGTTATGTATTTCGTTTCAATGTTATGTCATTTTATTATTTTTAATTTATATTTTATTTTTCTTCAATTATTTACATTCTTTATTTGAATTTATAAAAACTAAAAAAATATTAAGTACTAATAAAAAAATATAAATGTGATTTTTTAGAATTTCTTGCATTTGAATAAATTTTTTTATTAGTTTCTTACCAGTGACATAATACTGTAGAAAATACAAAAAGTATTACAGAGATAAAAAATAATAATAAAACTCAAGTAAAATTATCCTATTAGATGCGGTCTAATTAAACCACTTATCGATTACGTGGATCAAATCATTCATCGGAACGATTTGGATGAACCACATACACATACATTATTTCCGACCCTTTATTTGTTTCCGAGTATTAGTAGTGACTTTTGAGTGCTGGATTTTTTCTGTTCTGAGGTGTAGGTAGTTTCTTTTTGTCCTTTTAGACGCACGAAAAGCCCAAAGCGTTAACTCACGCAACAAAGATCATCTTCTCTTCTCGAGCCATGCCATAGTCTCCATCACCACGTGTTTATCCACTTCACTTCACCAAAAGCATCAATCCAACGTGTATGATCTCCCATTCACATATCGCCACGTGTCAATCTCATCAGAACAAAATGAAATCTCAATAATTTTTCCCTCTCTCTTCTTTACTCTTCTTTGTGGCGGAGATATCGACATCTCAAACGTCAATCACAAAGCTATATCCCATCGAAGCCACCCATTCCTCACCAACAAACAAAGCCGCATATTCCACACCCAATCTCCACCGTCCACTCCAAATCCAACGCCCCACAATCAAATCATATCACATGCTGCCACTCTATTAATCCCCAACACCGCCACCTCACCAGATCCCACTCCCTCCCACCATGGCCTCCGTTGCACTCACCACCACCGCCCTCCCATCCCTCCGTCTCCGCCGCAACACCGCCGCCACACTCAAACCAAACCGCCACACTTCCATTTCCCTCAAACCAAACCTCCACGCTTCAATCTCCTCCTTCCCAAATTTCTCACTCAAAAAACCAAACCTAGTTTCCACTCGCAAACCCTTCGCTTTAACCGTCAGAGCCTCCGCTGCCTCCATCGCTCCGGCGCCGGCTCCTTCACCGGCTCCGGTACAGCCATGGCAAGGCGCTGCCATAAAACCGCTAATAGCCTCCATCGCGACGGGAGTAATCCTCTGGTTCTCACCGGTTCCCGCCGGCGTGAACCGCAACGCGTGGCAACTACTCGCCATTTTCCTAGGCACAATCGTCGGCATTATAACGCAACCCTTGCCTCTTGGCGCGGTAGCAATATTAGGGTTAGGTGTTTCCGTTCTCACCAAAACCCTACCCTTCGCCGCCGCATTCTCCGGCTTTGGCGATCCCATCCCCTGGCTCATCGCCCTCGCCTTCTTCTTCGCCAAAGGTTTCATCAAAACCGGTCTCGGAAACCGCGTCGCGTACCAATTCGTTAAGCTCTTCGGTAGCTCCTCGCTAGGCTTAGGTTACAGCTTGGTCTTCAGTGAGGCGCTTCTTGCGCCGGCGATTCCCTCAGTGTCGGCGAGAGCGGGGGGAATTTTCCTGCCGCTGGTGAAGGCGCTGTGCGTGGCTTGCGGGAGCAACGCTGGCGACGGGACGGAGCACAGGTTGGGGGCGTGGCTCATGCTCACGTGCTTTCAGACCTCCGTGATTACCTCGGCGATGTTCTTGACGGCGATGGCGGCGAATCCGCTGTGCGCGACTCTGACGCTGAATTCCATTAACCAGACGATTGGGTGGTTGGATTGGGCTAAAGCCGCAATTGTGCCTGGCTTGGCGTCGTTGGTGTTGGTGCCGTTGATTTTGTATGTTATATATCCGCCGACACTTAAGAGTAGTCCTGATGCTCCTAAGCTTGCGAAGGAGAAGTTGGAGAAGATGGGGCCCATGACGACCAATGAGAAGATCATGACTGCTACTCTGTTACTCACGGTAATCAAATCAAATTTAATTGGATTTGTTGTTCTGAGTAGTGTTTTGTAGTAATTTGTAGAATGTAACATGTGGGTGTTTTATATATTGTAGCTAGGACAAAATTGAACATAACCTTGCATGAAGTTAAGAGAGTGATGTGTTTTAAAAGTGGTTTTATTAATAGAATAGATGAATCTACTCTGTTGTGTGTGTTGACTGTGGACTAAACACTACACTTAGACGTGCATTGTGCAATTGGGTGAAATTGAATCAACTAATTTGGAGCTATGTTTGTCGAAGGTTTGATAGCATTAACAACTCTGTTATTTGTGATGGGATGAGTCTGTTGATTTGGTTTCTGACAGTCTTAGCTTGCCAGTCACTCATAAAGGGCTTGGGATTTCAAATGTAGTTTTCGAAATATGACTGCACATTAAAGTTCTCTTCTAAAAAAAATGCTAATCTAATTGCAGAGTTGGTCCTTGGGAATTCCTTCGGTCACTCACCTCCAAACATTTTGCTTATTTTATTAGTATTTATTTTTTGAACTTAATGTTAGCTGTATATGATACCATGCTTTGGTTTCTAATCTGTGCTAGAGTTTTCTGTCCTTAGTTTTGTTGAACATTCAGTCTCAGTGCTAGGCTGATCATAGGACATATGTGCATTTGCTTTTCAGCCAGGTCAATGGAAATATCAAACATTGGTCATGACTAATCATGCCGTTTTTAATTTTGTTTAGTTGTGAGTCCCCTGGTTACTTTCAGCTTCTTATTGATCTGTGAAAATAATCATTTAGTAGTAGCTGTATTGTTGTATGCCTTGCGTCTTAATAAGGTAAATAGTATGTGGTACTTTAAACGCCTAAGAATCTTTGATTGTTTTGTAACCTGTTCCCTTTCACAAACCAGGTGGGACTTTGGGTATCTGGAGGACTTCTTAACATTGATGCTGTATCTGCTGCAATTCTTGGATTATCTGTACTTCTTGTCACTGGGGTTGTAACATGGAAGGAGTGCTTAGCTGAAGGAGTTGCCTGGGATACCCTCACATGGTTTGCTGCCCTCATAGCAATGGCTGGCTATTTGAACAAATATGGTCTCATTTCTTGGTTCAGTCAAACTGTAGTCAAGGTATTTTTTTCAGTTTCCATCTGCTGGCTAATATTCATTTAACATTATGCTTCTCCTGATAATTGATGTTTAACTCTTTTCCCTTTTATCTGTTCTTTGTGGCCAAATTGTGAATGCATGGTTTTTTGTTTTAGAATAAGTTTTATTTTATCATTATCGAATCAAATTGTCCTAGTCAATTGACCAAATCAACCAAACACAGGAACCTTTTTTGTGTTTTGAAATATGCTGAAGCTAATCAAGCTTTTGACCAACTGCATGTGATTATTGGACATACTTGCCTCTAGTAATTAATTATTGATCAGTTTGCTTGTGTAATCTCTTGGAATAAAGTCTTCATTATGCATCCTGTTCATTTGTCTGCTTTGTTCATACTTCTGAGTTTTGGAACATCACCTTCATTGTCAACGCATGATAATTGCGACTGAAGAAATAATCTTCAAAGGCAATAATATTTACGTACATACCTTATATCATGGGCACCTTTCAGATTTGTGGCATGTACTCTCGTGCCTGAAAATGCTCAGCAGAGGAGAATTTGCATTGTGCAGCATGCATGTGTTTATAAAATTTTATATTTTGAGAAATTGTTTGAATAATTTATGATATTCCTTGATTTTTTTAATGAAATGATTTGCTAATGTCATTATTTATTTATGCAGTTTGTCGGTGGATTGGGTCTATCATGGCAATTATCTTTTGGAATTCTAGTCCTTCTCTACTTTTACTCTCATTACTTCTTTGCGAGTGGAGCTGCTCATATTGGTGCCATGTTTACTGCATTTTTGTCTGTGGCAACTGCTCTGGGGACTCCACCATTCTTTGGAGCCATAGTGCTGTCCTTCCTCTCCAACCTTATGGGTGGCCTTACTCATTATGGAATTGGATCAGCTCCTGTGTTTTTCGGTGCCAACTATGTTCCCCTTGCTAAATGGTGGGGCTATGGATTCCTCATTAGTATTGTTAACATTATAATCTGGCTAGGACTAGGAGGAGTTTGGTGGAAATTCATTGGCTTGTGGTAAGAGGCCAACTATTTAAATTTACCTACACAGAATTTCTAATTTAAGATTTTTGTATACATTCATGAATGAATCCTCCTTATTATTATCTCAGCAGTTGAAGCAAACTGCTTTTCTTTTTCCAATTCTTTCTAAAATAATCTTCGGGAGGTTTTGAAGGAGATTTAGGTGGGACATGGATACAGTGGGTCATTTTAGATCCCAGGTAGAATATTTACATTATGAAATATAAGGACATCCTGCCATTTCAGGATATGTTGTAGTTGTATGCCTTGAATGGGTTTTTGCTGAGCAAGTGTTATATTCTTGTGTGGGATGTCAATATTGTGAATTTTAGATATTGCATTCAAATAGCTGAAATTTGCCAGTTATCATAATTATCTGTCAACAAATGCTCCACACACTAGTCTTTTTCACTTTGTTTTACTTTGTTCATAACCTTGTCCTCGTTACGTGTTCTTATCAATGTTCCGTTGTAAGCGGGTTTTCAATGTTATTCATCCAAGTGATTGATTGGTTTTAAAATATTTGATTTTTCTGAACTGTAATGATATTAGTACGAATAATTATTTGTAAAATGAATGACAAATGATTTTTCAAACAAACAAAGAATATTTGAGAATTTTTTTTGTATGCATCAACATTTTTCTTTTCTGAATATTATTTGGGAACTAACTGAACGGACATAACATGATGACTTAACAGAGTATTTCAAATACGGAAACTAGATGGATGCGTATCCTCACCAGAAGTAATTGTCTAGAGCTGCCTCCCAGCAGTATCTTTCGTCCTTGGATGTACAAACGCATGGAGATAAAAACCATAAAAAGATTGAATATCACCTTAGACAAAAATACTACCGTGCCTCCCTCTCCCTCCCTGTACTAAGCTTTAATAAATATTTATTTTATATAGCTAAATTTTAATAAATAAATATTTGTTAATATATAACTTATATATTAAATTTATGATAAATAAGTTATATTGTATTGCAAGATTTTTTTTAACTATTAACAAATTCTTTTAATAAATTATTGAAATAAAAATTAGAAATGAAGGTAAAATAGATAAATTGAAAGATATAGTAATTTAAAAAAAATAAAGTATACAGATAAAGAGAAAAAAAGTAATTTAATTAAGATGATTGGAAAAGATATTTTTTTTGAGATAATTATTAAATTAAATATGAAACTAAAATTAAGAAATATTTATAAGGATTCAAAGTTAAAAAATAAAACTAAATGCTCAATATATAGGATTAGGACACTGATCAAATAATAATGGTACACTGATAAATATATATATATATATATATATTTTAAATCGGCAAAAAAGATTATATTAAAAGAAGGCAGAAGTACAACAGTACATATAATAAATACAAAAGGTGGAGTAATCATAAAAGGGGTTATCTTACCCCAAAGGTCCATTCAAGCAAGCACTAGTGTTACTCACGCATTGAACAAAGGAAATTTGGAAGGATTTGTCATATTGAGCAAGCCAAGATCGACCAAGAAACAAACACTATATCTTCATATAAATCTCTTACAACATCATGATTGAAAATCACACCATTTCTTTTCTTCTCAATACAAAACACAACGGCACACCATATTTTTGAAGTTGATTGGAGTTCCATTGTATGGAATTTATGGCATCAAAGGAATAAGATAATTTTTTGAAGAGCAAGTACTAATTGAAGATAATTTATGACATAAAATCCTCTTTGATATGTGGTCATGGTTAAAGACATATCAAAGTGATTTTGATGTCTCTTTCCAACAATGGCAAGTGGACTCGGGTATTTCTTTGGCTATTTGTTGAGATGCTATGTTATTTAGGAGGTGTGGTAATTGATTTACTATAATTCTTAGAGTACGTATCATTTTATATGCAAATTCTAAGTTGTATAGGTAAAGATTCGTTTTCTAGCATGTGGTTGGTTTTTCATGCTCAGGACATAGTTTGTTGTTGGTGGACAGCTATTAGTTGTTTCTCGGGTAGGGGGTTTATTTTCCATATTTCCTGTGTTATTCTATAGCCATGGTGGCTGCATCTCAATCCTTTGTGTAAATGTTTCAGTACCTCTGGTGCAATTTAAAAAATTCTTTTGTTGCTGACAAAAAAAACAACAACGGCACACCATATCGTTTGCCACTAAACACCATTTGACTTTGATGATCCCATGCACATATGAGTTTTGCCAAAACAAATCTTCTATGGCCAAAGAGAGGACCGTTGCAAAGTCCTCGCCTCTCCATGAATAAATCTTCTTTCAAATACATGAAACCACATCACAGGAAGAGAAGAGATGCCTGACTAGTTTTCATTTTTTTATGGCACAATGGGCAAAGGAGGTCATCATTTTGCACGATATTCCTTCTATGTAAATTGTCTTTAGTTGGTAATGATGACACTTTAAGATGGGAAACGTGAATAAAATCAGTAATTAAAAGGTTAAAAAAAACAGTAATAAAAACGTGTTTATGATTGACTGTAAAAAAATTAAAACTGGATCCCGAATTTCCGGTAATTGACTGTAATCAAAAGCTGACACATTAAAAACCAAATATTTCTTGTAAGCATTGAATTTTCAAAATAATTCTAAAAGGAACTTAGTTGAGTCTTCCACTAAGATTAACGATCTTCTTTAACACAGGGACAGTACTGCAAATGGACGTATATCTAAATTTTTTGCATACCAAAAATAAAAGACATGCAATTTCGGAAGCTTTGGTTTGGTTCTACTTTCCATTACACAAGCAATTGCTGTGAAATTATGTGGATACCGTTTTCCTCTCTCTCATTGTTTCCTAAAATGGTGGAGATTTTCTTCCGCGGGACACTTTTGATCTACTTGTGCTAGCTAACGTTCTTGTTTTTTTTTTTTAAGATAAATCTTATTAGTTAATTTTTGTTAAAGAGAGATACATGACCTTTCTCTCACCGTATTCTTTTCAACCACAAAGTCAATCTTGTAACTCGTTAACATTTTTGTTTTGTTCTACTAATCTTCCTCTTTCTCCTACTCTTCCTACCCCCTCATCACATGAAAATATATTGTGCATGGGACATGCTAGATAGCTCTATACCCTTTGTTCTGGAGTTAATTATGAGAAGATAGATTTCAAAGCTAGCATTACATGTTTATTGTTGGATGCTGTTTTAGTCAAGGAGAATCTGAAAGGCAATTGTGTTTTCATTCCTTGCCTTATTTGCCCTTGTGCCAGTCTATTTACTCTCTCTTTCCACTCACTCTAACGTTTTAGAGTTTAAAGCTGTTTCAAGGGAAATTTCCTTTGAACTTCCTCTGAAAGTGAGATAGGTAACACTTTTCTTTTTAAATTGGTTTGCTATTGGAGACTTAACCAAATAAACATGGAGAAAAAGCTAACTGAAGTCTGTCATCACAGCATTCAAGAAGTCAATATTAATGGCAACCAAAAAATTAAAAAGACAATGCATTTCTACATATCAGAGCTCATTTTCGTATTAGTAGCCTTATAACTTGAATTTCTCTTCTACTTCTGTTCAGTGATTTCCTAAGCAGCACGTTTGGCATCCTAGATAAGATGGCTGGCAAAGATAGTCTTTATTCGTCAGCAAATGGGAGGAGAATTCCAATTTTCAATTTCTTTAAAGACGTTAGGTAGGATTTAATAGCATTTCAAATGAGTAAATTTAGACAAATTTCTTCCTTTTGTTTTCCTGAAAAATCCAAAAATTTTGGTAAAATATTTAGTAGTTTGCTCATTAAACAAAATACACAGTATCATTTAAATCCTAATTTTTTTCCTCTGAAAATTTTCATTTATTAAATTTGAATGACATTAGTTTCACGGTATGGTGACAATTTCAATTCCACTATCCCCCTCCCTTGCCGAGTGCTTAGTTCGTAAGAGGAACGCATTTGTTGTTTTGTAGTGACTAGGGAGGCTTTAACCAAATTGATTTTAGTTTTTCATTCTGAGTAATTGTACTGATAATTCCTTATTTTCATCTCACTGCAGACTAGTTTTCAAATCTGACAATCTCCGTCGTGAAATATTATCAATTGCATTGCCTTCAGCAATGGCTTTGACAGCTGATCCTATTGCTTCACTGGTTGACACAGCATTTTATTGGTCAAATAGGTATTTTCTATTAGTGTAGACAACAGACATATTTCTCAATCTAAGTTTGTCATATGGCTATCTTATCTATTGTTGAACATTATTGGTTCATACTTCAAGAGATATAAGGTTGGTCTTGTAGTGAAGTAATAAGGGAAGAGGTGAGAGGTCGCGGGTTTGAATCCCCTTGCTAACATAAAACTATCAATACTAACAATTAACATTTGCTTGCTAACATAAAACTATCAATACTAACAATTAACAATTAACATTTGCTGACAAAAAAAAATTGTTCATACCTAAAGGTCCCAAGTAGAGAAGAGTGAATTCTTGGAAGCAGGTCCAATTATAGATGTTGAAATAAAAGAACTAATACCACATAATAAAGGTATCTTTTGGAGTAACATCTTATTGCTCAACAGAACTGGCAATAACAGAAGTTCTATATATGGCACATTTTGAATTGAACCCTTCCTTTTTTTTCTGGTCAGACACAGGTGGAAATGTTGAAAAATCAGATTTGGTTGGTATTAACTTCAATATAGTTAAGGTTGAAAATAAGAGAAGGCATATTCCTTCTGCTTCATCAGCATTAGTTATTGGTGGCTTTATTGGCCTCATACAGGCAATGTTCCTGATATCTGCTGCAAAACCTTTAATTGAACTTCATGGGAGTAAACTCAGTAAGTGCTTTTATAGAAATACTTAGAATGTTTCTTTTTACATTTTAGCAGTTTGACATTTATTTTAACTTTTTCCTTAAGTGATTGGACCTCGTACCAGCGTTATGGATGATTGCTAGATAGTACATAATATTTATACAGGAATCGCCTATGCTAAACCATGCACATAACTACCTGACACTGAGGTCCCTTGGTGCTCCTGCAGCTCTTCTGTCGTTAGCAATGCAGGGAATCTTCCGAGGATTTAAAGACACTAAAACACCTTTATATGCCACATGTATGCCTTAACAGAATTGTAATATTGAGTGTTGCAATATCCTGCTATCATCTGATTCTAATGACTCTTCCTCTGATGTGGTCTAGCGGCAGGAGATGTGATCAATGTAGTAATTGATCCTTTATTCATGTTTGTTTTTCGCTTGGGGGTCAGCGGTGCATCTATTGCTCATGTTATATCTCAGTAAGTCTTATTTCATTGCAGTCCAAATGCACGGATTATACTGCCATTTTAAATATGGATGAGTCTGCAAACTTCTTTTGGTAGCATTATCACGTCACTCATGTCTTATTTTTCTTTTGTAGTCTCTTTTCTTTTGGCCTTGGTCATCTCTTATTTTAAAAAAATAACTGGGAATTTAGGTACCTAATTTCTGTTATACTTCTGTAGAGCTTGATGGAAAAAGTTGATCTTATACCTCCAAGCATCAAGCATCTACAATTTCATCAATTTCTTAAAAATGGTAAGGATTTATTTTGCCAGACAAAATGAGCGTCATATTCTAGATTACAAAACAGATTACTAGTTCAATCAACTTAATTTTATAGAACAAAATTTTGGTCAGGACTCAGGAGTTAAAGTGATTAATTTTTCTCAAGCTTCCTTTCAGAAAGTAAAAAAATCTCAAGCTTGATTCATTTTAAGCTATTTAAAAACATATTTTGGTGCATCTAAATTTCTTACAAAAATTTCTACCTTGCTTTTTTTTCTTTCCTTTTTGTATTCAAGTTGACACTTCTATTATACAATGCTTCCCTTGGATTTAGGTCACCAAGCATTTGAGCATTGACATTTGACACTACATTGTGCTTTCCTTTCTCATTTTTGTCATCCAGGCTTTCTATTATTAATAAGAGTAATTGCTGTAACATTCTGTGTGACACTGGCAGCATTATTAGCTGCGCGCCAGAGACCAACATACATGGCTGCATTTCAAGTCTGCCTGCAGATTTGGTTAGCAGTGTCCCTTCAAGCTGATGGTCTAACTGTTGCAGGGCAGGTTAGACTGTTAGATATATTCACATTGTCCAGTAATTGTCCTGCTATGTTAATTCATTTAGGTTTCATATCAAAGCATTGCATAAAGCATCAATAATCTCCACATGAATGCTTTATGCTTGTATGACAAGTTTTGTTTAACTTCATCTAGTGATTGATTTTGAGAACCTACCACTCTAGGAATAAAAGAAAGGCAACTTTATATCTCTATCTACTTCTAATTATTCATAACTTCTATGATAATACCATGCTTGTTTCAGGCAATTCTTGCAGGTGCATTTGCTAACAAGGACTATGAAAAGGCCAAAGTAACCGCATCCCGAGTATTACTGGTTCTTTTCAATGTGAATGATTTCCCCATCTTTCTGCCACAGATTGATTTGTTGTAATGTAGCAAACAATTATACTGAAGATGAGTTTGGTTCTGGGGTTGGCTCTTGCATTCATTCTTGGAACAGGACTACATTTTGGAGTAAGCTATTTACCAAAGATGTTAATGTCCTTCACCTCATTAGAATTGGGATCCCGGTAATTTGTTTACGTTCAATCACCACACCATCTTTTTAACTCTCGAAACGGTGGAACTAACATTCATAGTGCTTATTTTGATCAGTTTGTTGCAGCCACTCAACCCCTCAACTCTTTGGCATTTGTATTTGATGGTCTCAACTTTGGGGCATCTGATTTTGCATATTCAGCCATTTCTTTGGTGGGTATTTTTCTTTCATGCTATAATATTATATACCTAAGATTTTGTTCCTTTGAATGCACTACTCATTATAAACGATGCAGGGTCAATAACCAAACTTTGTTAAATTGCTTCACATTATATTGTAGAGTATGAACCAAAGAAACAATAGAAAATATAAACTTATTTTCTTCATTATGACCTTCACTGCACAGGTTGTGGTGGCAATTGTCAGCATAATTTGTGTACTTATTTTATCATCTGCTGGCGGTTTCATAGGAATCTGGATTGCTTTGACCATCTATATGGCTCTTAGTAGAGCAATTGTTGGCTTTTTGAGGTAATAATTCACCAATCACATGTATTTTTTTTCCTTATGGTTTTCTTATTCTGACAATTTTGATGAATTAACAAAGTCAATCAATGAATTGGCATTGATGCAGGATTGGAACTGGATCAGGACCGTGGGAGTTGCTTAATTAGAAGCTGACAGTGAGAGCAGCAGCCCCATGATAATAGCTTTGATATTTGTTTGGCCCCATTTTCAGTGGTGTTTACTACTCCATTGTGCCACGTGGATTGGTTGAAATGCTCTATACTTGTGCTACAGAATATGTACAGAAAATAAAAGGAAAAAAACCTACAACTGTGCATAAAAAATCATTAGTAAATGTAACTGCATAAAAAATCATTTTAAAGATTGACAACATGAAAAATGAAAGTTGGTGATCCAACACGAAAATGAAAGATTCCATGTTTTTTCTGTTTTAAGTAGCGTGTAGGGTCCTAAGGTTGTGAATAATTAATAAATAAATGTAATTAATATTTTTTGTTTGTTTAAAATTATTATTTAATTTTTATTATTTTATTCATAAGTTTTCTATTATTTAATTTTTTATATTTTTCTCTCTTTAAAGATATAACTAATAGTAAGCTATTAGTTTGATGTTAATAAACTAAACTACTAAAGTTTGATGTTTCAATTATTTAAATGTAGATGGAATAATTAATGATTATTATAATTATAGTTGGTTAAATTATGTTTTTTATTTTATTTTTTGGTGGCTCAATTCATGTTTCAATCTTTCACAACATTTTTTTATTTATTTTTGAAATTAAGGTGGGTTGAACCCAACCAACATATGATTGAGTTGGGTTGGATTTCTGTCACACTCTCAAAAGGCAATTTCATCCTGCACTATATGTTTTTCAACATACACCATATTGTAATAGTGTAAAACCCAAAATACCCCTGTATGTAAGTAATTAGTTTAGGTTTATATTTTGAAATTGTTCAAAAGCTGTGTGCGCGTTTCCGTTTCCTCTCCCTTGGCTTCGTTGTTTTGCGTCTCCTCTTCTTCTCTTTGGTGGTGTGACGGTGGTGGCATTGCTCCGGGTGGTCGTTGGAGTTGCAGGTGACCGGTGATCGTGGTTGGGCTGCGCCGTCGGTGGTGTTGTTGGCGACGTGAGCGGTAAGCGTTTCTGGGGTGACTTCGGATTAGGGATTCCGTGGGTAGGATACGGATTGTCTAATCCGTACCCTTCTCACGGATTGCCCAATCCGTAAATTGCCTGTGTTTAAAAACTTGACAGATTGCCTGAATTGAGTGAATTGGCTGTGCTTTTTGAAATTATTATGTTTAATTTGAAAAGGTACAACTAAGTGAATTGGTAAATTGGATGTAGAATATTGATTCTAGGTGTTTTTAATTTGGATCATAATGGGTTGACATTTGTTTTAAGTTTGGTGTTTTTGTTATGTCACTGTAGTTTTTGCACTTATTGTATTTCTCTGAGTTATGAGTACTTATTGTTCTTGCAAGGTAAAATGTATTTGTTTTGTTTTGAATTCTGAGTAACACAAATGTATTTTGAAGTTCAACTAATGACAAATTTAGAAATGGTAGTTTGTTCAAGACATATTTTGAAAGGCTATGTATTTGTTTTGTGTTAGTCATTGTTCATGCAAGATACTTGGGTGGGCTATATTGACTCTATTGTGTTATTCATTGTTGTTGAAAGATTGATGTCAAGCACAGTGATACCTGTGAGAGGCATTGTTAGTGCAAGATACATGTGTGTTGCCTATACATGTGTTATTCATTATTGTTGCAGAATTTGGTTATTGTTTATAATTGATCTATTCATTGATTTGTTTTTTTTTTATTTTCATGCACATGTGTCTAAAATTTGTCAACTGAATAAGCTGTTGGATTATTATTGGTACAGGATATGGTGAAGACATTAAACTTGCGTAAAAATCTGGATAGAGCTGTTGATGCGGAGGAAGGCATTGAACGCCAGAGGCCTACCGCCTCTGCTCGTAGACGACGAGCAACTGGTCCTGTTGTTGAGGAACCAGTTGTTGAGGACGTGCAGGTTGAGGTAGACGCTAGACATGTCGGAGATGACATAGGTGATCAGGGTGTAGGATTTCCAGGTGGTCCGGAAGACCCTTCCATTTTGAAAGGCTATGGTAACCACATTGCTCTTAGAGTCTGGGCCGGAGAGGTAATTTGATGACAAAGTATATCATATAATGATGGTTGAAATTGAAAAGTTGATCTCCTCTGACAACCATTTATTTGCAGGATCGTCCTGAGCTAAAATTGGCCTCTCACGGACGCAAGGTTGCGAAATTTGGACCCCCCGCCGCTGAGATTGAAGGACTGGTTGGTTGTACTGGGTTAAGCCCACTGATATCATCCTCGGTCGAGACTGGAGACCGGGGATTGATATCCGCCTTTGTGGAGAGGTGGCACCCAGAGACCAGTAGCTTTCACCTTCCCATCGGAGAAGTGACGCTGACACTAGATGATGTGGCTTCTCTGTTGCACTTGCCTGTGATGGGAGCATTCCAGACCTACGATGTAGTTGACGTGGGGGAGGCCATCACATTATTGGTGGAATTGCTAGAGGTGACAGTGGCCGACGCCCATGCTGAGACCGAACAATGCCATGGGGCATATGTTCGACTGTCGTGGCTTCGAGACCTGTATGCTGAGAAGATTCATGCCAGACAGTGGGTTGTAGCGGCCAGAGCATATTTGCTCCACCTCGTGGGTTGCACACTCTTCGCGAACAAGAGTGCCACACACATTAGTGTGGTGTTCTTGAACGCGTTTCGTGACTTAGATCAGTCTGGAGGGTATTGCTGGGGTGCAGCGGCTTTGGTCCACATGTACGAGACATTAAACTACGGTTGTCAGCATCACGGGAAGCACCTTGCGGGATATGTGTCATTACTACAGGTAATCATCATACATGATCTAAGTTCAATCATCAGATATGACTATTTCAATAACCTTTGATATATGAGTACATCACGATTCCATATTAATTACTTTTTCTTTGATTCCGCAGTGCTGGATCTATGAACACTTTCCGACCATTGGAAGTGTGACTGATGATCCTAAGTATGATGAGAGGTTGCCCCGTGCTTGCAGGTGGAAAGCCTCTAAGGCTTTACCCGTTGCAACCTATCGCCGCCGGTTAGATAGGTTGACCATGGACGACGTATGCTGGATGCCATACGGGGACCATCGTGCTCACAGGGAGTTCGAGACTATTTCATTATTTGCAGGGCACTTGAGATGGGGACCACACATCGTCAGATATATGCCGGAGAGGGTCATGCGGCAATTTGGCTTTGTTCAGCAAATTCCTGAGTTCCAGGAGTCTGACACTCCTTCCCATGAGGAGATTGATGACCGATGGACCCACTTCTCCGAGCATCTTGTCCCTATCGGAGAGTTGGTCAGGTATCCCAGTCAGTGCGTTCGTGGCTATATGGAATGGTTTTATCGTATATCCCATCCATTTGCCCGTCCGCCAGAGGCTGGTGAACCTAGTCGACATCCGATGCGAGTCACTAGTAGCATCCATGACCTCCCTGCTGTTCAGGATGGTGGAAATGCAGGCGACACAGGTGTAGCTGGTTCAGCTTCTGAAGTCACCCAGATGCCCCAGCATGAAGCGGTAACAATAAATAATCAATATTGATATTCCATATATACCCACAAATTGACTCTTTTGATTCATTAATGTTTTTGTTTCAGGGTATGTGCAGCAGGATTGCGGACGGGTTACAGCACATGCTCGACATGCGGATGGTTACTCCTGGGACAGATGCCTACACTGAGACACAACGCCTGTTAGGATTAGCACGGAGTGTCACCCAGGATGGAGTAATATATAGCAGGTCCATTCGGCCTAGGGGTTCGCAGAGGAGACGAGTAGATAGTTCACAGTGATTTGTGGTTTTATCGAACATTGTATATGGATAACGATGTAGTTACTTTTTATGAACATTTCATGTTATATGTCATTTATATTAAGTTGTTTTTCAATTATTAGGGAGTAATATAATAACATTAGTTATATATGGAGACAAATCGTGGATAACAACACATTACAATATCTTAACAGCATAAAGATTCACAACTGTTTATGTATAACATTCAGGATAGGTCTACATGGGATGTTGTACAATTAAAGTATTCACTGTACAGCCTCATTCGATCAACATATGGAGTCTGCCAGTGAATTGCTTCCTTAGAACAGTGACGACACCACAACAACGCTGTCGATGGGAGGGGACAATTATCTTTCAGGTCAACCTAATTTAAGGAAAATGTCAGAAATACAGTAACACACAAAATGGACGTTGAATCAAATAAGTTGAGGTGATTTCTATAAGATATACCTTAACAAAATGATTACCAAAGACATGCCCAATACATATAACGCGATGCACAGATGGATCTTGAGGTGGTTGGTTTCTAAGAGGGAAAAATGTCATACTTTGCTGTAGAGAAAGAGAAACCAGAATGATATTATACCTAGACGCAATGACATGTCCCATGTCGGTGATATCCATCCACTTATCCATCGTAACCTACAAAAAAATTAACTAGCCATAACATATTTTGAACATTAAAAGCTTCTAAAGTTTAACATGGATGCACAGGTGGATGATAATTTCGTACCTTTGATAAACCGTCAACAAAAAGTGAACGCTTTAACTGTTCAAACCTCTGAATGCCGCCAAACAAGGGTACATATTGATCAGACCATTCTGCAAGTTCTTTAAGCAAATGATTACGTACCAACGCCCAACAATCCTCCCCATAACCTAATGCATCAGCAATGACACGATATCCACAATTACCGTCAGCCTTAACATCAGTTATGTCCACAATGAATCTGTGCATAAAAGGATGAAATTGATGGATCATCGGAATGTCCCTGTTTTTATAAGTCTGTTCATTCGACGAAGAAGACCTTTTATGTGTCGAACAACTATTTTGCACCGACTGTAATTCATCCACATACTCAAAGTATGACGGATCCCGTTTTGTGGATCTTTCATGTTTCGTGTACTTATTTTTTGGGGCACCTTTTGTTTTGACCTTCTCATGTGGGGGCTGCATAGAAGTTGAATCAGGAAATGCAAGTTCTTTAAGTTTAGTCTTAAGTGTGACTTTACCGCACATGTCTAGCTTTTCAAACCTGTTCGAGATAGCCTCTATCTCATTCACAATGTTAATATCCCCATCATCTTCACCTTGATGTGAGAAATTAAGTCTTCGCCAAAACAAATGAACACTAGAAAGAGGTATGCTGCCAAGAACAACCTTAGCCAGCTCGCATGCACAAGGGAGACCAAGAGTAGTTCGCACCACACATCCACAACGAGAGGGGTTTTTGCCAGCATAATGAACTCGTTGATACTCAGCTGCAATCTGGTTTAGTGCATACCTGGACACCATACCTATCAATCTTTTGTACAATGTTACTTTAAAAACATGACCCACCACATGAGTGCTTCTTTCCAATGATGCCTTAATGTCAGCATGTTGCAAGGTCATCATGTTATTCATCGCGTCCCACACACTACATAAATCCCCAACGCTATTCTGAAGTAGCCTCTTTAGAGTCCAATGAGCAGACTCAACCCTGCGTTTAAGAAAGACACATTAATACTAGTAAATTATCCAATTGAATTACACGACAAAGTAATGACATTAAAAAAATTGGACTACCTGTTAGTCGTGGTGTTCCCCAAATGCATCACTTTATTTGTCCATGCGGTTACAAATCTTTCTTTGTGAGGATGCAACCATGTGTCTTTCACATAATCAACAAACATCGGCCATGGTGAACAAGCAATCTCAAACTTGGTAAGGCAATCATCATATTGCTTCTCAGTACCACAATCAATAAGACTCCCCCATGCTCCCATGACGTGGTCCCAAGCGTTCTTTTGTCTAATAAAAGTTTTACATTTTGCCTTAACATTCTTGTCAATGTGAAACCGGCACAATAAATTGGTTGTGTCAGGGAAAACTGTTTTGACGGCGTTCATTAATGCTGTATCTCTATCAGTAACAATGACAACTGGGAAAAATTCACGCTTAAGGAATATCCCCCTGAACCGTTCAAGGGCCCACACAAGATTGTTAACACGCTCCGCCTCTAAATAGGAAAATGCAGCAGAAAATGTCATGCCAGTGGGTGTTACACCAACAATGTCCAGTAAAGGAAGTCTGTACCTATTTGTTTTGTAAGTACTGTCTATGCAGAACACTATATGATATGCATTGCACAAATTAACTGCATCCGGATGTGCCCAAAATAGGTCACGTACAACATTATCTTCCTTCAATCTATGCCAATGAATATAGCAGTCGCGTTGAAGAAGCTTCATTAATTGTTGCATTTCAGTATTATTGCCTCTAATACGCGTCCGGTATGCATATCTTGCAGTGTAAAGTTGTTTTAAACTTGTATAACTGTTGGCATTATGATCTTTCAAAGTTAACAAAATATTTTTTGGTTTGACCATGGACTTTGTCATATCAGCAACAACGATCTTCTCCCCCTCAGTTAGTCGACCAGCATATGGGTGACCATACAATGAGGTAGCCAACGCATGATTATGACTGCCACATATTACTTTTACAACCCACCCTTGACCTCCTGCGACTGGTTTGGCTCTTAACTTAAAAGGACATTCACATTTCCTCGTGCTAGTAGTTGACGGTACCAATCCTTTTCTCCATGATCTATACTTTCCGCTTCTTTCAGAACCAATTAAAACATACGACGTTGTTCCCAGCTTGCCATTTGCCATGCCACTCCGCATTATCACAGCTACAAAACAATTCTCATACGCAACTGTGCGAGCCCATTTCAATACGTCCTCACGGGAATCAAACACCTACCAACAAGGAGAATTCATTTTTAATCAACTAAATTGATTCTTTTAACAACTTAAAGTAATGTCAAATTCATATCCATACCTGAGATGTACTGAAAGCTGCAGAACAATCAACTAAAACATTTTCATTTTCTGGGGCATCATTTTCTTCTTCAATGTCTTCATTCATAATATTATCATCAGACATAACACTGTCATACATCCAGTCTTCGTAGTTCATCTTCACAAATCAAAAAAGTTTCTTACATAGACAACCAACAATTACGCAAACTTATAAATTTTAACAACAATGAAGTCATACAATATTACAAATTACACACAAGCATATCATGTTAATTATGTAAGTTATCCATACTCATTCATGCTCAAAATTTTTAAGACTAACGTAAACCCTAAACAAATTACTTTTTTACATTTAATAATAATTTATTATGATAATTTTAAAAATTATTTTCCCTGAAATTTGGTAAAAAGATGGATACGGATTACGTAATCCGTATGCATCTTACGGATTACATAATCCGTAAGAAGCATACGGATTACGTAATCCGTAAGAAGCATACGGATTATGTAATCCGTAAGAACCATAAGGATTATGTAATCCGTATGCTTCTTACGGATTACGTAATCCGTATTCTTCTTACGGATTATGTAATCCGTATGCTTCTTACGGATTACGTAATCCGTATGAAATATACGGATTACATAATCCGTAAGGTGCATACGGATTACATAATCCGTAAGATCCATTAAACATATTTACGGATTGTACAATCCGTATCATCTCTACGGATCAATCAATCCGTGCACAGTGAAAAAAAAAAGCTACAGTGCACACTCACCTCGACGCCACCACGACAGCAACCAGCAAGGACCACCACCACTAGGAACGCTCCGGCGACGCAGTTTACTAAGCCAATGCAATGTCACCACCACCACAACAACAAATGCAGCTACAATGCGATCACCCAAAGGAAGAAGACAGCAAACGAAACCGAATAGCACAGCAGGAGCACGAGGGATATTTTTATCCTTAGTATTTTACAGCAAGGGCATTTTTGCCATTAAAAGAAAATATATAGTGCATGGTGAAAAACATATAGTGCAGGATGAAATTGCCCTCTCAAAATAGATTCAACCCAATTCAGTTCATTTTTTTGGACAGATTAAGGACATGTTAAGTTGAGTTAATGTATGTTTGATTTGGCTTTAGTTGACAAAAATTCACGTCGATCTTGATTGTTGAAGCAAAGAATTGTAGCTTTCACATAAAATTCCAATTTGACATGAAAGTTTGAGAGACACGCATATTGAACACTCAAGCAAATTTAGCCCATTTTCTAAGATGCAACATTTGAAAAAAAGGTAATGGATTAATAAAAGGTAGCAAATATTTTCTTTTACAACTAAATGAGCTAATTTTTACCGTTGCTTTCTATTTTGGAGAAAATTATTTTAAATATTTATATAGAAAAATGAGTAAGAAAAATAAAAACAATATGCTTCTATTTTAATATAAAAATAAAAATATTCTCTCAATTTGACATTTTTTAATGTGCATTTCACACATTTTGTAAATTGCAATTAGTCAAAAATATTATTTCAATCATCTAAAACTATCTTTCTTTTATATTTATTTTCACACTTAATCTTCTTAACTATCCATCCCTTTCAATTTACCATAATTTATCTTTATTTATAAATTAAATTTCAATTATTTGTAAAGAAATTGTCAATAGTTAAATATAATTTTACTTCACAATTTAAGCAATTCATTATAAATTTAAAATATAATTTATATATTTTAAAATACTTAATTGTTATATATTTTAATATAATATAATGTATTAAAAGAACTTAATTCTTATAGATTTTAATTATATAAAATAGATATTTATCCTAAATATTAAATTTTTTTATTGGTAGGAATCAAAGAAAATGTCATGAATTTCATAATAACTCATGCACATATTCAATTAACTCAGATAGACCCCTTCATAAAATATGAACTCTAACTATTAGTTAATGGTTATATATAAAAGTGATTACATATAAATTGCTTACTTAAATAAGACCTTCATGGGTTTGGATCATATGGGCCCGTAATTATATTAATTTGCTGGAGAAAAAAAAGCAAAGAATCTTTTTTTGATGGTTAGCAAAGAATCTAATTTATCTTTTTCTTTTATCCTTTTTTTAATACATGAATTTTAGGGTTAAGAGACGGTAGAGACACGGAAAATTTCTAGATTCAAGGTACTTAGAAGAGACTTACACTTGCCTCATTCTGAGATTGAGGATTTAAATCTGCAGCTTACAGGTACAAGACGCGTTTAATTCTACTCATTTAAACTTTGTGATACCTTTTTTTTTTCTTTCTCTGATCCAACAACATTAAAAATGAAACAAAAGGTCCTCGGGCTAAAATTGGTCCACCTTGGTCAATATGGAATGTCATGCGTTTATGAATCCTTCCCATGCTTTTTCGCGTTTGTCAGTTGGTTTTGACATTGAATAATTTTCCTTTTACATACTAGTGTCATGTTACATTTTATCATAGTCTGACCGAAAATCTTTACTTATTATCATCTTCACACAATGGATTTCTGTATTCAATTTTTGTTTCTGAATTTGCATTTTACTTGACACACACAGATCTACCGTTGAGCCAGTGAACATAATCAATCAACACAAGTTAATAATTGATTTGTGACATTTTATACTGTTTACTGAATGTTCTTTATTCATTTCTTTCCCATTCTGACTGCTCGGATGTTTTCTGCATAACATTTCGTCTAATTTAATATCATGGTTTACGTTGTCTAAATGGGCAATACTTTTGTGTTTATTGGCTATTATTATTCTAACAAAAATACCAACAACAATTTTTATTTTTATTTCGGGGGTATGCATATCAGCAGGGTTATTATGTGCACTTGTTTGTCACAGTAATGATAATGATAAATATATGTCCAACACTGTTGGTAGAAAAACGTTTTATTTTGTTTAGCAAGGGTGATTTAATAACCGGCTCTCCTCTAAATATATAAATGTCAACTCCAGAATATTTCCACTCATTAATTTCGTTCTTCAAATTTTTAATCACAACTTGTTTAGAGCATATAATTTTTTTAATTCATATTATGGTAGTATATTGCTTGCTTCTTCGTCCTACGATTCTCTATTCTCTGTTGCTTTTAAATTTGTTCCGAATGATACTAATTTACAACCAAAGCAGCTAATACAACATTTTAGAGTTGTGCTTTACTGTTTTAGCATATCTCCGGCTTACTTCCCATTTCAAATAAAAATTGGTGTCCATTTTTTTCTCCTCTTTATAGCTTATCATTACATGATATCTGCTACAAAATCAAATCACACCAGTGAATAGATTAATACGTAATGTGATATACTGACAAATTTGGCCTAGTGCTTTAAGATATGAAAGATACTGAAATTTACTGTGCTCATGAATTTATTTAGGAAGTATATTACTTAGGTGGGGGGGGGGGGGGGGGGGGGGGGGGGGGGGGGGGGGGGGGGGGGTTGGCTGACAAGAAATAAGACATGTTTGATAAGGATCTGAGCATTTTGAGATTCACAGCATTGGACCAAAAATACAAGAGAGAATGCAGGGGGAGGCCATAGCCATCGCAATTAGGAGTCTAAAGCACATGTAAAATTACTACATACAGCTAAAAGTGATATATAAAAATTTTGCTTGATCAATGAGGGGAAGTAGAAGAAAGGAAAAAAACTATACAGTTTCAACTTTCAATTTCTATACTTCCTGGTTTCCAGTGTTGTGCCATCTTTAAGGCTTTCCTGGGCATCATTGTCCATGCCAAGGCTGAAGAGAGCAGCTGCTTGAAGATAGTATGCAGTGGGCCAAGTGGGAGATATTGATTGAGCTTGCATGGCATCTCCAAGTGCTTCTTGTGCCATGTCATTCATCAGGTAGCACAAGCAGCGCCTGGCATACACAGTTGGTGATACCATGGTTCCACCATCGATGAACTACACACAAAACAAGTATTGTCAAATTCTAACATAAGAAAGCTAGCATGGATAATAATTAACCACTGATCAATCTTCATTTACAATGCTTTCTGAGTAATGGTCTAAACCTATGATCTATGGTATAGGTTAAGTTTAACTGGCTTTCATAATGTCTATTCTGGACATTTCCCTCTTTCTGCAACTGGCAAGATATATAATAACATTTTAAACTGTCCCGAACCATAATTTCCAAAAGCTTTTAGATGATTCTAAAGTGATAAGCCCTTTATTCTACCAATCCATCATTACTGTTCTAGCAAAAATATTCAACCAGTCAAGGCAAGTGTTGGTGGGCATGCCAGAAAATACTTCATTAAATTGACAATGGAAAACTTATTTATTTTGCAGTGCTGAAGGATTCACACCAACGCTACGAAGAATTGAAGTTCAGATGTTTGAAAATTTATTCCTAGCATTTCTAGCTGACTTACTTGTGTATAGCAGTCAATGGCCGTGGAGAAGTCTCTAGCATGAAAAGCAGAATCGCCTTGCTTCTTAGAATTTAGAGTTTCTTGTATTTGATTTGTCCACATTTGAAAGGACAGCTGTGATACAATGAAAGGGCACAAATGGATTAATACTATCATTTTACAAGCAAAATCTTGCTCTGCTAAGAACTACAAAAAAATTAGTGAAGAACACATTTTTTGCCATACTACAGAATTTTTTCCCCCTCTCAAGTGATAGTATTGGAAAAGCAGAACCGAAACCAGAAGATGGCATTCCCTAGAATGAAGAAATGCCAAAGTAAATTGACATGGATAAGAAAGATTTACAACACAATGTCTTTAGTTGCATATGACCAGTGTCTTTTTAGCAAAGATTGTGCCTGTCTATATATACCTATATAGACTAAATGCAGATGGTGTCATGTGAGAATTTTTCAACACAATGGAAAAGCATCTGGCAGTTCATTAAACATTGTCCTCAAAGCAACTGACCCAATGGGAAGAGACTTAATGAACAGTCTCAATACTGGAACATAGGGTGGTAAACTCAATAGCATTGCACAATGTGAGTGGGGGGCAAAACGAGGTTTCCAAACTACTACATCTATCAAGCAGATTTCAAAATCTTATGTAGGCAAAAAATAAGCCTCCTCTGCATTCTCTGGATAAAAGCCTAATTGAGGGAGAAGTAGAAATGATGAATTACCTCATTTGCAACATCTTCATCATCCTTGTAGCCTATCTTTTCCAAAATTTCATGTATTGCAGTCAGATCTCTTCTTGAACAAGCATCACCAAAAGGCGTCAAAGAAACTGTTTCCTTTGGTGATAGACTCCTATCTGGTATGCCCATTAAAACATTTGAGGGTACCTGATAAATACCATAAGCTTTAAACCAAATAAATTTCTATGCTTCCGACTGGCTTCACTAACATACACATATCAACCAAGTAAACTTTGATCCTTGATTGACTTGTAATAGAAGAACTTGAGACAAAAAGCAAGGAAGGAAGAAGAAGAGCATACTGAAGTTTCTTTCAGAAGAGGGGTTAGAGCAGTCACAAGTGACTTAACATTTGGTCTCTCACGAGGTTCATATTGTAAACAGCGTGAAGCTAATCTCACTAACTCAGTCCCATCATCATTTGAAAAATGACCTTCCAAACATGAGTCCATCAGCAACATAAAATTTTTGCCTCGTATAAGGTCAAGTGCCTGCGGGTAAAGGGATTACTTACCTATTAGTTTATGATTTTATATACTTATATGACGATATGATCATTTTAAGCCAAACCATGTTTTTGCAAATCTAGTAAAATTCAACTGTAAAGTGCCAACATTGTATAGGTCAAAGAATCACTAAACACAATGCCACCCTAAATTAAAATGAAGACAATAAATGGGAAGGAGAGTGTACATGACTGGGTGGGATATGCTTTCCACTCAGAAGATCAAGCAATAGGGTGCCAAAACTGTAGACTACACTTTCAGGGGTGATCCTTCCTGCCAAATTTCAAACACACATTAGGGAATTTGATAAACCAGAAAAAAGGGTGAAATTAACAAAAAAAATGCTTTAGTCCCAAGTAAAACAATAATAACAAAAAGGCTATATTACCTGTCCTCAAGTACTCTGGAGGAGTGAAGGCTAAATTTGTACTATAGCTTCTGCCATCCCTACTGTTTTTCATGAGTCCAAAACAAGAGAGTCTAGGATTGGCTTCCTGTCCACCATTGGTACCACGTAAGTTGACAAAATACAATGAAAGAGGCACAAAACAGGTTAAAAGCTAAAATACCTGATCAAACAAAATTCTATAAGCATTAAGATCATGGTACAATGCCCTTCCTTTATTGCTGCAGTATTCCAATGCTTGAGCTAAATACAAGGCCACCCTCAGCCTCATTGCCCATTTCATAGGCTGGGCTTCCCCTACCAGAGAGCAGTTCATTCAAATCACAAAATCAGGAGGGGATTAAACAGAACCAATATTTTACAAACTACATCAACAAACATGGGGACAAAATTGAGAGAGCAAATCACTCAAACTGGACTCTTAATGTAGCTTTTCAAGCAAATCATTCAAAATACAATAGGGAGGAGAAGGGGGGGGGGTGTGGGGTTAACAAAATGACATCAAAATTAGATCTTCTTTCCTGTTGATTGCTGAAGAAAAGTATAACAGATAAACAAACAAATGGAGAAAAAAAACTCACAATGAAAAAGGTGTTTGGAGAGAGTTTCATTGGACATGAACTCTGCCACAAGCAACCTCTCTTCTCCCTCACAGCAACACCCAACCAAGTTAGCCAATCTTTCACTCCTTAGCTGCCCCACAGCACGTGCTTCATCCTAAAAAGCCCAACCAAAGCAAACCAAACCAGACACCAAAATCAAACATAAAATTCCACTCACAAACCACACATGCATGGAAAAGCAACAAAAAAAAAAGGCACAAAAGCAGAATCAGCACGAACTAGGAATTGTCGAGAATCAGGCCAAGCAGACTTGTTGAAGCGCTTCACAGCAACCAACCTATCATCTTCAAGCATCCCTCTGTAGACAACGTTTGGAGCCTTCTCTCCATGCTCTGAGACAATGTTGTCTGGTGAAAATCCTGAGGTTGCAACTCTTAACTGATCCAAACTGTACTCACTGAACCCTCCCCAAGCATCCTTCTCATTCCTCTTCCCATCATCATCTGTACCCAGAAATCAAAAACAAAAATGAAGTTAGCATTCAGATTAAAAATAACACCTTTTAGTTGTTGTGAAGTGGGAAAAGGAAAGTCACCATTATCAGACAAGTTGTGAAGGTTTGATTTGAGGTGGGAAGGCCACCAGCAGAGAGAGAATTTAGAGCAACGAGCTCCCATTGGTGAGAGTGCAATCACACGAGAGAGAAAGAGTTGTCTTGTGTTGTGTGTGTGTGAGTGAATGAGACCCTTTTTCTTTGTGTTATCTTCTCTTGTGGAGGAGGAAAGGTTAGAGAGAAGATTAAAAAAGAAGAATTGAAGAGAAGTATGGCATGGAAGGGATAAAAGAAAGGAGAAAGCGAAATACGGCGGTGTTTGGGAAGAGAGAAAGTGGGTGGGAAAAAATATGGCTTTTTTGGGATCCAAAGGTTTTCTTTTCTCTTTTCTTTGCTCTGCTTCTGCTGCAGTGAATGATATCAGTCACCTCTTCTCTTAATCATGCCTACTTTCTTCTCACACCTTTGCACTTCCTTTGCTTTCTCCTTTTTAATTATTGTCACAGTTTAAGGCTTATTTGCTCAGAAAGGTAACAACAAACTCTTTAGTATACTTTTTTCAATCACACTATTTCTTAACATCAGTTAAAATTTATTATAAAAAAATTGTTTATAAACACCTTAAATATTATCTAGCATGTAAAGAGAGAAAATAAATATAATATAATAAGATTTATAATATAATAAATAAATTAAAATGTTAAAAAAATAAAAATAAAAAATAATTTTTGTATCATTATTTTATTAAAAAGTATAATTTTTTATTATATTTCTTATTTAATGAATTTCTCTCTTAACATTATGTTTTTTAAATAAAATTTATGTTAAGATAATATATTAAAAATGTGTTATTAATAATTCTCTTATTTATTTTAGGTGTGAATATATATATATATATATATATATATATATATATATATATATATAAATTGACACATTTTTTTACATATATAACAATGATAATGATAATCAAATTTAAGTCTTAACTTCCACCACTAAATTAATCTTAATAAATTCTTAACGCGAAGTTATAATAAACATATGAAGTCTTGTCTTCACATGTATTACAACTTCCATCACTAAATTTAGTTAATTTTTAACATAAAGTTGATCCAATTTTTAATTAATAGTTTTAATTAAGTATGTAACTGTCTTTCATAAATTTAGAATGAGTACTTATAATAGTTTTTCTTCATTTTAATCATAATTATTTTATCTTAAATATACCAATAATCCTTATTAAACAAATAGAAATGCAATTAATTTTATTATAATTAATTTTAATTCTTGAATGTAATTAAAACAAGTGTTTTAATTAATTTTATGTAAAATGTGTTACGGTAAAAAAAAAGATTATTATAAATAAAGTAAAATGAAGATTTGATCAATGTTAATTTATGGTATTTAATATACTTAGTACATATCTTTGACATATAATAATTATAATTTTTTATACTAATATTTTTAAAATCATTTTTTCATGTTAAATATAAAAAATTAAATACTTTTATATTTCCAAAATATTAAATGTATTTAATTTTTATAATATTTTTTTTATAAAACATTGGAAACTATATCAAAATCTAGAAGATAATATAACATTACATTTTTAAGTAAAAGTATTACTACAACTTATATGTAAGACTCTTTTCAAAAGTTGTACTAAAAAAGGACTGTACCAAAAAAACTCTTTTTAAAAGTTTTTTTATCCTTTTTTATAAGATTTATTTAATATTTTTGGTGCATTAGTTTTTTAAAACTAAAATACTATTAATAAGCTTATATTTTTTACAGTGAACTACCAATACATGCTATAAATTACTACTTCAAACCTAAATATAAACAAAAATAACAAACTTTACGTTAATTAAAGAAAGTTCTTTAATGTTATTTAATTTTAGTAATCATATTTAAGAAATAAATTTTCCTAAAGCATCTTTGATGAAAATTGATATAAGAATAAAAACAAGTCATTAAAATTAGAATTACTATTAATTGAAAGGTATTTTTGAAATGATATTATTAAATAGACTTATATTTGAGTCTTATTATTTTTGGTTCAAACAATATGACTATCACACATTAATTAATTAAGTTATGTGAAAAGAATAAAATGACAAGTCCAAATAAATTTAAGATTTATTTTTAAAACAATGTAAATTATTGATAAATTTAATATTAATAATTAACTTATTTAGTTATTTTTTACGATTGTGGATTACCTAAATGAACCACACACATATATATATATATATAAAGGGGAAAGATAGTATAATTGAAGAACAATTTTTTTTAATTTGTTAAATATATGATAATATAACTTTTTTAATTTTTAAAAAATATCTTAAGAGAGTACCCTTCTATTTATTTAACAAATGCAGCGCTTTCTGGGTTCCAAGTTCTAACTCAATAAGTGTGCAGTAATATCTCTTTCCTTGATTTCCAAATTAAAAAATGATAGTAATTTTTTGTTGATTTCATTATAGACATTTGTGGGGAAATACAAAATAGAAAAAAGAAATAAGTCCCTTTGCCATATTGTGGCCGCTTCATAACTTTATTTTTCATCTATTACTATCATTACTAGTTTGATTTTATCTTTTTATTGTTATCTGCATTGAATAGTCACAATATTAGCGCCCTTATATTCATCTCCTAATTGTGAGTGGCCCTACATACATAGAAAATCAATATCAATTAATCCATTAAACAAAATCTCTATCCCGACGCTTGTATGTAAAGGGTCACCGTCAAAGTAAAACATAAGTAGCAAAACCCATTACATGTTATCATGCTCAAGTTGTAGGCACAGTTAGTTGCATTTATGAGTGGCTTAATATTTCTGGAGTACCCTTTCAACATAGCTCTGTCTTAGACAGTATCACAAGGATGGAGAATTTTCTTAATTTTAGGATAAGTTCGTCAAAAAAAATATGAAAATTTATATTTTAGTCTGAAAAGTATGATAAATTTATTTATATATTAATTTTTGTTCGTTATTATTAATAAAAAAGTGTACATGACATATAAGAAATGAAATATTACAAAAATAATTGTCAATATGGTTGTTGAATGCATTGAATCAAAATATCAATAAGTTTTATTGAATCAAAATATAAGTAATCTTTCATTAGACTAATTTGTGAGACCCTAAATTTTGTTTTATTTAAAGATAAATTATAATTTAATCTCCATCTTCCTTTTTTTTTTATTGTTTCAAGTATAATATTAAAATAAACATTTAAAAATAGGAAAATAGACATAAGTTAAAATAAACATAATGTTAGGTCTCATTTTTTTGTAAGGATTAACTTAAAATTTCACTTTTATAAGTTAGACCAAAATTATAAGTGTTCATTAATTAATATTATGTTTATTATGATATTTGTTCTAATTTATGCTTGATTTTCTATTTTTTAAATGTTTATTGTAATATTATGCTTGCAACGATAAAAAAATGGAGAAAATGAAGATTAAATTATATTTTACCCATAAATGAAACGAAATTTGGGTCTGACAAATTAATCCAATAGAAATTTACTAACATTTTGGTTCAATTGAAACTTATTGATATTTTGGTCTAATCTATTCAAGAGTCATGTTATAAATCATTTTTGTAACATTTTCGTCCATCTATAACACATAGACTCTTTCATTAAATGTAATAAACAGAAGTTAACGGATAAATGAATTTGTCACACTTTTTTCACTTTCAAAGACGAATTTATCAACTCTCTATATATTCAAAGACAAAAATAATTATTTACCCTTAATTTAATTAGTGACATTATATTTATTAACAAATCATAATATGCTTTAAAAATTATTGTAATTTTATTCTCTTATTTTTTTCATTAAACAATTAATGCATCCCTATTTAAATAATATTTTTTTAGTTAGTGGTCTTTCTCTTTTTTCATAAAAGAGTGCAATATTTAATGTATCATATTTATTTTTTTCATTGACAAGAAAAAATGGTTAAGTAGTTAACGACATATTTATCAAAACAATAATAGTAATAAACAATTTGAATCAGATCTTGTAAAAATGTCAAAGCAAACTTTTCAAACAATTCTTATAAAAAGACCAGATGTAATAGTAATGAAGCGACTAATAACTTTTTAAATGAATCACGTTTAACTGAGAAATATTTGAAGTCTCAAATTATCAATGAGCTATGTACTGTGAAAGCTTCAATTAGTAATGGTAATTAACTATTTGATACGGTTGCAGTAAAAAAAACTATTTCGAGTGTTTTAAAAATATAGGTTAATATACACCAAAAAATATTAATAAATGAAAAAATTAAATTAAATTAAATTAAAATTCTGATAGTGTTATATATATTAATAACATTATTTTGTAATTTTTTTTAAAAATTTAATTAGTGACTTAAGTATCCTCCTTTATTTATTACTAGTCATGTAAAAGTTAAAGAGTTTTTCAGTAATGCATGTGATGTAGACAAAAGAAAATTAATATTAAATACTTGTGAACATTCTGTTCATTCGAGACTTTGATGTCTCTAAGCATGTGCGCGACCAAACTTGGAACCGAATTTGATTTGACCATAATTTATAAAACTCTCGCTTCTTTAGTTTTTATTTATTTATAATTTATAAATTCACAAAGAAAATGAAAGTTTTGTGTCTCCAATGAGATAGAGGAGCCCCAGTAATTTTCTTTTGCTTCATGTTCGCGGATTTGACCGCTGACTCTTCCTAGTTGGTAGGATGATTAATAAAATATTATATTTTGATAATAATTTTTGAATATTTAATTAATTATTTTTTATTTTTATCATATTACGATTATTAATAAAAAAATCAATCACTTATATCTTATCTTTCTTTTTCTCTCAAGATATAAATAACTAATAACAACTTTTGTTAATTAAAAGATGACAAAATTGAACCTACTTTGATATATAGAGGATTTATTTACAGCTACTACTGTTACTTACTGACTATCTATTTTAATGGCTCACTTTTATTTATTTATTATCTAAATTCTAAAGTTACAATATATAAATTAAAAAATACAAATAATATATTCATTTGTGTTAAAATCACTTAAATTTTTTAACATATCTTTTATATATTCGTTATTTTAATACATTAATTATTTTATGTTTTATAAAGATATAATCAAGAAAGACAATAATTAATATTATCTTAAAAATTTATACACCAAATAAATGAAAGAACATATTTTCTTTAAAGCTGTCGGATAAAAAATAGAAGGAGAAAATTATTTTTCATTTTAAGAGTTTTAGTTTTTTTAATCATTTGTTACTACTTTAAAAAAAGCTATGTAATATTCAATCCAACAAAAAAAAGCTATGTAATATTCATACTGATAAGCAAAAATGGTTTTACTAATCGTTACTCTAAAAAGATTAAAAATCAACAAAGCAATTATTAACAAGCTTTTTTTCAATAATTTTTCTTTTTAATTTATTAACCATTATTTTCACCATAACGAACATTAACCACTATCCTTAAGGTAATAATTAACAAAAGAAAATGAAAACAATAAAATAATTAAATAAATGATGATTAATAATAACACAATAAATTTTTCAAGAGAGGGTTGTTCGATTCTTTTTATGTTAAAAATCTTATACCAAGTTAGTTACTATATATTGTGTTACAAACCAATAGATACCAACCAGGAAAAACAAAAAGATAATCTCCTTTCCAAAATCATAACGTACAGATCAAATTGCTGGCTGTTGAAAAAAATTCCATCATGATGAATCAATTAGACCACAAAAGCAAGAGCAACTACCACAAACATTCAATTGTAAGATACGATAATAACAAACTGTATTGTGCAAATTAATAGCATACATCTATTTGAATATAACGTGTCTAAATTATTTAATGAAATTAACATAGACTTCCTTAATTAGTAAACAACAATAGCAACACAAAAAATTACTACCATTTCCATCACATGTACTCAAATATAAGAGAGAGAAAACACTATTTTCTTGATCTTAAACATAAACAAATAATTAACTTTACTTTATTTAATGATATTAACTTAAAAATATTCTTCATGTAATTAAGATGTTAGTTATGCTAATTTCAATGAATTTTTTAATGCTAAATTCCAACCAATAAAAGGTAAGTTAAAAAAAATAATTAAAACTGATATAATTTAATATGATTAACTAATTTTGTTAATGATTGTAAATTTTTTTTTCTTATATTTGAGTGATAAAAAAAAGAAGTTACTAATAAAAGTTGGTCAATACTACCGCGAGTAATTATTAATAACTCAAGAAAAGTCATTGTGCTTTTTTCTTTATCTAGAAATTGCATGCACTGTGGAGATTCGCGGGTGGACATGACATCGCCATCCAGCTATAATTCTCACAATTGTTTGTATCATGCTTCATAATTGGATGGACACTTGACACGAAAGGTCCTTGATTTTCTTCTTAACACTTCAACTAATAATGAACCTCATTGGGGAGACACGTCCAACATGGTTAAGGAAAATCTTCAATAAAAGGGTCTTTTCTTCATCAACCTTTCCAGCCCTCACTCCCTCACTATATCCTCAAGTACACTGACCCAGCAAGCTGGCCCTATTTGCCATTCGCATAGTGTACATAGGACCTCCCTGCCTTACAAACACATTTTTTTACTCATCTACTAATAGATTACACCAAACCCTTATGACAAGTAACAAAACTAACATTTTTTTTACATGCAAGCAAAATTTTGTATGATTGAGTCTTTTATATAAAATTTCCCAAGATTTCAGCACAGGCACACAGGATACACTCACGGATTTGCCAGGGAAATCTCCAACATGGCTCTGAACAAAAATTCTCTGTGCTTTCGGATGAGTCTAGGAAAAAGGGATCTCTATTCTTTTTTTTTTTTCCTATCAAACCCAAACCCACGTGTTGCTGATGATGAAGAAAAAAAACACTAGGAACATAAAATAAAACTAACAACGGATTCTCTGTTATTGTATTGAAAACTTTTTTAATAGTAAATATAACGTTGATATAAAATCACAAATTATTACCATCAAACATTTAAATCATCTGGTGTAAAGTTTTTTCAGCTGAACCAGAATATTGAATTAAATCTTGAATATATAATTACGTTAAATATTTTTATTTTACACTGATAATTTATAGAAATTACACTCTAAATTTTGCTATAAAATTAAAATTACACAAAAACAGTTTTATTTAATGCGTATATATAATACTGTATTTATTGACTTACCACTATATTTATGAGGGAAAAAATAGGAGGGGAAAACCTGGCAAGTTTTCTGATCCCTGATGGCGGGTTGATGCAGATGCAGTAGCAGCAATAGCCAGGTAGGCTTGGGTTTCATTTCACCAATCAGAGTCTGGAAAGAGACGTACACACGCATGTATGATACTAATGATCTCTTTCGCTTGGTTTGACGCCTCTCTCATGTCATTGAAAGGGAGGGACCGAGGAAATGTCATGTTATTAATGCAGATTAACAAAAAAAGGTAAAAACAGCAGTAGCTTTTCACAGCAAAGTAAATCAAGAATAGGCATGTGATGTAACAACCGATCGAGTCTCCTAGCTATATCGTGCATGCTTGTACCTTGCTTAATCCCCATCCCTACACTACACCTACAAGAGGAAGAGAATTTAAAGAATTTTATTTGCATATCAACTCAGTTACATATTTTTGCACTCGGTTTAGGTAATAAGGAAACATATTTTTCATATGAACTTATAAACAATAAAAACTGACCAAATAATTAAATATAGATAATGAAAACCACCACATAAAAAAAAAAGATGAAGACTAAAAGGTAGTTCCTGCCTCTAAAAAAAAACTAAAAGGCAATTCCTTAATAGAAAAAAATTCTTTAAAATATTGTCTAAATTTATTTTTTAATCTTCATCATTCAAATAAAATTCATTAACCATTTTCAATCATCCTAATTCTTTTCTAAGAGAAAATAAGTTGAAACAAAAAAACTACAACAAAGTTCCTTTTCTCTTCTACTCAGGAGTGGTTTTTATCGCTTAGCATTTTGTGTATGCATAAAATTAGGCCTATCAAAACCGCCAGCCCATTTCACACTGGTTGATCCACTATGGATTGAGAGTTAAACAAATCAAGTCAATCTCATGAAAATACCAATCCATACCAACCAACAGGTTAGAGGATTAGGTAGGTTGGTTCACCAAATTATAAATAAAAAAAAACATTTTTCTCCTTTTTTTTATAAGTGACATTTTTTCAGCATAAAAAACACTCAAAATGATTGACATACAAATACAACCTTAGTCTTATAATAAAATATCCATTCAAATATCTCAAGTCCATAAATATTCAAAAGTTTTAAAAAACCTTAGTCTTATAATAAAATTCAATCTTCCGTCGTAATTTAACAATATTAAAATCTTATTTTCACTAATTAATACTATTATATTTTTAAGTAGGTCAACCCGATTAGAACTCGTCTAATCCATGGATTAGGTAAGCCGGTTGAGTTTCTGACAGTATTATGTCCGAATCTGCACCGGGCTCACTTTGAGAATCCTACATAAAATCTAACAGTTCTGGTACGTGAAGGATCGAAAACTATGAAATTTCCTGGATTCCATAGCCCATTCAAGACGTTATGAGTCCAAAAGTAGAGGCCTGTTTTGTTGGCCCAATCCAAGAACATCATACTTATCCGTTTGATTTTTTTATTGTAAAGATACTTATCTGTCTGATGAAAGAGGGATCAATAATTTGTCCTCTCTCTCAAGTCTCATCTTGGAGAAGATTGAGAAAGGTAAAGGCAATAATTAGCAGCTCCTTCTTGTTCTGGTGAAGGATGTCAATTGTTCCAATCAACCAAGGTGATTCCAACACCTCCCAGGACTCTTGGGATCCCAACCCCTTGGCTGCGTGGGATCAATTCCTCGATTTTCCTCTCCCTCCTTCCATCTCCAGCTTCTTCCCCGGCTTCGAATTCGGATTCGGCTCATCGGTGGTGAACACACGTGTGGACTGGAGGGAGACTCCCAGAGCGCACGTGTGGAAGGTCGTGCTTCCCGGCTTCACAAACGAGGACGTGCTGGTTGAGCTCCAAGACGAGAGGGTGCTCCAGGTCAGCGTGGAGAGTGGCAACTTCGTGACGAGGTTTAAGATCCCCGACAACGGTAACCTCGAACAACTCAAAGCCAACATGCGTCACGGGATTCTTGTTGTCACTGTTCCCAAGTTTCATCAACCCACTTCTAATAGGAATGTCAGGGTCGTTGAGATTCAAGGCACCGACTGAACCCAGTGAGCAAACTCTGTCTCTTCCAAGTTGTTCACTCTAAACAAAAGTTAAAAACGCTGTCTTTAATCATGTCGTGTGTATGTATGTGTCCTATGGAATTGTGTTGTAGTATTATATTATGTTATGTGTGCAATACCCTACCCTGTTCTGGTAAGTTACTTAAACTTAAATCAATGTATATTATATATATGTATCTGTATGTTTTTTAAAGTGGATGAATTACTCTTGTTAAATGTGTAGAGTTGTACATACTACTACTTAACATTGCAAAGCTTATTAAATTAACATAGCCGGGTAGGGAAAATTGAGACTCACGATTGTGACTATTTATCAACCATGAACTTTCCTCCTTAGTCGTATCAGCTTTTACCATTATTCAGGTTGAGTTTCAACTTTAGTAATTGGTTCCAGAAAGCCCTTTTCCCCAACGGCTTGTTTAAATTCGCTTTGGCAGTGGCAATTCTAAGCCACCAGTTCTTTTGCTATTGCTCTTCTTCATTGAGGCTAGGCATGTATTTTATATTAAAAGCATTGTTATAACAAATTAATGATTGTTATATTTGCATGATGCTTTTAAATTTGGAAGCCTATGGACATGATATTAACATGTTCCATATGTTGCATTTGCTCGGCTGTTGAAGGGAAAAAATGGCAACCCAAAAGTAGATCTAAGTGAATCTCCATCTGTTTGAACCAGAAAACTCCAGTTAAGATTGCATGCCCTTATGAAAACAGGTATGTCCAACACAATTTTGAAATAACTTTCTTATAAAGGCTATGCATATGTGGAATGTGGATATGATTTATTCTATTAACACCAAATCTAGCTTGCTTGTATGTTGCCTTGATTGGAACATGCCACAATTGTGAATGAGCATGATTACATGATTCTTATATAATTGAAAATTTTACCTCCTCTAATAATCTTTAAAAATCATATGCAAGACTCTTTAAAAGTCAATTTTAAGTGATTATCCTTGCTAAATTGTATATATATACATTGTACACCAAAATAATTGTAAATATTGAAAACATATAAACACGAAACTCTTTTTTTTTTTAATTTTTTTAATTTTTTAAGTGGGCTGGTGGGCTGGCCCGCTGGCCCACTAACCCACTTTAAAATGGGACGGGCCAGCATTTTCAGCCTACTTTGTAAAAGTGGGCCAGCCCGGCCCGGCCCTTTTTTTATGTGGGGTGGGCCAGCCCGGCCCATTTTGGGTGGGCTGACCCACTTTGCCATCCCTAATTGAGGCTAATGCAACTCACATGCAAATGCTACCATGAACTTCTTGAAGGAACCAAGAACCTATTGGGAAGAATAGACTCTTTGTTGACATTGTTGGAGCTTTGGCGTTGTGACATATAACCATATTTTTCAATTTATTAATTGGGATCACATGGTATCGGACCACCACATAATAATCTTTTGCTATAATGGTGTTGCTTGTGGAGAAATAATCTCTTATATTTTGGTATATATATAAGTCATACTATTCATATACAATTTTTTGAGCAATTTATACACTTGTTAATTTTCTTCATTTTTTCTTCTTATTTCTCTCCTTTGTGTAAAAAGCATTCTATACAAGTGAAATACAAATACAATTATTCTATATTTTTTAACCTTAACTTTCTTCAAGGGCAGTTCGTTGTTATTATTATTATAGGATTTATGTCTCCAATTGCAAATTAACTACTACCTACTTCTCAACTAGAGTGGATTACAAAAAGTACTTGTTTGAAAAGCTCGCTAGAATTGATCCGCTAAAGGATTTATACTATAAGCAACAGAAGCACCTCAAGTACTTTGAGATCACACTAGGAAGATAGTAGAATCAATAATTAAGTACGTTTTATGTACTTCGAGATCACACTATGAAAATAGTAGAATTAGCCGTCAAAGTAGTTTAAGTACGTTTTAAGTCCAATGTGAACATTCATAGGGAAGTTGTATTGTTATAGTTAAATTTTTTACTTTTTCTTTCAAAACAATTGGTGTTTTGAAATTTCAAAAGTCTAAATATTTTTTTCATATTAAATTACTTTTTTTCATAGGTTTTTCTCTTCTTCTTTCTTTTTCCTCCTTTCCTTCAACATTATTTTTTTTTCTCTTCTCTTCACGCCACTTCTTCTTTCTTCTCCTCTCTCTTCTTTCTTCTCGCCTCTCTCTCCTCTCATTACGCCACCCCTTCCCCCCTTCCTCTCCGCCGTTAACCACCCCCTTCCCCTTTCCCCTTTGCTGATATGTCTTTTTTTGTATGTTTTGTTTTCTTTCATCTTCTGCAACAACTAGTTCTTCATTTTCTTTCAAATTTTTTTCTCCTTCTGTTGGTACGTCATTTGCTGATAAAAGAGAGAAGAAAAACATCTTTTTTTTGGATACTATGTAAATTTTTAGGGTTTTTCTACAATAACTCATTTTTCATGTTGAAGATTTGTTTATTTCTTTTATTGGAAGATCTAGTGAAATTCAGATCTTGAACTCAAGATCCTTACTCAGGATCTAACACTAAAGATGTTTTTGGTCATTTTAATTGGACGGTGAAAGTCCATAAAATATACATAATGTGGACATTTTGATTGATAGGTGGATAGTTATTTGCTTGGATAGTGATGCCTAACTTGGATAGTAATAAAAATTCAATGCTTGAGGACTCTCATAATTAATTTTTTTATGAATTCAGTTTTGAATTTATAAAACATTAATAGTTTTAGAACAAAACTTAAGTGTTAAAATATCTAAAATTAAGGAAAGGAAGAAGTAAATGTATTTTTTAAATGTTACACATGTAGGCCGTATTGTCAATTGTTTCTATTTTCAAGTCACTTGAAACAAAAGCCAAAACATCAATATCTCCCTTGGATTTCACTCTTCTAAAGGAAGGATAAAATAATTTTATTTGTTAACTAGAAAATTAATACTTAATATTTTAATATATTTATGCAATATTGATTGATAATTTGTTATTTTATCATTTAAAATGAGTTGTTCACTTTAAAAAAGTTGGATAATTTCTTATTTCAAATTTATGCCTTTTTTAAGAAATTCTTTTTAAAGATGTTTTCAAAAATCTAACCAAACGTGTTTTTATTTACATTTTCAGATTTTATTAAAAAAAAGAGTAATCAGATAATTGCTTAGTTTTTTCTGTTCTTTTAATATTTTTTATTAAATAATTCTTGAAATTTTTTTTCACTACTTTATTTCTATCATATTCATATTTTGATAGTATTTTTTGTTTTAATCTAAACCACAGCATATATATTTCTCTGGAATAATCACGTTCGTTCGAGCGGATAGAAGTATTAATTACATATATAATTATTATTTCTATTGACAATCATGCATTAACAAATGTTATTTAAAAAAGTATAAATAATGTTATTTGATAAGGACAGAGCGTGAAAAAATCTTATCCAAACTTACTATTAACTACTATCCAAGATTCGATTTTGCTCAGTTGCACTAAATCCTCTTGCGGTCTTGCCACATCCGTACGACTTCTAACTCCAATATACTAAATATAACTGTTAAGACGAAAGAGACTCCTAAGACTACACGTTTCTCTTATCAGAGTAGGGAAATTGTATATCGTCCTTTCCATTTTATAATGGGAAATTTTCTAAGCTGTATGTTTCCATTAACTATGCTTACATTTAAAAATGAATTTCGCAAATTCATCATTTTTTGTTAATGTTGACTCAAGGTTTTAATTATTAATTTTTTATTAGATTTTACTTATTTTTTTTGTTTAACTCTGAATTAATCAAGAATTTTTTTTTTCTTAATCTCAAACTGAGTTCATAATAATTCTTTTTTCTTAATGGATAGAAGAGTTAAAAAAAAAAGATTTTAACTATTAAACTTGACTAATCAAAGCCCGGATGCCACCTACCCTAAATATTTCATAAGTTTTACAAGCTGCTATTTCCTAGCTACTCCCGATGATTTTACATATAGTAAAGCTATATATCACAATCCAAATATTTCTTTTTGCTATGAAATTAGAGATTCACTGATAAGATGCTCTTTACCAACCTATTCAAGGCATCATAGGAAGAACCACCTTTCACAGCTAACCTAATCTCATTCTTCAATTTCAATGCCCTCTGCCTCATCTCCTTCCCTTCTTGATTCACCATTAGTCTTCTCACTGCCTCTTCTATTTCATCCTTTTCCATCACATAGGACCACTCAATACCCACCTTCCAAGCATGGCTCAACAACCTAGCATTCACCCTCTGATCCCCAAAATGAGGTTGGCACATAATTGGCACTCCCTCACACAAACTCTCCAACGTAGAATTCCAACCACAATGGCTCCAAAACCCTCCCACAGCTTGGTGTGCCAAAACCTCACCCTGGGGTGCCCACTTCACAATGCAACCCCTTTCTGCTATTGACACTCTAACATCTTTAGGCAATGATTTTAGCCATTCTGAAACATCATTATTAATTGTCCCAGGTCTAATAACCCAAAGGAAATTCTGTTTGCTATTGGCTAATCCACAAGCCACTTCAGTTAGCTCTTTCTCTTCCCAACTAGCTATGCTTCCCAAACTCACATACAACACAGATTTTCTTTGTTGGTTGTTGAGCCAACCTATGCAGCTATAATCTTCTTCCACAAAGCTACTATTGGAGGAATCTTCTTCGGCAATCATGTGTAGAGGGCCAATGGGGAAGAAACTCACTTCGTAGATCTGGTGTAGACGATGCAAGGATTCCTCCTCAAGGCAATCCACTGTGTTGCAGATAACACCCAGAGAAGGTTTTACTGCAATTGTTTTGGCTATTTGCTGCTGCATAACACCGGAATTGAACATTGGTAGGTCTTTGAATCGGAGCGGTTCAAGTTCTGGCACCATTTCCAACGACATAAAATCTGCATCCAATGTGTTATTAGTGCTTGGTTGGTGACTACAGGGTTGACCTATGAGGTATTTTTTTATTTTATAAAATACTAATAGTAAATAAATTTTTATTGATGGCCTAAAGCGTAAATTTATTTGCTTTACTTTTGAATCAATCTTAACTAAATCCATAATTGTGAAAAAAACAAAAAAGTTGCTTAGAATCTTTGATTGGTTCTTTAAATTTTGGAATCATTTGGAGAAAAGTGAATTTTTTTAAATATTTTTTTCAATTAATATGATTAATTTTTTACATAGAATTTTACTAAAAGTTGAAAACCTTATTATATTTTAAATTCTAAAAGTAATTTCACTCTATAATATTATATAACACTACTAACATGTGATCTTTTCCAATATTTTTTTAATAATTTGTAAAAATGTTGTTAAATTTTTTTGAAAACATTTAAAAAATGTCGTGAAATATAAATAAACGTTATTAATATATTTTTGTGATATTTTATTAAATATTATGTATAATCAATGCCGTTAGAATTTAGAAAAGTTTTAATTTGTAATTATCAGTAATCAGCTATAGAAAATATAAATCATTATTCAAATTCATTTGGCAAAGTAATAACAATTTATAATAATAATAATAAATTAATAATACCTTGCGAGGGAAGGAAACCTTTGCTTTGTCGCTGAACAAACGCATGATAAGTGAGCAAATTAGTAGCACTGGTGGTTCTGAGGACTATGCTGGGTAGTTGCAGTTCTCTTGCCACCGAATCGATGGAATACATTAATCCATCGTAGATGACGCAAGCAATCTTTTCATGGTTTGTAATTGCTCTCTCAATCTGACCAACTAATGACTCTTTAATTGGAGATACACACGTGGTATTTAAGGTTACAGAAATATCCACAACATTCTTGGAGGAGATGTGGGTATCAGATAAACCATAGAACAAGGGTAGAAAACTAAAGTTAGGGTGATTAGAAGGATCGGGGAAATTGAAATGGGCATGTGCTATGGTTATGGAGAACCCTTTTGAATGAAGGATGGTGGCTAGCTGAAGCATTGGAGTTAAGTGTCCTTGAAATGGTGGTGGTATTAGAACCAAGCGGTGCCTTTGAGTTTCCATCAATCTCTTAGACAAGAGTTTTGTTCTACTATGTCTATGAAATTTGCGTGAAAAATCACATGGGTTATATATATAAACGAATTTCTATTCTTTAATTATTGCCAGCCAGGTGCATGCATCTTTCACATAATGTGGATTTTCTGTTCTATGTCCCTATTGACTTATGATCAACGACTTTGCCAATATTAATTACGAATTCTGACTTTCACACGCAACACCTAATGACCTTGCTTTCAACGAGCCTATGCTAGCTATCAAGGCGCACGACACTGAAAACTCATCCTTCGGTCAATAAAATTATTTGCCCAAATTTTATTTTTTTAATTTTAAAATTAGGAGTTGTTTGAGACTTTTATTTTACATCTATCTAATTTTTTTCCTATCAAATTGATCCTGCGACCGACTCTGCGGCGGTGCAAGCCACTACTTATGAATTAAAAAAAGGACTTCCATTCGAGGGAGAGACTACCATGTGAAAGAGACTCATACTTGAGGGAGAGATTGTTGGAGTACAAGTGTGAGAGTTAAAGCCTCACATCGGATAGAAATAGAAAAGTTGAACACCTTATAAGTGAGGAGAAGACCCATAAACTTGAGTCTTAAGGTTTTGAGTTAAAGTGTGATGTCTAATTCACTAAATATATTTATCCTATCGATATCCCAACACAATTATAATTCAATATCATAAAAAAAAAATCAAGTGTCAAATTATTTATACCAAGTACTTTTCTATCTTTTAATAGAAAGTTCATTTGTTGTTACTATTTAATGGGTACGAGTACCATCATTAGTCATTTTCATTCTATAGCTGATTTAGTTAGAAGTTGCACTCAACATTGAAGTTCCAGTCACATGAATATTTTTAGTATTCTAATTTGAATATATGAAAACAATTTCTTTATATATATATATATATATATATATATATATATATATATATATATATATATATA
>CM023952.1:4791572-4987389 GCA_013407115.1 Glycine latifolia
AAAGTAAGATTATCTCTTTCATTTACCTTTGCAAAGTGAGAAGCTTCTAAAAAAATAGGATACCTAGTTTTTTAATTTTATCCAATCCTTGACCATGTGTTTCCTGAGAGAGGTGTGAAAACAAATTGTTCCATTGACATTTAAGTACTTTATAACATATCCGTATAATAAACCTGTAGTTAATTTTGCACCTCAATCTTAATATGATTTTCATATCAGGCACATGAACTCGCTGCTCTGGTGCTCCATGTGGCTCTTTTCCATTTGCTTGGCACCTCTTTTCCATCGACTTGTGCTTGGCTAGCTCAACTTATTTGTTTGCACTTCATAATTACCTTGATTAGGGTGATTCCGATACGATTTTAATAAATTATAGTATGTGTTTCCTTACTTTTGTTAATTTCATAATGATGTTCAGCATATGATCACGAAGACCGTACTTCTCTAACCTTAACTGGTTATAGAGCTTTCAACTCATGCTGATAGAGCACAGCCACGATCGCCTTCAAATCAAATGGTATAAATCTTATTGACTTGCATTTTAAATATTTTATATAATTTAATGTATACATGAGTTGTTTTTAACGGCTAGGAATTAGGGTTCTATATGTGAAGTAGAAATTTCAACAGGAGAGGAACCCTGATTGCAACGGCTAATAGATAGATCTGGCAACAATCCGTCAAAATTTTGATCTCCAGTCCTAGAATCTTATCTTTAGAAGAGATTACAATCCAGAAAGTACTTTGCTCGTTTTTCTTATGCACAACAGAATTATTGCTTATTGTGAGAAGGACTTGAAACTACCCTAAATACTATTGGACATATCAAATGAGATGTAGTCGCTTCATAAAAATGTGATGTAATCTCTTTAAAAAATAAAAGAGAGGTCCGTGTAATTTCTTTAAAGTTCAATAAAAAAAATTATATAATTTATTCTAAAATTTAAGACCCATAAATCGGTCCTAACCCTCCGGGTCTTTTGGCCTTGTAGACTTTTTAATGCAAACTTTTGGCTTTATGGGTTTTCTTTTTTGCCTTGACCACCGCGAACCAGGGTTACCATTTTTGAGTTTTGACGACTCTAGTTGCATGCACTTCGATCTCGCTGTAAAATAAACAAATTAAATGTTTTAATATCAATTGAGTTCAACTTAACACATATTTAACGTCAATCTGATTCTCGAATCAATCCTTTAACTATCTTCGCTGGAAACATGATTCCAAAGAATCCAAACACACCCTTTATCCTCGCTGTAATTTCGAAAATAAATGAATCACTGAATCACGTCCGGTACTAGTACTAAACTTTATTATTTATAGTGGAATAGATATTCGGATTATAGAATATTTAGCCAAAAATACAATGTAACTATAAATGGTAACGAGAATATTTTTAAATGTATTACAAAATACTTTCTTACGTACTGACAAAGGAAGGCTATTTCTTTTTGGAAATTGCTGATAATGATACGAAAAAATCACTGTACGAAAGTTACGAAACGTGAAATCCACGGATATCTCATGATTTTTGGAAAATATACTTTTATCTTTCCTTGTTTTTAGTGAGTTGTTAACCAATAAAATACAAGGATCTTTCGTACTTTTCGTGCACAAATAATTTCATACAGTATTTTTTTTTGCAAGACAAATAATTTCGTGCAGCATAACATTGTTCAATTCTTTTAAAGGGTTGAAGTAATAAATTTTTCACATAGTTGGCTAAGAATTAAATTCTTATCGACCTGCTTAAAGGACACACACAGACCTATTTACTGACTGTGTGAGTTATAGGAGTAAAAAACTCATATATAGTTACAAAAATATGAGTATATATTTTTCACTAACTAACAAAAGTTTGGCGTTCATCATAATTGCAGATACGCATAGCATAAGATTCGGATCTTAATCCATAACAGTTATTATGAGTGATAGTAGTTTAGAGTTCAAATTTTAATTGATTCTTAAAAATAAAATAAATTATATAAGAAAAAAAAATCGCCTTAGAGCAACTACGTATTAATATCTTCGTGAGAAAGAAAAAAAAATGGGACCTTCTTTAGCATATTAGTCGCGTTGGAGGCTCCACGTCCACACAGCATAAGGCTATGCGAATTTGACCGCTAGTAGCCTAGTATCACCGCAACACCTGTTGCCCTATATCGAAGATCATGTTTTAACTTTAATGTTGTTTTGTGTTGAATTAAAAATTGGAAATATTTTTTATAAAAATAGGCTTACTATTTGCTATTTCTATAAAAAGTAAACAAGTAGTAGAAAAAATTATGCATTAAAAATGTAAAATAGTTTTATATTGTTATTTATCATTATATATAATAAATTTATTTATTTTATAAATAACTATCTTAAAGATATACCAACAATGCTAATTAATTGGAGGATTTATAAAGTAGACAGTGAAGAAAAAAAAAAAAAAAGAAGAAGTTTGGGTTCGAATCTTTTCTATTAACGTTCTTACAAAACTAGTAATTAACATTAACAATGTATAGTGGTTAAAATCTAAATAATATCTTCTTAATTGTAAATTTATTTAATTACAAGATTGATTATTTAAGTTTTAACAACATTTAATATTGCATTTATTACATGTGTTATGAAATTTTAATAAATAAACATTTATAATTTTAATATTTTCAATTTAGGAATATTTTGTTTATTTCATTTATTACAATGCTTGAATAAAAAATTTTACGTAAAGAATCTAAATCAAATTAAACTCGGACCAAAAACTTTGATATAACTAAAAGATTTTGATAAAAAAAAATTGAATGGTTTTAATTCAGTTGGATTAGCCTTGGTGATGGCTTCTCCTCCATCTTCTTGAGGTTCAATAGAGGGAGTTTCTGACCATGGCTTTGTTTTACCTACTGTGGGGTTATCTTGCCTTATTTTTTAGGCAACTTTACAATTTCCTAAGCTGTGGCCAACCATTCTACAGTGGCTACAAAAAATTGGCATACTCTCAGATTCAATGGGTTGTACAAGAGTATGGTCATTGGGAAACTCGAACCGAACTTCATCTATAAGATTCAGAAAAGCATCTACTTCAACCAAAGCTCTGGCAAAAGAGATAGACCCTTTTGAAGTGGTGAGGTGGTCTGTACGAAGAGAGGAGCCAATCCTGGATAGGATTTTTCCTAGAGCTTGGGGTTTCCATAGCTCAAGGGGAAGATTTCTCAATTTCACCTATATAGGAATCTTACTCAGCTTTTCATACCCAAAATCGAAAAATTGAGGCATAATCTTTAATAACAGTCGCCTTTGAAAGATAAAATATGGTACTATAGAGAGAACTTTGTTCATGTTGTCCTCATTCTCAAACTTGAAAACTAGCCAGCCGCTATAATAGGCTAAGTATGAGTAATTAACTCCCCATTTTTGGCAGCATTCGATCAAAACTTTCTTACCTGGGAATCAGCTAGCAACATAACCTATCAAGCTGTGCCCCCAAGCCTCCTCTAGGGGTTGGATATTTCATTCTTCCAGCAAGACTTCATCTTTTGAAGTTGGGATGGAGACTGTCAAGTTAAACCCTTTTGAAGGTTTTCGATTGTCCTTGAATAAATTAACCCAAGGAGTTGGAGATTTTCCTTTATCTTGATGTGAGTCAACAACTTTGATTGAGGTGTGATCTTCATCCTCGGAGTCAGTATCCTCATCACCCAGAGTGCAAGATTTAGTGGGCTTCGTTTTGGAAAGCTGGTCTGGTTCAGACATTTTGTCGAACACTTGAGGGGCACAAGCTTTATGTGAACCAGTCACTGTAGCAGGAACTTCCATGGTTCCATCCAAATCAATAGATACATTCATAGATGAAGCACCATGAGTTCTTTTAACCCCAGAAAGAATACTCACCGATTTCAAATTCTAGTTCGTACTTGGCTTTTTGCTTTTATTTTTCCCCATCGAAAACCAAGCACTACACGCTGGTTTACATATGGTGAAATTTTCGAACAAAAACCCAGAAGGCATAGGGTGAGCAACAACAAACAACTAAGGAACACTTGTGGGTCAAGTGCGGTCTGTTCAAAGGAAAAAACACAAGCTCCATAGGCGAAGTCTGTTGGAACGCCCAATAAGTGAGAAGTTCACTTCATGGTTGAAATTTTCCAGGAGAGAGAAAAACGTTCACCACAGCCCAGGAAAATAAGGAATGTGCTCAGTAATATGTGAAAGTAGGACGCTCACTCCCTAGGAAATAAACTCCACGACTGGAATGATTTAACCTCCGATGGTGGCAAGAGCCATTGGGAACCGCCCAAAGGAAGGAGGTTTCACTCCACGGCTGGACCAATTTCCAGGAGAGAGAAGAGAGTGTTTTTTTACTGTTCACACCTTGTTTGACTGACTGAGGATTGAGAGCTCTTTCTTGATTTTATGGTAGTATTATTGACATCATAGTCTGGTGGTTGAACTTGAACAACCAACAAAGTATAGCCTAGAATTAGATACACCGATTTGGGCACAGGTGTGGCGTAGGCCCAGTTAAGCCTAAAGGTCTAGTGTGTGGCAGGCATTTGGGTGCCATTGAAGGTCTGGATAACCCTTTCGACTATGGCATGAGAGACAAACTCGACAAACTCAATAAGAGAGGGTAAGGGAATTAGGCCTTTTAATTTAGAAAATAACACAACATCGATTTTTAAAAATCGATGTTAAGAATTGATAAAAACAACATCGTTTTTTTTTAAATCAATATTAGGAAACTCAATTTTTTTACAATTATGACACCACATTATTTTTAACATCAATTTTTATAAAAATAATGTTAAATTGATAATCTTAAAAACTTATTTTCTAGCCGTGAACATTGTATTACTTACTTCCATATTCCATCTCATCCATCCGGTCACTACTTGCTTCCATATTCCATCTCATCCATCCCCATTAATTGCACACTGACACAGGCCAAACCAAACTACTTATCCATACCCTAGCTCTACCCAGAAGCCATGGCATCACTTTAGAATTTAGATCTCCCACAAATCACACAAAGACCATATTAGCCATGGATGATGGACACATGCACGGCATGGAAGGAATGGCCCCGGCGCCGCCATCGACAAATGGCACGATGATGATGCACCATAAGATGATGATGATGCACATGACCTTCTTCTGGGGGAAAGACGCAGATATTCTCTTCAACAACTGGCCCGGGGGCAAATCTGGAATGTATGTGTTGGCCTTGGTCTTCGTTTTCGTCATGGCCGTTTTCGTGGAGTTGCTCTCCCACACCCGCTTCATCAAACCCGGTTCGACCCATGTTGTTTCCGGTCTGATCAAGACCCTTTTGCACGTTCTCAGGGTTGGGCTCGCTTATTTGGTCATGCTCGCGCTCATGTCTTTTAACGGCGGTGTCTTCTTGGTCGCTGTTCTTGGTCACGCATTGGGGTTTTTCATTTCTACCGTGGCTTTCAATAAACCGCCACAAAATGAGGGCTTTGATCTTCCTCCGATTTCTTGTTAATTATAGTCGCTTTTTTTTTTATTCCTTTCTGTTGATTAAATGTTTCAATTGCGTGATACTATTTGACAGTAGATAATGAAATTGGAGTTGCTTTGGTTTTAAATCTAGATGCCTATATATGTGGTTTACGTCTTTCTGTGCGTGACTGTGAATGACATTATAATTAGTCATTAGAGGAATCAGAAATTATAGACCATTCGAGTAACCAACGATGAAGACAAATATATAACGGTGCCGGAATTTCAGTGGAGTACTACCATGAGTTTAACCATTCTTTTTCATTTTAACAAGATATCCCTTTGCCAAAATTAATCTTTTTTGAGATATTAAAATTTATTTAAAAGGTTAATCTTTTTAATAAATATTTTTTTATATACATAAATCAAAGATTAAATTTATGATCACGTATTTAAAAAACAAGATTATTTATCAATTATAATTATATTATAGAGTTGGTTAAGTGAACCAATTCATAGAGACTGGGATACAGAACCACGGTGCCGCACCTCAGTTTACTATGGTTCTCTTCTATCCAACCATTGCATTTGGAACCATTAGTATTTTCACCCGTCTTAAATAGTAACTAACATCCAAATTTCTTTGCTTCCTGATCCTGACAACGATGAAGATGGCAACTTCACTCGGGAAAGCCATATTGGTACACGATGATTACCGTTTGATTTGGTCAAGCATATTTGTTAGGATTAGCCGTGGGATGATGCTTGCTTGACCTTGTTTGGTTCCTCCTTTGGGTAAAGGTTTATTGTTTGGTGAATCAAGCATTTACTTTGACCCCTACGACTCGACTGAGTGGTTAGTTTGAGTAAAAGTTAATATTGGATAATTTTAACACTGTAAATTTTATATTACTTCCTTCATTCTTTTGGAATTGTTGATTTTGTAGAGAAATTTTGTTTTTAAAATTATCTCTGTTCTTAATTATAATATCCAAATTAAATATATATTTTTTAAAATAATTGTTGCTATCAAATAAATTTAAAATAGTTTATAAGCTATCGGAATGACTTAGCCATGGATGGATCAAAAAATGTATAAAAGGAGAAGTCATTTTTTTTACATAATTATTTGAATATTTAACTTTTAATAAATAATTATTTAATAAATAATAAATTTAACAAAATGTTTATTATTGGTCTTATGTGTAAAACTAGAGATATGATATATATTTAAAAAATTAAACAATTATCAACTCAAAAACTTATTTTCTTATGTATTTTTATTATAATTTTGTATTTTTATTTTCTCATGCATAAGTTGAGGATTGGAGCGGGGAAATGGGTGCAATGGAAAATGATTATTTCATATAAAAAAATAACCTTAAACGATTACCTCTAGATTTATATATAAGAAAAAAATAATCTTGCATGTTGGATTTAAATATAACTAAATTTAACTTATTTTATTTTATTTAATGCTATCATTTTTAAAATATTTTTTTATTTAATTCTAATTATATTTTCAAAGATTCATTTTTATTTATGATAACAAGTTTCAACAAAGGATATTTTAAAAATAACATTATTTGTTATTTGAGGTTAGAAAAATTAAATGATGTCAATTAAATTTTTTAATTGATTGATGTAAAATTATTATTTTTTGCTTATATATGAGTTAAGAGAGAGTATTATCTAGAAATAAAGAGATTAGATTGTATCATTAATTAATTTTCAATAAAAATAGGTTTAATTAATTTTTTTGTCCCACTATTTACTTATTATTTTGTTTAATTTCATCCCACTGTTAATTAAAGGTTTCATCTGATCTTATTATTTTCAAAAGAACCTTAATGTAATCCATTTCATACAATTTTGTTGTTAGTATTTATAATTAGAGTTATGCTACATGGTATTAAACATATTTGCATGAATCATAAGAATTGTTATTGGGAAAGACCTATGTTTAATAGTTGACAACTTTTCACCGCAAAGAGCAATTCTTCAGAAAAATCATTACTTTAATTTTACCCCCTGCAAACTTGGCATCACTAGTGTAATGTATTTTTCCATAAATGGAAATTAAGAATAATAACAATACGATCAATTTAGGAGCCAAAATAAAAATTTTAACAAAATTTTGTTAGGTATATTGAATTACTTAAGCTAACTAGTTAAAAGATGGAAATTAATGAGTATAAGATGCAAAGCATTTGAGGGAAACAGAACACCCTCATGTTATATTGCGTCATTGCAAACAAATTGATTAGAGAAAGTAAATGAACGGCAGTTTGTAAATGTTCGTGCATTTGGTACGAAACCGCTTTTGCATCAATTATCATTTTTCTTATAATTAACAATAGTTTTAAATTGTCGCTAAAATGGGAAAAAGGATCACATTGAGACTCTTTTAAAAATAATAAGACATGATTCAACCTTTAATTAATAGTGAAACGGAATTGAATAATTTTTTTATTTCAATTTAATTTTTAAGTTTAGAAAGTTTCACCTTATTCCTTAAAATGTCTTTATTACACTAAATTGATCCTTTCATAAATTTTTGATGTTAATGATGTCAATTTTGGTTGACTTGGTATGTATCACAATTTCCTATATATCATCACATTAACTAATTTAAAATAATGATTTCTATTACCTCATTTGTTGCCCTTATATAAAAAAGAAACTAAAGTTCTACTGTAGCCTAAAAGATAAGAGATGATGTAATATTATGAAGGATAATGAAAAAAAAATAGAAAATTAGGGATTAAATCTTGTAAGAGATGAGAATTTAATAGAAGTAAATATCAATTGTATAATTTAAATAGATCATTAAAACTAATTAAAATTATTTTGACTTCTCCCTGTATATATATATATATATATACACTTTAACACATTTTTATAATGATCACCAAATAATTGATTCATTTGATTTTTTTTTTGGAAGGCCAATAGTTGAATAATTTGATTTAATTTCAAATTTAAAAACAATTATTCTTGTACATGTAAAAATTCTATAACAAACGGCCATGTATGTCACTATTGATGTAGAATTAGCCAAGTCAGGGGTGTGGCTAGATGAAGCGACCCTTTTTTTCCGCCATTCATGGACAAGCCTTGATAACAAATAAAGAATCTAATTAATTCCTTGTGACTTGTTGTGAGGGACCAGACCTCATGGTATTTGTACAGCGACTGATCCTAACTATGTCTACTTTGCTACTATTTGCGAATTATTGTTGAAATAATGGTTATAATAATATTACAAATATCTGTTAAAATAAAATTCCCTTCTTTATTTCTCTTCCTTCCGTCGCGCATACCAAAAATTATATATTCTGATTAATGTTATTCTTATTGTCATATTGGGTTGACTTGTTTTACATTTTCTAGAATATTGTTAACGATTATCACTGATGAGGTTGTTTATTAGATACAATTCAAAATTCTTTGATATGAGAAACCAACAGAATTGCTCCTTACCCTCTTGTTCTTTATCTTCTAGCGAGTTATGGAACACGTATGCATTACGGGCTTTACGGCTATAAAGTAGAACTGCAAGAAGAGTTGAACAAAACAAGAGAGAAAAAACATGCCATAATTTGAGCTGAACTGTTACAAAGGATTTTAAAAGACTTTCTTGGACAAGACGGTCAATACTCAATTACTCATCACTAAACTAAAAGAGCTGAAATTTTCTAGTTATATGAAGAGATTAAGCCCACACTATTGAGAATATTAATTGGTCCCCTTCTATACAAGATTTTATTATTATTGTTCTGTATGATCCTCGATCGTTAAGAACTATATAGACTATTAGACTTATTCCAAAAAAGGGAGAAGCAAAGAACAAAACAAGACTATATTTGTAATCCATAATATCACTATTGACTCGACATTCAATCTATGTAAAAGAATTCCCCATATATTGATTCAGTCTGAAATATGAATTGGGAGTTCGTTTTCTTTATTCCTCTTCAACCTTTTTTTCTTTCTTTCTCCGGTTGTGGCAGAAATTGCCATGACAACTTATATCATGAATGTGTCAAAACTAAAATGAGACCCCTCTAAGGTTTGCACAGCGATTTCAATAGGTCCATTCTTGAGGCAGAATCGTCTCATTCTGGATATGTGCCGGTTTGTCCCGTGATTGGCGCTTTTGTAGTGAATACATGCCATCCCTGTTACTCACTAAAACATCTGCAAACAAAACAATAACATAGAAACTCAATCAGTTAGATGCATATTCCATTTACCTAGTTAATGAGTGTGCCATCTCAATTTTTGGACTTTAATGTGGAAACTGAACCAATTTCGAAAACAAAGTCTGACATCCTAATCTTTTTTCCACTTCCCTCACAAGACTTTCAAAATGAAAATAAACTTGAATAATAATTTTTTGATTCGATAACAATAATATATATATATATATGTATATATATTGGCTTGTTGTTGAAACATATTTAATAGCACAGTTGATTAAATTAAGTCAACTATAACTGTATTTACGTATACATAAAAACACAATTAAATCACCGTTGATTAAAGCCAAATAGTATACTAGTACGTGTTTTTGTCCACAAGAAGAGTGTATGTTGATAATTAAGTACCATGTAGGAGAGGGAAGCCACAAGGTTTGGGCCTAGATGTGGCAGCCATTTGCTCAGAGTGGAGTTGCAAAGCCTGTACTACTCTAGCCGGTATAAGAACTGTGGAGCATCCTTTACCTATTCAAATCACATACAACGAAACAAAACATTAATTTCGGTGAAAGATGTTCAACCAACCAACAGATGCTGTTTATTTATTTAAATTTAAATATCTTTCATGATTGACTTTTTGCTTTAGCCAAAAGGAACAGGTGAATTAACCACACAGAAGATGGATTAGAGACAATTCCCTTTCAAATTAACAGTGAAGAAGATTTGGTTAAATGAAGCACTCAAAACAGAGTTGAAAACTAGTTAATTCGTATATCAAATATGGTATGGTTGAGATTCCACATCAGGAATCACCTAAGTCGACGACCAGCGAACAAACAATTATAGGAAATGATGAAGCAGCGCCAAATTCTTAAATCGACCGTAACACTACCTGGTTTCTTACGTGACTCGAACGGTGCATTTGTTCTGCCACGTGGCAAGAAAACACCAGTTCCACAAGACTTTCCTCTTGAACCATCTTGCTGGTGTGAACGATTGTGCCACGGTGGACGAGTCCTCCATCCGTTATCACACCAATCATCAATCCCTTTAACTTTCTTCTGAAATTGCTGTGATATCTGCCCATGATTTTTTCCTCTGTATTCAGTTAGTTCATGCTTATCAGACAGAATCTGCTCTTGCCTGACCCTAGACAACTATAAAGAGGAAACAAACAAGTGAACACTATGTTGTTGGAATGAAATTTATTAATATGCCATTTAAGAACTTAACTTGTTTATCCAAGTTTTTAATTTCTTCATCTATAAAAGTTTATGGCTTTAACCAAAAATAAAAATACACAAAGGTGTCAACTGTTACTGTTATCTCACTTGAATTTGTTCATGAAGGAGAGAGCAGGCTCCAACGTTTGAGATCTCCAACCTGTGATTCCCATAACCAGGATTGTATTTGGAACTGTCCCTTTCGTCAAGCTTCATCTTCTCTAACATCTCCACCACATCGTAGGTGCTGTTCCAACAAAAGTCATAGCTGTTAGGCGATGGTTCCTGAGAAGAATCTTCAGAACTACCCTGAATTGAGCTCAAAGTTGACGAGAGCGTTGACTGGGGCGAACTAATTGAATCCCATAACTTCAGCAGAAGAAAGAAAGAGGAGAAAAAAACTTGATTATGCCATAGCTAGAAACTGAGGGAATAAAAAAAGGCAAAAAAATAAAAGTTTTAAATTTTGACACGCTGACAAATAGACTAAAGAAGAATAAACAAGTTTATTATTACCGATTCCTGATGGTCAGAACCAATGCTTGAGGAATCTAATTTGGTGTTGTCATGAAGCATGAAGTGAGGCATATTTGGGACGAGAATGTCTTGAGAGAGTGGAGTTGTAATACGTGATCGAAATTCGCGGGGAATGAGCAGCTCCCGTGGCTTTAAATCATGTCCGTTAATGTTGTTGTTGTTGTTGTTGCAGTTGGTGTGATTGGGGTCACGTGATGGTATTGGTATTGGTATTGGTATTGGTGGAAGAATATGTTCGCCCCGCTCGTCATGGAGGAACTGATGGAGAAAAGGTATCGATGTGTCAATAGCCATGAATATGATAAAGGTGGTGTTGTGGTTACTTATAATTTCTTGGAGGATAATGATCAGATAGGTAAGGTGGGGCTTTAATGAGTTGCAAGTATGGTTGTCTCTGGCTGGAGGGGATTCAATGATTACTTTGATAAGGGAAGCAGAGTGTGATAGTGTTGTGTGTGTTTTGTGCGCCCCCCATATCGCACTAAGAAGGTTTTAAAAAGGTGGTGTTTTAAGGAAGTTAGCAAGCGACAGCTTTTTAAGGAGGGGAGAAATCACCAGTGTTTGGGATTTGGAACACGGGAATGGCAAATTGAGATGGGTCTTTTGGTTTTTTTGGGTGTCAACCAAAATATCCTTCCAACGATAATTACACACTAATTCTTTTTTCCACAGAGATAATTAAAATAATAATATCTTCTTATTCTAGAAAACTTTATTAGATTTTTTCTTCATCTAGCAAAGTCTTGTTTGTATATATCACTTAGCAGGTGGGTTAATTAATGTGAAATTATTTTAACTTAATTAATGATTTAAAATTCAATTTCTATCATCTAATTATTATGTTAAATACTTAAAAGAAGAATTATAATATTGATAGTAATTATACCATTCTCCAAATCACCTCAAAAAATACATGTGATTTGGAAAGGAAAGAAAAAGTCTTCTATACTCACATGATCAAGAAATAGAGCCAATGACAATATTTTTAAGAAATTAAATTATTTACGGACTATGATCTTCTTGGTAGAGGTGTCTTAGGTTAAAGCCCAAGAATGACTGGTACTAGGATACGGTGGTGAAGGGGTGGGTCCAGTGCCTGTTGGGGGTTCTGATCGGAGCCATTTGAGGCTCAAAGGTCGACTTTTATTAGTTGGACCGTGCTTTTAACCAGCTGTGCCTCTTACCTGCCATTTGTTGCATTGCCTTCACTTGAAACTGCAACCACTTCTACTTCAACGCTAATTAAAGCTGGTTGTTGACTTATTAATCTATTTACTAGAGATTACGGATAACACACCTACGATGTGGAGGATGTTAGCTAGTGATTTATAAATGATATTTTACTCCTTAACTTTGGATTTATGGAGCATGCTAATAATTAAGATCCCAATTAATAAATGTCCAAAAGCTTCTTCTCCATTTCCTTTCCATGGATTCTCCTCTTCTAAACGCGTAGATATGGACTAGCAACATGTTTGGGACCAATTCACATAACGGGGACTCAAGAATTCGTATTTAAGAAATAATTGAATCATTTAATCGAAGGTGTAATTGTGTTAATTAGTGTTAAACTTTTTAAGTTGAATTTGTTCTTAAAAATAACTGAATCATTTAATTGCAGATGTAAATGTGATAGTGTAAAATTTTGTCCCTTTTGTCAAACAAATTAAAAGAAGATTGCAATAAAAAAAATTAAAAGAATGTGACAATGGAGTATAATTTGAAAATTATACTTATAGATATATTCTCAACTTTATTTTTTATTTAAAAATTTCACCAGTAAAATAATGAATAACTTCTCATATTAACCACAATCACATGTAGATACTTACAGTTTTGATGAGACCTTTACTGATTTTTTTTAAATACTATGTTGGTCCATGAAAGTGTGAGATAATGTTAAATTAAATTTTGAAAGATGAAAAATTAAAATTTAGTATTTAAATGTAAAAAATGTGATATATTAATTATGCCATTAAATTTATAAGGTTATTTTGTTATCAAATTATAATATTCAAGAGTAAATTTGATATAAGTTTTAAAGTTTATGAATCATTTTGTGTACAGTGTTAATTTGTTGTATTTTTTCACATTTAAATATTTAATTTAATTTTTTTTATCTTTCATAAACTAATTTTTCAAATCTCACACTTTCAAAAATCAAAATTATCCAAAAATTTATCTAATGACTAAAGAAACACGTAATTAAAAAATATAATTTTGAACATCTTTTGACATATTAAAGGACAAAATTTAGAATGACATTTTAAATACTTTTTATGTTTTTTTTTCCTAATCGAAATTGAACGACTTTTACTTCAATAATTGAAGTCAATTTTTGTTGCCTATTTATTTTGAATAAAATAATTATATGAAAAATACTTAAATGACTATAATCATTTTTATCCTATACTGAAATGGCTGGAATTAATTGCATAATATGAATACTATAACTGACTTAAATTGAAGATTATTGTATAACCGTTCAATCATTCACTTTCACATTCTCAAAGAAAGGTTTTTATGACTCCATTTCTGCACTTGAAACAAACCAACTGTGATATTAGGGTAGAAACAACAAGCGGGTATTTTCAAGAGTCCACACGCAATCCCGTGGGTCATACTCGCCGGGAGCACTCAAGTCAAGAAATGCAAGAACCGTTAAGTCGTTAACATTTGGCAAATACTAGCTAGTAAACATTAATGGCTGACAAGTATCCTTAGCATTTAAATTTTCAAGTCTTATTAAAATTGTATCCTTCGATATCTTTTGGTTGACTTTGAACTGATTGAAGTCCACACACATTTAATTTCTTTGTATCATTGTGTTTGAAGCTGAAAATTATGTACCATTTAATTCTTATTGAGTTAATCTATTTAAGGTTTATTGATTTGGATGTCGAACAATTTGGTTTAAATATGATTTTATTATATAATTCATTCTGGCCCTAGAAAATGGGCAGATTATACATTCTCATGTTATTTTGGATATGTAACCCTTAAACCCTTGAAAATCTATATATACGGGAAGAAAACTAAAAAAAAAAAAAATAGTATAATAGTATTTTTATAGTGGCATTTGCGATTTAATTAGTTACGAGGAAAGCAAGTGCTGGAGTGAATACAAGGATGTTTGTCACGTTGGTGACAAAAAAAATGAAACTCGAACGTTGAGCTGAAGTGAAACGATCTGACTCTATGGACTATGGCCGAAAAGGAAGACTTATAGTGCCTTCTATCTTAGAGTTCATCACACGCATGATTAATGAGGTATTTTTCCAATGTTTCCGCATGAATTAATGGTAAACTTTATTAATGAAGTGTACGTCCAAAAGCAAATATTGATGTAAATAAAACGGTGTTTGTTCTGGTCATTCAGAGAGGATGTAGACGTTGTTATTACTAGTAAATTGCAACGATGCGATATAATTATATATTTCACTTTCGCCCTCATGGAATATTTAGAACAATACGTAAGGCGTGATGGATGACAAAATCACCCAGAGAAAGCCAAATAAAGCACCATGAGTGCATGACCCATGGGAGTTGTTGAGTGTTGACGCGAGAATTCTAATTAAAAGATGAAACGGCCTGTATTTTACTACTAACATTCCACAGAACTCCACTAAATAATAATAATGAATTTGAATATATATATATATATATATATATATATATCATTAAACAAGATTTTTAGCAAATAAAAAATTAAATAAAATTTCTTTTTAAACATAGCCTTAAAGTATTGACTTCCTTTAAAGAAAATCATCAATGATTAAATCAATGTTCAAAAAAGAAAAATCGATTATCAAAATTAAAAGTTTTAGGTATTTCTTCCAACACTAGTGAAAATAATGCTTTTAGGTTTTAACATCAATTTATTGAAAATTGAAATTTATCCTTTGAGAACACGTTAACACATTAGCAACTTTTGATGTTTGTGTCTTTGTTGGAATCGACCTAAGACTCTGCTTCACACAAAGAAACTAACCAAAATGGGGTGTTGCGTGAGTAGCAACAGATCTTCATTCCTAGCTTTGTCATGAATGACTTCTCAAATTTTAATTCTGAAACAATTTTTACGTAGTTCTAGAATTTAAATTTCAGAAGAAAAAAAAAATCTACTGTTCTAGAATATGATTCCTTATATGATGAAACTAAATACGTACAAATAATACTATTAAACTAAAAGTAGCTAAAAAAGAGAGGATGTGCTTTAAAAAAAAGGAAGTTCTTAATTCTTGTGTTGCCTTTATTTGGGCCGTGAGCCATCTACTATTAATTGAAAGCCTATAGACATTAGCCACTAATGACTCTTTTAACAGAGGCCCAAGTAGCCACTAGAGAGAAAATAGGAAAGTGGTTTTTCACTCTCACGATGATTACATTTAAGTTTTATGCGTAAAAGTTAGTTATTAATAGGGATGGCAGATGGCAGAAAAATTTGTGCTGGTGGATATCTGAATGTAAACTCTGCAATGGATATAAAATGTGTAGGGTAAACGGGTTTCTATTATTCATGAATATGGATATTTTAGGTACTAATTAGTTAATGGGACGGGAGTGGATATAGTAGTATCCGCATCCGTAAGGACCCGTTATCCATAGAATTACCAAAATAATACAAAAGTTAGAAAAAAAGGAGTAAATTACATTTGTATTTCTTTCACTTGATACTTCTTCATTTTTATACCTTACAAAACATATTTTAATTGTTTAATTCACATTACACTCAGACCCTCTCTATCCTAAACACCGTTTAAAAATTATGCACATGCTGGTCATATGACTTCTAATGAAATTTTATGTCTAAAATATCACAATCTTCTTCCTTTCAACCTAAAAATATTTTAAGACTCTTGTTTCTGTTTGTTTTCTCTGTAATTAGACGTATACTCACATTTTTGGTACGTTGTGTTAACACCTTTCCTTATTCTTTTTCAATTTTTTAGTTCAATTTTTCTCTCTGATAGAATATGGTTATTTGCTTCAAATTTAATGTTTTGCTCCTACATTTGTGTTTTTAACTCCTTTCTTTGAAATGTTCTTTTTATGGCAAGGTGTTTAATATAATGTCTTAATCAAGAGCTGCAAGACATATCATAATGTTAAACTGAAAAGATTGAGTAATTCAGTTCAATTTATTTATCACTCGTCCAATTTCATATGAAAAATTATACATTTCAATTTTCCTTGATGATGTAATAGAAACATGACTATTTAAACCAACAGACATAATTAAATTGCTTTGACACATTGATTTTAATTTCAAAATCAGTTTTGTTTAATAGTCACCCATGAAATGTTTCTTTAAATGGAGATTGATAATAACTCAAACAGTAGACTGTTAAAGAAATGTTATTTTCATTAGGGAACAAAGGCAAAATTATATTTCACTGTGAATTTGATTATTGGTCCATTATCTTTTCTTATGTTTTTGAAAATTCCTTGCAAGTAATTATGATTATATTAATAAATTGTCAATAATGTTTACAATACAAAACTGAGTATAAAACAAGACCAAATAATGATAGAGGAAGAGGAACAATGGATGGAGAACTCGTGAACTGGAAGAGGAACGGTAAAAACTTGCGAATGGTGAAGAGAAATGAAATGTGAACGTCGTGAAAGGAAAAGGAACTCGCACCCTATGGACGCTAAAGAAGAAATTGTAAAATATTACGATAATTTCGTCTGCTCACATATTTTAATTAACGTTAGATAAGAATGAAGGGGGTAAAAGTAATGTAAAAAAAAAATATAAGATAAAATTTGATCAAAACACGAGAAGTGTGAATGTAATTTACTATAAAAAAAGACTACATACACGCTCACACACGATAGCGCGAGCTCTTCGCCTCTCCCTCAGACCTCAGGCCCTCAACGCAACCACCTCCCTTAGCACGCAAACACACAGCTCTCCCTCCCTCACCAACGTCACTGCAGTCCGCACAAGCATCATGACAACACAACCTCACCACCTTCATCACCGCACACACGCCCTAGTCATCAACGATGCTCTCCCTCACGGCACAACAGCGCCACAATCCCACACCATACTAGTAAGAGTCACTCCTTTGTATTTTTTTTCCATTTTTTATATTTTAATACTCATGAATAACCATGTTGGTATCCGCAGGTTTACAAATATTCACGAATAAGACAGAGGCTAGCATACGAAAGTAAAACAACTTTCGTATCATGCGAAAGAAATCATAGTCATTGGATTGGAAATGCGGATGGGTTAAAAAGGCCAGAACCAGTTATGTCAGTTCTTACTTTTTTGCTTTTCATTTTAAATCATAATTAATACTTTTAAAAAATGTATGACATTTAAATTGTTATATAGTGTTTATTTTAAATTTATAATTATGTGGGCTTTGAAAAGTATATTTATAAATTGTTATATTTTATAAAATAGAAGAACTTGGTATGAATAAAAATTAAACAAAAAGTATTGAACATGGAAAAATAAATAAAACAAAATGTAGTTGTTTTTTAAAAATTCATCATATGTTATAATAATTTGATTATGAAAAAAAAATTAAAAAAATAGCATAAAATAAAAGTATATTTGTAAAGCACAAAATATTGAAGTTAAAAAATAATTACAATAATAGTGTTTTTTATTTTTTTTAAGCATGAAGAGTGGATAACATAATAACATAAAATAAAAGTATATTTGTAAAGTACAAAATATTGAAGTTTAAAAATAAAAATAATAATGGTGTTTTTATTATTTTAAGCATGAAGATTAGATAACATAATACAAAATATATATTTTTTAAATAATGGTAATGTAAATGATTATAACTTAAAAACGTAATTGCATATGAATAAATAAATTGTTGTTTGAGTAAAAGAAAAATAAATTGAAAATCAAAACTAATTATGCAATAAAATTTAGACAAAATTGCATATAATTGAATATCAATTATTTGAAATGTTGTTAATTATTGATAACATAAATAATTTTGTGTAAATTAACAATATCAAAGAAAAATAGAATTGATTGATGATATAAGTTTTTTAAGCTCTGAGTATTGTGGTGTGGTTCTTAACAACATAGTAGTAATTTCATCACTAATGGAAATGGTAACATAGCACAAATTATTAATGTCATTGTAGGAAAATAAACAGAGTGATTAAAAAATTAATTTGTTGTTATTATTAAAAATATGTATGGATGAATATTCCTAGACTACCCTTTGTTGGTCCCGAGGGACGAAGGAGGCTAGGTTAGCCAAAAGATGGTTATCGGTTCAAGGATGCAAGGTGTCCTTATTTTTTCAGGGTAATAAGGGGTAGAGAAAATGCCTCGAGCCAAAGTTCGAGTACCAGGCACTACAACGTTGAAGTAATCCATGTCATTGTCGCAACCTGTTCGGCCATGATAGGACGACAATGAAAAAAAGAAAGAAAAATGATAAATTGTCTTCCTAAAAAAGGAAAAACTTGAGGGGAGTCGCTACCAATGTTTATCTAAGGAAAACGTCGGAAAAAAAAAGAGAATGATCTACGATTTTAGAGAAAAAAGAGTTCGAGAGTCATTTACGCACGGGGAAGGTGTTAGCACCCCACGCGTCCGTCATGAAGACGACAACCTTTAATCGAGTGTGCTGAAAATAAAGTGACTTTTTAATTATTTGTCTTTCCTTAAAAACACGACTTATGTTTGTTTTATTTTTGTTTATTTAAAAAAGAAATCAAATTTTTATTTTTTTAGAAAAAAGCCGATTATAATTTTTTTTTAGTTTTTTAGGTCGACAAGAGATTTACCCTCGCTCCTACGTAATTGAAAATGTCATGTTATAAATATTTTATTTTTATTTTTTATTAATGGTTGTTCATATTTTAAATATTTAAAAGACATGTTATTGTATTTTTTAAAGTCTACTAGATATATAACAACCATTAATAATAGACAACAAAAACTAAATGATTAAAATATAAAAATAAAAAATATAAATAATTCTTACTATTTTTTTTAATATATATATTTAAAATTTATTTTATAAATTTTTTTAAAAAATGTTTACCCCTTACATGACAATGATGAAAACATTCTATTAATTAACAAATGATTTTGTTTGATATGTACGTGATCAGAATGTGATTAGGGATTCGGTTTCATGTCCAATATGAAAAAACATTTTTCTGCATAAATTTGTAAATTTTATTTTATTTTATTTTAATTTGTGCACCTAGCATTACATAAAAAGAAAATAATTAAATTTAATGGAAAAAAGTTAACCTTAAAAATTCTTTAAATAATTACTTAGCATGTTCAATCACATTTAGAAAACAATATTTCCAATTAAGTGATAAAAACAATAATCTATCTTTATAGGATGTTTTGTTGGAAATAATTTTTTTATGCCAACAAATTATGATTTCTAAAAATCATGAATTCTAAGAATTTTGTTTTTTTAAATAAGTAAAATTTATTTGGTTAGTTATTGAAATTTTAAGATAAGTTTTACCGGAATCACCGTTACACAATATTTTTAACACATTAAATTTTTTAATAAAGAGTAAGATGATGTTTTGACTGTAGTCAGGATAATAATATTCTCATCTCTCCTGTAGAAATATTTATTGAAAAGTTGATTAAAAAACATTCTTACAAAACATTCTTCCCATTAATGTTATTTTTTTCTAAATTGATACCAAACATAAAAAAAAAAAAATTCTCAATATATGATTTTTGGCAAATATTTTTTTCTCTCCAAACAAACACCCGTTAAGATTTTCTAAAAGAAAAATTTTCAGTTACAAAAATAATATTTTAAATTTTAATTATTTTGAGATAAACAAAAAATGGTTATTAGTAATTTGAAAAATAAAATAATCTTTTGCATGACTTGTTAGCACTAACCAAGATTTAATACTTTTTTAATAAAAGAATACACATTTATAAATTAAAATATAAAACTCAGATAGTGAAATTATAATTTTCTTTAAACTCTGAGTCTCAATTAAACATATATAATATTATTTGTTTTATCTTTTTATAGATTTACGTCACAAACTACTCTCTTAAATAGTAAAAAATTCTCTATTTATGCCAAATAATTTATATTAATTTCTATCTTTAAAGTATACTTTAATAGCAATTTTTTTTACAAAATTATTTATTATAAATTTAAAATATAAATTAAATATATTACAAATATTTATTTATTTATTTATATAAAAACAACATTTTTTTCAATACATTAATGTTTGGCATTTGACACGCGGAAGACCGACAAAAAGAAGAAACGTTATCACAAATTGGATTCTTAGTTCTTACTCCGAACAGTGAACCCGCACCTAACAATCAACCCTTCCATTCCAAAGCTCGAACGTGAACAGTGAATGAGTGAGTTATTCAGAACCCAGGATTTGGCGAAAGTGAAACGATGAGCAGTGATAGGAAAATTGGGGTTGCCTTGGACTTTTCCAAAGGAAGCAAAATCGCTCTCAAATGGGCTATTGACAATCTTCTCCGCAACGGTGACACACTCTACATCGTCCACACCAAGCCTTCCGGAGGAAGTGAATCCCGAAATCTTCTCTGGTCCACCACTGGTTCACGTAAGCTCCTTTTTTCTTTTTCTTTTTTTTTTAACTCTACCCTTATCATCAAAATCCTTTTTTTGTTGTTGTCTTTATTATGTTGTGGAATTTGGATCTCCGATTTCTGATTACGCGGTGATGTGGGTGAAGCTCTGATTCCGTTGTCGGAGTTTCGTGAGAAGGGGGTGATGCATCACTATGAGGTGGATACTGATGCTGAGGTGTTGGACTTGCTTGACACCGCTTCTAGACAGAAACAGGTTCTTACCTTATTGTGTGTTGTTTCTTGGATTGGTTTTTCATGTTTTGATTTAGTTAATGTTGTTTTTGTTGCATGTTGAGTTTGACTGAATTTTCCTTGAATATAGGTGACTGTGGTGGCAAAGCTATACTGGGGGGATGCAAGAGAGAAAATTGTGGAAGCCGTTGGGGATTTAAAGCTTGACTCTTTGGTCATGGGTAGCAGAGGATTGAGCGCCATACAGAGGTCTTTCTTTTCCTTTTAATCTTTTAATCTTTTAGTCCTCTAGTCTTTTTTTTTCATCCGTGGAAATTGAAGACATTATAGGGGATTTACAATACTTACTTACATGTTCAATCAACTAAGTTAAATCCCTGAATCAACTAAGTTAAATCCTTTAATCTAGAGATAAGTGCATGCATCAAAATAAAATTGTGTGAACTAACAATAATTGTTTAAATTAGATTGTCAAAGAACAACACTTATAATGTAATTAGATGCAGTAGTTCCTTATGTACATTTTCTGTTGATTTTCAATTAGGATTGAAATTTTATCTTTAAAATCTTATGTTGACCTTTAATGTATTTTTTTTTATATTGATTACTGATGTGTGACTTTAATTTTTTATTAGAGAACAATTCTGGAAACACTTAAAGAAACTGTATCTATGTTTTGTCTCATGTCAAATGCATCTTAACTTGAGCTTTGGTTCTGGTGATAGTCTTGAGTCTTGAATCCCCTTCGAAGATGAGGGACTTGATTAGATTTCTCGATACAATTTTTATCTTTGATAAGCATTCTCTAATTTTAAAAAAATTCAAATAAAACAGTAAAGTTACGTAAATTTTTAACGTGTTAATGGGTAATTATGTATGAACACCATAATATCAAATACAACTCCATTAACACCTACCCCCTACTCTTTTCATATTATATTACTTATCATATCTATACTTTGCTCCTCTTTTCTCTCTCTGGGTGCATCTAGCATGTCATGGCCATGTATAATTTTCCAATTAGAAAATGAAAGACACTTGCAAATTATCAAGTTGCATCGATCAACAGTGTTAATTATTTGATTTATTATCTATTTATTTATTTATTTATTTTAATTGCTTGATTGTAGGGTATTGCTGGGGAGTGTGACTAATTATGTCACCGCAAATGCGAGTTGCCCTATAACGATTGTGAAAGACTCTGCCCCTTCTACTATCTGATATGCTACTGAATTTGGTTGGCCTTTGTAATCGGTTGTTTTTATCTTCATCAGTGACCAGACTGTTTTTCCCTCCGTTCTTACTTCTTACAGATGTTTAATTGGGATTATGAACACACATGATGATTAAGGATTCGGCAAGCATAATGTATATTTTCGGAGTCTCTTTTAAGTGCTTGGTTATAACCACAAAATTGTGCTTATAAATAAGCTTTGTGCTGGATCCGTTTCAAACTTACTAGTGCACATCATGTGGTGGTGTGAAATGTTTGATACTTAATTTGATTCTCAGTCTTTATTGCGTCACATAGTTGTCAATCTGTTGCTTTCGGGCTATTCTATGACTTGTTTATGTGGATGTTTAGTTTTGGGTGGCTTTCTTTAGCAACAAATTCATCCCTATGTTTGTCATTCAATTTAAACATGGTTATTCTATTGTTACGGAAGGAAAAAGGGTGTTCAAAACAGGTACATTGTGAAGATTTCACATATATCCACATCAAAATTGACCTTTATTGCTTAAAACATTGAGATATCGAATAATAATATTAAAATATAAGTACTATAAGAGAATGAGAAGAGAAGTGATAGTTGAGTTCAATGTGTAGACTAGGGTGTGTAGACTAGGGTCATATTTATAGCATGTCATAGAAAACAAATTTTTAATAAATTTGAAATCATTACAGACATTATCTTATATTTTAAGTCATTTAAAATATTATTTTTTGTTATTTTATGTTGTTAAGTATTTAGCAATTTCAAATTGAAATAATAATTGACCAAGTTCAGATTATATGTAAAAGCTTTTTTCAAACCCAATTTCAAACATGAGATTGTTACGATTGTTTTCTTTCCTTTCACCAAATATTTTAAATTATTTATATTTTTAGTACTAACAAAAATATAATAATATTTCACTTAGAAAATTAATTAATCATTTCATCATATCAAATTTTCTAATTTAATTAATCATCAAATATTAAAATAATTTTTTTAATAGAGATTAGAACACTCATTTATGTGTGATCCCGTAAGTTTAATACTAAATCAGTAATATATTAATTAAATTAATATACTAATTAATGTAGACATCTAGCAACATTCCTCAATGTCCAAATAATACGAAACAACATCTTTTTATCTTCAATAATCAATAGAAGAATAATGTAATTTTTTTTCCATAATTTACAACTCAATGTTAACTCTAGAGTATAGTATTATTGTCAAACTCTAATAAGTTAACACGTTTAATCAATGAATGACTTAAGAAATTATTTTCTTCTTTCATTCATTTGTCTTGTCCAAAGTCTTAATTCTATCATATAGCTCAAACTCATTACCTTATCATTTATGAATTCCTTCTTTATTAATCATTAATTCTAGAAGTATTTAATCATATGCAATATTCATTCAACTAATGTCCTAAGGCATTAGGTATCCAAAATTAAAACATATTAAACAACTTGTTAATTACTATGACAATCTTAGGTCAAAGAAAATTATTATATTTATTCTTGAAGACTTCCTATTGACGTAATATTAATTATTAGAAAATCTCAATTAAGTCAGTTTAATGATGACATCTACGTTTACATCATCTATCATCTATATATGCAATTTAATAAATGAAATTTATTAATTTTTATCCAATAAACATCATTATATATATATATATATATATATATTAATCTATCCATATTATCGATATCTTATTCACAGTAATCCTATGATAAAAAATAATTTAGATTAAAATTATAAATGACTTGTTTTTTATTATTATAATCTCTATTATGATAATAAATTTCTAATTTTAATTAAGAACTTGTCAAATTAACTATTTAATAAAACAATAAATATGATAATAAAATAAAAAATAATTTTTAGTAAAACTAATAACATCATAAATTAAATTAAATGTTAAACGTATATATTTCCAGGAGTTACTACCTACTTCTACGACAATTGCTTTTTTGGGGCGTACAAAATGGTTTGAAAGCCTATCAAAACAAATGCAAAGAATAATAATAATTATTTAAAGGGGTTGCCAACATGCAAACTCAAAAAAAATAAAGGGTATATATTAGGAATCAACACTTTTTCAACCATTTATCCTTTATTTTTACAACAGTATAAAATAAAGCACTACTAAGTAATTTTCATTTCAATTGATTTTTGTTTTAATTTTGAAAATGAAAATTACCCCTTTTGACTTTTCCACGTTTCTCGTTTTTTACCCTCTAATTTATCTTTTTCAGATTCTCTTCACGATTTCATTTTCTCCAAATCGTCTCTTAATTTGACAAATCCCGTTTTAGTTAGAAAGGCGCCTCTGCCATGGTGTATTACGAACAAGCTGCCTGATTATATGAACTATTAATCCCGTTAAGAATTGATTGTTGCACTGATGAGTACAATTGGCATTTTCGTTGTCAAGCGATGATTTTGTGAGAAGTTATCATCCCTGCTTGTGTTATAACAACAATATTAATCCACTTATATAAGTTTGAACACGAAAATGATTTGGGATCTACGACTCTAATAAAAATTTTGACATGAAAAATGAACCTGAACCTTTTAAAATTGTGCACCAATTCCACTTTATGGATCTTAAAGCGCATGTGACAGAAACTAATTAACGTGCTAAATGGTAGACCCTGAACCTCTTAGAAGACAAAGCCAAATCCATCCAAATTTTAGATTGTATAAATTGATGGTTACAGACCCTAAGCATTTTAGGAGTGGATGTGCAAGTGCAGCTGTGGATTTTGTAGGACGATGGGAGAGAAAACAAATTTCAAATTATTTGTATTTTCAAAAATTAAAATTACATAATTGTCCTTCAATTTGGCCTGCTCTAAATAAAGGAAGAATGACTTTTTTAACATAAAAAGTATTAAATGCTAACATATACCTAATTTTTAAGTGGGTCTATGTTAGCAATTCTCTTATTTAAAAATTTTCAAAAATTAAATTAAATAATTATTATTTAAATATATTTTTTAGAATATTATGCAAAAAATAGGGTTAAAGCTATTAAAATTTAAAATATTGTATTAACATGAAGATAATCTAATAATTTATCTAAGTATTTATTGCAGCAAAATATTAAACTGAAAAAAAAAAAGCATCAATCAATATAGTGAATAAGTTTGAATTACGAAATGCTGTCAATTGTGAAGCCTCTTGTTATACTTTGTACCATGTTTCAGATCTGTGAAAATTCAAATGTCGTTGTAGTATAGTGGTAAGTATTCCCGCCTGTCACGCGGGTGACCCGGGTTCGATCCCCGGCAACGGCGAAAATTTTTAAATTTTTTTTTGGGACTTACAATTTTGTTTACACTTTACACCATTTTGAGAGAAGGAAACAAGTTAACAGGGTTTGGTTCCAAACGTAAGCTTCTCAGCGGATATGTCTGAGTCTGACGTGTCACGACGGAAAATGACAACAACGACGAGAATTCACATAATGGCCTTAAACGGCATCGTCAACGTTAATTCACTCTTCACCTTAGCCCTATTCCTTGGCATCACCACCACCAGCACCACCAACACCCTCATCGGCGACGACAACGCCTCGTGCGCCGCCGGAGCCTCCATTTCAGAAGGGCTCATCGCGTTCCACGTGTACTCCTTCAGCTCGTTTCTATTTTCGAGCCTCATCGCCTTGGCTCTCAAAAACATCATCAACTTCAGCAAGGACATCAAAGGCGGTGACGTCATTCTGGACAACAACAACAACTGGGCTCACAGTGTTGCGAAAATTAACGCTGTCGTTTTGAGGTTGGGAACTCTTGTTTCGGCTTTTGGGTCGGTTTTCGGATGTGGGTTCTTGGTGATGGCTCTTGTGGATTTGGTGCAGATCAAGTTGGGAACTTTGGCTTGTGGTAGTCCTCATACTTTTGCTGCCGTGGCTCCATTGCTTGTTCTTGTTCCCATTGCGCTACTAATCTATGTTGTTCTCGTCCTCTATGCCTTTACTCGTTAATTAATTAGGCTTTTATATATATTGCAGAGTACTATTAAATAAATTAAATTAATATGATGATTTAATGTGTCAAAGTGGATAAATCCCCACAATAGGAATCAAGCATCCATGTAGGAAAGGCTGAATGAGATGAAGAGACCGGGTCCAAAGTGCATCATTCGATCAATTTTATTTTATTATTTTGGCGAGCAAAGTTGTTTGTATTATTCAAATTTTATTGCATATATCAAATGTAATATTTTTTTTAATATAATGATCATAGAAGCCTGCAGCTTGCAGAAAATTTGTTTCCTGCTGTGTTTGCTTGGGAGGGAGTGATTATCAATTACTTTTTGTGAAGCAAAATTGAAGTTCAGGTAAATGATGTTCTCTTCCCATTACATTAGAATACTATTGTTTGCAATCTTTCTTGCGCTGAGGAGTGGAGAACACTGAACACGTGATTAGATTTCTTCATTTTACTTGCTTCTCACCACCTCCTGCATGTGATCTCTTCTCATATATACTTTGGAAGTTACCTTATGTTCTCTCTCATTTCATAATTATACCGTTATTCTTATTTTGCCTTATTAACGTTAGCGAGTATAAAACCCGTGTAGTGTTTATAGATAATATTCATATTAAACGAACATGGCCTTTTTTTGTTTGCTAGGAAAATGAATCAGCTGTTCGTTGATACCATAACGGTATGTGCATATGAATATTAATTTTTAAAATTGCTGTAGTGGTTCGTGATGGTTTCTGACAGACATCCTTGTGCTCTGGTTGGTTTTGTAGATTGGTGCACAGGAGAATTAAGAAAAAACCGATTTTGAAGGATTAGAATGGAGTAGCAACATTACAAATATCTTCTGCCAGTATCAACATTAATTTCATTAGGAGCAAAACTATTCACTGATTATAGGCATTGTGCACATTTTTTCTTCACTTAAATGACGATATGTCGAGTATATATTTTATTCACTTGCGATGCAAACGAGGTTTTATTAGCTCACGTACAATGTATTATCTCGATGCTATAGAATCTTACTAGTAGTATTATGTTCTTTTAAAGGCCATAATACATGATATCCAACACGATTTGTCAAATATGTTATTTTTATTTTTAAAGACACAAGTTGTCAAATATTATGTCTTAAACTAACTTGAAAAAAACGTTATGTCTAAAACTAATAAACGATAGCAACATAAAATGAGTGTGTATAAGGATACAATGGCAAGTGCCCCATTCCTCACTTTCTTTAATCAAAGTAACATACATCCATCAAGAAGACTGTAGGGCGAAAAGCACAACGAATTTCTTTTCCTTTGGTAACAATTTGTACATTGCCGATACCGACGATGATGAAACTGAAAAAGAGCATTCAGATGTTTCAAACTGAGTGAAGTTCAATCAGTTTCGATACCAAAAGTTTATCTCTCTTGAGCAAGGACTTGGATAGTAAAAAGTAAATGTAAACCCTCAGTCAACAAACTAACCATCCCAGAACCACAAAGCTTGAAAATGATCACAGCCTCAATTCTCAACTCCTACATCTGCAGTCATTTGACGATCCAGCTCCTTCCAGAATGAACCATGGCCACTGGGAGTTACTATTTATAGTTTTATACAACATGAGGTTAATAGAAAATTATGCAAAATTATTGGGTAACTCCTTTTCACACTAAAAAAAATACTAATGATTGAAGCCCTTTTTATTATCTTAAACAAAACTAGTTTGATCCTTAAAGATGAATAAATGGTACTTAGTAACATAGGCTAAACAAGTAGCAAAATGATATAAGTGAGTACATAACTCCAATAAGACCACATAAGATGCTAGAGGATGATAGGTGGAACTTAATGACAACATCATATTTATATTTTCTAATGACATCATGATTAAGTTAAATTCCTATTCCTATTACTTATTCTTCATTGTTGACTTTCTCCGTACAATCTCCATTCAGTAAGCCAGACTAGTGCTATCAAACTTGACTATCTTCTCATCGTCTATTTTGATGGAAAAATAATGACTATCCCATTATATCAACATAGAAGCTATTGACCCAGAGTCCCACCGGAATCAGGATAACAGAGTAAAAAGGGTTCAAACCTCAGCGTGCGCCAAATATCTCTTGTGGTGGATCATAGATACTTGAATCAGGAAAAATCTCCTCAAAATCTTGTTTCACTTTGTTTCGCAAAAGAGGATGTGGCAGAAGTCCTTTCAACAAAATCCTGAATGGCAACTCCTCCGGCGGATCAGGAGAATTCTTCATGTACTGGTATATGTTCATGGCATCCGCGGGAGATCCATAGTTCAAGAAGCCCCTTATGACTTCAGTATAAGTCTGGGAATCAGGGAACAGATTTTCCTCTCTCATGCTTTCCCACAATTGCAATACTTGATCCATTTTCTTAGCCCTTGCCAATGCAATGGTCAAGTCCTTATAGAGGTATGCATCCGGCTTGTACCAATCTTGCTTTTGCATCACCTTAAACATCAGAAAATCCATTTAGTTAGTTACTTGTAAGCTCGATACAACAAGTAGTCATAAGAATGACTATTAAAAACAGGTTCTAACTAAGAAACATTATGACAAACAGGTTACGGGCAAATAACATGAGAATTAAAAATGTGAAAGGATTAGAAGAGTGAAAACCATGAGAGCTAGAGAAACTTGTTCTTGGCGCTCAAGTTCGGTGAGGACAGCGATCATGTCCATCTTCAAGAGTCTGAGAACGTAAGTTTTGATGAACTTGTGAAGCTTATCCTCGTCATCGTTAAACCTCTTCTACCCCGATATCACAAAAAGCGATTCTTTGCCAATGAGCTTTTTTCCTTTCCAAAGGGGCCCTCTGGACCTTCCGTCGTGGTATTGCCGGAAACACGACGCCGTTTTGAACGAATTGCATTCAACAAAGGGTAATAAAGTTGAAGAAACGTTTTTGATGGGTTTGGGCCAAATGTTGGGCCTGGTGCCTTCTCTTTTTTATGTTTTTCTTTGATCACCCGACAGAAAAATAGAAAATACAAAAATACTTTAATTGATTTCCAATTTTCCAGTGTTATTACACTGTTGTGTAAATTACCATATAGTAAGTATATACTAATATTTGAAAAATGTAATTTTAGACCAAACATTGTTGCGAAAACACATTCAATTAGTATTGGAGTAGAGATAATATGACTGCCTTTGTTTTTTTATTTAGAGAAATGGGTTTTTTTCTTTATCTGGCAAGGTGGAAATGAAGCAAGTAAAAATGTAAAATGAAGAATTCTAATAACGTGTTCTCCAATCCCTAGTGCAAAACGATCGCAAAACTTGATAATTTAACTTTGCGTCACAAAAACCAATTAATATCAACGGTGCATGTACCTCCCTCCCAAGCAAACACAACATGGCACAATTTTTCAGCAACTACAAGCTTCTGTACTGTGATCATAATATTAAAAAAACCATCTTATCTTTCATATAGGCAATAAAATTTCAAAGATATAAGCCTACAGTTTCCTAGTCAGAATTATAAAATTAGTTTGATGATAAAATAAAAAATAAAAAAATTGTGAATTCAATTCTTTTAGCTAATAATTAATAATTAATATTTACAAGATAAAAAAATTAAACAAAAAATAATCAGATAAATTGAATAAAACACTTTGAAGTTTGAACCCGATCAGTTCATTTCATTTTGGCCTTCCTACATTCGATTTACTTTGCAATATAAAATCTCTAATTAGTTAATTAATTAACGAGTAAAACATAGAGGACGAGAAGAACATAGATAAGAAGTGCAGTGGGGACAAGAACAAGCGAAGGTTCCCAACTTGATCTGCACCAAATCCACAAGCGCCATCACCAAGAACCGCATCTGAAGAGTGACCCAAAAGCCGAAACAAGAGTCCCCAACCTCAAAACGACAGTGTTAATTTTCGCAACACTATGAACCCAGTTGTTGTTGTTGTCCAAAACGACGTCACCGTGTTTTGATGTCCTTGCTGAAGTTGATGGATGCCGCCACCAACACCTCTCCCAATTGCTTCCAGTGGCGCATCGCATTACACTCCCAAGGTTTCTTCACTCGGAATCAAAGTATTCTCGATTGGTTTTGATTGCTTTGTGAATCATCTTCCATAATATTCCTCAATCCTAAAACCCTAATCGAAAAGTAGAAACCTGGAAACGTAAAAATGTTGTGAATGGTCTGTGAAACCGTCGCAACTTCTTTGTCAATGACGAATTCGAAACCCTCGACAGTGATTAGCTTCGCCGTGTCTTGCTTCTTCGTCTTCATTCCTCGATGACGAAAATTCCAGAATCCGTTCCGAAATTGATGGACTTAATGCAATTTTGATCTTTTGAATAGGTAATTTTGGTTTTTTATTTTAAAATAAAAATGTTGGACCTGTGTTAATAAATTTATAATTTTAGTTCTTATGTTTCAAAAATAAAAATATTTATTTTATTTTTATAAAAATTATAATTTGATTTAATTTTTAATTTAATTTACATTATAAATAATTAAATTATTTTTATGATATTTTAAATTAATATGTTAGATTTAAAATTTAACTAACTTAAAATATAAAAAAATAAAACGTAAACACAATTAAAAATTTGATTAAAAAATTATAAAATAAGAAAATCAAATTTATTTATTGTAAAATGATAAACTAAAATTATGTATTTTTTAAATAAAATGATTAAATATTTTTATTTTAAAATGTAAAAATCAAAATTGCATAGGGAAATGAGTCGTTTCGTGTTACCCGGTTGTTGGACCGAAGCCTTGGGCCCACCAACTCATCTCTGTATAGGGACAGGCCGAGTTTTTCAGTTACGGGGTACTGGATACTGGTCAAACATTGCATTAACACTTGTAAAAATAAATAAATAAATACACTTTCAAAGTTTTTCATTCTTGCCCAACAACTTGGATCTTAATAAATAAAAAACCCAACTGCTTTGGAATTATTGGGACTAATCTAGTGGTAGAGTAAATATCACCTAGAAAGAAAAAAGTATTACCATTCATATGCTCCAAAATAATATTTTGACCAACTGTATTTGATTTAGTCAAAAATTCCGTATGTTTATAAATATATATTATCAGTATATGTACTTGTAAATTATATATACAATCATCAAACTATTGTTCTATTAATACACTCATCATTGCATTATGCAAGGACAGATAACACGGCGCAACTTCACAATAAAAAAAAAAAAATCTCAAGTTTGATTTTCCTACACAACTACTATACATATTTTATGGCTGAAAATGGAGATAGAATAGGAGACCAACTTAATTAATTTGTTTTTAGCGGGAAATGTTTAGTTATATCCGTAGACAAAGTTGGCCTTGACTAACAACAATCAAGTTAAAAGAAATCAATGTTTTGTGTCTAGTCTATGTCACACTCCTTGCCTTTCTTTTATTGCTTTTCATCTTTTAATTTAATTAGACCAATATATATATTTAATGGAAATTGTTGGTTTTTATTTTTTAATAAAAATATTTTTGATGAAATTTTTTAAAATGAAAAATCAACATACAGTATTGTTATTTTTAATAATATTGTTAAAACGTAAACTATAAAATTTATTTGAATTTTTTGTATATTGTATATATTAAAAACTATAAAATTTTAAAACTTTTAGTATTATAAAATTATGATTTCATATTGTTAGTATTATTTTATTACTATTTAGTCATTATTATTATATTTTATTAATACTAATATCACTTCAAACCACCGAACCATCACGATTCAAGCATTGAAGATTCAACATTAAACCATCTCTTCAATTTAAAAAACATTAGATAGATATTCCATATGCCCCTCCTCAAAATAAATAAACATGGTCATTAGCCTAAATTTCCATTCCGATTCCCCTCATTAAATTTTTTTAACATATGGAAGGTCAAGAACTAAGTTTGTGATTGGTTAGGAGAGTGTGAGAAGAGGAAGAGCATATTAGGTCTGGTAAGTGGTAACCACGACAGTGAAGAGGAACAAAACACGCCAACAAAAAAAGCACTGGCAACGGGGCACCTTGTCCTTAACGCACCACACTCCAGCCAGCCTGCCACAGCCTACCACAGCCTACACTACATTCACCTTCTCACACACACACTTTCTCTTTGTCTCATTCTTCAACACGACACCGTTCCCTCCACTATATAAATACCATAACAAATTTTTTTATCACCTTATTTATAAAATATTTATTAATTTTATTGATTATTAATTTTTTTTAAAATCTGATTGACTTATTCTTACTAAGATTTTTTTTAATTATATTTTTTATTTATAAAATTCAAATCAAACTTTACGTATAAGTTATTCGTTTACAAAGGATAAAAAACAATAAAACCATTAGAAGATAAAATTTTATTTTTATATTCTATTTAAATTAAAAAATCTATCTTAATTAATTTTCATTCTATTTCTTTGCACATTCTACCAAATGGGTCGTGAAGAAATCAAATTCATTATCGCTTGTATGAATGATAATTGCACCAAATTAAAAAAAAAAAAAGTAGACCTTTTTATTTTTTCGGTACATAATTTTTATTTATTTATTTGTAGTTCGAATTGCTTTCTCACTCACCGATAGACATTTCCGTTTTCTCCTATTGGCCAATTCGGCCACTCTCCTCTGAGAAAGCCTCCAGCCTCCTTCATCCATTCCCCCCTCTCCTCCAAAGTCCCCTGCGGTTCGTTCGGTTATTCTTCGAACCGTTCTTTGAAGTTCCATACTTCGCTTAGTTTACAACTCAAAACTTCACCGAACGCATTTCATTTACCAATTCGTCCAAGTCTCGTATCAATCAATCAGCCAATCAGTCTTGCGGTGAGTTTTTTTTTCTTTCCGATTCAGTTCGTAGATACTAGATAGATCCGTTGCGTCGTTTCGCGTGTGTTTTTTGTTCTGATTTTGATGCGCGTGTGGCTACGCGCCGTTAACGGTGCGGTTTGGCGTTGGATCTGGCAGGTTGGAGAGATCGGAGGGGAGAGGAGCCATGGCGCATCGAGTGGACCACGAGTATGACTATCTGTTCAAGATCGTTTTGATCGGAGACTCAGGTGTAGGCAAATCCAACATCCTCTCCAGGTTCACTCGAAACGAATTCTGTTTGGAGTCCAAATCTACTATTGGAGTTGAGTTCGCCACCAGAACTCTTCAGGTAGATAGGCTTCCTTTTACTTTGCTGATTTTTTTTCGTAGTGAACGCACGTGCTTGTGGTGATTGATTTGTTTGATTTTTGGATATCTGGATTTTGTTTTGTTATTTGTTCCTTCTGCTTGAATTTCTAAATGTTATTTGAATAGATAGGTATTCGAGTGCCGTTGTTCTTTTCATTTTTTGTGTTTATCTTTGTTTTAAAGGATTGATTGAGTAGCTTATAGATCAGAATTCAGATCCTATTCTGAGAAACATCCGGTACGAATAACAAGATTTTAAGTGGCGGTCGCAGTTTTGTCGTCATCTTGTCCTTGCAGGAATTTGCCATCAAAAACCTTTATGTTGCAATCAAAATTGTGGTTTGTAAAACTTTGTTGAATAGATGTTTTGGAACAATGATTTTAGCTTTAGGTGCTATGATCAAGTGGAGAAGGACTTGGATTTATATCTTAAAATATAATTAAAAAATGATTGAAATCCTAGCCTGATTAGATGAGATGGATTGCTTCTTAGTTAAAAATTCAGATTATCAGTAAGTGGTGGATGTTGAGTAATTTTTTTTGTCATGTTTGAAGGTTTTTTGAATTGGATGGATGGTTGTTTAATTATGAGCAAGGTTTTAAATTGCTGTTGTGGTTGCGGTTTTGTTGCAATCTTTTGATATTGCTGAAAATTGTGGACAAATGTCAGTCATGCAGCGTGACTGCAATTCATGTTGCATTTGGAGAGTGAAACCTTGATGTTGCGGTCAAAATCACGGTTGTAGGTCATTTTTTAAAACCTTGATTATGTATCCTTGTTTGTATTACAGCATTACTAATGGTTGTTTCTTTGTTTATACAGGTAGAGGGTAAAACTGTGAAAGCACAGATCTGGGACACAGCAGGTCAAGAGCGGTACCGTGCCATTACCAGTGCTTATTACAGAGGAGCTGTTGGTGCTCTACTTGTATATGACATAACCAAGAGGCAAACCTTTGACAATGTCCAAAGGTGGTTGCGTGAACTGAGGGACCATGCGGATTCTAATATAGTTATCATGATGGCTGGAAATAAATCTGATTTGAGCCATCTTAGAGCAGTTTCGGAGGATGATGGTCAAGCATTGGCAGAGAGGGAAGGTCTCTCGTTTCTTGAGACATCTGCACTGGAAGCAACCAACATTGAGAAGGCATTCCAAACCATTTTGACAGAGATTTATCATATTGTTAGCAAAAAGGCACTCGCGGCTCAGGAAGCAGCTGTTGGTACCACACTTCCTGGTCAAGGTACCACCATCAATGTTGGGGATGCATCTGGGAATACAAAGAGAGGCTGCTGCTCCACTTAATGCGACATGCAAGGAAAAAGCGATGGTAGAAGATAGTATTTTTCCCCCCAATTCTGTTTTACCCCTTTTTCTTTTCTTCTTTTTTTTTTCCCTCCTTTCTTTATGGGTGAGAGAGACACATGTAGAGTACATTTACTTCATTGAGTTGCAAAAACGAAGTCTGTGAAATTTATAAAACATTAGTCTTGCTAGTTCCTTTGAATTATCTCTTCCGTGATGTTATAGTTTCGCATGAATTAATGTAATATTGGAACGAACAGATATTGATGATATAGTGTCGTGGTTAATGGGAATCTAACATTTCAGAGAGGTCATGTAAGATTATACGTACCTTCTAATTTTTGTCGATTCATTGTTGTTACAAGGCTACTTTGAGACCTGCTTGACAGAGTATATGGTAAGCTCTTTTGCATTCTCTTGTTTTCACCCGTTGGCTGCTTCTGAGGGAAAATCAACCACCTCATCATTTGCAAACAGATAATTACAAGTTCAAGTTTAAAATGACAAAACTATCAAGGTTGCACAATTATCAAGTAAGGGGAGAGCATTTCTTTGTCATTATTATAGCAATAAAGTTGGAAATTTTGTATTGTGGAATTCAATACTTATGCTTATCAAACATAATACAACACCAAATTGCTTGTCTTGGGCATCAATCTCAAGTGTTATTTTTGGTGTTATTTTTCAATAAAAAAAATTAATGTTTCACATTGGTAAGTCACGCAGTAAAGGTTGACTTTAGAAGTAAGCATGCTTTAATAAGATGGAATTTTAATTTTATCTAGAGAATAACATCATTCTCTTATTAATTAAAGTGGTATGACCTTGAAGCCTTTGCATTTTCTTGTATTTTGATTGTTTAGAGTGGCTTATTGCAAATTGAGGGACACTTTGAGGTTATACAACACAGCACGAGCAGTTTGGTGTTATATTCCGTTTGACAAGCAAGTGTTGGATACAACATACAAAGTTTATTATAATATTGTGTTGCACATCTGTGTAGTGCAATATTTGTCTTACACTAAGAAACATAATACAATATTGACCTTTATACAACTATGGTAATATTTATCATTTAAATTTGGACTTCATATCAGACCAAATGTGCTGTTGTGGTAGCATACTTGTCCCCATCAGGCAAATTGATGGATGCTAGTAACACCTTCCCTGTGTGTGTATCCTTCCTTTACATATTTGTTTGTTAATGATAATGGTTTCTTAAAATTCATCCACGTAATACTCCTGACTTTATTAGTGTTTGTTCTTGTGAGTGTCACGGAGAACAGGGGAAGAAAGGATGTAGAGAATTGAGGGACAGGAAGTACAGAGAAAAGGGATATTGATAGTTGAGTGTTCTATACTTTTGGATGGTGTGGTGCATAATAGTCTTTTGAGTAACAAATTTCCAAACTTTCGTATGCTTAGCATTTCTATAGTCAAACATGAAACATTTTATGCTGTCAAATTCTTCATTTTTTTAGCATATCAAACCCACTCTCAAGTCAAAATATAAAAGAATAAAATTCATTTTTTGAATCTATATGACGATGCATGTGCCAATAATTCATAAGGAGGGAATAAAGGAAAGGGAAAACAATGTATCTACTCAATTTGAATGGTTACATGTTGTATTTGATTCTTTTTTTCACAGTAATGTTTAATCGTGCCTAGTAAATCAATGGAACTTATGCCAGGCTCAGCCACTACGTGGCAAGACAGTACACATTTTCCAACAGTTATAGCCCAAACGTGCAAGTCATGAACATCCTGCACTCCCTTGATATTTCTGAGGCCATTTTCCAGCTTACTAATATCGATCTCACTTGGTGTCCTTTCCATCAGAATGCCATAAATATTCCGAAGCATGGGAAGAGTAGTACTTACAGACAAAACAGAAAATATAAGGGTACACACAAGGTCAACCATAAACCACTCAGGTTTTGCCCATATTATGGCTCCAGCAATCATCACTCCAATAGATTGAATCATATCAGCCATGACATGCAAATATGCCCCTTGCAGATTTATGTTCAAGACCTTAGTGTTTGTCTGAATACTTGAAACCAGGGTAACATTCTCCTCATCAGTTATAATAGATTGTTCCTCCTTCCCATGGTCATGATCTGTCTGGCATTGATGATGACTATGATCATGACCCGAGCTTTCACAACCATGATGATGATGATGATGGTGATGACTATGATCATGACCAATCCATGTAACCATGATGAAGTTAAGAACAAACCCAAGTGCTGCAATTGCAAGCATGAGCTTTCCATTCACACTGGCATTTGGGACGAGAATTCTACCAATTGCTTCGTATATCAAAAAACCAGATATCAACCAAATTAACTGCACAGACGCAAGAGCCCCCAAAACCTCAAGACGATTGTATCCAAAAGATTGGTATGGTGTTGCCTCCCAACCTGAAGCCCACACTGCAAAAAGAGAGATAGAGAATCCAGCAATATCAGAAAGCAAGTGTGCTGCATCACTAATGATTGCTAAGCTGTGAGCTTTTATTCCACCAATAAGTTCCACAACCATAACAATAGCATAGAAAACAATGAGTCCAGAGAGTTTCTTTGCTGACTTTGAAGACTCCTTTGATGCCACAACACTGTTTTCGTGTCCGGAAAAAGGACAAACAGAACTGCAAGATGAGTCTGCCTTCATAGGAAGAACATCAAGTCTTTCAGAGGCAATGGGTATCTCAATTTCCTGCACTGTCCTTTCTTCAACCAAGATAGGGGCTTTCTCGTGTTCCATTTTATTCAGCAATCTGGGTATTTATAAAACAAACAAAAGAAGCAAATCATTGAGAAAAAGTCCTCCCCAAGGCTTAGACGATTGTTAGATTGTAAACACCAACATCAGGAAGAGCATTCGAAATCACATTCCTGTGTTGAAACGGCCATGTTTTGGTAAAATATGAAACATTTTTGACAAATTCAAACTGGAGCAAGGCACAGTAATAGACACAAAATAAGATAACAAAAAAAAAATTGACATGAAGTTATTATTAGCGGGTCAAGGATAAATTAGACTAGTTCAATTTCGAGAAAGAAGTGTGTTATCAAAATAAAATAAACAGAGATCGCATTACATGTTAAAGGGTTGTTGGGAAAATCACAGAAAGAGGCAAAGCTAGACACACGCCTATTACATCATAAGATGAATGAGTATTTTGACACGTGAAAAATGGCGTTTATCTGAAGATTCTATTGCCTTAGAAGACAAAGTACTATCATCAGACATAGAAGCTAAGGGAGATAGGGGAAGGTCACAAATTGGCATACAAGAAGAAGAAAAACAAAAATGCTTCAGTGTTGGAATAACAAGGGTAAAGAAACAATTTGCAGAGGACCAAGAGAAGAGGAATAAAATAAATAAATAAATAATTCATACCAGTTGAAGTGAAGTGGTGGTGGAAATGAAGAGAGAGAATTGGGAATTGGGAATTGTCGTGGGCTTTAGGTTTGAGAAGGAAAAGAGAAAGGAAGTGAATTGAAAAAAAAAAAATTGATGTTCGTGGGACACATCTATCGGCGGAGAGTTAGCAACAGCAGCCAGGCCAACGACCAAGATGTTTTCTCGTGTGGATTTCCGTTCCCAAACAAAACAAATTAGGGGTAAAATTAAACTAGTATTTGGTACAACAGTTTTCGGGCTAATCCAGCACAATTTTATAAAAATACCACTACACGAATACTATGCGACACGTGTTTTATTTTGGTTTAATTGTAACTTTTTGTCCCCAAATTTATATAATATTGTGAATTTTTTCTTTTTAATTATTATTTCCACAAACTTTGTCTTCTGAATTACAAAATATTGCAAATTGTCTTATGTAACTGCCTAACTAAGGGTATCAAGTAGTTTCTCTCTCTATATAACTCATTTGCTGGGAGGTCTTATATAGTATTCGATTGTTCGATTTTTTACAGGGTGGTACATTTACAAAAGATGGTTCAACATCAACATTTAAGTCAAGATTTGACGTTAAGTAATAACAAAAATAATAAATAAGAATCAACAATATATTTTATCTTCAGAATTTTGTCTTTATTTATACGTATATATTGGGTCTTGGCCTTGATGAATAATTACCTCTTTAGTAATATGTTTTTAATCACTATAATGACGTTTAGTTACTCATAGTTTTGATCATGATTTACTTATGATTGAGTTTATTCTTTCATGAATCATAACAAACTTGACTTTCGGCTAACTGAACTTACCAGATCCCCTACTTACTTTGGGTGTGGTTCTTTTTTATAAAAAAAAAGGGTAAAAAAATTAAAATATTGTTTTTTTTAAAAAAATTATAAAAATATAGTCATTTTAAACCAATTTATAAATGTATAGCAATCAGTGGCGCCACAAGTCACGTCCAGTTCAAGCGCCACATGTGCTGAGTCATGCCCCCACAGGCGCCACAGGTGGCGCCTCATACAGGCGCCACTTTGTCCCTTCAGCCATTTGCCTTCTATTTAAACTCATATCCTCTTCACACTCTTCACAACTCTTCTTCATCATCTTTCTACTCTTAGATATCTCAAAATTTGTTTATTTATACTTTCTTTTGTGCTTTTTGGTTATATATATATATATATATATATATATATATATATATATATATATATAATGTGTACACATTTTGTTTCTGTTCGTATTGTTTTATATTATAATGGTAGGAAAATTGAGGTCGACGTGGTGTGTTTTCGAAGGTGAGAAAATACCAACACGTATCAAGCGCAACTCAACTATTGACGAATTGCATCAGAAAATCTGTCAAAAATTAGTTCTCAAAGGTAATCAATCGATCACTATGGTCACTGCAATAATATGGTGCGATGATAAATATATTAGCATGCAAGTAGTAAACGACGAAGACGTAGAAATGATAATAGGAGAATTCTTCAACTAGTCAAGGAAAGATTTCTTAGAGTTGTACGTGGATAGTGCTGAAGCAGAGATGTCGCTTTACCAATGAGGTAAGTTGATTTCAATTCTTCCCATAATGCATCACCATCTATTGCTCTACTTGTTAATTTGTCTATGGAAGATGAAAATGACCCTACTTGGGTTATGGATGACAATATTGACGATGACGATGATGAAAATATCGCAATGGAAGATCGTCTTCTTGCCGAGAATGTTAGTGCTTCGGACAATGATGAGGATGATGGTCCAGGCGCAACTCAAATACAAGTACATCAGGATGTGAGGGAGTCTCAAATCCAAGCACATGAGGATGTGGGGGAGTCTCAATTACCACAACATTCTGAAGGTGTGATACCAAACAACACTTATTTACATATATGTCTGGTTTTTGTTTATGTTTTTTTTTTTGTAATAATAATGGGAATTTGCACATGTAGGTGAAGGTAATACAAATTTTTGGGATGGAATCTCACATTACACATACATTGATTGAGATCATCCGAGTGAACAAGATTTTGCCACTGATTCTGGTTCAGTTGAGGGTCCATGGATATTAGGGAATAAGTTGTTTGTTAAACAAGAATTTGCATAAAAAAAAGAGGTGCAGATGACAATCAAGCGAAACCTCATGAAGGAGCATCAAGAAGCTATTATGGTTGAAAACACGCCTACAAAGTTAAGCATGAAATGTCGTGCGCATGACCAGAATTGTCCGTGGAGGGTTAGGGTAATAAAACCAACATACGGTGAAAGATGAATGGTTACCAAATGGGGTGGGGATCACAATTGCTTAAATGATCACATTTCTTAGGACCACAAAAAGCTTGATGCTGATGTTATTGCTTCACTCGTAGTAGGTATGTTATTGGATGACATGATAATTATGAGAATTAATGATTTTATTATTATTATTAATGTTAACGTTACATTTTTTATTATTAGGGATGATAAAACATGATCCATCATGTTCAATTGGACTAGTGCAAGAGAGGATAACTCATTCCTATAGATACAAAGTTTCATATAGAAAGGCATGTATACAAAGCAGAAAGCAATGACAATTATCTACGGTGACTGGGAGGAATCATACACATTTTTGCCTAGGTGGTGTGACTATATGCTTCGCTTTTCACTAGGTTCTGTTTATCATCTTCAAACAAAAGATTATTATGGGGCTCATAGAATCATTCGTGAAAAACGCGTGTTTCACCGCATTTTTTGGACCTTCAGACAATGTTGCGAGACTTTTAATTTTTGTAAACCGGTTATTCAAATTGATGACACTCATTTATATGACAATTACAAAGGAAAATTGTTGATTGCCACAGCTCAGGATGGAAATAATGAATGTTTGCCACTTGCATTTGCTATTGTTAAGGGTGAGACAATGGAAGCTTGGAAATACTTTCTGGATAACATTCGCGCTCATGTTACAAAGAAGACAAATATTTGTCTTATTTCTGATCGGCACCGAAGCATATTATCTGCAGTTGAGAGGCACCGTGGGTGGCAGCCACCGCATGCATATCATGTGTTTTGCCTTCGTCATATTGCTAGCAATTTTAATCAAAAGTTCAGAATTGAAGAGAGCGGTATTGAATTTAGGTATGGTTAACAACTTCATCTTCCAATTTTGCATGTATTAATGAATTTTAATGTTTTTAAATTTGTATGCAGGTTATACTCCTTCTATGATCGAGTTTGAGGTAGACTTGACACGTTTTCGTGATGTGAGTCCTGAGGTTGCAAATTGGATTGATAACATCCCCAAGAAAAAGTGGACACATGCATATGATGTAGAGGGATGAAGGTATGAACATATGATAACAAATTTGTCTGAGTCAGTTAACAGGGTTTTAAAAGGTGCAAGAAACATGCCAATAACCGCCTTGGTTAAACACACATATAACAGATTGGTGGAATATTTTGTATGCAGGGGTCAATCGGCTGCTAAGCAATTACAAGGTCCTCATCGTCATTGCAAAAATGTGGTTGCTATGTTGAAGGCCAATGAGTCCAATGCTACTGGTCATTATGTTCGTACATATAATGTTTAACAAACTGTATTTGAGGTTGATGATGATTATGAGAATTCATATGTTGTAAACCTCCCTGAGCGGTTCTGCCAGTGTGGGAAATTTAAGGCATTCAAGTATCCTTATAGTCATGCCGCAGCAGCCACTTTACATGTTCATCGGGCACCAGCACAATATGTGGATGACGTATTCCTTACAACAAACCTGGTAAAAGCGCACTCATTTCCATGATAGCCAATTGGTAATGAGCAAGCAATTCCACCTAGTGCAGATCCAGTAGTCATACCTGATAATTCTATGTTGCGTGCAAAGGGTCGTCCAAAGTCAACTAGAATACGCAATGAGATGGATGAAGTTGAAGCTAGTCAAAGTCGTATTATGTGTAGTATATGCAGATTACCTAGTCATAACTGTCGAAATTGTCCTAGTCGTCCATCTACCTCATGGTTTTATTTTCGATATGTTAATGTTTTCTTTATCTTCTTATATTTCATAACTGACTGTCTATGAGGTTCACTATGTTGTTATTTGTTGCTTTACATTTTAACATAGTCCGTAACAAATATAAGTGACAAAAAAGGTCCATAATACCATACAGTCCATAATATAGTCCGTAACAAATAACAAATACAAAATGGAAAGTCTATGAAGTCAGAGGCCACTACTGATGACGCGCTTGACGATCTGGCAATCTGCATCTACCACGTCCACGCGAAGACTGTGGAGCAAGAGTAGGTGCTGAAGCTGGCATTGGAGCTGGAGTGGCCTCGATCGACAACTCTGGACGATATTCTGACTGGTGTGGTGAAAAATCTATATGGCTATACATGTCCTCAAGAGCTATATCATCCCACGACTGAGGTCCCTGACTACTGCTCGCAGCTTGATCCTCGGATGCCATGGCTATTGGACTGGCCTGATACGCCGGCTGGCTCTGCATGTCCATCGGTGGGCACTCTAGTTGATAATATGTATGAGCCTTTGGCTAGGTAGGCTCGTGAAATGTCTGTTGAAAACCGTATTCATGACCTATGAAGGGTGGCCTAAACCATCCACCCATGCGTGGCCTGGGTGCATGAATAGGCTCAGGAACTAGTGGAATAGGTTGGCGACGACGTCCTATCCCTCGACCCTCTCTCGCACGTCGCCCAATGTTGATAGATAATTGTGCCTCCTCCGGAAGCTGGGCCAGGGATGCCTCTGGACCTGGCTTCTCCACCCGAGCGGCCTCTTTAAAAATAGCTATCAGGCGACCTATTTCCTCGTGTACATATTCCAAAGTGTGGTGCGGAAATTGCTCAGGCGTGGTGACAAAATACAAATTCTCCAGACCATCAACCTATAACTCACAACATCCTAATTTGGCAACCCGCTTCGTGACATATCGCTTGCTGCAAAGTCTATACCAAACCATGCACTCATGGTTGGGTGACATAAGACATGTATTTCAGGAGACATTTCAACATGTTGAACTCTCCTATTCCATCTGTCTATAAATTTCCTTAGCCTGCGAGCCCAATTTTCTTGGGATTTACCTCGAAGGGTACAATCATGTACACCTTTTAATTTTCCAGGCCTGTGAGGTATCAGTTGATCCCTCCCAAATAGTCTCATGCATCTATCAGGCTGCACATACTCAGAAATGTGAAAACAAATAACAGGTGTCCTAGCCATCCACAAATGTTTTGTGTCAGGAGATGCACCCAAGAATTTGTAATCTCGATAAGGTTGCCAAACCACCTACACAATTAAAACATATATAGGAGTCAATTGCATATTCACATCCATTTTAAATAAATATATTTGATTCAAAAAACATATCTCATCTCTACATAAGGTGTCTAGTTTGTCTCGATACCAATTAAGTGAGTTCATTCTGAAGCGACCTAGAGCATTAAATCTAATTTCCAGATTCAACATTCAATTGTTAATTGCAGTACACATAAATACATGGTGATTTAAGTAATACAAAATAAACATACCGGTGTCCGAAGTGGCTGTCCAGCTCATACAGATCTAGCAAACGGGGAGCAATGGGTGAAAATCTGAGCCACGCCCAAATCTGAAGCAAAATAATGCAACCACCAATGTCTTTTCTCTCCGGATTTGTATAATCACACAGTTGTCTGTGCCAGAACTGCAGACCCTCAGCTATATGAACCAATATTAGCAAAATCACCCACAAGCAAGACAATGTAGCGATATCCTACTATGCTCTCCCCCAATCTGTCGCAAAGGATCCAAGACCTAACATACGTGCAATGTGAGCCTTGGTGAAGTATATCACATTCTAAGGATTACCAGCAACTGCACCCCATGTAGGATACACTCTGTCAAAATATGATAGCTTCAAATTGCCAGAGGTAAACTTAGTGGCCGCATCGGACCCATTACCAAAAACTTGATTACACAATTCCGACCAATCCGTTAAGTCTGTCCTGTAACAACTTGCCCAACAGTAGGCAATCCTAGTATACATGCGACATCTTGCAATGTAATTGTCATCTTACCCTGTGGCATATAGAAAACATGTGTCTCTGGCCTTCACCGCTCAACCATAGCACTGATAAAGGCAGCATCAATATAAAAAATATAAGTCACTTATCAATTTATAAGTTCAAAATACACTAATTTCAACACAGTAAACATAACAATATTCATAAATGGATATCTGCATATATCGCATGCGAGCAACAAGTATGAAACTAGCCTGAGTCAAATACTGTGCGACTAGGTCTGGAATATCGTCGGGTAGGGGTCCACCACTAGGTCTACCTTCTCGATGAATTTTTAGCTCTCTCTGTGTTTCCTCTTTCCAAACAGCCTGTGAAATATGGGTGCGCTGTCTGCGCCTCCTAAGTATATCCCATCTATATGGTCTGGGAAGAACATGCGTTGTAGGATCGGTAGGCTCATGCTCATGGTCAGATGTAGAACGAGGTGATTGAGATGACGATGACTTGACCATAATAATATGCTATACATTTTATAATCATATTATCATAATTTATTTAATTTCAAATAAATATTATTTTTAAAAATTGATTATGTATGTCTTAGGTAGGTCCTTAATCATAACCTAGGTCACTAACTAATAATATTCAAAACCAATAAACATGTTATAACTCACTAACTATATCGCTAAAGTATTTTTTAAGTAACTACTTATAATATAAGTCACTAACAATTTCCTAGATCAATAACAATTTTCTAAGACAATAATATAATATATTTAATGTATTTTAAAAAGCAGATATTTGAGCACTTACTTGATTGGTAGGACTTCACTATGCAAAGCCTCGAACTCAAACAGAAAATTAGAAAGAAGTCAGGGTAAAGTGCTAGAGAGAAGGTAGAAGTTAAAAAATGAAGTGAAAAAGTGAATTTGATATATTTATAGGAGTGCAAAGTGGCACTTGTATGAGGCGCCACTTGTGGTGCCTGGGGGGCGTACCTGTGGCACCTGCACTGGGCACGACTTGTGGCGCCCCCTTGGGGCGCCACTGATTGGTATACATTTGTAAATTGGTTTAAAACAACTATATTTTCGTAACTTTTAAAAAAAAAATAATATTTTAATTTTTTTTGTCTAAAAAAAGGAGACCCAATTATTTGATATTTCGATCAGTCAATAGTCAAATACTCTCATCTAATATATCTTATTTGTGATGATTTAAAACAACAATTACAACAAAATTATCTTAATTGTGGTTATATATTTAGGTACGTGAGGACAATATTTGACATTTTGTAAATTGATGGTAAAATTACAAACAAGCAAAAAAACAAGAGAAAAGTTCACAAAATTGTTTAATTTTAGAGAGAGAAAAACTGAGGACAATATAATTAAGTTTTTAATTAGAAAATAAACTAGTACTTTTCTTTGAAATTATATATTAGTAAAAAAAATAGTTTTTTATGTTAAACTTAAATAATAGTAAATCTAATTAATTTTGTACTATTTAATGTTATTATTCTTAAAATACTTTTTCATTTAATTCTAATTCTATTTTTCATGATTTTTTTTATTCATGATAATAAGTTTTGATAAAGAATATTTTAGAAATAATCTTATTTTTTTATTTAAAATTAGTAAAATTAAATGAGTACAGGGAATAATAATTTTTAAGTGTTTTTTTTCAAATTTTCTAGCCGTTTGAATTTAATTATTTCACCTACTCGAAAATATGCAATTTAAAACATTTATACTACAGAAACTAATAAAATAATTTAGATTATTTAACAAATTAAAACTTTAGCAAAAAAATAATAATTTGGATTTATCTTTCTTTATAATGAAAATTTACTTTAAAAATTATGAATTGTAATAAATTGCAATAATTAATGATTGGGATAATAATAAGTATGTACGCAGATGATATAAAAGAATAGCCTTTGAGATGGTTAGATCTTTTTTTACTAATTGTTAAATCAAATTAATTTTAAAATTAAAAGTGTATATATACATATATATGAGTTTAATGGTTACACACATAAAATATATTTACACAATCTTTTGATCAAAATTTATAGTTAGTATGATTTTTAAAGTAATTATTATAAAATAATAAACTTATAATGAATTATAATTGAAAAATGTAAATTTTTTTACAGTATAACTCTTTCTCTATATATATACAAATTAAGATTCTCTATTAAAAAAATACTGTATGTTGAAAGATTAAAAGTGTCAATGAACCCAATTTACTTTTGATTTATAATTTTTAATAAATTTTAACTTAATAAAATATAGTAGTGTTAACATTACCCGTTAAAAAACAATATAAGAAAAAAGATTGGTCAACATCAATCTCTCTGATTAATATCAAGATAAAAAAATATAAATATAATATATACTATATATGATGTAATAAAATGAAAGTTAAGAGACCTAAATATAAGCGACAAAAATATTCTTTTAAATTCAAATATAAATAAATTTGTACTATTTTTATTTTATTTAATGATATCATCCTAAAATACTCTTTAATTAATTATAATTCTAGTTTTAAAATTTCAATGACTCCTTTAATTGTTGTTGATATCAAATTCTAATGAAGTATAAGTTAAGATTTTTGTAAATATGATTAATAAAAAATAAAATAATATTAATCAACTTTTTAATTAATACAAAATAGTTAATTTTTTCTTTTTAGTAGGGATGTAAGTGAGTTTATTTAGGTTGGATTAGGTCAAACCTATAATCCAACCAATCAAATTTGAATGAGTTGGTTTGGTCAATTTTTAAAGAAAAAATGAAATGCAATCTAAATCAATCCGTTTGTAAATAATTTGGGTTAGATTAAGTCAACAGGTCAAAATATTCAATTTTATTTATTCTTTTTTTAAAATTCAGTATTCTTTAAAAGCTAATTTTTTTATTAAATTAATCAGACACAACTATTTCTTATTAGATTTTTTATTAAAAAAGAAAATTTTGTGATGCTATCACACTCCAATTACCCTTATCTATCTATCCATAGAAATGAAAAATTAAACATACCATATTCTAGATAACGAATTTCAATAAGGATAGTGTGATTGATTTCAAACACTCTTTCCTACCAAAATTAATGAAACATTACGAGACATACTATTTATAAATAGATTCGAAATATTTTTAGAAATTCATCTGAAGTTGCTTTAATCAATAAAATCATTGTTACTTTGATTATGAAGTTTAATGATGTGTTGATGTTTACTCAATTTAGGTTGATAAACCTATGTAATCAATAGTTAATATTATTTGATTTTTTAAAAAATTTTAAAATATATATTATATATTACATAAATTAATAAAATAATAATTTAATACAAATTAACGGATCAACGAATCATGTTAATAGATCAATGAATTTAGATATTAAAATTATGACTCAATCAAAAACTCAACAAATTTAATTGATATGATTCGAATGTAACCTAAATACAAAAATTATCCAACCTAAACTATTTATATTAGTTCACTTACACCCCTACTTTTTAGGTCCTAAGAGATATTATTTACGCAAAATATCGTATCGTGTATATTCAAATATCGACATGACAAAATAACATGCTTAAACAACAACAACAACTATGTTACAAGAGTGCACCGATATTTATATTGCACGATGTCAATTGTTTATAAGAGTTTACGTAAATTGAAATGTATTGCAGCTGTCCCACTAAATTTGTTTGGCTTATATTGCCCCGTGAATTAAAAGGCAGAGAATCCACCGTTTAAATAATCAATTTCAGACTTTGATTGGACTGTAAAATGCATTTGATGAATAAGATGGTCCTCTAACAATATATATTCACAGAGAATTAATTACTATGAGATTGTTATATATTAAATATTGTCTCCAGTTTGAATCATAATAAAATTTTATCATTGATAATCTTATTTGATTAAGCAGAATTTTTTTTCATAAAAAAATACACGTGTTTCTTTTTAATATGAAAATTTTCATTCAAATGATTATTTTTTATCAAACTCAAGTATAATTATTTTTTAAAAGATACTCATGTGATCTAGGGGTAATATTTTAAAAACAGATAATATAAAAATTAAAAAATATAATTTTTTAAAGTAATGTTTTTTTATTTAAAATCTTTCTAGAATAAAAATTAAATTAAAAATTATTATGAAACCTCCTAATAAGTTGAATTTATCTTTTGAAAATATTGCATAATTATTTCATATGAATTTCTTTATCTGATTTTTTGCACTCATCCATTCAATCATATTCTTAGAAAATCTTCTACAACTACACGTAACGTAACTATCTGCTTCTCGGATCAATCAAGACATCCAAAACATAACACAAAAAGTCAAATATGAATTATTGTGTGGAAAACCTATAGTTATTTTTAGATAGATATTCATTTTTTTTATTTAGTCTTTGATAGTTAAGTTTATAAAGATAAAAAAAATTAAAATTTTATTTTCAAATTTATAAAAATACGATAAATTAGTTATACTATTAATTTTTTTTATTAACTCAAACTGTTGTCCTTAATGATAATTAATAATTGATTTAGTATTTTAACTTAATAATTTGTTGCCATTTTAGTTTTTGAATTACTTAGTAACATTTTTGTCTTTAAACTTAATAAGGATTGTCATTTTGATCCTAGCACTTTTAAATTTTTAATTAAATATCATGTTGTATGAAATTTTTAATTAAATTATTATTTTTCAACTAAAATATTTATAAAATAAAAAACAAATTATTATGGAACCTTCTAATAATTTGCATATCGTTTTTGAAATTATTGTATAATTTGTTTAAATAAAATTCATATCTTTATTTTCTTTTGCACTTATCAATCATATTCTTAAAATATCTTCCACATGCAGATAACTTTCCTTCTGAATTTTGGTTCAGCCAGGCCGTGAACAATCTAGGAATGCTCGTGGTTTTGAATATTTAGATAATTACAATCATAATTAATAAATAATTAGATTGTAAGTGAATATTATAATTAGTTATTATTTTTAAAATTTTAAAATATAAATATGTAACTGGTTATAAATAAACTAGTTATATAACACTTTATATTTAAAACCAATTAAATAATCAAAATAAATATAAGTTATTTAAAATAATCATTTTATAAAATTAGTCATAGTTTTCTCATTATAATTATTTTTTAAATAAAAATAAGTTAGTTTTTAAATAATCATCTCTGTAAAATTGATTATAATTTTATAATTAATTTATATATGACTAGGCATATAATATTAATTTTTTAGCAACCCGACAGGGCATGTAAAACAAAACACAAAACAGGATGTATATGTAGACAGGAGCCGTGAGTGAACTCGTCATTGATCATTTTTTCTTTTTGACAAATCGTCATTGATCATTAAACTTTAGGTAACGTATGTTACGTTAATTTTTTTATTTATTAAAGTTTCTTTAAAATAAAATAATTACAAATGAATTTTATGGAAAAAAATTTAAAAATAAATTAAGCTATTATTTAATTTTTTAATGTATTATGTTTACAGTAAATTCTGAAAAAATTTAATAACTTTCACTTACAACTAATAATAATGAAAGGTTTTATTTTTACATATGAAAATAAGAAAGTCATCACCAAAATTTTATTCAATTGATAAATAAAGGGCTCATAATTTTTTATATATCATCAATGTACAAATTAGGAGTATAAAGAAAATTATCAACAATATTAATAATTAAGAGTTTCTTTTAAATTTTTTTTCTTAACTTTGTATACCTTTCAATTTATTATTTTTATCTTTATTTCTAAACTGAATCTCGATATATTTGGAAAGAATTTATCAATTTCTAAAAATAACGATCTACCACAATATAAATTATTTATCATAAATTTAAAATATCATTTATATGTTTAAATATTTATTTATTATAAATTTTTAATATAATTTAATTTATATTTTCAAAGTATTTTCATTTATTATAAATTGTTATATAAAGTAAATATTTATTTTGTGTATTATATAGATTAACGTACTAATTATAATTAAATTTGATTAAATTCAAATTTAGAGTGCTGCTTAATTTACTGAACATCTTTCTGAAATCGCAATTTCCCGTTCAAAGGTAGGCAGATAGAGTGAATTTTTCTTTTCTTTGACTAGTATGTGTAGACTTGCGAATCCTTCTTGCACCACTCTACTAATGTCGCATTTTGGAACAATTCAAAATTGATTTTCTGGTGCCTGGACATGACATAGATGCTTTACAGAGTAATGCTTATATATATATATATATATATATATATATATATATATTAAAAGTAAATACACCAGAAAATGTTACATTAGTCCACGATTAATTAAGCTAATTGGGTGGGTATTAGATTAAATTAAATAATTAATCGCGTGAGTCAATATTAGATTGGATTTGTTTCACAGGAGATTAGTTGAATCGAATACTACTTTAGTAATTAAAACGCAAATAAGTGTTGAGAGTTTATGGTCAATTTTTTTTATTTAAAAAAGAGCTAGTTTATCTCACATTTTGTGACAATTGCAATTTCAACAGGAAATTTCAACCATCCTAACATGTAATTTATTAATTTTTATATCCGTAGAATCCTAACTATAAAAATTGAACCTAGGAATTAATTAAAGCACACTATTATTTATTTCTTTATTCTCAATATTGATATAGAAACTGTTAGAACTGATATGAACGAGAAAAGTTTTGGGAATACACAGTATAATTGTACTAGTGAACTGAGGAGCATTTTCATTGAATTGAAAAGCAAACATGGCTATTATTATTATTAAAAGCCTTACAACCAACGGGAAATAGGATAAACTGCCCACGATTATACTGCTCCTAGAATCATGGGATATATCAAAACAAGAAAAACAAACTTATCACTGGGTACTGTTATTATCACGTCCTTAAAATAAAGAAACCCTAATAGATATAGGGTCTCCACTCTCCACAACTTCAACAGAAACTAATACAACTAGAGTAGCAGACTAAACAAAACATTGAAACTGTCACAATAAGCTTAGCTTACGTAGAGGCCGTTCACGGTGAAGCCGCCATCGACACAAATGGTTTGTCCTGTTATGTAAGATGCTGCAGGTAAGCAGAGGAATGCCACCAACGAAGACACCTCCTCTGCCTCTCCAATCCGTCCAAGAGGGGTTCCCGCAATCACACTTTTATTAAGTTTTTCCTCTTTAAAGTGCTTCAAGGAAATAATCATAAGATGCATGCCCTTAATTGGTCCAGTGCAAAGAAAACAAACAACAAATCAATAATTACACCAACAGAAAATTACCTTGTCACCAAGAGGGGTTCTAATTGGCCCTGGTGCAACGCAATTAGTCCTTATATTGTCTTTGGCCCATTCACATGCCAAATTTTTTGTCATTTGGTTGATTGCTCCTGCATGTTAGATAAGTTACTTAGGCAGTTTCTAATACTTACCATCAGGGGCATTAAAAAAAATTAATAATTAAGATTTGTTTGGATAATTCTTCTGAAAACATTTCTAGGAAAACAAAATGAAAAAGAAAATAAATTTCTTATATGATTTTTATTAATTAATCATTATTTAATTTGAAATATTCTCTCATATTTGATCCTTAGAGAAGTTATATGAAAGTTTCTACAAATTAACTAATGACGAGTTAAAGAAGAGTTCAATTTAATTCATGAAAAAGTTTATTTTTTCTCTTAAAAGAGTTTTTAGAGAAATTTACTCCATCAAATCCTTACAACCCGGCCGTCTCTAACTCTTCCAAGTGAAATTCATTCAACCACGAAATTAACAATTACCTTTTGTTGCACTATACACAACGGATGTTATATTTGAAGCTAACACACCAGCAATGGAGGATATGAGAATGATGTTTGCAGCTTCTGAAGCTTTTAGGAGAGGATGTGCAAGCTGGCTTAGGTGGAAACAAGATTCAAGATTCGTATTCACCAGAAATGTGAAATCTTCCTCTGTGAAATCTATAATAACCAGCCTCTCTCTCTCTTCTCAAAAAAAAAATCTCGTTCCTCTGCTTTTTTCCGGTTTCTGCCATTAACGACCAGAGAAGCTTCATATCTTCTCCATTCTTCATCTAAACACTTCCCACCCAACTAGAAAGTTGATTAGAACTCCTCTATGAGCTAGATTCCAACTTCTATTCTCCTTAAAAACCATCAATCGGAGAGATCCAGTTCTCTAGGGGAATTCCTCAAAACTGAGATTTGGAAGGAAAAGAAGGCGATTCAAGGACGCTAGAGCTTGGAGAAGTGATCCTCCAGCCTTCCTCGACTGTTTTGAGGTAAGAAACTCAAGTTTTACCGGTTGATTTGTGAATTGGTTCTTGAGGTGAATAGTAACCATTTTGCGTTAGAGCTGAAATTAGGCTTGGGTTCTTTAGAAAAGTATGCTCAGAAGGTTGTTCTAATGAATATTGAACTTTGAAACATGACTTTTGATGAAGTTTGGTTTTGACTCTAACATCTGTATGGGTAGGGAGATTGATGATATAATGATGAGTTAAGCCTAGGTACCTTTACAAAAGATGTTCAGGAGGCTAAATAAACGGTGAAAATGTGTTGAAATAGCCGTTCTGATAAACTTGACAAGTATGGATATTTGGCCTGGTTAAGGCAAGTGAATCCTTTGAATTGGCTCATACAGAGTCTTGTAGGGACTCTAGTACGTTGAATAGACTGAGATAGATCCTGTTGAGGGTCTGTGAATCGCCTTTGAGATGATTAGTCCTGATAACCTTAAGATAGAGAACAAAAAGGTTTAATGAAAAGGGTTAGCCTTGTTTTGTCATTCTAACGGTTGAGGATCGTTATTGATGTTTACATGCTCTTGTGTAGGGCGTGATTCTGACATCACTGGTGGTGGTGACCACGGATCCGGGAGAGCCGGTACAGTGCTGAGAGCAGGTAAGCTCTTTGTTCTTGGGAGTGGTTCCTTTCTTTGTGTTCCACCATACTCCGAGGGAGTATTGGTTATTGAATAACATGTTGCATGAATATTGAAATTGAATGTTACTGATTGTGATTGAGGCATGTATATGATGCATATACGTGTAGACATCTGAGTAAATGATATATTGTGAGTGATTGAGATGATGTTGAATGAAATATACACTAGGATAGTGTACTGTGTTAGTGAGAACCTCTATGAGGTATATGCGGTGATAGTATCTTATGTTTGTAGAGAATTCTCTGGTCAGTAGAATGGATTAGATATGGACTTCCCTTAGAGCCAAAGTTATATGGAACAACTCTAAGTAGTCAATAAGCAATGTGTGATAAAACCTGAGAGTATGCACCTGATTGCAGATGAGCATCTCTTGGAAGTGCCATATATGTCCGAGGGTGTTCTGAGATAAGTACCTGATTGCAGATGAGCTTTTCTCAGAGTCCTGAGATAGAGTACCTGATTGCAGATGAGCTTTTCTCAGGAAGTATAATATAGATATATGTGTGATTAAATCCTTAGAGAAGGTACCTGACTGCAGATGAACGTTATCAAGGAATATGATATATCTATATCTCTATATATATATGTTGCTGTATCTGAATAGGGATATCTATTTGATATGCTGTGATCTAATGAAGGCCGTGATGGCTGAGTAGGGGTGATTATCCCTCAAGTTATATGTATATATGTATATATATATATATATATACTTGTTGTCTCTGTGTGATGAGATATTATGTGAGCCGTGATGGCCATGTGATGCTGATGAGAATTCCTTGATACTTGTGTGTATATACTGTATCTGCCTGATGATATGGTTTGAGAGCCATGAGGGCTAGCTTATGAAATGTTGATTTTGATATATTATGCATGTTAGTGAACCAGGGGGAGGAAAGACCTCCAAGGACCCTGAGTTTACTGAGATTTTTATCTCACCCGTGTGTGGGGATTATGTTTGCAGGTGAGACGCAGGGAGAAGCTGAGAGATCCCAGGGCAAAAGGCCCATGCAGGGATAGATTGTATATAAACCCTAGGCATAGTTGATGAGAGCATGTTGGCTCCCTTCTTTTGTTATTTTATGCCTATTGTTTTGTGGTTTTGTACCCAGAGGGGATTATATGTACATTTGTGTACTAAGGATGTATATTTTGATACTTCACCATATATAATGTACAACTGATGTTATAATGACGTCATATTTTGTTTTGCTTCCAAATCAAATTGTTTATTTTGGAAAATTGCTGCGTAAATGGATATAATGAAATGTTAACAAACCGGATGCATACGGGGTGTTACAAAATCCAGGGTCTCTTTCTGTATGTTTGTTCCCACATTGTTTACCTAAAGCAGTACACACACATATATATAAAAGAATTCCAATTAAAAAATGGATTTCGAATTAGTCCTCATTCTTAACATTTTACGGTTATAGTTAACCTAGTATGCAATTGTAACGAATCACTCACAAGGATATTGAGTTTGCCATTAAACTCATTGGAGACTCTAGCTATGAGGTCTTGTCTTTCTGCACGAGACGCCACGTCACAGACCGAAGCAGTTACTCTGTATCCTTTTGTGTTCCACTGATGTAAGGATTCATTGAGGTCAGCTTCGTTCCGAGCGCAAGTGTGTACAGTGGCTCCAAGCTGTGCCAACTCCTCCACGATAGCATATCTAGTAATTAGTAAGGATATTATATCAGAGGAATGAATATTGGTGAGAAACAAGTGTCTTGCAAAACCCACTTATTTTGTACAAGAATTAGTTATTACTATCGTTTATTCACACAAACATGTTTGTTTGCTTTGCAGTAAATATATTACCCAAACAATTAAGCATTAATTATGTCCACTAGCTTTGTTGTTGTTATTAATTGATATATAGCTGAGAAATAGGTATATATTTTAGAAACGACTTTCAGAGTAAGTATACATGTATATGTAGTGGGAATATTAAAAATTGAAATGAATAGATGTGAAAGAAGGTAAAGAGAGTAACCCGATTCCTTTGGATCCGCCGGTGACGAGAGCTGTCGTCCCCTGTAAAGACCATCTGCTGCTTTTGCTACCAATGCTTGCCTCAGCCATTTCTTTTCACTGAAGGATAAACCTGTGAGATATCCGATACTTTTTTTATTAATTTGTTTATTTATTAAGATATCCGATACTTCATACTGCTACTTTCTCAATGGCTTATATTTATAGTCATAATCATTCTCTATCTTCAGGATAAAGTTTAGACTTTAGAGTTAAAAGTTAGGCTGGTTGCTTGACCAACTTGTTTTCTGCTGGTTGCTGGAGCATAAGAGGTGCATTATGGTAATATAAGCGGTGGGACAGTGTAGGATTCACTTGCGTAGCATTTATTGGTTGGAAATGAGGTGTTTACTGTGGTTTGGAACTCGGGGTTTGGAACTTAATATAATGTAACTTTGTATTGCGGGTATTTTGTTATATGTGTTTTTTATAATTCTAATGCTGACTTTTGTAATTTTCTTGGGTATTTCTTATGCCCTATTATATTTAATATATATACAATTTATTTATCGATAAAAAATATATATATTAAGATTGAACTTTGCAGAGATACATTTTATTATTAAAGATTTAAATATTTTTTGTTTAATATTTTTAATCTCTTAAATTAGAAGATATTTTTTTTAATGTTCAAATAAAAATTTATATTTTCTAGTCTTGGAGGGGACACATGCTGATGCTGATGCAGTGCAGCATTGGAGCGGACACAAAGATAAAAACACAAAATAACACATGCTATTGTGACATTTTTCTTCTCTTCCGTGGTATTTCACCCTACCAAACGCACGCAACAACTTCCTTTGTCGACCAAATCAGTTAGCGCAAAAAAGTGAAAAACACAACATGAACCGATGTTGGTAGACGTGATAACTGAGAAGTAAGTGATTTCGTAGCGTGGTATGATGCTTTTGTTCTCTCAAATAGTCAATGTAGTATTTACAATTAGGAATCTTTTTTTATTCTCAAACTCCGATTATTATTTGACTGACCCTAATTTAAGAATCAAAATTTAAATTTGTATCATCTTTATTAAGAATAAGAATGAAAAATTAGGTATTTATCTTTCTCTCTCCTTTTTTTGTTTTTGACTGATAGTGACAATTGAATTATGAAAAATGTAAAAGTCGATCCAACAATAAGTGAGACTTAAAAATGAAATTTTTTTTAAAAAAATATTTTACTTTATATGAGATAACTATTTAATATACCATTTTTGCCAACATATATAGGTATATCTTTTGCCACATATGATATATTTTTTGTTTTATAAAAATCAATAATATATGTTTTTTTATTAGTTGATCTAAAGCTTGAACTTTAATTGTTTTAATTTTAGTTCTGTCCTAAAGAATATATATCTTTTATTTGCCCCCATTTTATATTCTAATAATATGTAAGCATAAATATTAATAACTTTAAGATAGTTAAAAATTTAAAAATAAAATTATATTATTAATACAAATATGTACGTTTAATTTAATAATTATCATTTAATTAAACTTAAACTTAGATGAATATAAATACTAACAAGTAAGAACTATTTTTTTACTCTTAATTAAAATTTATGTGAAATTCATTAAACATTTGGTTATATCAAAGGAGTTAAAACAGGTTAACAGTAGATTCACATAATTCGTCCAAATGGATTGGATTGGGTTGTACATTTCAATCTACCAATCCATATAATCCAATCCATTTAAGTTATAAAATCAATGCAAGTTGGGTTGGAGTTGACCTGGTCCCCCGTTCCTCTTTTTTTTCTTCTTTTTTTCCCCTCATAAATTAGATTTAACATTAATGTGTTTTGGTTATATTAGATGTGTCAAAACAAGTTCAAATCAATGATAAACTTGCATTACCTGTCAAATGGGTTGGGTTGGATTGCACATTTTAATCCACTAACCCTTATAATCCATTAAGCATTTGGTTATATTAGAGATGTGAAAACAAGTTCAAATCAACACTAGACTTGTATAATCCATCAACTCGTATAATTTAATCTGTTTAATTTATGAAATCAATTCGGGTTGGATTAGGGTTGACTTGTTAGATCCCTTTTTCCTTTTTTTTTCATAGACTAGATTTAACACTAATGTTTTTTTATAATCACCTTTTAAGTATTTTCTTGATTTATTAGTTTTATAATATTTTTTCTCTTTTTTATGTTTGTTTATAAAATTTGGGAAAAATTTAAGATAGATAAAATGAATAAATGTTTTTGGTTAGGTTTATAATTTTAATCCTTTTTTAATTCTTGATCCATAATTTTGGTACTCATTTTTTTAAAATTTTAGTTCACATATTTTAAAAGACATGCAATTTTAGTTAAATCTTTAATTTTATATATGTTTGCTTATTTTATTTTTTATATGTCAACCAATTAAATCATTCTTGATGACACTATTAAGTAGTATATTAGATTTAAGATTGAATTAAACGAAAATAAAAGAAATAATTAATAAATATTGAATGATTATATTAAATATTGAATATTATCATTTTTAGAGTCGATATTATTATTATTATTATTATTATTATTATTATTATTATAATATAGTGTGTACGGTAGAAGAAATTATTACATATTTTCGGATCATCATGCATAGTATTAACCAAATTTTATGTGACGTATAACCAAAAAATTTAATTTATGAAAATAATTAAAATTATTTTTTATATGTCATATAACATTGATACAACCATAATAATTCCGATCAAGTAGTAATTTATCATATAGTATAGGACTCAATTAGTGTAAAATTATAAATCGAACATAGGAGAGAGTACACTTTTAACTTATTCTTAACATCACAAGGCTAAACATGGAAAATCTTACAATAAGCCTAGCTTATGTATAGGCCGTTCACAGTGAAGCCGCCATCAACACAAATTATCTGTCCAGTTACGTAAGAGGCTGCGGGTAAGCAGAGGAATGCCACAACCGAAGACACCTCGTCTCCTTCTCCGAACCGTTCTAGAGGGGTTCGTGGAATGTAAGCATTAGCAATTTTTCCCTCTTTTAAATACTGCAAGTGCAAGGAAACGATGATAATTAAGAGCGATGCAAATGATAAAAGAAAAGTAATACACTAACAATAACAAACAAATGAGATATAAGATTGGTATAGTGATGAAGAGAAAAGAGAGAGGTCGCAGATTTTTTAATCCATGCTCCCGGACAAAAAAACTAATAATATTAATAATTAATATTTATTGATAAAAATAATAATGAACAAAAAAATTACCTCATCAGCAGCAGGGTTTCTGATCACTCCTGGTGCAACGCAATTAGTCCTAATATTGTCTTTTGCCCATTCACATGCCAAATTTTTTGTCATTTGATTCATTGCTCCTGCATGTCAATCGCATACATAGTTTGAACTTTGAAGCTACCAGTTAAGACACTTAGTTTAAGTTTACTACCCTCTCTATCGATATAAACAATTAATTACCTTTTGTTGCACTATATACAACGGATCCTAATTTTATTGATACCACACCGCCAATGGAGGATATGAAAACGATGCTTGCAGCTTCGGAAGCTTTTAGGAGAGGATGTGCAATTTGGCATAGGTGGAAAGCAGATTGCAAATTCGTATTCACCAGAAATAAAAAGTCTTCCTCTGTCTAATCCAAGAGGTCTTTCCATATGTTTGTTCCCACGTTGTTTACCTAAATACATATGTTAATGAAAGCCTAATGTGATAGAAAATTAAAAACATTAAGGCAAAAAAAGTTACTAATTAAAAAATGTATTATTCATTGAGAGGGTTAATAACACATTCTTTTCTACATATTTTTATTGGTTAAAATATATTAAAAATTACAAAAATAAGAAAGAGAACATAAAACCTATTAAATTTTGTGATATTAAAAAAATTTAACAAATAAAAAAAGATGTGTTCAAAATAGGGCGTTAGATAGTGTGACCTTAATATTTTTCTTATTTCTTATACTCTTTTTGTATCATTATAATTATTATTCTAAATTATTTTCCATAGACCAAGAAAAATCAATAAATAAATGAAAAAAAATAATAACTTTACAAAATGAAACCTATTATCATTAATTCATTTTTTGTTTTTTAGTCCATATCATTAATATTATAAGAGTTATAAGTTGCAAAAAGTAATCAATATTATATTAAAAATTAAAATGATAAATATTTGGGAACAATTTTTTTTATAAGAAAAAAGGAAGGGAGTAGTACTTAATGAGAAAATGTTGTTACTCACAAGTATATTGAGTTTGCCATTAAACTCAGAGGAGAGTCTAGTTATGAGCTCATGTCTGTCTTTACGAGACGCCACGTCACAGACCGAAGCAGTTACTCTGTATCCTTTTGTGTTCCATTGATGTAAGGATTCATTGAGTTCAACTTCGTTCCGAGCGCAAGTGTGTACAGTAGCTCCAAGCTGTGCCAACTCCTCCACGATAGCATATCTATAATAAGAACATTATATATTAGAGGAATGAATGGTGAGCAACAAAAATTACCCATAACACAAACCATTAGGCATTAATTATGTTTGCTAGCTTTGTTGTTGTTAATTGATAGTACCAGTTGAGAAAAACAGGTATTTTGAGTAACGACTTTCAAATTAAGTATAGCATATATGTATTAGGAACAAAAAGAATGAAATAAAAAAATATGGAAGAAGAAGAAGAAGGGAGAGAAGAAAGTAACCCGATTCCTTTGGATCCACCGGTGACGAGAGCTGTCATCCCCTGTAAAGACCATCTGCTGCTTTTACTACCAATGTTTGCCTCAGCCATGTCTCTTAAAAACTTCGAAGAACATGACTTCTCAATGGCTTGTATATATAGACATTAATTAAAGTGTAGGCTGCTTAACCTCATTGCTTTTCGATCACTGTCTACTGTCCAGAGTCCTTTTCCTATTAGCCGACTGCATAGTTCTAATTCACTTCTTTGGTTGGGACTAACCAGTTATGTTTTTCAAAAGATTAATAATCCACAAAATGATAGATACTTCAAACTAATAATATGATTAAAAAAATAAACATAATAAAATATAGCCATAATGAAAATTTTCCTTTTTTTACCAGTAAAAAGTTGAGTGCATTGTACTGTTTTTTTTACTTTTTTTTTTTAAATATTAGACCGCATAGAAGCAATGCTCATTAAAATCAAATCAATTTAAAATTTGCATATTGGGAAACAATGGCAAAATCAAACAGAATTTCATGATTTATGTATGAATATAATATGAGATTGATTTTGATAAACGGTGTAAAGATTTTTAAGCTATTAATTAATTAAAAATCACTTTATGTATAATTTTTAATTATTATAAAAATTAACAATATTATTATTTATGAAAATTCATAATTAAATAATAATATAAGAAAAATATTTATATTTTCAATATATTTTAATTAAATTCTTATATAGAACGTGATTCAGTGTATTGACTAAAAGCTTAATGCTTGTGTGATATTATTTATGCATATATACTGCATCAAAGAGTATAAAGAAACTTTTTCGTAAAAAATATCTAATGAAAACAGTTATACTTTAACATAAATATCTATAACTATTAACGGAGATATCCTACTTTGGACTCTAAATTTTTTTAGACATTTTTGCTTCTTAACTAATTCTACAAATTACACCACTAAATTTCAACATCTCTACTTTTATTTAACCTTCACTCTCTCTCTTTCTCTCTTATTTTTTATTTTTTTGAAAAAAAAACACGGAGTCTCTCTCTTCTCCCTGGTCAGTATAATAGTGGTAAGTGTTCGATTATATATATATATTAAAAAATAAAATTGATATGATTGTGACCGATTATAGAGCATTTGTGATAAGGGTAAAAAGCATTTGTGATTAGGAGACATGGTAATGAGGTAGGGCATACATGAATTAACCTTTGAAAAATAGATACTTATCTTTGAACATTTTTGGAGGTAGTTAATCTTAATCATGCAAGTCTACTGATCAAAACCTTGAGAGTTACAATAAAGAGCTTTCATCTGAATGTATGCTGTTGATGCAAGGTCAAACACGCACTGTAGGTATAATTAAATTTTAATAAAGAAGTAATTTTAATTACTATACTATAATTAAATTCAAATTTAGACGGCTGTTATACTAAACCCCACTTGGTGAAAACGAAATTTCCTGTCCGAAATCAAAATTCCACCTTAGTAAAGTTTTTTTCTTTTTTGAGAATCTTTCTTGCTCGCCACTCTACTGATGTTCCATTTTGGAACAACTCAAAATAGATGCTTACAGAATAATACTTGTAATTTTTATTTTCAGAACAATTTAATTTTTTTGAATGATTACAAGTAATAAATCAATGTACCATAAAAGTTAAATTTGGCAACGTTCGCAAAACCAAATAAACTCAATTAAATAATGTCATATCCTTGTGTTATCTTTTTTGAGAAATTTATGATTATCAGTTAAAAATGATTGGAAATCTTCTACTAATAGGATTTAGTACAATAAAAGACAGATATTCCAAAACCTTGGAAGGGCCTACCAGGGGTTGGTTAAATTTTGGTATGAACTAAAAGCTCAAAACTCTTTTAAGTTGACAGGGAAGAAGAGAACCATGCCTTCAGTTCACCATGTCAAATGTCCCACAGGAATGGCAGCTGTAGAGGAAAATTATTAAGGAGGGTGCATGGTATAAGCTGCAACTCTTAGAACTGTGTTGTTGGGTAGAAACCATTAACAGACACTCCTCCATGAATACAAATAATCTGGCCAGTGATGTATGATGATGCTGGTAAGCAGAGAAAGGCAACAAGAGAAGAGACTTCTGCTGGATCTCCTAGGCAGTAACATTAGTGACTACTGTTAGGAGTATTCACAAAGCTAATCTGCCGCGTCAATTTTAGGTCAGGATAATCACATTAAAATTTAGGCAGTAACAAAGGCAAAATAAAATGTCGAAGACCCATAACTTTTTCTTTGATTTCTATGCTAGGAAAATGCAATTTGTTGGGGCAAGAGTGCTAGTAGTATGTTAAAGGGCTTGGGCCATATACTGATTTTAGATTCCCAATCAAATCCAGGATGACCCAATTATAGGATTAAAAAAAATGTCTTAAAAATCTTCTACTTGGATAATTGGGAGGTACAAACTTGTAAGAATCTATTATGTGTCTCTGTTTCTGCCATATTGTATAAATTTGCTTACTCTAACAGAAGCTAGAGGTTGTGCATTTAGATGCAAATTATCAATTAGATGCATATATGCTTGTGGAGGAGTTGCTGTTCCAGAGGACTGGATTCAAGATAAAGTAGCTCGGTTAGTAATTAACCAGACAATCGACTTGCTACAATCTACCTAAGAGGGCACTTTGGCAGGAAGAACGTTGAGGAAAGAGATTGATTATGTATATCTACCAACTACCAAGAATCAAGACGTAAAGATCAATTCGGTTCTGTTGAAATAGAAACTTGCAAACAAAATGGAAGACTTAAGAACTAGAGGTGGTATATATCCTTGTAGTTTCAAAGCTGTTCTGTTTTCAAAATAGAAAAATGCTAACAACACACTCTTTAAAATACTCCTAACATACTCTCTACCATTGGTTGAACTTTGTTGGAAATCACAAAATTGTGTGGATTCACTCCTTATTCAATGAACCCTATTAATCATTTTGTAATTTTCAATAAATTTTAACCAATAAAAAATAGTGTTAGAAGGAGTGTGTTGTTAGCATAGGTAGCTCATTCTAACTAATGGTTACAGGAAAAAGCGGAAGAAAATTACCTGCTCTACCAATGAAGTTTTGATGTACCAAGGACCAAGGTGCCACTGCATTACTCCTTATATTCTCTTTTTCCCACTCACAAGCTAGATTTCTTGTAAGTTGATTAATTGCCCCAAAAATTCCATAAACCAATCAACATCACAGCATTTGTTAAGGAAGCTGCAATACAGCATTAAGCAGCTAAATTACCCTTGGTTGCTCCTTGAACAGACATTGACTTCAGTGAAACAAAACCAGAAACAAACGAGATAAACGCAAAACTTCCCATTCCCAATGCTTTCAAAAGTGGATATGCAAGTTGGCATTAATGAAAGACGGATCCCAAATTGGTATCAATAAGAGTGGAAAATTCTGCACTAGTGAAATCTGTCACTGGTTTCCGAATGTTTGTCCCTACATTGTTTATCTATACATTCAAATTAATCAGGTTAATACATATTTCTACATAAAGAGGGCTTACTAATCCAAGGTGAACCTCAAAGCAATCCAGAACAAAGAAAAATGCATATTTCGACCCTTGACAACAAAGAAAATGAACACATTGCAAGACTGGACATTTACAGGTGGTATGATAACATATCAACTACGAATAATGTGATAGGCTAAACAACAATCGTTAGAATAAATTTTGATATCATCTTATAATTTAGACTTGACCCTAATTAAATCCTAAAAGTTAACTCATAAGTCATAAGATGAAGATTATTCTCTACTCATATACACTATTTTAGTCATATCAATATCAGTAGTCGATATCTCCAACAACTTACAAGGATGTTGAGTTTTCCGTGGAAGAGAGAGGAAACAGATTCCATGAGTGCCTCCCTCTGGTGTGGAACTGAGACATCACAAACTGAGCCAGTGACATCAAAACCGGAATTATTCCATTTCTTAAGGCACTTAGTGAGATTATGTTCATTCCTGGCACAGGTATGTATTCTGGCTCCAAACCCCGTCAATTCCTCCACAATGGCGTGTCTTTACAAAAAAAAAAAAAAACAATCACAAGCTAAATTAGGATGAGCGGTGAAAAGGGTCAGAAGTAGAAGGAATCATTGGCGTGAAAGTTGAATTTTTTTTTACCCTATTCCGCGAGTGCCACCAGTGACGAAAGCTGTCATGCCCTGAAGAGTCCCCCTGTGCTGTGTTGTGGACTGTTGGCTCCTAATGCGATTGGACTGTGATCTTTTTCTTCTATGGTTGAAAATGAAAGAGGTAGTGATTGTGCGGCGTGAGAGTAATGGAAGATTAGAAGTCGGATTTATGAGGGAAGCCTGATGATGCATTTTGGGCTAATCATTAATCACTGTCAAATCATGCGACCAGGATTCTTCTTTTTAAGGTAGTAATTTGATTTTTCATTACATTATCTAGGTCTAGGACTAGGAGAAGTTGATTCAAAGGATTCTGTACGTGCACTGATTGAGATTTGAGAATGCCCAGCATGGGAATGCATCATCTCGTGAGTGTGAGATTGAGGCAAAAGCCTTATCAAAATTCAAGGAGCTGCCTAAGATTTTTGTATTTATTCATTTTCATAACATATACACTTTTTTTTACCAACATAAGATTTACAATTGAGAAAAGAAGACCAATTCTAGCATGGTAAAGTTTTTCTGCATGGGAAAGTTATAGTAGTCGTTGACTTTAATAGTGTTGAGTTGGACGACTGAGTGGTGATGTGAATGTACAGTAGAATTAATGCAGAGAGTAGAATTAATGCAGAGAGTTAGTAATTTTTTAGTAATCACGGGACTTGTGTTGCATTATTAATAATATTTTCAACGTTAAAATATATTTTTTGTTTTTATAAATATAAAAAAATTAATAATTCATTTTTATAAATTTTTTATATATTTTTCGTTTACATAAAATTAAAATATGTTATTTTTTAATCCAAAATTAAATTTGTACGAATCAAAACCTACTATACAGTTTTTTAATTTATAAAATATAAATTTTGGGGTTAAAAACCTCTACAAATTATAATTTATTTTTAAAATCAAATCACAATTTGTAACAATTTGCCAAAATAAACTTTTCTCCCAACCCCGTAACACCATCCTAGCCCACCACCCTCAAAACCATCAAACCACCAAACATCCCAAGTGTTCCTCTCTCCCTGATATATGTGACCATGATGCCGTTGCACATCTCCATCATCATCATATCACCATCTGCGACCCCAAGTCGTTGTGTGCGTTGTGCTGACTAGTGCAGGTAGTTGTGCACGGTGGAGGAGGTAGTGCATGTGGTGGTGTGATGCAGAGGAAATGGGTAGATTGGTGATGGTGCGGTGGTTGGAGTTGTGGTCGTAGGAGAATCAGAGAGTGTCAAAGGAGAGAAAATTGGAAAAAGAGTAAATATAATTTAATGTGTTCAATTTTTAATGAACACAACTTAAGTTTGGATTCCACAAAGTCTAATTTCATTTCAGACAAAAAAGTAATATATTTTAATTTTATGAAGATAAAAAATATATTAAAAATTTCGTAGGAATGAATTTTAAACTTTTTAATATTTATAAAGAAAAATATTTTAACCTATTTTCAAATTAAGGAGAGAGGAAGTGTTGTTAGGGGGCGTGGTACAGTGTTGTCCGCATTTTCATTTGCAAGCCTTTGTCTTCCATTTCTCCAACATCTTCCCGAGAGTGGCTTTCCTCCCCAATATTTGGAAGTCTATAATTTGCACAAACGAGTTTCGGAAGCAGTCAGATCTTACTTCTATCTGCATCGTCCCACTACCGTGAGGCCAGATCAGGTGAGATTCGTCCCCTATCTACAAAGCCGGTTTAAATTTGATTTAGTAAAAATATTGGACACTATAGACTTTTTACTTTAAAAATATCATTATTTAATACAACCGAGTTATGTGACTATTAAAAAATTACTAATTCTATGCACTAGTTCTACGATATACTCATGGCACCCCTCAGCTGTCCAACTCAACACTATTAAATTTACGGCTACTGTAACTTTCCCGTGTAGAGAAACCAAAACATCTTTTCCATGCTAGAATTGGTCAGAAAAGAAATGGCGCTGGATTCCCTTCTTCAAAACCCATGTGTTTTTTTTTGTTTTTTTTTTTTGTAAATATATTTATTCTACACAAAGCTTAGGAGAAGTTGATCACGTACCTCGTCCCTCCACGAGTGTTTGTTAATTCTCCAATGGTGACCTACCAAGTTTTGCAATGCTTAGAGTGTATCAACAAGGATTCTGATATTCTAGTCAATATGAATCAGAGGTAAAAAGTTAGGGAGAGAATAAATGCATGGTGAACGGGTTTGGAATTTTATACCCTCTTTGTCTTTATCTTGGGTTACCAAGTTTGTGGACTATCTATTGGGCTCTTATTTATAACAACAACAAAAAATATGTTGGGCTCTTATTGGATTTGTGCAGAACTATTCTAGAACAATATAATATTTAATCAACACTTCAACACCCTCCACTGCCCAGGTGGTTGACAAATATATTTATTCTCTAAAATTATGATATTAATAAAGATTAAAATTATTTATATTTGATAATTTTAGATACTAAAATTAGTACACGTAGGTTGATTACATGTTAACAATATAAGAGCAACTCCATGATCTCTCCTGACACTTCAGTAATTAGAAACTCAAGTAAAAATGTTGCATCGGAGAGCAACATTGCAGGATTAGAAACTCAAGTAAAAATGTTGCATTGGAGAGCAAGATTGTGGCGTTCACTTGAATTTTGGGTTGCCCTACACAACAATCGTTTCTCATATGCAAACTGTGAGCCTCTATAAAAATATATTACTAAAATATTACGTTTGTTTTATTATTGATTTTTTTTATAGAAAAGGTGGTTGCTATAAGTTGCATTAATCAAATTTACTTTTCATTTGTCATTGCTATATGGTTTATATGCCTACATGTTAAATTATGCCTCGAGATATATTTATTATTTGATATTTGGCATTTTAAATATATTAAATTGAAATTAAGATGAATAATAAAATATAAAATAATTATATATATTGTATATATGAACTATCTTCGTTTGTTAGCACGAGATAACTCCAATTTTTAGATTTCACAGACAAGCTTTTATAGCCCTGCCATTATATTCAGCTGAATGTGTTACTTCATTTTCGGAGCATGATAAACTTATTTGACTTATGAAATCATAGAATAGATAGAAGTGTTGCAATTCTGACTTCTGCAAACCATATGTGCACTTTTTTAACTCCTAATAAATGCATCAATTCATCCAAATAATAATTAATATAATAAGTTTAACTGTAGAGTTTAAGAGACTTTAAATTTACTCGAAGTTTTATATTTTGAAGCGAATAATAATTAAATTTGATATTTATTTAATATTAATGTAGAAATATAAAATTCAACATAAATAAAGATAATTAAGCATAACACATTGAAGAATAAAAAACAAACATTCGAACGATTGAGTTGTAAGTTGATGTAAAATTATATGACATATTAGGTGCTCAGCAAACAAAACTACTCTTAATGTAATGTTTGAGATTTTTCACCATTTAATATTATTCTAAGTATTACATTCATCTACTAACATATCCTAATCATGATTCATCATGTAAAAGAGTCTAAATTATCTAATTTCACTCTTAATCCTTTAAGAGTTACATCAATTATATCTGTATGCATAATTAAGGCTAAACAATATCATTATATCCCTATACATGAATTACCTACAAGCTCTTTTCAAGTTCTTAGTTTGCAAACATTTTTCAATGAGTAAATCCTATAACATACATGTTCATGGGTGATAAAACCATAAATAAGACAATAAACTTAGAAAAAAAGCTATAATATTGAAATAACATTAAATGGATAGTAAAAATCATTACATCAAGAGTGTTTGGTTGCTGAGCTCCCAACAATGGGTGATTTAGCATCTCATTGTCATAAGAGGCTTACAAATATAAAAAGGAAGCAAGGAGATAGAAGAAAATGGAGGAAAGAGTATCCAAGTGAGTGAGTTTTCTTTCTATTTCTTGTCCTAGCTTTGTTCTATCTGTCTATCTCTTTTTGCACAGTGTTCTTCATCTTTTTATCTTCAAAACACTGCAAAGTCATGTTTTTTGACAATTACCGTGCACTAAGTTTGCATGTGCGCGCTGAGCATACATGCAAAATCCGATTGACTTAAGTGACCACGCCCTAAGCCTCCAGATGTGTGTTTAGCGTGAATGCACAATACAGTTGACCTCCAGATTGACTCCTTGCACTGAGCGGTTGCTTTCATTCTTTAACATCTTCTAGACCTTATGTTGTATCACTTTCTATATAAAAAATAGAATGCACTGAGCGGTTGCTTTCATTCTTTAACATCTTATAGACCTTATGTTGTATCACTTTCTATATAAAAAATAGAATCAAATCACTGTAAATTTAACTTTAACATTTACGGGATAAAAAATTAGAAAAACTAAATTTTTAACTTTTAACTAATTATCATGTGATTTAAATATACAAATTACGAATGGATAAAAATTATCACGCTTGCAGAGAAATTAAAATTGCTTGAAAAGGAGAGTAAAATTGTTATGAATGATCACTGTTATTATGTTATAATAGACGGCAGACTACGTACGTAACCATAATTTCGTCCCTTTACATATATAGGTGTACATTAATTGTTACTCTATTATTAACATTGAACCACAGTAGCAAACTAATAACTATATATATGCTATGCATGCATGTACTGATGTATATCCAACGTTTCTAAGTTGTTCTTTCTTCTTTATTTGCAGCTAGCTAGCTCCTCAAATCAATATGTCCAACTGGCTTAATGCTTGTGGTTTCCAAGTGGAAGACGTTCATGGCTACCTTTATTGTGTCGTCGGTTTGGTACAACCATCAAGATAATTCCCTTTACCAGCTATGGATCCTCTGGTTCTTTTTATTGTTTCCTTTTTACATACATATAATATTGCCCTAAACAACTACCAAGTCAGCTTTCATATTGCTTCAGGACGGCTAAAGACGAAAACATAGAAGACTGTGTTTGACTAAACATTATGGAAGTGGCCGGTCAAGTACCAAACACCAATATATATGAAATTAATTATAAATTAATTAACGATTATTACTATAATGACTTCCTCCATAGTTTCACATTAAATTAACTAACGCAGTTTTATTTCAGATTTCATTTTAGATTATTCATCTAGAAAATATAGTTTGATATTTTGAGAAACACTGGAAAGCATTGGTTGGGTTCAACTTTTAATGAGGTCATAGAAATGGTAAATATGTCTTTAAAAGATGAATAAATATAAAGATTTTATTAAAAATCACAGTAGAGTTATATTAAAAATTACAATAAAAAAATCTTTCTATTATATTTTTTTATAAAATCTTTCTAATTTTAATTTCTTAATTTGTATCATAAAAGTACTTTAAAACATTTCTCTTAAAGAAGAATATTATATATGGTTGGTTTTTTTTTTTCTCTTTATGATTTGATTAGAATTTATTAAAAATTATTATTTTAATAATTTTTTTTTATTTAATGTAATTCTCTCTCTTGATTTATATTAAATAAGAAATAAAATTTAACAAAAAATTCTAATAAATTATAAAAAGAATTTTAAAGAGACTGTGGCTAGCCCTTTCTCATTCTATATATTCTATATAAGTCAGTACCCGTAAGTCCAAGTTAATGCTCTCCTCATGAATTTTTTTGTATTACTTAACTTCAATTAAGTGGATCAAGCTCAAGTCCATACAGGATCTGCAGACTACATTCAACTAACTCGTTTTACGTTTTTAATAAAATTAACTAGTTCTAATATGGTACAGGGCTAAATAAAATATTCAAATTTTCACTATTTTATGAATATCAAATGGTCACATTGTAGACGATTGCGTGATTCCTGAGATGACCTTTTCATCTTGAGAGAGAAGCCAATCTAACGATACTAATATATTATTTTAGCCTTTGCCCCACAGCTCACGATAATTTGCTCTGAGAAAACATTTATCATCTTTGTCTTAACTTTCTTCATTTCTTGCTGGAAAGCATAGACCACTCTATGTTAAACTCTATGTTAATCAATACGTAGAGAGAGAAAGAAGAGAAAGAATAGGGGGGAAAAAGATATAAAGAAAATGATAAGTATTGATGGAGTGATTTTAAAATGGAGTTATATATTCATGTATTACCACTGGTGCTTTAGAAATTAGAGCAAATCTAGAGCAATATTATATTCTAAATTAACCATACATATTTTTTTTTATAAAAAAAATTATACATATTATTTTTAAGAGCATGCATCTAACTTCAGATAACGTAGTTTCATTTTAAATATAAATATCTAATCATATTTTCAATTATAAAGAAGAAGTTTAATTAGGGTTAGGTTTCTTATTATTTCCTTTGGTTAAAAGTTTATGCAAGAATCACACTGAGTCAATTTTCTATCTTATTCAGTAAAATAACAACAAAACATGTTTACGTAAGATTTTTAAAATATATTTTATTTAACTATTAATGTCCTGTTTTTTTAAACGACAAACGACATTGGAACAATTCTTTATGTAAAAGCTACATTCTGAAGCCCCTTTTCTCATAATAATTATATTTTTTCTTATAAAGCAAACTCTGTTTCAATAATATATATATATATATATATATATATATATATATATATATATTGTAACCCAAACTCTGCTTCAATATTAATTGATTTTGAAACGAAAATCATTGTTTTTCTATAAAAAAAACACTCTTCACAATCAACTATATATAAAATATTTTTTATCCAAAATTAGCAATCCATATATCTATATTATTAATAAAGGGAACATCCATTTTGATGGCAACAAATTTTAGACTAATTTTATCATTTTTTAGTTTTTAAACTTCTATTACTTTCTTTTAATAACTATCGCTACTTTCTTGTTGTTAGTTTTTTTTTTTATTTCTAAATCTTCTTTTTTTTTTCTTTATTTAAAATATGTAGAGAGGTCCAGTGTCTCTCCCCCTTAGTATATATAAAAAGTATATCAATAACGACTAGAAACAACTTAGAAAGCAAGCTCATATTATTGGGAACATATAGTATAGTAATAACTATATAAAAACTTGTTTGATAGTAACGTGCATTGTGAGCTTATGCGACAATATTTGAATCTAACGTAGGTCGAAAGCCACAAGCCAAAACACAAGTTGTCCAGAAATACTTGACCCAGTAGTGTTTCAAGCCTTAGCTATTTTGTCCTTTGCTACAACTCAAACTGTAAAACATATCCAGGAAGTTACATTCTCATTATATGGCAATTTGCATAAAATAATAATAAGATGAAACTAGCAGGCCTTAATTTGTATGTGCCCCCATTAATTTCAACATATAAAACCACCGCTATCTGCCTTTGTTGACCATCTCTATTCCTATCTACACCACTTATTCATTCTCTTACAATATACCTTCAAAGTTGAAACTGATTAATTATCAAATGGAATCTGATCATCATCATGAAGCAGCATCAGAAAATCATCCCTCTGATGGAGAGGAGCAAGGTGCAAGTCACGTGACATCTAGATCCTACGAGTGCAACTTCTGCAGGAGGGGCTTCTCTAATGCACAAGCACTAGGGGGACACATGAACATCCACAGAAAAGATAAAGCCAAGCTCAAGCAACAACAATCTTCAAACCAAATTCAACAGGATCAGTCCAAGTCTGGTGGTGAAGAGAGCAACAAACCAAACTGGAATTGGAATGTGTCTCAACAAGAACATGCCATTCACAAGAGGCAGCAGCTTCCACTCTTTGCCGAATCACCAACTAACAGTGAAACACAAAAGCCACAAGGTCAAACTCAAACTACTACTGAACAAACTTTGTTATCTACTCATCAAGATTCATCATCGGAGTTAGACCTTGAACTGAGACTAGGACCTGAACCACAGGATTCATCAGCAGAAACGGGTACAAGAAAATTTTTTTGAGTTCAATCCTCTCACCAATACGTAATTATTTGTAGATGTCCATGAATTACCGCCCGCCCCTTTTTACTGGTGAAAAGAATTCATATACTGTTTGATTTTGTTTTCGCAATTTTACTTTTGAATTCGATCATTTTGAGCATTGCTTTGTATCTTATATATATATTGGTTGTAAAATTTACGGGGTATACTTCTGATTACTGGATTTTATGATTCGTGTTGTTTTGGGTACAATTTTGAGTCTTGAACTAAATTTCTTGCACCACATTCCAACTATGGCCTCAAGGCTTAACCCTTTTAATTAATCTAATCGATTCTTATTCGACCTACTCAAGGACACAAAAATTAAAGTAGAAGTAACAGTTAATATATATGCCGCTTGCCCTTGCCCGATGTATGTAAATAATGCTTTCCTAATTAATATGATGATGCTAAGGAGTGAAAACATGTACATCATCATATAATGTTAACTCAGAATAAATTATATATATATATATATATATATATATATATATATATATATATATATATATATTGTTGCCATTACATACAAGATTTTATTCTCGATTAGAACCAAGTGAACTAGCCTTGCCATCTTCAACCACTTAGTAATCGATAAGAACAAGGCAATTTACATTTATCAATAATTTTAAATTCTCTCCATTGACATGTCAATCGTGCTTAATGTTACATTTATAATTTTTCTTCATTCTTAATTTCTGATTGAGTTTCCATTTTTCTTCTTTCTTTAAGCATGTCAACATATTCGTAACAAAAGTAATTTGTTATCTTTCGGAGTATTCAGCTTAACGAGTTTCTACACAAATCGTTGTGGCTCCCGAAATGTTTAACTTTTCATTCTCCATAACGTACTCTATATGTGACTATAACTATCAATTGTCTACACTTCTCTCGTTTAATTTGTGATTCGCGCAACGTAGGATCTCTACAGTGGCAACATCTTTGTTTTGCTACATTTAGCTTGCATGTAAGAAATAGTTTACCAAGTGATAAAATGCTGGCGACACAGTTCTTTTCAAAGATCGACATTTAAAATTTCCCGAATCTAGTTCAGCGATTTCACAACAAAAGCTAGGTGTACCAGAAAAATAAGAGTTTAAAGTATAAGAGTGTACTGCATACAGTGTTTTATATTCACCCACCCACATAATCTTGGGTTGCTTAGTCCTTAGTCCTTACATACAAGAAAGTTTGTTTTTATTTTTTCTTTTTTTACTTTGAACTTGAGTGCAGTATTCTTTTAATATAATTGACACTCTAGGATTAACTCAGTAACATGCAGTACTATATTAGCAAAGAGTACATCGTTTGTTCTGTGTTGCATGTGTCAGCAGTTTGAATTGTACGTTAACAAAGGTGAAATATGATCTTAGTAGAGAACGGCAAACAAAATTGGGTTATGCTTATGTGATTCCTTGTTGAAATTGTTTATTGTTCTATATTTAGACTGATGACAAAAAATGCATTTTGTCTGCAGTTTCTTATTTAAACCGCTGATAATAGTAAATTTGTCAAAGGTTTATAGTATTTATGAACTGTGGACATTGTTGTTGTTTTTTTAACAAAAATGCTTTCCATATATCAATTCCTCCCTTTCCACATGATTACATGCATATGAATATTGTACAAAGCATATTTTAGGAAATCAAATTAATTACACTGATCAAATTCATAATATTTTACATTTTATAATGACAAACAGTATTGATCAATTTACGCACACAATACATAGATAATTTACACACATGCATAAATGTTTAAAAAAATTATACAAAGATTTTCCTGTTTTTTCAGTCTCATTATATGGACTCAAGCATGGGGTTATTGTGATGATCTATTGAGCTTTGCATGAGAATTAAAGCAAACACAAAAAAAATAAGAGATGATTAAAGTCAATTTAATAGAAAAATTGAATTGTAATTTTGGTCCTCTTTAATTTTTTTATCTAGGATATTTTGGTCCAATTGAATCTTAGATTTAATATATTTATTTAACAAATAAATTAGCATTTGACCAACTACATCAAAATTGTTAATATTTTAAAATAGAAAACCAAAATTATAGATCAGAATTTAAAAGATGAACAATATTACAAGTTAGCTTTAAGGAATTGTTTTATAATTTTTCTTTTTTTTAAATAATTACCAAAATGTATTTTATATTTAATTTAATTTTTAAAAAAAATATTGGTATAAGAAATAATAAAACATTTTTTTTTTTCATTTTAACTATTTATGATACAAACATATTTGCAAATAGGAAACACAATGAAAAGAGAAAAAAAAATACTTCTTCAAATTAAATAAACACTTTCCAATTGAAAGTCTTAATAGCAACTTTAAGTAAAATTTTAAAGTGGGAATCTATCGCACATGTACAAGTTATCCGACATCATATAATTAAATGATTAGTTGAAGGTATGTAAGCCTAAAAGCATAAGGCTCTGGGACCATAGTCACAATATATACAATCACAAGTATTCGGCTAATTAATGGCCAATTATATATGAAGTAATGAAGCTCCACGACAGGACTATTGATCCTGGCTAGTAGCTTGATTAGCCTCTAGGATAATGGTCGCCATATATTTAATTTTCAACTAATCAACCTCCATTCGTCCAGGATATGGACATAAGGAAAGCATCATTACCATTGTAAGTCTATGGCTTTCTCCAATACTCCAATATTCGTCAGAAGTTACGCCCTTTGAGAAAGTAATTATGTATCTATCGTTCTATTTAGTGCTTTGTAACGAGAAGATAAAGTACTCAATTTTATAATCTTATTTGATAAATCTCTACAATAAATACATAAACCTCATATAGTTAGGCTATGTTTTCATCCATTAATTAATGCAGCACTGTCCTAGTTACTGATTTTTAGGGCAAGAAAGTAAATCCATAAACCTCATGTAAACCGCATTGCAACCCATCATTGCACGATCTTGATGGACATGAAAAACTAGGTGTATTTTCGAGAAGTAAAGCGCTTTCGGAATCTCACAAACCCCCTAATTTACAGAGACAATTTTTCATTAACTAAAACTTGAACATTTGAAGTGTTTCCTTGATGGAACCTGCTTCCCTTTACCATCAGAGATCAATAGTAGCATTATCTTGAAATACTGCAAGTCTAGTTACTCGATCTCTAGCTAAAAAAACTATGTACTCCATTGTTTAAAAACTCCTTACTATGTGAAGATAAAGAAGAAGAATATTGTACGCAACATTATCTTTGTATATGTAAAAAAAATTATTTTCATATTTGAATCCATAATCAATAAATCACCAAAGTACAACCAGATCCCAAACTAAATCAACTAATTTATCGGTTAGTTAATTTAAATGATATGTACATGATTTTCCTTTATGTTTTGGTTTCAAGTGTTGCGTCTTTAAAAAGGAAAAACAATCATGAGCATACTATAAATGCTTTCACCGGAAACATATTGTTTATTAGTATTAGTATTTCCTATACAAAGCTAATACGGTGCTAAAACAGAACTATTTCTTACCTCAGTTTAAATATAATTCGACACCAAAATCTCGAAGCACATATCTCAAATAAAATTATGCCAAACATGGAAATTGAAAATAAAATCAAATTTGCCCCCTCTGAACCATGATTTGAGTGAGACAAGTATAATCTAAACACACAAGTTGTTAATGAAACAAGGCAAGACCGTGGCAAAAGACATTATTAATTATTAGCAAGAGAGGAGAGGAGAGAAGATAAGGGAAAACCCTTTTATTGTTTTCCCCAGATAACAGAGGGTTCTGAACCAGTACAACTACATAAATATCCTGCTTCAAAACATAGAACTTTACAAGGCCATACACATGCAACCAAATTATCTACGTTAACACAGACTCAAGCAACATAGTTTTATGCCGTGCAAGATAATATATTCCACTTCCACTAGTCATCATCAACATAGATAGTCTCTTGCTTGAACAAGCCACCAAATACATTCCTAACCTCCTTTGGTGCCTCTGCCTGCTTTGGTTTTTCCACCTTTGGCTTACCAGCACTTCGCTGAGGTGTTTGTTTAACCACTGCTTTCTTAGGTGCAAGATTCCGAGCCTTGGCCTGTCCCCTTACAGTGGCTAGCTGCACCTTTGGTTTCTCATCCTCATCAGGCTTTTGGATTGAAGTAGTAATCTGTGAGCTCAACTTTTCCCAGGAAAACCCTGCACCAATGTCTTTTGCTTTGTTCAATAGGTTTTCCACCGAAGCCCCAGCTCCCTCTGCCTTCTCTTGGGCCTCTTGAGCCAGACTTGCAGCCCGTACTTCTTGCTGTGAAAGCTTTTTCCCCTCTTCTTCCAACTTCTTTGCTGATTCAGAAGCTTCATTGGCCTTTTCAACTGCCACTCTTGCTTCTTCCTCTGCCTTTGCTTTTTCCTGCATTTCAGCATAGGCTTTCCTTCTTCCGTCCTCAGGAATAGGGCTGTAAAGGAACTCATAAATCAGATAGAAACAGATACTAATCCTCCTCAGAGGGAAGCAACGAAAAATCATTGCCCTGCTATAGATGAAAAAGATAAACAAGTAGCTATATATCAATTGTTTTACCTGAAAAGTTCATCTACACGCTTCAAGGGGGCACTGGGATCCGAGTACACTTTCACAACCTATTTGAGAGAGAAAGAGAGACACTGTATTGGTCACCAAAAGGCTTCAATCTTTAAAGCTTTACAAATAGAATAATTGAAAGGAAAAAACTTAGATACTATGTTGTTCTATCAATAATCATCTATGTTGATCTTTAATACAAAATTTTATTAAAGTTAATTGGTCATGCACTGACAATATAAAAAAGTTTTCAACAATATAAAAAAGTTTTCTACGGTCATCCAAAGTCTCAAATCACGGTTGGTATGACTTTTAAGGTAGTAATGTGAAGTCAACAAACTAACAATACATGGTGATTTGTGATTGGATGACTATTTTACACTGACAGTACATAGCCTTTTTCTCATTTTATTATGCCAATTAACAAGGTGAAATTTTAATTCTGATTAGAAAAAACACTAAAATTATTAAAGTAACTACATCTATGTTTTGTCCTAATTGAAAATCTTTCTGCTAATCCTTTTATTCAATGAAAAAAGAGAAATACTATTGGCTACAATCCTAAAATAAATGTACTAACTAATTCTTTTGAACATACTTTCTAATAATACTTGAAATTTATAAGAAATCACAAAATTTTGTTGGTCTCACTTCTTATTTAATAAGTTTAACTCATGACAATGTGTTAAGAAAAGTGTATTTAAAAATGTGTTGCTAGAACTCATCAAAATATATTTTTTATATATATTTTCAAGTTTACTTCTTCATTCGATACTAAAGTATTAAGATGGGGATTGATACATCACTCATCTAAATTAGATATGAAGAAAACTAGATGCATTATCCAGCTAATGTAAAACGGATACCTTGTTTTCTGCTACCTCTGTGTTGGAGAAGACATCAGCCACCAACGATGCAATCTTGGACTTGGCTACCTATAACAACCATCATTTTCTAAGAAACTATTACCTACAAATAAGAGTGTAATAAATGGGGGGGAAAAGAGATACAATATCCTTCTGATATTATCGCATACATTACATTACTTTATAGTCGTTTGCACCGTTGCTTCCTTCGCCTAAGACGACCACATTGTAGGAACTCTCCGGTGAGAAATCATCGGTCAAACTTGTCTTGATGAAGGTGTATTTGACATCCGTTTCAATCACTTTCTGCAAGAACTCTTGTATAGTCAACGGTTGAGACCTGGAGAAGAGGTTGCTGAAGAAGGATGAGAGGCCATCCAGCACATTGTAGGTTGAGGCACCGGCACTGCTCTCGTCGTAAATGACAGCCACATGGCCTACTCCTGCCAGCTGTGCTGCCTGAACCACTTGCAAGGCATCTGATGCGGAGACCTCTGCGGTTGGACCATTCTCTGTGGGACCAATGGTGACAACCACCTTGCTGGCATTGCCTATTGCTTTGGCTATTGTGTCTGCATTGTCAAAGCTTGATTGCACAGCGTTCAGACGCTTTGCCTGTTCATTTGATATAATCTGTGTTGTTGTACACCATGCATTAGTATCTGGAATACACTCCAAAATAGAAACTTCATAAAAGTTCAATTGATGGGTTGCTATTGGAGTAAAATGTAAATTAGTTGTTTAAATGTAATCTGACACACCGGAACTCACTTTAAACCCAGTTAAGAATCTAAAGTGGTTTGCTTAAATGAATACTGTTGGAGATGCTCTTGTTGAATCAATATGCTTTGCTGCCACATCAGATCCAATTAGTCTTAATATTATCTTTAATTTGCATTTCAGTCCCGAGGTCTCATTTGCATAGTTTTTTTAATTATTTTTCAGTCCCGAGGTCTGATTTGCATCGTTTTTTTAATTATTTTACATGGTATTGATCATTTTTTTTGTTCAACTGACAATAGTGTTTGTGATGCGATATTCTTAGAAATACCATACGCCATCATATTATAATTGAAATGATTAAAATAGGAATCTTACATTACCATTATATTCGAGTAATGAGGACACACATCACAATTTCATTGACCAAGCAAAAAAGAACACCAGAGCAATAAAAATATTTTATTATGATGTTATAAATTAAACCCGCATCACAGTAAACTTGCTACAAGTTTTTGTGTAATGGCCAATTTGATCATATTCTTTTTGTAAAAGCATAATTCTGTACGAAAAGCAAATATGCAATGCACTGAAGAAAAAAGCTTAATTTTAAGATGAGGCGACTAGAGACTAATACGATTAGATGATACATTCACAAGTACCTTGTATTGAGCAGCAAGACGAGCAAGTTCTTGTGCAGAACCAAGTTCGGGGACTCCAGCACGTACACTAAAACCTTCCCTTAACAAAGTTTGTGCAATGCGAATACCAGCCTGCCCAGTTGCGCCAGCAACAAACACTGTGGAAGGGTCCTTGCGCCTTGGGTTTCCAAAAGAAAAGCCAGGCGCTGAAGTGTTCTTTGAAACTGGGATCAGAGACGTTACATCAGGTATCTTTCCGAAGTCCAAACGAAAGGGATTGGAATTGGATGACCCATCTTTTTCTTCAGTTGAAGAAGAATCATCATCTTTGGGCTTGCCTAACCCAAAAGATGGGAATGATCCAGACTTCTTGGCAAAGACTCTGAGCCTTGGATTCCGGAGGGTCACCCTTGAATGAGGAGTGGTGGTTATAAAAGATGAATTGGATGTAAGAGTGGGAGCCATGGATGGATTTCCAAGGTGACCCTCACCCTTCAACTGTAGACTCTTTTGGATTGTGTGTCTCTACTTTCTAGCTCCTCAGCCTTTGAATCATTGTTTTTGTTTCGTGTTGTGACTTGTGAGAATTATTATCTGAATGGAAGAGGCAAACCGAAATCTACCCAATTGGCTCGAGCCACGTAGTCAGATTTTATCCATTACAGAAATATCCAACACCAAGCGTTCAAATACCACAGAAAATGACACTCCCCTTTTAACATATGAATCGAAAACCGTATCCCATCTAAGCTATGTATGCTTTCATCCATTAATGTAGCACTGTGCTAGTTACGGATTCTTTTTACGCTAAATTTTTAGGATAAGGCTACATCGCTCCAATATAAGGTCGGAAAAGCTTTCATATTCAAACAACTTAACCAAGACTTAAATTTACCTCGGCTAAAAAAAAAGTGTCGGAATTTGTTTGTACTTGTGTGAGCCATTTACATAATACAGTCACGTAAATTTAGAAAAATACAAAAAAGTATATACTGTGTATCGTAAGTTTCGAACATCGCATAATATTATGGTCGTGAGTCGAAGAAAACTAAAAGTGAGAGCGGGGGTTAGTTACTTTTGGTTAAAGGGATTAGCATAAACGCGACCATATATTCCATCTAATTACTTGCATTTTGTTTTGCTAAATTGCTGAATGCATAATAGACAATTCTTTTTTTATCAACAAATATTAATTATTAATTTTATTGACAAAGAAATTCAAATTCAGACATAATGTACACCTAGGGATGCAGCTTGTGCTTAGACTTGTATGAGATAGATGAAATATGTATTTGAAGGAACATTTGACAAAAATGATTTTAAATTAAATTAATTTTGATATGATGTAATTTATAATTGAATATTTTATTATAAAATCAAGTTAAAAATAAAATTAAATATAAAATTTTGGATTACAAAAAATTACTTTAGGTTACTTCAATACTACAAATGTATCCAAAATCAATTTTGAATAAAATCAAACATAAAAAAATATATCCAAAATCAATTTTAGACTCAATCAATTTTCAAACACTAAACCAAACACTAATGCATTGGTTTAACAATGTTAATTTATGAATAAGCATTAACATACCCTTCTATTTTTAAAAAATTAAATTAACTTACCCGATCCTTCTATTATTAAAAATTACCATATTTATACTTGTCAGATACTGGTAGTATTCATCCGGCAGGGAAACCACCCTTAAAAATTAAAGTTTTTCATAAGCAAACAAAGAGAGAAAATATAGATTTTTGCTAGCAACATGGGAAAATTGGAAGCAAGCATAAACAGCCACACAAACTCGGATCATAATGTAAAAATAAACCAAGGTATTAACGTTGCAACGAAGCGGGAAATAAAAAAAACAATTAATTGCTCTACACGAAAAACCGACAGGACCAGAATGATTAAAACTTGAAAGATATCACCAAATTCTTGCACACACAATCAAAGTTAGTACACGACAACACATTTGTACAAAGCATACAACTACATCAACCTCGATGTACCCAACAAATACATCATGGAGAATTCCGGGACACACCCCAGGAAAACCTCCTGAGATGCCAATGTTAAGTTTTGAAAAATATACAATCAGAAAGAACCACCTACGTATATACAACAGATTTACTATGAAGCTATTCTAGAACTAAAAAAATGCTAAAAGAATGAAAAACTTCACCTGAATTGAAGTTCAAAATAAAGGTCTGCACATGGTCTTCCCACCAGGTCATCTAGTTGACATAAAATTCATCTACCAATTGACCAGAAAGCTAATTTAGTATAAACCTCATTAATAATATTACCAAGACCTTCAGGATTAATCTGGCTAAATAAGAAAATAGCCATGATACAAACCACATCAAAGCCATAGGGAAAAATATAGTAACAAACGTTGAACAAACCAAGATAGAGGAAAAACCAATAAAAGAAAGAACCAAGATGCACCACCCTAAAAACATGAAATTCCCAACTAAGGGGAGACAAATATTACCAGTAAATATAGGACAATGTCTGCATAGAGTTGTACTCAACAGATTTGCTCAGAAAGCGTCATTTATCCATTTCCGCTGCCAGCATTAAACATAGATGACATCAAACATTTACCAATGAATAAAGAAACATAACATTTGTAAAGCCAAGTTCCTTAACAAGCTAAGATATTTCTCAATAAGTTTTTAAAGCATAAAACAACTTAAAACTTGGATGTGAAGCATTTAGTTATTCATGCCCCTCTTTGCTTTGAGGGATTCAAGAGCCTTGTTCCGCAATTCAATCTCAAGCTTCTTTTGCTCATCTTCACTATCACTTTGATGATAATCCATTTGTTTAGCTTCCTCATCATCTAAAATATCATCTGTTTTACTCTTCATTTTCAGCTTCTCCGCACGCCGTTCTTCCCTTCTGCGTCGCTTCTCTTCACGTCTTCGACGCTTCTCCTCCTTCCGCAGCTTCTTCTCCTCTTTTCTCCTCCTCTTGGCCACTTTCCTGTCCTCTAACTCAGAATCATCACTATAATCCTCATCAGAAGATGCATACTTTTTCTCAGACCTTTTATGCCTTTTCCTATCCTTTCCCTCCCGTTTATGCTTACTACTATCCTCAGAAACAGAATCATATGAAGCACTGTGATTGACACGATCACCTTTTCCAACTAAATCTTGAGTGGCTTTGGATTTGTGGTGCCGATCACTACTTTTGGCATAGTTCGAATGGGATTGGTCCTTGTCATCTGATTTTTTAACATCTACAGCATAAGATTCTTGAGGCTTCTCCCTGGAAAAAGTTTCTTTGTTCATTGATGACTTTTGAGCAGGAAGTTCATTGCCCTGTCCAGAAGATTTATCACTGCCAAAGGAGTTTATCATTATCAGATATGTATGCAGTGTACAGGCATTCAAATTAGTTAGAACAGCTACAGTATGTCAACCATATTACCGTTTTATCTCCCGGCCTTTCTTACTCCAATCATTGTCATCATAATGATGTTCAGAAGCTGTATGACCTGACACCCTTTCAGGAGAGAAATCCTCATGACGAAATTTTGCAGGTGAACCTTTTCGCTTACTAATGGGGGAATGTTTTGATGTCTTTTGTGATGAATTCATTTTTGGATCTCTCCTTTCTCTACCAAAGATATTAAGAAAATGAGAAAAAGGATCAAGCAAAACAATAACTAAATCTATTATAGTAACTTGTATTCTTGAAAAAAATCAACCCAAGTAACTAAAAGTTATCCAAATCAACATCAAACCTGGAATAGTATGTTTCTTCTGCTTCTTCTCTTGTATCTGGGCTGTCACGGCTAGGTTTCTGGGTTCTTTGTTTCTTCAGAGGACTCATGCTTCTTTCATTGGACAACTCTTCTCTTCTGCTCTCATGAGGACTAAACATTTTCAAAAACCAAAAAGTAAATGAGCATAAACATTGCCATGGATGACAAGATAAGTAGATACCATGAACTCAAGAAAAACTACCTTCGACCTTCACTGCTGGTCTCACTCCTTGCTTCTGGAGATACAGATCGAATTGGAGACTTCTCAGGTGTGGACATTGAATCTTGTGATTTATAGTGTGAAGCTTTGCCACGTGAAGCTTTGCCACTTTTATGTCTTCGTGTAGACCCCAGAGGACTAGAGGGTTGACGAGTCTCAGATGACAATCTTTCTTGTGTTCTGCAACGTAAGAGTCCCCAAAGATTTTATAAATTTACTTGCAAGAGCAAACCTTGTCAAAACTATCACTACTTAATTTTGCAATTCCAGACAGGGTGTTGATTAGATTCATTATAATATTTACGATTTGGAACTTGAAACCTACTTCAGAAAAGAGTAAACAGTTATGTAATTGAAAATATCTCTTTTAAAAAGCTTTACTTTATCACATTAGTAAATTCATGCACACCCACGAAAAAACAGAATCACGTTAATATTATTCAAGCATTTCCTTAAGTGCCCCAATACCTGACTCTCCCCATAGAAGATGGCAAGGGACTTCTTTGGTGTCTTGGAGAATTTTTCCTGATTGGAGATGGAGATACACGCCGTATTGGAGATTGAGAACTCCATTCATCTCGAGGAGACCTCTGTGGGGAGACACTAGGAGATCTTTGCTTACCAGGAATAGGTGATCTACATCGCAATGGAGATGGAGAGTGTGGAGGAGTTCTACTACCATACCTTCGTCGTATGGGGGAGGGGGATTGAATGGGGGAGTCTGATCTATTCCGCACATTGGTTGGTGGTATTCGGCGTACTAGTGAAGGTGACCTATGCCGAGTAACAACTGATCTTCGTCGTCCAAGAGGTGATGGTGATCTATGACGGTGCCCAAGAGAAGGTGATCTGTGTCGACGCCCGGGGGAAGGTGATCTACGTCGGCGCCTAAGGGAAGGAGATCTACGTCGACGCAATGGAGAAGGTGATCTACGTCGTCGTACTGGAGAAGGTGATCTACGTTGTCGCATTGGAGAAGGTGATCTACGTCGTCGAACTGGAGAAGGTGATCTACGTCGTCGAAAAGATGGTGATCTACGGTGGACTGGAGAATGCATTCTACGTCGTACAGGAGAAGGAGATCTTCTTGAATAAGGTATCCTCCTATAAGGAGAACGTTGTGGTGAATGCCTGTGAGGAGAAATAGGCCTTCGTCGTGGAGAACGGCGAATCCTTTCAAAAGAACGGGAGCGACCTCGAGCCTCTGGAGACCTGGATATACTCCTTGACCTGTGTCTACCACTAAACAACATACATCCATTAATGCAAAATGACAAATTAAAATTAAATGAACAATATTATACTTATTAGAAGACTAAAGGGATGGGCAACAAGATGAAGATCTAACAGCTGTCCAAGTTGCACATTTAATTATGCATCAAATTTGGATTAATGAATGGCAAAAGGTACAAGAATAAATCAAATCAAAGGAAACTATGTTAGCAAATATATGCATACCCTGAATAACTTCGAGAATTTGAAAATGATTTGCTCATTGACCTTGAAGGTGAGCCTCTGCCACAGAAGGCAAACACCACATTTACATTACAGACTTCCAATTCAATATAAAGATGGAAAATATATTTAAAACTTGGTTACCGATGAGGCGAAGTGGAAACTGCAGGTGAATGTGGAGACCTAGAAAACCTATAATAGAGTAACAGCCAATTAGTACTCAAGAACTTGATTGTAAAGTTTCAAGGAGCAGAGCCAAGTTAGTCAAGATTCTCTACACTTAAATACCAACCAAATACTCAATAATAAAGCAAAAATTGAAGAAAAAAAGTTGAAAATGTGTATGGCATGATTGACATCACTTGAGAAACTTAAAGACGTAATTTTGTGTTCCAACCACATCTATTATAACGTTCAAATATCACATAACAATGAAATAAATTTAAATGACTTCATAATACTGAATGTTTCAATAATTTTATGAAGGTTTAGGTATGATTTTAATTAATATAGGCAATTTTATGGTTGTCAAGTCATGGTAAAATATGAGCACCAGTAGGATATAGCTTAGGATTAAAGAATGCTATTTAAGTTTGTTAACTTGTTAAGCAAGTTTATATGATAAACAGACCTCTTACGGAAAAAAGTAGATTACACTTTATATTTTCACTTGTGTGCATTCATGCAAGGGTTCTAGGTCATCAGCCAGAACTATGCCTAGCCTCTTCCACCATATACAACAACTTAATAATCCACCCACTGTAAGAAACTAACACAATTTTAGTTTATATTCTGAAGCTTGACCCACAGGGAAACCATTAAAAGAAAACAAATGCCATCACATGTAATTATTAAAAGGAAGGAACCAATCCATTTCACCTGCTCCTTGCTCTTACACCATTCCTCTTATCAGTTTCCTTCCCATCCCGCTCGTAGTACCCTGAATCCCTCGGCTTCAAAGTTGGATCTGATGCAGTATCATTATCCTTCGAATCAAATCCACCGTCCTACAGTAGTTTGAGGTAAAGGACATGAACCCAAATAATTGCAGAAGCTAGCTGAATGCCATGGAAACACAAATGGAAGTTAAAACCAAAATCTTGGCTCTATAAAATGTAACTCCAGCATGTACAGAGTAGTATTACCAGTTTCTTCAGCCTCTCTTCCATGATCTCTCTACCTTCCTTATCTTTTTTCCTCTGAATTTCAGTTGCAATCCGATCACTTTCAGCCTAAAACATCCCCGAGACAAAACATTTGTCAGAAACACCCCAAAAGTAAAGTTATTTTGGAACCAAATGAATGGCATATTGAGACTCAAGAGCACCTTCTTCTTCAGGAGTTCTTCTTCCTTGGCATCCAAAAACTGCTGAGGAACACCACTGGCATTTTTCTGCGCACTGAGAAGCAGCGTCCAAAGCTCTTTCATGAACTTTCCAGTGTTCTTTTCCATAAATCCAGTAATTTGTATTTGAACTTCTTTCCCATTCACTTCCTGCATCATAATGAATAGAATGTGACTAAATGGTGAAAAATTAAAGCACAGATATATCAAAAGGTTGGTGATAAACCAAGGAAAATAGCAAAAATACACTACTGCGTGTACGTTAACGATAATTCAGTTTAAGGAGGAGTAAGATTGCATAATCCCAACCTAACATCAAAAAGATATTTGCCAAATAATAGATTTCAACAAATACACAATAAGAGGGGGGAAATGACAATAATATTGAGAGACTCGGTGGAATGGCAAATACAAAGGAGAAAACACCTTTTAATTTACAAGATTAAAAACAGTAAATTACCTTTGCATCCAGAAGACTGTGTATGAAGTTAATAAGCACTTCATCTTCAAACCCAAGAAGCTCGGTCACCCTTCTGGTGATCCAAGGCTTAATTACTTCCATATTCACCTTCGTCATGTCCACCTACACACCATATTTCGAGCATTTCTGAATTTGAAACAAAAAGAGGCAGTGCCTACTGACTAACCAGATTTTATTTATCAAGTTCACATAATCCAAATTGCAAAATCACTTCAAAAAACCCTAAAAATACAGATCAAATTTAACCAAGGAAACAGACCAGATGCTCCAATTCTGGTGCAAACTTCTGCGATTTCATCAGCTTCGCTTGCTTGTTCGAAAACCGAGTGTCCTGATCCGCAGATGTGCCCTATATACAAAAATTCAACCAGTACAATTCATAAGCTAAGTAACACGCTGCAATTGAGATATCAAATAATAGAAGATCTGAGAAATGTTGAGATAAATTAGGTTTAATTCAATTCAACAGAAGAGTAATTGCAATTTGCAAGCTGAAAGGTTACGCTATACTAACTCGAAAGAAACCACCCGACATCTTCTGAAGCCAATCGTTACCGAACGGAGAGAAGAGTGTGTGGCGGAGACTGCGCGTGAGAATCAACGCGGGGAAAAAGGTGGATTCGGAGCAGCACTTTGGTTCAAGCTATGGCACGCGCCGATACAGCGATATAAATAAGGGATAGAAGATGTATGGGTTCTGAATTCTGATTCTCAACACTGTTGACGGAGAAGAGAACCAAGTTCCAGAGGTCGACTGCGGGAGCTGTGTTGGGTTTCAGAATCTACTGGAAGCGTGCCCTAATTGAACTGACCCGATTACAAAATCACCCCTTGTATGTGAAACTACAGTTCTGCCCATCTGTGAATCTTGCATTTTTATTTGTCCTTATGCAAATAGATAATAATTTAAATAGTGAGGGGAAATTATTATTTTTGTTTTGTTTTGTTAATTGAACTTGCATGTTTTTTTTTACAATAGTTACTTTGCATGTTTAAAATTCTCCATCTTGAAACTTATTAATATTTTAAGGTTGCTCGTAAAATAGATTAGAATAATTTTGAGAAAAAATATTTAATTTAATTAGTTTAGTTTTATTAATTCTTTGCTTATTTGATTTGTTTGATTTTAAAATTTAATCTAATTGGATCCAATCTAATTTATTTTAATTTGAATTAGATTAGTTTTCGTTTTTAGAATAAAAAACTATAAATATCAAATTAAATTGTGAAATGTACAAATTAATACAACATTAAACATTTTATGTATAACTCACAGATTATAAATTTGAGATAATCTTACATTCTATTATACAACAAGTACACAATAAATATAAAATTCATAATCCATGCATGTTTATAAATACATAAATATTTAACTAAATAGTAAACAATCATAAATATACAACAAAGTTTATTGTGATTTTGAATTGAATATGTTCAAACATAGTTCAAAATTTAGTTCAAACTAATTAAAAAAATCTATTTTTTTCTTTTGATTCATTTGACTTTCTATGTTTTGGTTTGACTATAACAATTTGTACAAGATTAGATCGATCGACATCCTTGATTTGACTATAATAATTTGTAAAAAATTAGATCGATCGACATTCTTGATATCGATTCAATCAATGTGATAAAAGATAAATTGTTTGAGTAATAAACTCTCTTGTTGTTAAGTTCATTATTGGCCCTAAATTTGTGAAGATGAGTGAAAAAATATTTGAGTTAATTTTTTTTTTTGGAGGAGATCAAGGAATAAATTTTTGTTCAAATATCACAAATAATGGAAGCAATTATATTTTAGTTGGCAAGATGTTATAAGATAAAATACCACATTTTTATTGGACTCTTTATGCACCCATTGAATAAATATTATCTTGAAACATTGAAAAACTTTATTTAATAAATAAGATAATTCAAAGGATAATCAATCTTGTTAGGATTATCTACAATCAATATAGTATCATAATTTTTGGCAAATCAATCAGATACTAAGTTTCTTGAGGCATTTCATATATAAGAGGGAATTGGTAAGACATGTAGCTACAAAATTGGCTACATCTTTTTTATCAATAGAAAACTTCATCAAAAGAAAGACATTAAAAAAAAAACATTTACTTATGATGAATGAAGCAAAAACAAATTGTTTGAAAAGGCAAAGCGAAGGCAAGCAACATAAGTTGTACTTGTGTCTTCATTTTGGATCAATGTGGTTTTTATCCTTAAACAAAGAAACTTGCAACTCCTCTTATACTATTTAGAATAACTGACAGTTCCGGACTTAAAGTCACTCATTAAGGAAGAATTTGCAAAGATATTTAATCTTATTGTTGATATGAAACACTCCAGCTTGTTGCAGTTGCTTGTTTACTACCATTTTAAAGATGAAAAGCTTATGCTTTACACATATGCAAAGAACAAAAATATTTTCATCTAACTTCATGATATTTTATATCAACTTGCATATTTTTTAATTTGTTATTCTATATATTAGTAAAATTTAATTAGAGAAGTTTAAATTTAAATATATTTTCAAATTCTCTATCAAATTAAATACTTGTTAAATATGGTAAAAGGTTTTTTTTTTCCAATAACTCTATCTAAAAGCCCTTTGTCTCTCCTATGCAATTAAGGCTTTAGAAATTTCTTTAAACTAAAAATCATTTTCACATGACCAATATTGAGTGAAAATAGAGAAAAGTTAGTGGAAAGGAGTTTGTTCATATTGGAGACATTATAATTAACTCGGTTACCAATTCCTCTAATAATCATCCTTTGTTGCACTAAAAAAAACTTGCATTTATACTATATAGGAACAAGGACTTAAAGCCATTAAATAAGGAGGAATTTGTAATGATATTAGATCTAATTGTTAATATAAAGCACCCTAATTTGGTTCCCTTGTTTGTTTACTACCATTCTAAATATGAGAAATTAATCATCTACACACATGCAAGTATTTTGTTCATACGTACGGATCATGAATCGATATTTCTTGTTTCATTTTCTTTTAATTTGTTTTTGTATACATTAGTCAAAAATATTTTAAAAATTTTGAAGAAGAAAAAACTACAAATAGAAACTATATACAACGACTTAGGATGCAATTGAAACATTTTTACAACATATAATTTTCCTTAGGACAACATCCATAATTACGCTAAAGCCCATGAAATGAAGAACTAATACCATGTTAAATGTTAAATTAGAATAATTAAAAGGGGAGAGAAATGGAAATAGACAATAGACATGAGAAATAAACTAATAAATCTATACATATTTTTTACATCATTTTGTAATTACTATCATTATAAACAAGGTAATGTATATGAACATAAGAGATAAACGGAGTGGAGGTGTTGTGATTCATGATATTCAAAACATACCAGGAGCATAAATTGGAAGGAAAAAAATATGGAGAGATAGTTAAATACCTTGTAAAAAGAGATGAATGTTATCCATTCAATTATATAATCATAAATATCTCACATCTCCTCCGTGTAATTGTCATGTGATTTTAATTTGAAATCCCATAGTTTTCCTAAAATGCTTTAAAAACACAAGTAACACATAATTGACATATAAAAAATATAATTTGTTTATATACCACGAATCACTTGTTGTAGGATATGATTTATAAAATTGTGCTTTTTTGCTATAAGAGATGTGTTGGAAGCAAAAACCTTCTCCTTTAACTTTCTCTTTCTTTCCGAGGCGTGTTTTGCTTTTGTAGTGCCTCCTATCTTTTCATATTTTTTTTGTTTTGTTGTATCAATTAGGCTACTTGGTGGGGGTCTTTGATAAGAGATTTCAAACCTCAAACATTACATTATCTGCATTTGCTATATATTTTGTCAATCGTCAATATTATACTTGACATCTTTCTTATCTGTTAATTTCATGCAAAATAATATCACAACATCATTAGAATGTATGCAAAAATAATTTCAAAATCTACAATAAAAAACTTTTTGATACAAAAAGTGTATTGTATTACTATGTCTTTGTAGTACACAATCACCCAAATCTCATAAAACACAATTGTGCTAACCTTTTAATGTTGACATGAGAATCACAAATAAAAGAGTATTCACAAATTATAAGTGACAAATGACATTTAAAATGCATCTAACATCTCAAACAATAACCACACTACATAGATCAAACAACCTTACATTAGGGGCAAGATAGTTGAAAAGAACATATTCAACCTAACATATTGAGATAAATACACAATGGATAAAGATATTCACAATAAATTAGAGAAAGAGACATACACAAACTTTCAATTATAGTCTAGAGAGAGAAATGTGCAATAAGTAACAATATTTCCTAGATTTTAATCTTAATCTATATCTCAATCATAATGAATACTATAGTTGAAAAGAACATCATTCAACCTAACATATTGTGATAAATACACAATGAATAAAGATATCCACAATAAATTAGAAAAAGAGACATACACAAACTTTCAATTGTAGTATTGAGAGAAAAATATGCAATAAGAAACAATCATTCATAGATTCCAAACTTAATCGGTATCTCAATCATAATGAATACGAAAGACAAATATAAGTAGAGACAAAAGACCATTTTACAATTTTAGAAACTTCCCTAATTACCATGATAGCTAGTAAGAACATTTTCAATAGTAGATCAAACTTTGTGATTTTAACCAATTTTTTGGTAGATCCCATAGTATCACACTACTTTGGAGATTTTTCCAATTTTTTGCTTTAACAAAATATCAAACTTTGTGATCTTAAATCATTTTTTTGTAGGTTCCATAATGAAACCATATTCTAATATTTTTTTGCAATTTATTTTAAAATAATTATAACTAACGAATTATATATATTTTAATTACGAAAAAATTAACATAAAAATAGAAAATATATGAATGACTAAAATTTAACCCCCACCCTTATCATCCCCCCACCCCACCCTCTCCTCTCTTGATCGCACCCCTCCACTCCCACCATTCCTAACATCGCAAACCCACCATCCCAAATCCATTGACAACAACAACACAAATTCCATCGTCCCACCATCCCTCTGTTGCAACTTTGGTTCAATCTTGACATGGTGGTGCGTCGCTACTTGGATCTAGTTGGGTGGGTGGTTGTAGCACAACTTGGATTTGGTTGGGGTGGGTGGTTGACTCAACTTGGATTTGATTGGTTTGGTGGCCGCGACACAACATAAATGAGAGGGGGAAGTCGTAAGGGAACGGGAGAGGATGGGGTGATGCATAAGAAATTAAAATATTATTTATTGAAAAAGCACGTAGATCTTACTTAATCTCGTAGAATAACAAATGTCCACAATGGAGATTAAGTCTCTTGCTCCAACAACAAATCTTAGCAATATCAAATTTTGTATGGAAAATCAACTTGTAATAACACCTATTGAAGATATTCTAACTACCCTCCTTTTGTACTAGCCAAGCTTATAAGTTGATTAGTCAACCCAAACTTGGATCTAGACTAAGGATAACTTGTGCTTGATTGAGCATATATCTCAATTAAACGATGTATTCAATAAGCCTAACATACTCACCCATGAGAATACTTCATACAATCACCCAAGAATCATGTGACATTAGGAATAATTCAATCATATTATTAAAAAAAGTGGGAAGAAAATCAATTATTAATCCTATACTCAAACAAGAATATTTCTCATTAATACCCAACTTTGTTTTGGTATATTTCTTTTATATTTTTTTTGGGTATATAGGAATAGGCACACGGTAAATATATCATACAATTTCTGTCTTATATTAGAAGAAATCGTATATTTTTTCTGCGAAAATAAACTTCAGTTTTTTTTTAATGTAAGGTCCAAAGAAACCTTGTCTTTAATCATTACAATCGTTAGAAAATTGAGGGTTTTTTTTTCTTCAATAATATAATATATATAATATAATCATAATCACATTAGAAAATAAAAGAAACCTTGTCTTTAATTATTGCAATTGTTAGTAAAACTGAGGGGGGAATTTTCCAATTCCTTGGTCATCTTTTCTATGAGTTCTAGAACCCTTTTTTTTTTTTTTCTTTACGTTTACATCCACAGACCCAAGAGGTTTGTCCTTTTCTTACACTGGGCCAGTATGGCTCTGTATCGTGACTGAGCTACTTTATAGTGATCGCCGTATTGTAACGGTAGCGCAGCGAAGCTAAGATAAGAATGCAGCAGATCTCAACACGTGGACCGCGCTGCTTATAATCGGATGCAAACCTATTTATATTCCATCCTTTATTCTCCGTTTCTGGTCCGCCCCTTCCCTTCTTCCTATCTCATCTAATCTCGCCTCAGCTTTCACTCCAAACCCTTCCCAAACCCTAACCAACCACCTCACCCCTCTCGATCTCTTTCGCCGATCCCCGAAATCTTCCCAATCCGTTAATCTACGTTTCGCCGCCGACTTTTTTTGGAGGAACAAATCCACGATGGCGGCCTCCTCCACCAGCCAGGTCTACATCCAGGTCATCGACGATGTCATGAACAAGGTCCGCGACGAGTTCGTCAACAACGGTGCTCCCGGCGACGAAGTTCTCAAGGAGCTTCAATCTGTAATAATCACTCTTCTCTTTTCGTTCACTACTGTTCATCTGATTTTATTTTATTTCCCGCCTTGTTTTTGACATTTTATGTGATTAATAAATTTCTAGGTAAATTGAAATTATGCGTTGATTTGGTTTGGGAGAAGTCTTGGTGTTTTGCATTAGGGCTTCGATCTGAGCATTTGCGCGCTTTTTTTGTTTGGTTTATGAGTTTTATTATTTTTTTCTTCAATCGTTTGTGTTGTACTAAATTTTTCTTATGATTAGATATGGGAATCGAAGATGTTGCAAGCTGGTGCCATTATCGGTCCCATAGAAAGGTCCGGGCCGCCTAAGCCAACGCCAGGCGGTCCAATTACTCCGGTCCATGATCTTAACGTGCCTTATGAGGGGACTGAGGAGTATGAAACTCCCACAGCGGAAATGCTTTTTTCCCCCTGTGAGTTTGAGCCCATTATTATTATGACTTTGTGAGTTACGTGACGTGTTTTATGAAGATTGTTGATATGGGATTTTGAATGCAACAGACGCCATTGCAAACTCCTCTTCAAACCCCTTTACCAGGAACTGTGGATAATTCAATGTATAACATTCCCACTGGACCTAGTGACTACCTGTCTGCTGGAAATGAACCTGGTGGAAATAATGAGATAAAAGGTGGAAGGCCTGGTCCATCCATGGTAAAAGCTTATTTTGTGACTCCAAGATAACGGATTACCTGCTTTTGTTTCACATTTTACTTTCATAATATTTTAAGTAGATGTCTGGCACAGTGGATAAATTCTTTAGCTAAAACCATGTGCATGGTGGTACTACTACTTTTATTCATCTTTACTTTTGATGCATGTATTATTTAAGTTGTCCATTCAATCTTTTACAGCAACCTCCTTCTCCCTGGACGAGCCAGAACCAGAGGGCTCCACTTGACGTCAATGTTGGTAAGCCCCATTTGAATTTAATTTGGAGCTTAGTTTTTTTTTTAAGCAATACAGCTTTGCAGTAATGACGTGTAAATTACTTTAGCTTATGTGGAAGGGCGGGAGGAGGCGGAAAGAGGAGCCTCTAATCAACCTCTGACACAGGTAAGCCACTTGGTGAGGTCTTTCAGAAAAATGATCTGTTTTCAAATTTGAAGACCTCCTGGCAGAGTTTCTTTCATGAAGTCAGAGAATGTTACTTCTTTCTCCCTGTAACGTTTTTATCAGTAATTTTTGTCTTGAATTGACTGGAAAAGAGAGAACATAGAACCCACGTAACATTTACATATTATTGGTGTTTGGAAAACATGCAGGACTTCTTCATGTCCTCGGGGAAGCGGAAACGTGATGAAATTGCTTCTCAATATAATGCTGGTGGATATATACCTCAGCAAGATGGAGCTGGAGATGCTGATTCTCAAATTTTTGAAATTGAAGTATGGCATTTCTTCATATTGCCAACATTAAATTGATATCTTGTAGATTTATATCAGCTTGGTGCTTGCATATTATATTAAATTGATAGTGTAAAGTTATATCAGCTTAGTGCTTGCATATTATTTGTGTAGTTTTGTAATGATGTTAATTATAAAATATTTTCATCTCTGTGACCACTTCTGAAAAAAAAGATGGGCTTTTATTTAACCTTTTAATGAACTTAAGATACATTGTTCCATGAACTTTGGTGTTTAGAGCTCTTTTTTTTTTTATCAACTGTTGTATGAATAGCTTCCATATGACAGTATATTAGACTGCGCTTCTCAACTGTTGTATGAATAGCTTTCATTTGACAGTATATAAGACTGTGTTTCTCAACTGTTGTGAACATTACGTCACTGATCTGTAGCAAATATATTTGTTCAGATTATTAAACAATACAGTCCTCTGGCTTCTTTCTGAGTCACTTGTTGCACATTATTCTTTTTGGGATCCTGCTTTACATATATGCATGCATTTATTTGTCTTTTTAATTTCTTGATTTCTTGGTTGATTGAAAAGTTTTAGTTGCTGAAATTTTAAATATAAATCTTTCAGGTGTATGGAGGGGGCATCTCCATTGATGCAGGTCACTCTACTTCCAAAGGGAAAATGCCAGCACATTCAGACAGGCCAGCTTCTCAGATTCCTCAACTTGATGGACCAATTCCTTATGATGATGATATGCTTTCTACTCCAAATGTGAGTAGTGAATTTTTTCCTCCTTGTGCTCATACAAGATTATATTGAAATACTTTCCCTTTTGTTCTTTTCCAAGGCTTATAGATATATGCTTTTGTACATTTTTCACTTATCCCTTTTGTTTCTTGTTTCCTGTTTTCCATCTACTTTTAATATTTTGGGTAAAAGTGTATCCAATCCTTCAATGTTGGGTCTCTAGTACATAGATACCTCAGCTTTCACCTTTGGTAATTAGTAATCTGCTTGCATTTTGAAAAATGCTTCAATGTGCACGTCTTTTTCTTCTTTCATTTGTCAATATGTATATAAACTTCAAACAACCTCTTACCCTAAAAATGTTCAATTATCAAAGCTTCCATTGATTGCTTATTTTAAATATTCATTCTTGGAATCCATTTTTGTAAAAAATTAGTCACATCTTTGAGTAGAAATTAGTTCCAAAATATTAATACTTTTTAATAATTGACAAAATTAGAAGTCAAGACCCTTCTGTACATCTCTGGGTCTAAAAGTGGCTCCTTCTAATTTGGCAAAAATTTGACATGCTAGTAAGATAGTCTGACCTATTTACATCTGGATCCCACAATTTTTAGTATGACTTTTGTCTTCATGCAGGAGACCTTTTCTTGGAGTGTCTTTAATATATTTCAAAATGTAAAATACTGCATAACAGTGCCCTTTGTAGGGAAACTTAAGAAAATGACTTACCACAGTAACTGCAAAATAAATATTTGGACAAGTGACAGTAAGATAATTAGTTTCCTAACTTGCAAAAGTTTGACATTGGTGTCCATAGGAGTGTCAATAGGCTTGACGTTCATCAACTATGTTTCATCTAAAATGTCATTGCATGCTCGCTTTTAGTTTATACGCAACTCGTCACATGTATCGTATTTATTGCATTCCAATCTTACTGTTTTTATTTTACTTGCATGCAGATATACAATTATGGAGTGTTCAATGAAGACTACAACATTGCAAATACACCAGCTTCTTCCGGTAAATTGAGAATGTAGATATACTTATATTATGTATAGGGTCTTGCACATTTATCTATCACAAATGTTTCTGATGCATCATTTCACCCTATTTATTAGAAGTACCAGCAAGTACCCCTGCTCCTGTTGCTCAAAATGAGGTTGATGAAGAAGATGATGATGATGAGCCCCCCCCTAAATGAAAATGATGATGATGATTTGGATGATTTGGATCAGGGGGAGGATCAAAATACACACCATCTTGTTTTGGCCCAGTTTGACAAGGTAGCAACGTTGCTCTTCCACTTTCTCTAACTTAAATGTGCTATAACAATGTGATGTTGCTGTATGTTTAATGGTTCATGGTTGGAGAATAATTTTTTTGAGATGTCTTACAACTAACTTAGGTGACACGTACCAAGAGTAGATGGAAGTGCTCCCTAAAGGATGGTATCATGCATATAAATAATAAGGACATTCTCTTCAATAAGGTTTGTTAGTTGTGAAGTGGAACTATGATATGCACTTTTCTGTTCAGTTCAGCTTATCAAATTTTTCTGATGGCTGAAACTATGCTCTTCTGCAGGCAACCGGAGAATTTGAATTCTGATTTTGTCAGGGATTGGTCTTGCCATTTTTGTGGCAGTGCTTTGGTGAATTACAGGTGCCATTGAGTATTTTGTAATCTTTCTTTGATTATAATTATTAAATTAAAGCTGGAGGAGGAAGAGAAAAGTCCTTAATACTTTCGTCACTGTTATATTGATGTTGGCCTGTTGTACATAAAGGATGAGCAAATTTTGGCCATTTTACATGGATAGGTACTCTGAGGCATTTCCTGAAGTTTGCCATTTGTCAAGTGGGATATGTATGTCTATTAACTCTGCAGACTTGGACAGTTTAAACTGCAGTGACTCTCGTGGTTAGTTTTTTAGCCGTCATAAAGAATAACGATAATGTCTAGTGTGCTTTTCTTGGTTCCAACATTGATCTCTGAACTTTAATCCAAAAAGTGAAAGAAAACATGACAATTTCGGGAATATGTTTTCTACAACAGCAACGTTCGTCATTTCTTGTGTTTTTTGGGACAAAACTTAAAACATTGTTTTTAAGGTCAGATGGCAATTGTAGTGTTATCTTGGAAACCAGTGACGACATTTATTGTACAGGTTACTGTGTTGGAGAAAAATCTAAAGACTTGAACCTACTTTTTTTCGTGTTTTCTAGATTAATAGCTTGTTTCCATTTCCTTTTTTTTTTGGTTGATGAACGGTACGAAACCCTAGAATCAATGGGTACTGCATGTTTGGCTGGTCGAGGAAAGGAACTTTCATTGCCAAGTGAATTTATGATGAACCATTTAATAATTTGTTTGTAATATAATAAATCTCTTTTATAATCTATTTTCTGAAGATACTCGTTAAGATTTAAGGCTTCAATCATGTATGTTTTTTATTAATAAAAAAGAAGAATTTACTTCAATCAATATTATTTTAAATATCATAGTTGCTATAACACTTGCCGAATTATATGACCTGCCTTAGTAATATCTCGGTGTGGTTATCTTTTCACAATCCCGAGGGAAGTGTGCACTTGTGTTTCCTATGCTTTATATATGATCATGTTTGGAATTCCGTTCCAAACCTTTCAAATGTCTGTTCAAAGCAAAAGTAAAGGAAGAGTATCTTTTGAAACGTTCTTTCGAGCTTCATATACCGAAAAAGCAATCATGCACATAGTACTGAGTTGAGAGCACTGGTGGCAGTTATCTGCCAATGCCACTCTTTTAGCGGGAATGGATTTTAATTAGTATCTGATTTAGAATATAATTTAATATATTAAAATTTCAAAAGGCTTGATTTATTTGAAAGAAATTTATTTAAATTGACGGAAGTAGTTTGTGGTTTTTTATAGACATTTATTTTGTTTATTTCAATAATTTTTATGGAGAATAATTTACTCAATGCAGTAAAAACAGTAAAAGTAAAAACCGATTAAAGGCAAACTAAGGACGTATACATAATTTAATATTTTTATGATTAGTTATAAAATTAATTAGTTTAAATAATTAAACATAATAATTGATGTTAAAACTTAAAACCATTTTTTACGTAATATACCTGAAGATAATTTTATTTTACATAAATCAATTATAATAACAATCAATTATTAAAATAATCACTAAAATCAATTCATTTCAATCAAAGACTTATTTCTTTTCTCCTTATTTACTCCTATATTGTAAAGGATTTGGAGACTGGGATTTTCACCTTTTCCCCCCTCTTAATTAGATAATTTAAAACATTTCTTTTCTTCTTTCAGGTGTATTTCATACACCACTTTTATCTTTCAATCATCTTAAACTATCCTCTTACCATTTATTAATCTTCTTAATTACTTAGACCATTCAATCTACCTTTTATTTATTTTTATTTGTATTTGTAAATTAAATTTGAATAACTATCAATACTTAAAAATAATCTTATATCATAATTTAAATTATTCATGTAAATTTTTTGCTAATTAATAAATATTATTCACATAATCAAATCTAAAAATATAATTTATATATTTGAAAATATTTTTTTAATTATAATATAATTTACATATTTAAAAGTATTTATTTATTATAAAATTTAATTATATAAAAAACAAATATTTATCCAATGTTGTTTTTAAAGATGAAAGTAGTTGTACCCATCGCAGAAAATGACTACATTATACAGTGCAACTGATCGCGTAGTAATTGAAAACATGTCTGTTTTTTTTCATTTTCTTCGTCAATTTAGAACACAAGCTTCCAAATTCAATAACTACAATTGACAAATATCTTGGGTAATCTGATCGTGCTCCATACATCACACAAGGAAAGGGGTTCCTTACTTTTCAACATTTACAAACAGATAACAAAGCTACATTCCTGATTCCACGCACACTTCATAGTTCATAGTCCATATTCATACATACCCCGCATACACTGTTTCTTTGTTATCGCTGCCTCGCATGGCATCAATTTCTCTCTTCAACTTCAAACTCTCTCTGTTCAACTTCAACCCACTGCACCATCAACGGATAAAGAGCCCAAAATCTCTGCTCTCCTCTCCTCGCAACAACCCGCGTCTTGTTTCTTCCATTAACGACCATTTGGCGCTCACACGTGTCTCCCATCTGCTTCTCCAATCTCACTCTGCTCCTAAGCGCAGATTCCACGTGAGGACCCCCCCCCCCCCCCCCCCCAAAAAAAAAAAAAAACAAAAAAAAAACTCATCAAAGTTTGATGCTTTTTTTGTGTCTAATTTGGCTAAATAATCATATGGGCAGGTTGGTGTACAGAAAGAGTATTCTGATGGGGAAAGCTCTGAGTCGCTTGTTTCTGACGCTACATACCAAGAGGAATTTTCCTGGTCTTCTGTCATTCTTCCGTACGTTTCTGTCACTGTTCCTACATATGAGAAGAGTAATGTTTTTTGGAGGGAAAAGTGAAAATTTTGTCACTTTATGAATGCGTGGAAGAGAAAAGCATCAAATATGAATCCTAGTTTAATGATCAACCATTGCTAATTTTAGAATGTTTAATAATCTTCTGCTTGTTTTCTGTTCCAATTAATCAGTATGTTATTTCAAAATTTAGGTTTCTGTTCCCTGCATTGGGTGGCTTGTTATTTGGTTATGATATTGGTGCCACCTCTGGCGCTACAATCTCACTGCAGGTAAATTTGTTATTCAATGTCTTTTAGTTGCATTTTGTTCTGTTTCTTTTGTTAGTGCAGTAACAAAATATTAATTTTTAATTTTGTTGATTTGAATTCACAGTCACCTGAGCTTAGCGGTATTTCATGGTTCAATCTTTCTGCCATTCAGCTTGGACTAGTGGTATGACTTCGGAATCATAGTTGAAAACTTCATGCAATTTCATGGAAAAGTTATTGTCATCAGCACATTAGAATCTAACTGCTGACATGAAACATAGGTTAGTGGTTCCCTATACGGGGCTCTTCTTGGCTCGCTTGTTGCATTTGCCATAGCCGATTTCCTTGGTAAGTGTTTTGATTACTTATTTTATGTAGAAACTGAAGCTTCTTTAGATTGTTTTTTATTAAATCAAAGTTGGTTAAAACACTAGGGAGGAAGAAACAACTCATTACTGCAGCACTGTTGTATTTGTTTGGTGGTGTGGTTACTGCCTATGCACCGGAACTTGGTGTTCTCTTAGCAGGAAGGCTGATTTATGGACTTGGTATAGGTTTGGTAGGCTACTTTGACCAGTAACATTTTATGCAATGTGGATGATTCTTGCACCATCTTACAAGTGAATTGAATTACAGGCCATGCATGGGGCTCCTTTATATATTGCGGAGACTTGTCCATCACAAATCCGCGGGACTTTAGTATCATTAAAAGAACTCTTCATTGTCCTTGGGATTCTGGTATTGCATTGTCTTTTATGTGTCTTTTACCAACTAAAGAATTTACTGCTATGGGGACTGACCTTTTATGTTATGCAGCTCGGTTATTTTGTGGGAAGCTTTCTGATTGAGACAGTTGGAGGATGGCGGTTCATGTATGGATTTAGTGCTCCAGTTGCTGTATTAATGGGGCTTGGAATGTGGACTCTCCCCAATTCTCCACGGTGGTTGCTTCTCAGAGCAGTGCAAGGAAAAGGTTCTTTTCAAGATTTGAAGGAACAGGCAATTGTTTCCCTGAGCAAATTAAGGGGCCGACCACCTGGTGACAAAGAATCTGAGAAGCAAATAGAAGAGACCCTTGTCTCATTGAAGTCTGCCTATGCAGATCAGGAATCGGAGGGGAATTTCTTAGAGGTGTTTCAGGGTCCCAATCTGAAAGCTTTCATAATTGGTGGGGGACTAGTCTTATTTCAACAGGTAGGTCAACTTTGGGGCAATGAGTCTGTTCATAATTATGTTTTATATATTTCCACTTTATTCATGTTAAACTGAAGGAAATATGGAGAATTTTATATGCTTTTTGTCTGATTAGTCTCATTATTAAAATAGATAACAGGTCAACCAAGTGTTCTGTATTATGCAGGCCCAATTCTCCAGGTACCAAATCCTTATATTCATTTCTACATTAGTGACTGAAATTTGTTCGTTTCCATCTTGCTTACATCATATTATATTCTGTCATTTATATCTAGAGTGCTGGATTTTCTGCTGCATCTGATGCTACAAAAGTTTCAGTTGTTATTGGCCTATTCAAGGTATACCTATTTAAACTTGTATTTCCAAGGAAGAGGGATCATTTTGTGACCCTGATGATAATTTTTTTGTGATTGATGAGCTTGTAGTTACTAATGACTTGGATTGCTGTCCTAAAAGTTGATGATTTGGGGAGAAGACCTCTGCTGATTGGAGGTGTCAGTGGCATTGTAGGAATTCCATCACATTTTAAACTAACAAATTCTTACTATGCTGCAACTTGTCATATGCAAATGGTTATTTAGTTTTCTTTGATTGCTGTAGGCCCTTTCTCTAGTTCTCCTTTCTGCTTATTATAAATTTCTTGGAGGTTTCCCACTTGTTGCTGTTGGAGCTTTACTTCTTTATGTTGGTTGCTACCAGGTAAATGTCTTTTGGTCAGGTTTGGTCATTGGCCCTAATTCTTTCATTATCATATTCAACCGGGGGATGGACTTCTTCTACAGTAGTGTTTAATTAATTTTAGATATGAAATGTGGATAGTATAATATAGGTTGACATGAAGTCATATATAGACCTCTGCTTCCAGAAAACGGAGAACCTTGCATCAAAAAAAATTCTGATTTAATGTTACTGTTCATGATATCAACACATAGTGGCGGAGCCATTCCCAAGCCAGCAATGGCCATGGCATAGGCTAAAATAATTCACACACTTATAATTTTCTTTATTGTATACAATTATTTTATTGATACACTTAAAAAATTGATAATTGGCATGGGTTAAAATTTAAGGCATGGGCTAATATTAGTTGCTGGCTCCGCCACTGTCAACACAATGATTGATTGAATTACTGTGGTAGATTTATGTCAATTGCATTTGTGTTGCAGATATCATTTGGGCCAATAAGTTGGCTAATGGTATCAGAGGTCTTCCCACTTCGCACTAGAGGCAAGGGGATTAGTCTGGCTGTTCTTACCAACTTCGCTTCAAATGCTGTTGTTACCTTTGCATTCTCCCCGCTAAAGGTTTTAGCTTCTTTACTTTCTTTTGTATTTATTTTTTATTCAAGATAAATTTTTTCATTTTAAACTTTGTCTGACTGGTGACTACTCTTGGAGTTAATAATCTGTGCTGACTTCTGCTGCAGGAGCTTCTAGGAGCAGAAAATCTTTTTCTCCTTTTTGGGGCTATTGCTATTCTATCACTTTTTTTCATTATTTTTTCTGTTCCAGAGACAAAAGGCTTGAGTTTAGAAGATATAGAATCCAAAATCTTGAAGTGACAACTTAAATCTCGCACCTTTTGATGTGAATGCTGTATATTTTGGTGAGTATGCCACCCTGTGTATATATCTCCTGTGTGGAATTTGATGGTTATGGTTACGTTTGCAGTATAAACATTGGAATTTTTAACCTCTAACCTAGATACTCAAATCATGGTTTAAGTATTCATGATGAATTGCAACGAGGGTTGCCATGCTAATGGAGGACTTATAGCTGGGCACCAATCTGTTGAAGACATATACTATCAGTTTACTACAGTCCACAGTGCTAATGTGCTACATCTGTAGTTTCTTATGGTTTCCGTTAGTATGGCAACCCTCTTTGTCCTTTGCTAGCAGTGTTTATCAGTGGTAAACGTGAGCAGCCATTTGTGACTAATTTTATTCTCAAGATTGAAGATAGCATAGCAAGGCTTTTGAGGAGTTTATGCATTGACTGAGAAAATTGTTCATTATTTCCTAATCTTCTGATGACGAACTTGTATTTCCTCTAATATTGGAGGGCATTATGTTGAAAAATAAGTAGTGCCTGTTTGGCGTTGCTTCTTAGTTCTTGATTTGCTTGTGTAATGCAGCTGCTGTTTTGATGCTGACTTGCTCCAGCACGACAACTTTTTTTTTTACCAACCATCACAATGCTTACTTTATTATTATTTGTATAGAGATCCTTTCACGTGAGAAAATATAAAAACTGGGGGGAATTTTAATGTGCATTTAACATTTCATTTTCTATTTTCATGTGACTTGCCATTTATGCTTGAAGTAGCTATAGGTTCTCTGAAAGATTACATCAGTCCTCCATTTGAAATTACAAGGCTTTCTGCCGCGTGATATGTAAAATAGGCAAGTATTTGAATAATGACAAATTAAATCCAAAACGTAGATTAGAAAGTAGCCCCTTCATGTTGCTTGAGTCGTCACTAAATTCACAAACTTAAACAACAAATCAAGTATGGCAATTTGGTCTAAGCATATTCAACTTTGAACTACACAAAATCCTAGGCAACTGCTTACAATGGTGAGTATGAAAAAAGAGAATGCGTGCCTTATTCATGCTCATAACTTAAGAATATTCCGTGGCAACAAAAAAAAAAAACTCAATGTGTATAATATGTAATTTAATACAAATATACAACACAATTTAAATTTTACAAACATACGGAAATTATCTTTCCAGTCTAATTGTCGGGTACAGTACATACATAAAAAGGTTTAACACAAAAACGTAGGAAACACGTTATGGAGGCTTTCAATTTGTCTGAAGAATTCGGCCATCGTTTTCTTCCTCAGCCACTGCAAAGTCTGCATTTTTAGACAGATGAAATCAATACAAATGCTATCAGATAGACATATAATATTACGACATTGGATGAAGAGGAGATAATAACTAATGAACTGCTATTGGTACATTGCCACCTTGTTGAGCGTTGAAAGATACTGGGATTTGAGATGAAGAACGAGAAACGCTGGTAGATGCTGGCATTTCAGATGAAGGACGAGAAGCGCTGGTAGATGCTGACATTTGAGATGAAACACGAGAAGCCTTGGTAGATACCGGGCTTTGACACGATATGCGAGTGGGAGTAGTAGCACTGGTAGCAGTAGCGGTAGTAGTCATGTCTGCATATTTTGTTGGTTCCTCAGTTCGGAGCAAAGAAGTTACAGCTTCTCTCACTTTCTCCATCACGCCTGCATCACCGGGAGTTCTCCTAGGACTCATTGCTTCAGATATCACCTGAGACAGCGCCTTCTCATCTTCCCCTGGCTCCAATTTGTTCAGCAAATACTCTTTCATCGACCAACCCTTCTCCCATATTTGCGCGGTGGGGCTTGTGTTCTTCCCACTAAATGCAGGAGCAGATGAAGGAGCTGGTGTCACTGAAGCCGATGTAGTTCCCAGAGTGCTTGAAGCAGCCACGGAGGGTAACTTTGCAGGGGGAGTGTATGGAGCAGCATAGGACAAAGAAGTGTTGCGAGTTGTCTTAATTGTTGATGATGATGATGAAGTGTAATCATGATGCTCTGTGGGTTTGGACAAAGTACGGTCTTGAACGTTGGAGGTTGTATGAGCTGCATCTGGTTTTTCAACATGGACTGGTGTGGGTTTCTTTGCTACGGTTTCATTCATTGTCTTGTTTAGACCAAAAAGAGCATTAGTATTTGTATTAATATTAGAAGTAGTGGCAGTGGTAGCATTTGAAGAAGAGATTGTTGTTGCAGGTTGTGTTGTTGTTTTCTTAGATATGGAGGGGCTTAGTGTCTTTCCTTGATGATCTAGTTCCACCACGTGTTTGTCACTGCTTGATAACACATGCTTCTCTGGGAATACAGGATTTCCTCTTGGACTTGAATGCTGCCTTGCATTTGCTTCGTATCCTGCAGGTGCCTTCTCCGATTTGTACACTGAAATTTTTGAGACAAACAATTATTAAGCATGAGAAACAAAAGACAAATGTTTGAGAAAATTAATGAATGAGATGTTGTGTGATGATGTTTATTACTAGGAGCTCCGAGGTATTCAGCATCTTCTTCTACTTCATCACCTTCTACGCCAGTAGCCGATGAGGGAGTAGTGGGGCTCCCCTCCTCGTGTTTCCTCTTGCTGAGGCTGTGTCGAAGTTTCTTGGCCTTCTCCTTCACCTTGGTGAGAACTGATTTCTTCTGATTCTGGCCATGGTCTTCTTCTGAGTCATGATGCCTCAACCTCTGGAAGAAAGGGGAGGATGGAGAAGAAGAGTTGGGGGAGGAGGAGGAGGAGAAGGTTGGTGACCGCTTAGACTTGGAGGATTCTTCTGCTGAACTTATCAAAATCAGAATATGATTTTTCTATGGCTTTGATATTCAAATCAAAATCATAATAAAGAAAATACTTATTTTTTATTCATTTTCATTTTAAAACGATTATTATATTTATTAGTTAATAAGAAATTATAAAAGTTATATAAAGAAGAGAAAGGATGGAGGTAAAATGGAAATAACTAATGTGAGATTTTGTAACTGATTAACTGAATATAGTAAAGTACTAGTTTGCAGAATTAATTGAAGGATAGATATGTTAAGATATAGAGACTAAATCAAGTATCACCCTTATTAATAGCTATAGATAACATTCTGACATTGAATTACAATGTAACATGAATTCTAATTTAGTTTTAAAAGAAATAATGTCAACACGTGCATGGTTGATTGTGCGTCTTTCTTAGTAACTAATATCATAAGTTTAATTAGGCTTTGCTAAGAAGCATGATAGCAAAGGATTACCTCGGAGGAGTTGTTCCATGGTGTGGATGGTAGGGGGAGTTTTTGGAGTTTCAACATGTCTCTGAGGGCGTTTGAGTTGAATCATTTTTTTTGTATGATTTTCCTTGTTCGTAATTTGTCTCAACCTTGGAATAGCTCTGCTTTTTATATTTGTTCTTTCCGTGGAAAATTAGAGGCAGAAATTTAACACAAAATGAACCGTGCTCATGCAAGATCATTCCGGGATTCTTGCGTCCCCCCCTATGGACTCATTATACACGTGTACACTAACAATTTTTTCTTATTAAACATCACAATTCACAAATAAGCACTTCCCCAAAATAGTAATTTGACGAGGTCAGGACGAGAAAAACTTTAACCACTTCCACTTGGAGGTGGATACATCAAGAAACTCAACAGTGGATATATCAGTCAAATATTTCAAATTCTTTTAGGAAAAAAACAAACGAACTCATAACATATATAAATAAGAATTGAATATGTAAATAAATAAAGATTGATGTAGGTTTTTTTTTGGACAATCAACAACACAAATAAAATAACATCAAATTTACTGACATATCCTTTTTAACAACGTCAATCAAACACAACTTTTTATCATTTGTTCTATCCCATGTTTATTTTTCTCTTTACTTCTTCACTCACCTATTTTTTTTATAGTCTACAAGAATTTATTTGAACATGATATTGCAAGCATTTAAGATATTGTATGTGAGTAAGATATTGTACTATTTTTATTATATATTATCTCTCTTGTGTGCTTTGATTACATTCAAATTTAAAGAAGCCACAAATTATTATTTATAAATCAAATCAAGTGGTACATTATACATACGTCGTACATATTCTGAAGGAACCCACCAATTTAAAATATTGAATTTGATATATTCAAGTTAATGCATAATTCGAGAATTAAACTTTATTCCAAGAATTTTATCACGATTAATTTTACCACATGCTTAATAAATTATTAACATTTTATGGTTGAATTTCAGACAAAACAATTAATTATTATAACATATGTTAACTGAAAGTGTCTGTTACTTTTCAATCAAACAATGTAAAGTACCCAAAACCCCTAACTTTTAATTGATTGATATTTTAAATGTTTAAATTAGAGCTAGGGAGCGAGAAGAGATATGGTCATAATATTATTATACAAACATATTTCAATTTTTAAGAGATGAAGATATTAAAAAAAGTTGATGTGGTAACATTTGATACAATATTTTAATAATAAAATGGATTTGTTCTTAAATAAATCATTATTAAAATGTTATTTTGAGGTTTGTCCCCTTGTTTTGAAGATTGTGAGTTTTATAAAAGCATTCAAGACATACAATATTAATTTCAAGGTTCAACTTTTTTTTTCTTTTCATTTACATCAAAAGATAATTTAGAATAAAAGAGAGAGAAAGAGTTTAATTATCAGTATGAATTACTCTTTATGCCTACTCTTTGACACCAGGGTAATAAAATATGCTATCATGAAAAATAGAAAAAGAAGAAAACTTAAAATACATTTTTTTTAATTAAAGAGTTAATAACGAGTTTTTCAAAGGCACAAAAAATATACAAATTAACACAAAGACCATATCTAGAGTAAATGAGTAATACATTTGCGAGAGCCCACCTATTGAATTGGAAGTACTATATATCTTGCTTATCCAAGAAGAAAAAAGAAAGAAAAATTTTATTCACGTCAACAAACTTTTTAGTTCACACTTGGGATGAGTGTTTCACCATAGTTGAAGCAAACTTGTAATAAAAAATTCACTGCATGACCATTTAATCAATAATATTGGATCTGTAAAAAAAATCAAGAAGATTGAATGAATTTATATCCATGGAAACAATGCTAGTAATGTGAAGCTGGACAATCCGTGGATAATGTTTGTCCCATGTCTACATTTGGTCAAAATTACATAACTTAATAGATATTATATGCATGCAATTGTTATAAATAAGAAAATCAAATTCCATCGAAATGACTTTTAAGCAACGGCGGATCTAGAAGTTTATTAAAGGGAGTTTAATTTTTTCTCTTTTTAATTTTTTAAATGTTTAACTTTTAATAAATAATATTTTTTTAAGAATATTTACTATTTTTACATAAAATTGAAACTAATTTTAAATGACAATAATTTTAACTGTTATCGTAATAACAATAAATATAATTAGTTTTATATAATTTTAAATTAGTTATCACTTTAATCATCAATAACTATATATAAAGAAAATAAGATGTTTTGGTGTCCATATTTATCTACTTGTTTTACCCTTATAACAATCTTTTTTATCTCTATAATTTCTCTCTTCCACAAATTCATATACCACTATCCTAAAAACCACCCACTATTATTATTATTTTTCAAAAATTACAAAGGCTTAGAGTGCCTCCAAATATGACAATGGTAACTTTATCTATTTCATTTAATTTCATCCCATTTCATTCCCCTCATCATTAGGAACAAAATGTTAATTATATAGAATACTTGTGAAACACTAATAATGTGAAATTTGCTGTTTATTTAATAACTCTACCCTATTTAGGTAATTTGGTATATTTAAATACTTAAAAAGTGATTAAAAAATATTTTACCCCCACTTCTTTTGAAACAAACCCCGCAATGGGCAACACATGGCGCAAGTTCTTCAATTGCATATCACAAACATGCAAAGGAGTGAACCAGGACGGGAGCAAGTTTTGTTCTTGAAAACATATAACGAATAATTTGCTTTATTCTTCACCAAGTTTTATTTTCAGGCGAAAACGACTTGTGGTCCATTTTTTATATTTAAAGCATTAATAGGGGAACCTAAAACTTTATATTTTCTCCAAGAAACCTAATCCACTAGAGGCATTTGCGCCTTTGTGAATGACTCCAAGACCCCCATTATTCTTTTTTATTTATTTAAAGGGGGATGTTGGCATTGGGTGCCTTTTCTTATAATCCATTCATGTCTTCTATAATTGACCTCCAACTAGATCTCCTTGTACTTTGAATCTTTTAGCTATTTTTTAACATTTCCTTAAGAAATTCAATTCGCAAAGCAAATTAGAGAATTTACAAACTTAAACAAGCCTTATCCACTTCTTAAGATGAACGGGTTCAATAGTATAATGATAAGTTGCCCAAGAAGTAAAAAACTTAAAAATATCGATCTTCCCCAAACTCCTATTTATTTTGCTCAAAATAGATTTTTGCCTTTCTCGTAAGAGGGCATACTCTCTAAATCGATTAAACCATAGAATGGTTGACGTTTGTTCATTACCACCAAAAAGTTAGCAAGTCAAGTTGAAATTCTACAGGTAAAAGGAGACGCGTGAATTCCGTTATGGGTTAAAAAAGAATTCCCCAGGTTGGAATGTGTGATGGTGTGCGTGTGTTATACAAAGTACAAATCCCAGTTCCACTCCCAGTGTAACATTTTTTAACATGAGAACCTACAGCACCCAATTAAAAAAAATGGAACATCTCTTTCAAAGGAAATAATGATCAAGAGATATAAGATAAAGAAAAACTTTTAATGCCAGAGCATGGTATACATGTTTGCTGTCTGTTGTTCAGTCTTTCTTTTATTCAATGATTCTGAAAAAGAGAGTTAACACATTCAGGATTACAAAATATAATAGAATCTATAATTTATGAATCAGAGAACTAGGAAAGAATTTACTTTCGAATAAGCTGTCTAGGCAGAACAGAAGAAATAAGCCAGAATTCTCGTCATACAATTAGGTGACAGGAATTAGAGATGTGTACCAATAAGTTTGTAAATCTCCCACAGGGTACACACTACTGATTCAGATTGTAATCTAGCTCCATATAGTCTTCATATACTTCCTCAATAATCCATTTGTGTGAATTACAGGGTAATCATCAATGCAGCTCCTCCCTTCTCAGAAAGCTACACTACCAATAATCAAGCCTTTGAATCTACAAAAAAAAAATACATTACTATCTTTTCACAGCCATAAAAGTAAATTTGATGGTATTAAAAACACAATCAACCACCAACAATATCCAAGAATGTCTAAGAATCTAGGCAATCAAATGACAATATAAATTCAAAAGAAGATATAAATATCTAACCTCCTAAAGGAAAAAGAAAGTATCACATGAAGATCCAATGACATACATTTTCCACATTAAACAGCAAATATTACTACCCTAAAAAATCACTTCAAACAACATAAAGCTAGTTCATCATTCCACTGCATCTCAGACAGATGGATAACATGTGAATCACGTAGTAGAGAAATTATTACATGATCAAAGACCACTTGTTCATAGTCTCAGGTAAATTTCTCTTGTGACACACATGCATAACCAAACTTTTCAATTTACGAAAAAAGAGTTAATAAACGGTTATCCGTCACACGTGCAGATTGTCCGAGCAAACAGTATTTTAAGACAATGTGATAATTTCTCTACCAAGCAAGCCACCAATAAATCATCAATCATTTGCTATAAAGATGATGTCATAAGCATTCAGTACCTCCACAGAGCAAACAAATGTGCTTATTACTCCTCCTAGTTCTAACACAATTAACAAGCCACATAGAAAATGATATTCAATTCGATCTTCTGCCAAATGCAATTAAAACAAATAGCATGTTCTTCAACAGAGCATTCAAACCACTAACTGATTGACCTTGCATAGGATAGTGATTGCTGCTGACCTTAGGTTCATTTATCATTAACAGCAACGTGCTTATTGCTCATCCTACTTCTAACATAATCAAGTAATCAACAAGCCATACAGAAAACAGAGCATTCAATTCTCTCTCAAGTGAACCAATTTAAAAATATAACACGTTCTATAACATTGTATTCAATTCAAATTTCAAACAACTGACTTTCCATATGATGGTGATGGCTGACCTTGGAGGTTCATTTATCATTAGGAGCAAGGTGAGGCCAATCCCTTTGATGCAACATGTTATAAGGATGGTAAGCTGAGGTGGCGGAGGAATTAGGCATGGGGATGCCCATGTGGCCATGGGCATGGGGCATGCCGGACATCATGGGAGGGGGGTATGGCATGGACATCATGGGAGGGGGATATGGCATGGACATCATGGGAACAGGGAGATGACCATGGCCATTGCTATGGGCACTGGGAGGAGCAGAGTCATGCAAACTCTGAGGCACAGGTGTGGAAGCGAATAACTGATCCGAAGAAGAAGGGCCCTCGTTGGAGAGGCCCTGCATCCGTTTCAGGTAGAGACGATACTTCTGGAGATGGCTCGCGACATTCTCGCGGGTCAACCCTTCCACGTTCATCAATTGCATAATCGTCTTCGGCACCGCGTTCTTGATCCCGAGGTGCGCCACCACGTCCACGAACCTCTTGTGAAGCTGCGGGGTCCACACCAGCCGCGGCCGCTTCACCGCCGAGGTCTCCGTCCGCACCGCCGCGCCGCAGTCGATCTTCCGCTGCTTCCGGGAATCCGACCCCGAGCCGTCGCGATCGGCGTCGTCGTCCTCGTCCTCGTCGCCGCCGTCTCCGTCGCCGTCGTAGTGGTGGTGGTTGTTGGAGGAGAAGGCCTGGTGCACGCTCCCGCCGCCGCGGATTGTGAAGAGGGTGTTGCGCGAGGCGCGGTTGACCTCGAGGAGGGTGCGGTGGGGCTCCGGCGAGATGCTGAAGGCCGACGCGAGCTCCGGTGGGATCAGCGGCTGGGAGAGAGGCGTGAGATCGTTGGCGGTTGGAAGACCCGCCTCCCACTCCATCACGCGCTCTTCGTCGTACTCGCTCGTCTTCACCTCTTCCCCCATTCAGTTAGTTGTAACCGAAACACAAATAAAAATATAACCGTCTCTCACACACTCTTCTTCTATGTCCCTAACCCAAACAGAGACAGATATATATGTGAAACTGAAACTGAAACGGTTACGGTATTGAATTTGGATCCGAAGAGTACGAAAAAAATTAAAGAGCGTGGAATTGGATTTGGATGGAAGAGAAGGAAACAGAAAAAGGAAAAGAAAAAGAAAAAGGAAAACACAAATTCAATTTCTTGTGTTGTGAAGATATTTGGGGAGATTCGGCGGTGGGTGTGTGGTTGCGACAAGGAAAGTGAGAGGGGGATAATGAATAAAGATGAATGAAATAATGCTGCTAATTCTTTTTTCTTTCTAAATTATAATAATTTAGGGGAAATTGTGAAAAGGAGAGAAAAAGTGCAATATCTTATTCCAGATTTCTGTTGGGGTGGTGCCAACGTGGACGACTTAGCCAGATATTTTCCCCCCTCTAAATATCTATCTTTCTTCTTTTCTTTATTATTTGTACTTTTGGGATTTGATGTATTTTTACCACCTCGCTCGTTCGCTCGCTTAATATGAAACGAAACACACGTGCCCGGTGCCTCCGCCTTGCCCATGTGCCCTCCTCCTCGTGATGCGACTGGGACCAATGAAATTCATGATTCATATACTTAATTTTTTTTTGTTTTAATTATCCATTTCCAGCCCAAATTATTTTAAATACTTTAATTTTTTTTCTAAATTATTTTTAAAAGGTTTAAGTTGATTTTTAAATTCTTTAAAAAATCAATTTGATTCCTAAATTTTTAAGAATTTGAGAATTAAATTAAACCTTTTGAAAATTTAGAACTAAATTAAACTATTTAAAATAATTTGGGGACTAACTTGATTTTTAAATTCTTAAAAACAATTAATTTGATTTCTAAATTTTTAAGAATTTGAATTGCAAATTGAATTTCTTAATAATTTAGGAATAAATTGAACTGTTTAAAATAATTTACAAAGTAAATTGATAATTAATTTTTTTATATTAAACTTGTTATGGGGATCTAACTTAGTTTATTTAGTAAGGTTCGGAAATTATTATAAACTAACACTTTATTTGATTGTTACAAATAATAAGAAAAATTGTAAACTATATTTTGTCAAAAACAAAATGTAGACTATATTGAGTTAATTAATTAGAAAATCATTAATTAAGAATAAGCTCAAAATTTTGTTTTTAATTTTAATATTAAGGATTCCAAACGAAAAATACTTTTTTGAAAATCTGTTTAAAGAATTATTAAGAATTTTAATCTTCAGAATTTCTATATCATCCATACAAAATGTTAAAGAAATTGACATGACATAACCTTAAGCGCATGCTAATAAAGAATTATTAGAAATTCAACTAAAGACAATTTTGTTTGTGCTATGCCATCAATACCAAATATGTTAATTTTTATCTTAAACCAACTATACCGGCCAACCATTTGTGCAATTCCAAGTTTATTTTTCAAACTAAAAATGGTAATTATCAATTAATTATAAGTCTGTATACTTTCTTTTAAGAGTGTAACTCATTATACTTAAGTAGCGTACAAACAGGCAATATTTATATGTTAATTCTCTTTGAAAAATATTAAAAGCATTTTTTTTATTAGAGTAAAGGAAGCGTTCATTTTTTGATTAGACATAATTATAAACTTGTAGTTATCCTTAAAAGTTTAAATGATTAATGAGATGGATTTATGTAGTCATAGTTTTTAAAAATTATTTCACTGGTTTAAACAAGTAATGAATAATATATTTTTTTCAAATGAGTCAAGTGACAACAAAGTGAAAAATTCTCGTTCATATCAGCGTAGGTATTTTAAAATAATAATTTGGCACTTTTTATTTAACTAATATTTTACAAAAGTTTGTTTATATGACATGTTTTAAATACTATGCAGACAATAAAACTGGGAATCGTAATCAACTATAAATTTGAAGTGTCGCGAACTAAAAATATGTTATAAAATAATCTTTAGATGTATCAAAGAGTATTTAACTCTTTTAGTCGATACGGTTGCAACTATCAAACACGGAGTCCATCGTGCACCTCTCATAAGAAATACTACTATGCATGATGGTATATGTTATTTTTAGATTTTGAAGTGCTTTTCATGTCTATCTTCACCAACAATTTGATTTCCTACTCGCTATTTTGAGTTCTTTCGACGGTGGAGTGGTATCTGTAAAAATACTCTGACACTTAAATCAGTGAGTGAATAATAGAGTTATATTAGACTAAGAAGATACTTTTACTTATAGTGTACTCCCTTATTTATAATAGTAGAGTTTCTCGATTATTAGAATGAAAAGTTACCTAGTTATAAATAAGTGGGGTGGACGGTTATTATCCATTATCTTTTAGCTAGTACACAAGGCCCCCCAAACCATGAGCACAATTTGTGCAAAGTGGCTTAATGAAAAAGTCAATCAAGTTTTGTGTATGATCGAGATGTTATAGGACCCCACAAGTCATGATTGTTGTAAGTCAAAGTGGCTTTATGGAAAAGTATGAGGTTGAAAAGCCAATGTAAATAATGTGAGGCTGAAAAAACCAATGTCAGTAGATGTTGAATATAACATAATCGAGTAATAATGAAAATGTAATGGTAAAATTCAAAATGAATGAACATGTTTGCAATTGACGAACCAGGTGATAAATAATAAAGTTTTTGAGTAGAAATTAAATGATGAATAACATGTACCAATTTGAATAGGCATATAACATGTGCCGATTTGGGTAAGTGAAATTGACCAAGTTGTAAAGTTGGCAAGAAGTTGATGGAAGCCAAGAAAAAGGTTGTTGCCAAAAAGTTGACAGGTGACTTTGCTCTTCAATTGGCTGTGAGTAGGAAAGAAGTAAAGTTGTAGAGAGTGAGAAGAAGATCGTTGAAGATAAAGCCTCCAAGTTGAAACAAAGTGTTGATAAGCTAAGTGTTGATTTACACGAGAACATTTCAACTAAGGATAACTCGAATGTTGAGCTAATTGAGGCCAAAAAACATGTTATTTTCGGTCATCGGGAAGGTTTTCAAAAGGTTATACATCAAGCACATAGATTTATTTAATGTAGACAATGATGTGAAAAACGACGAGCTAGTTAGGGAGTCACAAATGTTTGAGGAAGAAGAAAATGAGGATAATGAAGGGAATTCCAACTCTCTTCCTTTGTGCACTTTTGTGTAGATCTGGTTTCATTATGTACGAACTAATCTAACTTTGAATGAATACTCAATTTCATTTGTATAATGTTTTGATCAACTTCGACACATCTTACCGAGCATTGTTTTTATACTGGCAAATATTAATTATCGATTTCAAAATAATGATAAAAAAGGAATTGTTATCAACTTCAATATATATATCTACACAAAATTTAAATTTCAATGGCCTTTTTTGAAATATTGAAGGCTTGGACTCATCCTTTGAGTAACTTAAAGGCTCAAACTCATCCTTTGAGAAATGTGACAGCTCAGACTCAACCTTTACGAAATGTGAAGGCTCGAACTCGGCCTTTGAGAAAAGTGAAGGCTCAAACTTGGCCTTTGAGAAATGTGAGGCTCGGACGTGACCTTTGAGAGACGTGAAAGCTCGGATCCGACCTTTAAGAAATGTGAGGTTCAGCCTCGATTTTTGAGAAATGTGAAGGCTCGGACTCAACCTTTGACAAATGTGAAGGCTCAAACTCGGCCTTTGAGATATTAGAGTTTAACCTTATTCCTCCACCTTCCTTATTACTTCCTCAACTCTGTCAATTTAATTTTGTTTTGTTTGGAATTGAAGACAGATAATAGTGTATGGACAAATCAGAAATATAGTATTGCATGAATAAGTCAGAAGTGTAAATCAAGAAAGATATCACCAATATGTCTCTCCAATATCAGGAAAATTTGAATTGTAAGCTTGCCTAGCTCCACCATTAGATTAGATATTCACAAATTCAAATATGAAATGAATTCCACAATAACATGATTACAATGTTATAGTATGATATCATGATATAACCATGTAATCATTACATCAAAATATTAAATATCTCCTCCCAGGCTAACATACATCCAAGACATCACATTAATTGTATAAGGGACTTTCCTTAGTCATTTACAATAAGATATAGCTTTTCAATAGATAATGTTTGAAAGTTGGAGTATTCTTGTCAACTAATTAATAATGTGTGTATGTTCCATAGTATAACAAAATTAATTCTCAATAAGATAAGAGATTAGGAATTCATAAAACCTTGTGGAACGTTATTGTCAAGATAGAAGACCAGATCTTTAGGAAATTCCACAATGGTGCCAGTCAATCACATTGTTGTAAGGAAATAGCAGTATACCTTTTAATCTTGTACCTTTCATGTCACATTCACGGTCGCAACCCAGACAACAAATATGTTGTGCCAAAGTTAATTGATCACATTAACAAAAATACAAACTGAACAAGCAGTAAAAGACTCAAGCATCCGTTCGTGCATCAATTGAATGTCATAGGACAATTAATAAAGAATCATCAATTTGTGTATAGAATGAAAGCCCATTTTCCCTGTGTTGCTTGCGTCTCCATATATATAGGCTATGTTGCTTAAGGCTTTCATAAGTGTTTATCATCAACTACAATCGTTGGCACTAACCAGCTGGATAGTGGGAGTCATTCTTTCAGTGCCCGAATGTTGTTGTTGTGTGTCTGTTTTAATTTATGTAAAGATCGTCTAGATCTCTAGTCTCTGTTCATGAGAAAATCATTGTTCTTTTAGTAAGAACGAAAATTGATCATGTTCAAATAACAAATCATGTCTATATATGAAGAAAATATAGTTGATCTAATGTATGTATAGATATATATTATCATGCCAGATGTTGAACTATATTTCATGGTAGACATGAGACCTAAGAGTAAGACTAGGGATCACAACCAATATGCATATGTGTATTGGAGAATTAGATAATATAGTAAATAAAGTAAGGGAGATAGAACCAAGATGGATAAGCATGAACTGATAAAGATTCTTCAATCTCAAGATAGTGTGATTAGTTCTGTGAAAGGGACTTCCATTCTCTGAAAATATTCTCTAAAAAGCTCTTCTTCACTCGTGTACTTTAGTAGATACTCCAGCACCGCTGGGTTAGGTGACAAATAAATCATACCTTTGCTCAATAGGGATAAACCATGTCTATGTTCAGGAGAAAATCACTATTCATTTATGCCAGCATATAAAGAAAGCGTAATTGTTCGAAACTTCTAATGTATGTATAGATATATATACATTTATGCCAGATGTTGAACTACATTTCCTAGTCACCCACATGATACTTTTCCATGAAACGCTAAGAGCATATAATAATGAATTAGAATATTAGATAGCCAGTAAATAAAGTGAGCGATATAACCATGATGGATAAGCTTAAACTAATGGAAAAGATGGTGTGATTAGTTATGTGAAAGGGGCTTCTAATTTGATTGGGATACGGAGGACATGATTGACACAAGTAGAAAGTGTGGCCTATGGAAATATATGACTTGGAATCATGGCAATTGACGTGTAATATATGACTTAGAATCATTGCAGGTGTTGTTTTCAAATGAATTATTTGTATCATTTTGTATAGCAGATTGGTATTAAGTAATTTTCGTCATATTTTTAAAAGTAATATGTGTCTAAGTTGTTCAAAAATATTCAAGCAAAATCTCAATATCTATAAGCCATAGTAGTGTGAAACAGATATCAGTTACACTTCTCAGTATACCAAACTTGAAATATAAAAGCTTCTAATGCACTCAAGTATTGTCAATAAGTACAATGGGTGAGAAGCAATATGGAGAGTTAATTATGGAATATGAATTTTTTTTTCCTCTTCTTTAATTACAATTAGCTTTACACATGAGAGGGTACACGTGCTGTGTGAAATTCACCTATAATGAGATACCTCCCTTTTTGACCATTACTCTAATGTGCACTTCCCAGTCAGCATCTTATTGTTGTTAAGTGCTAAATATTATAAATAGCATCTTCTAAATGTCAAAGACATAGAGCTAGCTAACTTTAAAATCATGAAAATGCTGCTATTATGTTATATTATGTGAAGAAAACATAATAATTATAAAATTTTATGAAGGAGGATGAAACTGCGGGTGTGCAGGGGAACTAGGATCATTAGTGTATCTAAATTATAATAATAGGAATATGATAATAGAGAAGTTGATAACTTTAACATAATTCTTTCATGCAAAAGAACTTGTATATTGTTAACTTGCACATGTTTTAAAAACTGCTTATTCCCACTTTGTCAGTTATACAAATTTTTCAAAGATGTAGGATGAAAAGGTAGATAAAAAAGAAATTGTAGTATGATACTTATATGAGTTATATCTATATTCGTGATATATCAATCAGTTTAAACCCCATATCTAGGCCAAACTCGTCATGCCTCCGTTCCGCATATTTAACTTCTGCCTTGATAGGGTCATTATGGGTTCCTTGGCAAATTTATTTAAATAATGATTTTTTAATAAATAATTATCAATTTGGGCGTGTTATTATGTCAAACACACCAAAATTGGGTGTGACTAGTTCGGTCGCTATTTCAGTTGCTAACACTTTTTGCGACAGAATATTGTGTTTTTTATGTTTGTGACCACAATATTTTGTCGCAAAAAATATTAGCGACTGAAATAGAAACCGAAATTAGCTTACGACTTTAAAATCAATTTTTAATTTACAGTATAATTTTTTCAATTTTTTAAATTAGTATTGCGACCACAATATTGTGATTTTTTAATTTTTTTAAACTTAAATCGTTAAAAAATTTACAGTATAACTTTTTTTAAACGTACGACTTTAAAATCAATTTTTTTTATAACTTAAGTTTTTATTATTATTAATATACGACTTCAAAGTCGTAAATATATTTATGACTTTGAAGTCATGACTTTTTTTAAATTGTAAATAATTTTTTAATATAGAAAATATTTTAAATAAAATATTATATTAAAAATTAGTAATATAAAAATCCAAAAAATATTAAACAAAACCATATAAAAATTTAGAAATTATATTAAATAAAATAATGTTAAAAAATATAGAAAATATATTAAATAAAATAATATATTAAAAATTAGATATACCAAAAATCCAGAATATATTAAATAAAACCATATAAAATTAAAAAAAAATACTAAATAAAAAAATATTTAAAAAAGTAAAGAATATCATATCTATGATGAAAATCGATCTAAAAATACTTTAAAATTAGATAAAAATAATAATTAATAATATTAAATGATATTTTACGTCAAAGAAAAAACCTTGACGGTTAAGTAATGTGACGTGTCAGTGTATCACTGTAGCCAGTAAATATTATTGCTAACTAGATATTTAAATCAAATAAAATTTATTTTGTAATTATAAAAAAAGAAGAATAGCATTAAATATGTATATAATTCAAACGATCATAACTTTTGATAGAAATGTTCGATCGAGGTGTACGATATGTCAAAATGCTCGAAATTAAGAGAAGTAATTAAAAAATAAAAAATAGCATTAAATTAACTAATTAAATAATTAAAAAAGTAAAAAAAAAAAGGAAATTTTTGGATGATTGAAGATTAAATCCTAATTTTGAGGTACTTAGAGGCATTTGTTGGAAAAAATAGTGAACCAAATCCCCTTTGGAATTTTCCCCGGGCTTCCTCTCTAAATTTCGAGCATTTTGACATATCGTATGCCTCAATCGGACATTTATATCAAAAGTTATGACTGTTTGAAGTTTATATACACACCAATTCCTACAGCGTGACACGTGGCACAACAGAGAAAAACACGTCCAATTTGGATGAGTTTGACAGTCCCATATTGGTAAATAGTTTCCAAACAGACCTAAATTGGTAAATATTTATTAAAAAAGTATTATTTTGATAAATTTGCCTGGGTTCCTTTGCAATTCGGTGGTACATTGACATCATTCGCTTCAATATATAGGTCGCATTCTTGATAGTATTGCACAGTATGCTTGCCTATTTTGGTAAGGTTGACAATTGATGCCAAGATAAAATTTAATAAAAGAATGTATTGTGAACAACTACTTCGAAGGTAGATAAAATACTCCCCCTTAATTTCTTGGTAATGACACTGTTAAGTCAGTTGATCGATTATGTTGGTTGCTCGGCTGGGAAAAAATTATCTCAAATTCCTATGGGTGAACACCAATTATTCTTATCAAATTTTGAAGTATTTTTCAAGTTGATTCGAGCTCTTTTAAAGGGTGAGAATAATACTTACAAATATATTCAGACTCTCAAATAAGTAAATGAATAATAGAGTTATATTATAGTTAAAAAAGATATCTTTACCTTCGGCGTATCTCCTTATTATTGATAATAGTGTACCCCAGTAAATTTTGTTGATTATTGAAATGAGAAGTTACTTAGTTGTAATAAATGAAATGGACGGATATTATTCATTAGCCAGTCCAATATTTATTTTCAACCAATCATTTAGATAATATACTAGTATTTTATTAAAAAATAGAATAATTTTATATTGTTATATAGTTATGCCACTTGCAAAAGGTTACTATGAACTTAAAAGACATTCTGATAACTAGCAAATAACCTTATTTCTTAATATAGTCAAGAGCCGGTAAAAGAATCATACAATTTCTTTATATCTTGTATAACATTTTTTATACATTTGAGACATAAATGCAAAATATTTGAAATTAGTTAATAGTTTTATTTACTGCAAAATAAATAGAAATAATATTACTAATTTTGTTCAGCACTTATTTTCAATTATGTATGTCAACCATAAATGTAAAAATAATAGTGTAAATATCATAAATGGATTAAATGCTAAAGAATTTTACTCTTTTGACCGATGTCCACCGCCGAATACTGTTCACTGATTCTATGATCATCATTCGTATTAGGGGGACCAAGTTTTACAATAGTACACGAAAAAAAATTACAATAGTACACTACATAGGAAATTGGGAGTGTTAAATATATTTTCAAAATATTTTAAATTATTTTAAACAAAAAATATTATTTTTTTATTATGGTGTACTCATGCATAAAGTGAAAAAATCATTAAAAAAGGTACCTTTGGAAACGATGTGTTGTCTTGTCCTGTTACGTCAACAAGTAAATACCCTTTTGGAGCTTTTTCCTTTTATGCGAAAAAAGAGAGAGAATGCGTAAAGTTTCCAAAAGCCGAAAGCAAGTAGCTGACTTGAGGCAGACAGCTGGAAGAGTGATTCAAGGAACGGTGGTGATTGGTTAGGGTTTTCAGAACAGAACAGAACGCACTATTTTTTTATGATGAATAAAGGTGACTAAGTGACAGAGAATCATAGGACGCCACTGGGACTAATTTTTTTAAGTGAATCTTTTAAGTTTTTTTTAATATTATGTTATTGTAAAAATTTATATATAATTTAATTTTAATAGTACTTTTTTTAAGAAACTTAAAAATTTCATATTTATATATATGTATATATATTTTCCATTTAATTATAATATTGTTATTTGTCAGATAAATATAATTTTTTATTATTAATAAATAATTTCTTATCACTTCTTGTAAAAATAAAAATTTTATTTTTAAAAAATTCTATCTGTCACGTAAATTTATTCTAAGGAAAAAACAACGTAAGAAAAGATGCTCTAAGCACAAAGAAAAGTTACTGACAATGAATGATTGCTTTGGTTTCATAAATTACTTGTATGTAATTCATGCATAATTCGATTGGTTTCGCACATTTGTTAATGCATAACTACTATAAGATTTAATTAAAAATCATTTATAAATTACGAGCATAACATTAAATAAATAAGTTATAAATTTAAGAATTAGAAAAGTTAATATCATTATCAATTAGTTAATGAATAAACATGAAAATAATAACACATATAGATGGAATAAATTATGAGTATCATACACTAGAATAAAATATAAATTATCCAGTTAGATAATATAAATATCTCAAATATTAATGTGTAATGTTGTTGTTAATCAAGATATGATTTTACATCCTGATTAGATTTGACGTTAACAGTGAAAAAGATTCCTTCATTCAAATTTATTTAAACAGATTTATTTGTTGTTGGTATAAAAGAAGATATCGATCTGTTTGATTTGTAGAAAAATAAAAGAAAAAAAATGTAGAGAAACGAATTGTCCCATGCATCATAGTCAAAAAGTGTATGACTTAGCCTTTTGAAATTCCATATCCTACATATGACTTAGATCATCCGAGATTACAATTTTTTAATATACATACTAGTTCAGTAAAATTGAAATCAAGTTGCACAATCATAGTCAAAAAGACAAATTAAATACAGTAAAGCATAATGACACGACACTAAGGTTTTTCTTCGTCAATTGGAAAATAAACAACAAAAAGAAAATATTTAGTGTATCATGCATCCATTTTTAATATCAAAAGTAAAAAATAATATTTATATATAAGTATATATATAAAGTATTTAAAATTGTAAAAGAAAATGTATATATAATCAATTAAAACAAATAAATATTTTATATAGTTTTAATCTGGAATTTATTGTTAGCATTTTTTAGAAGATTATATTCTCAAAAAACTTCTTTCTTCACGAGTACGTTGTAATTTATATCGAAATAAAATAGTGTTAACTATTTGTTTTCGTTTTAATGTATGCATACCGTCTCAAATTGTTAATTGAAACATAAATAAAATTAACCAAATACTGATCTGATTATCCCCATCAAGTATCCTCTTTTTAGTTTTTACTTTCAGATGTAGTGACCTTTGCAAATTCCACTGAATATTGAATAATATATCCGATCTTTCTGTCGTCAAAAGATAAAAACAAGAAACCAAGTGTATATTTAAAATCGTACTGAAAGAATTTTTAAACACTCGTTCAGCATACAAATTTATTGTATCATCTTTATAAGACATTAATTAATATAGTATTCAATATTTAAATGTGCTGACGGTCATGTAATATTCGTGGAAAACAATGGCTTGTAAGTTAGTGTCAAGACTTGCATTATTCAATATGCAAGTTGGCTTGTACCACCTGGTATTGCGATTATAAAACTCATCAAATCTATAAACAAATAAATGAACAAAAAGTAGTAGATAACGTTGTTTATTTGATGTCCGTGGAAGATACAAGTGCCACAAAATAAAAAAAGCTCACAGATATAATTTCAAATCTTTTACTGGATGGGAATAGGATACCAAGTTAGGATCAATTAATGCGACGCTAGCAAAACACGAATGTGTTTTTTTTTTTTTTTACCGATATACATACTTTCTCTTCTCAATATTTTCATTCTATACCACTTTTGAAAATATTTTCCCATTCTACACCTTTATTTTATTCAATTGAGTCAACTAATGATTTTTTATTTAAATATTTTTTTAAAATAATTATATTAAATATAATTTTCATGTTTTAATTATTATTAGTATGTTTTGATATTTTTGTTTTATTACGTTGTATTTATTATGTTTGTTTTTATAATTGTTAGTATTTTTTATTATTTGAATGTTTTAATTTTTTTATATAATATAATTAAGATGTGGTAATTATATATTCAGTGTATTTTTAGTCAATCTATTTTTTAATCACTTTTTCTTTTATTTTTTATTTTAAGACTATTAATAAACTATTAAACTAAAATTTACTTTTATTATTTAAAAAATAATTAAAAATATTTTTTTATAATTAATTATTTTTTTCACCAATTGGGAAGTCGGGTTTGACAACCCCACCTTCGCTTTGAAAAAAAATTAAAAAATTATTTTTAATAAAATAAAAAATATTTTAAAAATAAAAATAAAAAATCGATTGGAAAGTCTGATTTTCACCAATTTCGACGTCTCAACTAAATAAAAAAAAGGCATAAAATGAGAAATCTTTTCAAAAGTGATGTAGAATGGAAATATTGAGGAGAGAGTATGTATATTGGTAAAAAAAACCCCACACCTAATAATTGCTCCTACTAAGCTACTAATACTATCATCTGAGTTAGGAGAAATTATTATATAATTTAGGATTACTAAAAATTATAATTTTTTACATGTCACGTAATTGAGTTTTATATTTTCTTAAAATTAAAAATCAAAATTATGTCATCTAAAATTTAATCGCCTAGTAAAAATCAAAATTATGTCACAATTGAGTTTTATGTTTTACATGACACATAATCAAGTTTTGTAATTTTATTTTTAAACTAAAATTCAAAATTATGACACCTAAAATTTAGTCGACTATAAACATGTAGAAATTCTGAATCATGAAATAGTTCTTCTAATTTATAGGAGAAGATTACAAACGTGTAGTGGAGAGGTCTTTGTCATTCTTACATCTCTATGCTTTTTTTTTTTTTTTCCTTTGTGTCATCTGTTTATTACCTGAAGCCTAATTATCTAACTAAATAGACGTAGAGACTAGAAGTGCACTGAGGAAGTGATTCGGTGAAAGCCATTAGTAACTAGAAACCTGTTTCGCATTGCTTTTTTTCTTAAACAAGTCAAGAAGACCTTGTTTATGCCGGCATAATTGAGTTTAAGAAAGGTCAAGATAAGCTAAACCTCCTAACATTTTGATTTGAGAAAACCCATATGTAATAATAAAAAAACTACATTCACTGACATTTTTCAATTAAAATTAAAACTTTATTTACTTGCACAACAAAAATCAATACTAATTATTGAAGTAAAACTCTAAATTTGATTAAAAGTTTACACCAGTCACCAGAAGAATATAAGAAGTTGCACTTAAAGTTCTATCTTTTGATTTAAAAAGCAACCATGAAAAAGAACGTTAAAAACGCAATGCGTTTATAAGAACCTTAAATACTTATCCAAACATTTCTTAATAAATTACACCAATTTCTCATTAAATTTAAAGAAATTACATGTATTTTCTTCTTTTTGTAAAACCTATACAAATCTTCTAAAAGGTTTATAGAAATTACAGACATCTCTCCTTAATTTTTAAAACTTACATAAATTAAACATTTGACAATTAACAAATTATGTATATTGCACATAACATTTAATGAGTATCTTTTTCTTCAAAATACTCATTCTTTGTCTTCTTCAATTATGGGACATTTTTTATAGAAAAAAATTAAGTTGCAGAAAACTTAATCAAAGCAACAAAACCATTAAAAACCTCATTCCAAGAAATGCATAAGCCAAATGAATAATTATAGGTTTTCAGAAACCAAATAAAATTATCCCAACTAAATAATCAATAATCCAATATACAAAATCACATAACCAAACTTCATACCAGCAATAATAACATTAGATCTAGATATATTTTATAAACAAAGGAAAGACTTGATAAATTTTCTTAAATTTCAAGAGAAGTCTATATATGTTTTAAAAAAAGAAGAAAAGATGTGTACAATTTCTTTATACTACAGGAAAAGTTTGAGAAAAGTTTGTGTAATTTACTCAAACATTTTTATACCACTCCTTTCTTGTGAGTGCTTTTCTCTTTTAAGACGTGATTGAATAAATACGTACTAATAATGAGGAGTCGTTATCTATCGACATCACGTAATAAAAGGAAAAGGAAACTAGCAACAAAAATTATACTCTTGAAAGGAGAAACAAAGTTAATAACCATACATGATTAAAAGAAGAAAAAACTGCCCTTGTCTAAACCAATAACAGGTCTCCACATGCCATCATTTTGTACAGTCGCGTCAACTTATATAAACTACCTCACCATTTTACATTCTTTACACCATAAATGGGCTTCTATAGTCATATTTCATTTTATCTTCCTCTGCAGGTGGCATCAGGTGCATTAAAACATCTGATGAGCCTCATCTCGCTTAAATACTTTGTATAAACTTAAAAGCTACAAAATGTACAGTTCTGCAGTAGAATTGACAACTTTATTTCCAATTCGCTACACAACCGAAGAAGCAGCTCACACTAGCCTCAGTTAGCTGTACAAGATTATTTTTCTAAGCCACCTAAGCAGGTTGAGGAGGAGCCTGAGCAGCAATTCTCCTTTCTGCAAGAAATTAAATGACAGATTCATACACTATATATAATAAATACCTTAACATATGATAACAATAAGATTGACATTAAATGTGCATATTAGTGATACAATTAGAAGCAGGATAATGGCTTGGTCTTCATGCGTGTATCTTAGGAGCATGCTTTCAGATGAAAGTGCTCCTAGTGCACATGCACGTGCATGGATGCTGAAATAAAAGAGCGTGTGGGAATGCAAATGAGGAAATGATATGGAAGGAGTAAGTACCTCCAGCAGCAACAAGTTTCTCCACACGGGCGACAATGTGCTTTCCATAGGTGTACTTTTTCAATGCATTCAAATGAACCTTAATTCGGTAAAGAATCAGCTCGCGTTGTTGATCATCACAAGTTTCCAGCACCTTTTGTACTACGTAATTTGCAAATTGATCTTTCATCATCGCCTGTATATAAAAGGAATCTGATTTATCATTTTGCAAAACTGGGGAAGAGGGAAGGGCCTCTTTGAACAAGTGGCAAACCAAGATCTATTTTACAGGTTATGAGAGTTAACTAAAGCATTCACAACACTGATAAGTAGCAATTCTGAATCAAAGTTCAAGACTGGAAATCTGAAAATTGTTCTGTTCAATCACATGACGATGTTGGATGAAAAGAAGTCCTACAGATGTTGTAAATCGAGTTCATGTGATTGCATTGGAAATCATAAAGATCATTACCGATCATTTATGATGGTATTGAACCAAAAAGTAGGCTACAGTGGGCCTAACAATGTATACTAGCATTTGCCTTCTAATTTGCCTCAAATAAAGAGGGAGACACATACATTAGGATGAGAAAGTTCAACAAACCTGAAGAGGCTCATTTTCATCTGTGGTGCCAAGCATCTCACACACTAGTAATTGGCGCTCAGAAGGACCACCAAAGGTCAAACATTTCTCCACAACATTGGAGGCAAACTTCTGTTGACTCATTTGAACTATCTTGCCTGCTAATTCCTTTATGATAGAAGAACGCTCATGAGGCTTCCCATGTTCCAGAACATGCTGTCATCAAGGAGAGAAGAAATCAAAAGCAAGAGATCAACCCACATGTATAGTAAATATAGCAAACAATATCACATTTAGGCAGTAAACGAATATTAGGGAAGTAGAGAGTAGGGACCAGAAGCCTGTATCGCATGTGAGAGAGAACCAACCTTGGATGGCATGTTAAAAGCATAAAGCAAATAGGGCACGAAGCTATAATAAAAATGACATTAACAATAAATTCAGTTGAAAATCATAAACAAGAAAAATAAGTTTCAAGTTGAAAGGTTTCATGATATCATTTATTGACAAGGACAACACTATATGTAAAGAAGATTAGAAGACAGCCAAAGGAAAAGACATTCATATTTTATTGTCAATTAACATATTTGCAGTAAAAAACTTCAATATAAAGGAGAGTAACTTCAAAACACATTGTGACATAACAATTGTGTGACTACAGTCCATCAAAGGTCCAGAAAAACGATTACCATAACTGTTTCTCAATGGAAAGCTTGATAGCAGGCTTGCAGCCAAAGAGTGCACATGCAGAAAATCATGCTCAAGTAAACCAAAAAAACATGAGAACCATAAAAGCATGCTTCCACCACTACAGCAATAAGAAAGAAGCCCAAACAATCCAGCCAGAAAAAATTAGAAACCTGAACAACGTAGTTGCCATACTGATCCTGAGCTAACATGCTAACAGCTCCTAAAATTTCATCCATAGCTTTCTGTTGTGTCGTAGGGTCTTTGCAGTGTTCCAGCACTCTCTGCCATGTAGAAGGTATTCTTATATGCAAATGATCTCAGATACATTATAAAAGTAATATAAGCAGTGAAGAGAACTTACCTGTATCACCCGGCAACCATATGGATGGGTTGAGAGTGTCACAACTTGATCAAAAAATGTTGACACAATAAAGTGGATTGCATCTTCCGGAACACATTCAATACACTTCTGAATGACATGATTGCCATTCTGATCACGTACACAGCGCATAACATTACCATCAAGCTCTTGAACCATCTCTATCTTCTGATCCAGATCAACAACTTCAATGGCCTAAAGAGGTATACATAATTGAAAGAGCAAAAAAAAATTATAAGACATTCAGAAAACTATAGAGGGTCAAACATATACATATCAGCTAATACCACACCCACCAGCCACCTTATATTGCCCATACCTTCTGGATGACACGGCAACCATACATTTGAAGGCTAAGTGCCAGAACATGGCCAAGAAGTTTGTTGGCTAGTTCTCTTCTCTGGGATGCAAGTCCATGGTCAAAAAACTGCAATATACCATTACGGCATTACCAACTATTTCTCATGCTAGATTAATGAAAGAAAATAATTAATTTAAAGAGTAATGGTTACCTTTTGAACCACATAATTACCAAAGACATCAGTCATCAAAGCAAGGGCATGTGGCATGATTTCCTGGTAAACCATGTTTTTTTCTTCTGTAGTAGCGGTTTCAAGCTTTTGTTGAATAAATCGACTCCCATATTGATCCGCACTGCCAATGATGATAAAATAATCAAATTTAATTCTTCAGTGTGGCAGCATAAAATGAACAATAGCAAAAAATATACCTGAATTCAACAACATGACCAGCAATTTCAGACAGCTCAAAACACTTTGTTTTATTGCTTTTAAACTCTTCCAATAGAGAAGAAGCAAAACTTTCATCAATGTTCCCATTATCTACATGCCAAGGTCCCATGACCCCAGCTAAATTCCTCATTCCAGAAGCAAAACGCATATTAAGTTCATTGTGCCTAACAGGACTTCCAGATCCAACTGGAGAAGTGGACACAACAGAGTTTACCGTAGGACTTCCTGGGTAAGACAACCCGCCACCATATGCAGCATTTCCATAATAACCATGAGTGGAGCTGCCTGATTTACCACCCAGCGGTACATTGTATTGGGATTTCTGAGGTGATAGGACAGACCCAAGATAAGCTTTCTGAAGCTCAAGCAAATTCATGTATGAATTGCCCAAGTAGTTCCTGTCCACAGAGGGGTCATTGAGAGCAGCAAGTTGTGCTGCAGCAAACTCAGGTGTCCTCAGGTACTGAAGATACATGGGATCGACAAAAGGAGCCTGAAGAGCACTGCCTTGAATTTGATTTGCCATCCTACCAAGATTATGTACATCAGATGGAGCAGCAGCTCCAGAAGCCAAACCACCTCCAAGAATTCTCGAGTCCATTCTAGGGGCAGCCATTGCTGATGCTGCAGCAACATTTTCAAACAAGGGTGGCAGATTACCAGTGCCAAGTTGGTTAGTCATCAAGGATGCCAATGCTGGATTTCCAGCATAGCCACTCATACCGTAGTTAGTAAATGATGAATTTGTACCATCTAAAGGCTGGTACTGAAGTGGCATATTTCCTCCTCTACTAAAATGGGAGGTAGGCGATCTTTTGAAATATGAGTTATTGGAAGGAACAGTAGACTTTTGTAGCTCAACCTGCCTATCCAAGGATGGATTGTTGAGACCTGACCCACTCCTGCTACTCTTACTTGAATTTTGCAAGTGTGTTGATTCAGATTTCTTTAAATAAGCCCGTTGCTTCCCATGATCTTGACCACCAAGCGTACCAAAAAGATATCTCTGATGACTATCTACATCTGATTCAACCTGTGACGGCAAATGGTTTTCACCATCTAACACATCATCTGCTGACAAGTTCATCACTGACAATGCAGCCGCAAGATCTGCTGACTCATTGATGCCAGATGAAACACCATTAAATGCATCTGGATTGGCAATAGCTCTCTTGTCAGAAGTAATGGCTCTGCCGCCACCAATAGGCATGATGCAGGGACTGGGAGCCCTAGCAACAAGTTGTGGATCGGGAGTAGTGCTTCTTGACAAGGAAGATCCTACTGCAGCAGCATACGAATATGAAGCTGGTAAGCCAACATTTTGGGCTGCAGATGATCCTTGAACATGAGCCAACTCTGCTTCAGCAGCACTAATGATATCAGTGTCATCAAATGCATTACGACTGGCTGGACGAGAAGGAAGGCATCCGATAGAGGTATTATGCCCTAAATCATCCTGCACAATTACTCGTTGTAAATGATGGGCAGAAGAAAAAGGAAATGAAAATAACAAAACCTAAGAAAAAGATCAAAGCAAATATATGATAAATTCACTACAGAAATGTTAACAATTGATAGTAGCAAGAAAAATAAATATTGCTATAAGAAAACTTTCAAAAGGCAATGGCAAACAAATAATATAGCAAAAAACACAGCCTGCCGGATCAAAATCAACACTTACTCCACTTCAAGACTGAGGTATACAGAAAAATTTAAAACTATTGGGTGTAAAGGCAAGTCAATCTATACTTGTTCAAGCTTGATTAAAATTGACTGAGAAAATGTAACTGGTTGAGAATCATGAACTGAATCCTGGAATGAATTTCTTGGAGAAACCATGAACAAAACTGAGAGAAAGTAAGAGAAAAGAAGGGACGAAAAGAGAAAATTTAGCAGGAAGAGCTTCTGCAAATTCTGATTTTTAAGATACAAAATAAATGACATACTGTATTCTGACTACAACTTTGAATATATAGTGAACTGTGTAGAAGAGACTGTTGTAACTAAATTACTTCAGTTGAACAGATTCCATAATAATTCAGCTATAACAGATATAGAAATGAGTAGTCACATAATCTGTTAGCTGAAATAACAAACTGATGGGCTTGAATCCTTTGCAGTGGAAAATTTCACAGCAGCAATTACAATGCTATATTTATTAAATTATATTTTATAGAATAAATTAAATATTTTAGTGGCTATGATTTTATCCAGTAATTAATTAACTGGAGACTGGAGAGCATCACAACCCCAGACTGACACATGCTACAGTTGAAAATATAGTACTACAGTATACAATAAAGGATATACTATGTATGCACTACAGTATGAAAGTAGTATACAAATGTACTGTATGTCTACTCTAATATTACAAAATTAAACACAAATGTGGTTTGAAAAGCTACAATGTGCCTAAAAGATTTTAGGGTGTATGCAACAAATCAACTTGATGAAACTAAACAATAAGTACAAATATTTAGAGCCAGTATGAAACTAGAAGGATAGCTTCTATAGGACAATCATAAAGAATTGTCAAAAAAAGAAAAAAAAAATTAAGTACCAAATTGCCCAGAGGCTGCTCGCTATGCAAAGGTAAAGGGGAGGGATATTGTATACAGTCTTACCCTTGCATATGCAAAGAGACTATTTTCGGATTCGAACCCATGACCAACAAGTCATCAAGGCACAACTTAACTGTTGTGCCAGGGCTCGCCCTCAAAGGATTGTCGGTATAGGGAAAAAAAACATTCTGATGAACACAAGATGTTATGCTGCAATCTTCCTTCACAATAAGCACCGTAAATAACGAAGTAGAAGTCAAAAGTCAAAGACACAGATGCATGTCATCATTTAGCATTTCATGAAACAAAACTTCCCTCAAGAAGAATTACAATCATTAATCAAAACATTGGAAAAATACTACACATCAGAACATAAAAATCAATACTTAGCATAAAATAAAACGACCAAAGATCATATGCACAATTAGCCTCACAACATATGCATTAATTAGTCATAGGTCACAGATGAAATGAAAACATAAAATGCTATATCTCACAATCCAGGAAAGATAGAAACCGATGCAGCATTGAGGTTGATTAACCAATCAATGGCAGAAGAAGCAAGCCACCTGAAAAATTTCTGCAAAGCTCTTCTGTTTGCTCAGCCCTAGTCCAGGCAAACCAATCAGTCCATCACCACCCCACTCGGCCGAACTTCTTGTTTTTTCATTATCCACCTCACTCTCTTGTTTCCTCATGTTAAAACCTGGTGGGGTAGCAAAAAGCGATCTTCCAGCATTATCATCAGTCCTGTTCACGTTCCTCTTATCTCCAATTCCACCTAGAGCAGAAGCTCCACCTTTAAGTCTTTGTTGAAATCTCCAATCCTCCTTTGACAGCAAAGGAGGTGGCAGCCTAGGATTCAAATTCACATTGGAGTAGTAGTATGAAAGATACGCTGGATCAGACCTAAGCTCTTCCTCAGAAGCAATCCCATTCACATCCTTCGTTCCTCGAAACTCCGAAAAGGCAGCAGTAGCACCAGTAGCAGGAGCACCACCACCACCATCACCACCAGAAAACAACCCTCCAACGGCACTCAAAGAACCCTCCACAGTTGGAGGCGCCGATCCACTCCTAAAAATATTAAGCTCTCGCTCACGATCATCAGCCTCTTGTCTGCGTTGCTCACGAAGTAACATCCCTATCTCCTTCTCCAATTCATCACCAAAAGAACCCTCGTTACTCCCAAGCATAGGTCTTCGTCCCAATTCAGACAACATTTTTCAAAATCTCAATTTGATCACCACCCACTAATCACCAACCTCATATAGCAGAAACTGATCACTACCCACCACAAGAAATCAAACCCTAATCCAGAAAACAACACAAAAACTCAAACTTTTCCCATCCCAGAGCGTAAACCGCCACACCCCATATTAACAACTGCTCAAAATTCTAACTAGCAGTTACTGGGAAAAAAGAAAAAGAAGAAATAAAGCTTTGCTCGTAAAAACGGAACCGATGTCCCTTCTGAGGCTGAAACAAAACTACCCCAATAATCAAGTAAAAAATGAGATTGAGAAATTCACTCTAAGTTCCCCAGAATTGGTCTCCATAATAATAGACAAGAAATTCCTAAAAATTGGAAAGAACTGTGAGAAGAAGAAACACTGGGTGAGGAATGCTACAGAGATAATAAAATACAAGACAACAGATCAATCCGGCGGCGATTAGTTATTACAAGAACCCTGAGGGTTTTGTTCGATTAGAAGGAGGATTAAATACAGATGATGATAGTAGGAAGCAAAGTTTCTATTTTTATTTTTCTTCTTTTTAAGTTAGCAAAGTTTTCATTTTATTTATGAATTATGGAAATATAAAGAATATTTAAGTATTTCCAAAACATTAGGGTAATTCACCAAGTGATAGTTGACTGATGTTTTTTTTTGTTGGTTTATTAGACTATCTCTAACGGGTGCTTACACAAATAATTTAATATTAAACAATGTTACTTAATTCTGTATTCATCAGAATAAATTATATAAAGTTACTTATATAAATATTATTGATTATAAATAATAAATTTTTTAAATATTGTAGGACTCACAAAATTAATAATATAATTTATTTTAATAATCTTAACAATTGAGTATTTTTTGTGTGGAATGTTTAAATTTATGAACAATATTACAATACCCATAAAATTAAGGTAAATAATTCATATATGCAAATATGTATTGTAGTTGCTCTAAATTATTATTATTATTTCCTATGCATATGATTGCAAAAGAGTATCTCAGGTATGTCATTGTGGAATTGAACTCCTCCAAGGAATTTATTGAACGTGAGTTTATTTCCTTCCAATAGTGATTTCAAAGGAATATTTCTATTGATCATGAGGTTTTTAAACTCCTATGAGAAATCTGTTAACACTCATAAGTTGGTTGTTCTCTCTCAACGATGATTTCTCCATATGCACTAGTCAGAATTCAAATATCTGACCACATGTTTAAGGAGTGCAAGTCTCAATTAATTGAATTAACCATTGTTGGTAGATTATAAGTTGTTAGCTTTTTTTTCTCACTATTATTTTTATTATTTTATTTTTACTTTTATTTAATTTTTAAAAATTATTTATTCTAATATTGCTAATTTAATATGAGAAACTAGCACTTTTGATGACATATTTTTTTGTTAGTATTATGAAATTTGTATTTTTACTTTTTTTTATCTTGGTTTGTTTTTAATCACCGTAATTATGTTATTTAATTCTTCGATGAAACTTTGAAGTATTTGCACAAATTTTGCCCTTTTGATCGGCGATAAAATTAATCTTCAATGCATCCTCCCTCCTCAAAAATGTGTTTTATCTTGTTTTGTTTAATGTCAAACTATTTATTTTAATGAATTATTACATTGCTTATTTTTATTAAAATATTTCGTAACTAAATAAAAGTTGATAAAAAATCAAAATAACAAAAGAAAACATTTTTGGTTTTTAAAAATATTATTTTAAAATATATAAAATTAAAATTTAATTTTAAACAGTATAAATTTATTCTATTTTATTCTTTTTTTAAAAAAAGGAAAAGATATTTTGAAATAATTATTTTAAACAATATGAGTAAAATCACCAAATTCCATTGCTTTACAGTATAACATTTTAAGAAATTATGTCAAACTATTTAAGATAATAAGTTATTAGAAATATTAAATATATAGTTTTACATCATATGATTTGTTAACTAACTTAGCAATTAATTTTATCAAAATTTTCTTAAACTTTTCCACTCTTAATTCATAACTTATAATTTTAATAATTTTATATTTTAAAAAATTATTATTTTAGGTATTTTTATTTATTTTTAATATTAATGAAATAAGTTTACGTAAGTTAAATTGATTTTACATAATACTAGTTGAAAAAAAGGTAATATGTGTCTTGTGCATTAACTGTCTTTTTTGTTTTTATTTAGTTAGATGTAGTTATAATAATTGTCATGTTGAAAAGCTATTAGACAATAAATACTTGTAATTGTGAGTGATTTTTAAAAGTAGTTGAAAAATAAATTAAAAATAATAAATATGTACACTAAATGAGATAATTGTCTTTATTATTATGTAATCACTTATAGTTCAATGCAATTTGAATCTTGATGTAATCCACATCCCGAGAGTCTTAGCATGTTACATTGATAAATTCTGGTAGGCACTAATTAAGATGATGGTAGTAGGGCACCACAAAAGAAGCCTTTTAATAAAAAAAAACTAAATAAGAAGAAAACCTTTCAAACTCGTATCTTATTTCTTATCCAATGTTCATGAGCTTCTAGTCTACTTACTATGAAAAAACTAAACCCGTGTCATGTGTAGCTTCATGATTTAATCAGTTTCCCCCCCCCTTTTCCCTCCTCTTTTTTTTTTTTTCCCCCCCCCCCCCCCCCCCCCGGGTCTTCTATTTTCCCTTCTCTCAGTCTCTTCTCTTTCTTTGCTTCTAATTTTCTTTTTTCTTTTTATTCTTTTTAAGTTCTTTTATTCTAATATTTCATTTGTTTTGTTTATAACTTTTATTTCTTTTTATGAAGTTAATTTTTTTTAGCTAAGCGTTAATTTAAATTAAATTAGTTAATATATTTACTTCAAAAATACAATTTTGAGTTTTGACTCTATGTTTCATAATTTCATATACTAAATTTTTTATATAATTCTTTTTTTTTTTTACATAATGATAAACCATTTTTTCAATCGTATTTTGTGTGAGTTTTTGTGTTATTTTGCATGCATGTTCTTTATCGAACTCATATTTAAATACTAGTTTGAAAAAGTTATAAATGTCCTAATTTATGAAGATTTGAAGATCCTACACTTGTAATGATCGTGGTCCATTCACCACGACCATAGTAATCAACACGACTATAGTTATATGATAACAACCCTCCGAGAATAACGTCAAGGATCCGACAATGATCGTGGTTAAATATGAAGGTCGTGGTCAACCAAGAGAGTCATAGTCAATCCATAATGACTCAAGGCTTCATCGTCACTTCTGATCACGACTATGGTGGACTCACCATGGTCATAATACGTCTTCTTATGCAGTTATCCTTTGGAAGCTATATATAGAGGTCTTAGTCTTTGTAAATGATTATTATTCAGTTTTATTCTTATTTTTTTATAAATTTAGGAGAATCTTGAGTGCTTTTAAGAGCTGAAGAGCGTGGACAACACTGCTAGGATAGATCGTGATCATCGTTCCTACCTATTGGTATGTCTATCTTTACTCTTTATATGGTTGCTAGTTTTGCTCTGGTCATGAGTGGCTAGTCCTCCTAGTCTGGAAATTATGATGTGACTGTCCATTTATACTTCTCTCCTTGTTCTTATTGGAATTCCTCATTACTTTATGTTAACTATTTTTTTTCCTTATTTTAATGTTTATTTGAAATTGACCATTCTAATACTCAATTGATTACATATCAGTGATTATTTGCATGTAATTGGTAGATTTAGGTAGAAAATGTTTTATACTAAATTACATGATCAAACTGTTTGGGTAATATTCGATAGATTAGTTAATATTTAATAAATCATCCATAGAATTGATTTTATCCTTTGACTTAAATTGATAGATTCATAATCATTAGGGTATTGATTTATGGTAAAGATCGTCTTTTTACCTTGATTATAGACTTTAGTTGATTTTGAGAATTGGTAATTAATTGGGGAAGAAATTTAATTAGGACTAGGATTGGAGGAAAATTGGTACTAGTTAGTCATAACTTTTGGTCACTCTTATGATAACTTAAAATCTCTCTTTATATTCATTTAATTGTTTTCTTATAAAAACCAAAACAAAAAAAAATATTTAAATCCTCATTTTAATCATCTTTACGATTAGTTTGATAAACTTAACTAATTGGGTATACAACTAGTCCTTTGAGTTCGATATTTGGATTTTCGAGTTCACTGTTACTATTGTGTTGGGTACATTTTTCCTTGTGCGAGCTTAACATACTTTATGCATAAGTTTTTGGCGCCATTACCAGGGATTAGTTGTGAAATTCCCAACTAGTTTAATTTTGTTAAACCAAACAATTTTGTTTATAGAAATTATTTTATCATTTATTTAATTTTTTGTTATTTTTATTTTATTCTTTTATTTCCTATTGCATATTTCCTCTATTTTGTAGTGTATGCAAACCATGTCTTAAAATCCATTACTGCAATACGAATCCAATATTGGCAAGTTAATCCAAAAAACTTTGTGTAGAAGTCCATAAAGAGAGAGAAAGAGCAATGACAACTAATCAGGCTCAAACCCTTATGGATTACCTCACCCCTACCTTGGTGGATACCAATCCCATCTTATTGTCCGAGCTACCAGAAGAAGTCACTTTTGACTTCAAGCATGGGTTCTTACAAATGTTGGAGAACAACCTGTTCAGTAATGCTTCCCATGAAGATCCTATGTAGCACATGAGGAAGTTCATCAAGTTGACCAACACATTAAGACAAATCATGTACTAGCAGAGTACATCAGACTCTATGCCTTTCCTTTCTCTCTTAATGGAAAGGCATGAGACTTGTTATGATCATTATCTGAGAACAATATCACTTCATGGAACCAATGCACAAATGCCTTCTTAAGGAGGTATTTCTCTCCCATGAAGATAGATCAGTACATTAGAGACATGGTTCGCAAAACATTTGAGGGTTTCGTATTTTTCTTTAAAGGTGAGAATATTTGTTTTCCACCTACTTTCTTCTACAAACATTTACCGTCACCACTTGTATATAGATTAAGTTGACGCCCTTGTTTGTAGGCCTTCTTGTATAATATCCCTGATTTTTGACTTCTCAACAGCTCTCACACTACAACACTTCACGCGATGACACTTCACTCAATATCCTTGTTGGTCAGAATCCTCAAGTAGGTAGCCCTTCCGAGACTTCAAAAATCAATTATGTCTGCTTCCATGATCAATGACTAACCCCACAAACCAACATAAAACTTTTTAGCATGTTTTGTCCTCACTCACGTTTTTTGGGAAACTTCCTAGAACCCATCACATAATTACTTCAAGTCAAGCACGCTTAATTATGAAGTTCTTAAATGATGGACTACCAAAAAGTAAATGCATCTTGTTGGTATAGGTAGTAACAATTAATTTCGCACTTTATGACACTTCACTTAACATCATTGTTGGTCAAAACCCTTCACCTGTCAAAACCCTCCATAGGTAGCACTTTCCAAGAATTCGAAAATAAGTTTTGTTTGCTTCTAGGATCAATGACTGATTTTTAACAAACCAACACAAGATTTTTCAGCATGTTTTGTCCTCACACACTTTTTGAGAAATTTCCTAAAAGGTCACTCATCCTATAATTCTCCTATTTCGACTTCCTCAGAGCCTCCGGTAGCACAACCGAGACAACGATAGGTTCCATGTCCCAACAAGGATGGAGCGATACTCCAAGCCAAACATGCTTAACTATAAAGCTCTTAAATGATGGACTACCGAAAAGTATATGCATCTTGTTGGTATAGGTAATATCATTTAATTCCTTTAAGTCATACTCAACAGCATAGTCTCATATCTATATAGTCTCTGGATCCCTCTCATTATGGTGTAATTCGATCGAAGTATTACATCTTGAATGGTGTGCCAATAGTAACATGTGTTATTAAATTTAACACCAATTCACGAAGATCATCTATATTTTTCTTTACCTCTTTCATCTCATCCTATTCATTGTAAGAGCATAAAAATTAAGAATGATTTTATTCATATAAAATTAAACACTATAGAAATAATTTTTTGTCACACACTTTGTAAGAAACCTAACAATAAAAAAGACAAAAAATATCTCATTACTTGATGTTTGACAAGGTCAACCTCTTTAGGATTTGTTTGAACATGATTTTCATTGTCATGAATATTTTGAATCGATTATTGAACATGTTTGATTGATATATTTTTACCATTTGTAGTTTTGTGACATTTTTTGGGTTTACTTCACCCAAAAATTTGACTGAACTGAATGAATATAAAATCTTATTAAGAAAAATAATAATATAAAAATATGATTATAATGTAACTACGTAAACATTTACCTTGAAATTGTTGATAATTTAAGCCCTAGAGTTTTGTTTGGAAGACCCAAACCTCTTCACTTGACCATCTTTAATTTATGTTATCAAACAAACCTAAAGTATTAATCACTGTGCTATTTAAGTTTTGTTACGTTATGAGTAAATTTTAAAGTTCAGTTTTACTCAAATAAACGGAATGCTGATAATTAAATATTTTAATCTATAGTATATGAATAAATTTATAATAACTTTTTTTATCACGTTTAATATCTTTAATGAACTAATTTAATGACCCATATGCAATAACATAACACAGTATTGCATATCATTTTAAAATATCAACGGTTTACTTTGTTTGTTAAAATAAAAAATATAAAATCACATATATATATATATATATATATATATATATATATGCATAACAAATTCGAAGCAATTAAAATTTAAAATTGAAAAAAATGACAGGTATGACATTTAAAAGAAAAAAAATACTGAATTTGTAAGTAACTCAGAATAATAAACTAAAATTTAAAGAAAAAACAGATTAGATCAGTTTATATTTGAGAACAGAAAGAACAAAGTCTAATATAAAAAAGTATAATTGAGCATAAGTGACAACTTTTTTAAAATTATATACGTATATAAATTAAAAAAATATTATTTTTAAGATATAAATAAAAAAGGAAAATGTCATAAAGAAAAATAATTAATTTAAAAATATTTATAAGAGAACTTTGCGTATTCGAAAATGATAAATAAAAAATTGGCTTAATTTCAAGAAGTGTGGATAAAAAAATGAGTATTTTTTTTATTACGTTGGAATTTTACCAATTACCATAAACGTCTGTAAAGTGATAATCTATAGTCTCAACAGAGGATCCAAGAAATAAATTCTACCTTTGCAAGCATCATGTTAACGCAGGTCATTAACCATAAATTGTGACTTAAACGATTGTGTGTGAGATCCACGTAAGTTTCACTTAAACGTTCTTTTTCCCTCAACTGACTAAAGAGAACAGATATCAAGGATTGTTCCCTAGAAAGACAAATTGGTAAGAAGAAGTGAACACTCAGTCTAGGCACTAGGTCTTCAGAAAATGAAAATATCTGAAACTATTATTTCTAACAATGCAGCCTTTTTTTTTCTATCATCCTCGACCATTAACAAAAAAGACCAAAACTTGGTCAATTTTACAGCCAAATGAATAGAACAAAGGGCAGAGGAGTCCTTGTTAGAACTTAGCATACAATAATGTTGAACTCAAGCTTTAACACAGACCGCATCAAATTTCTGCTTGGGAAGAGCTAGCCAATTGCCTAGCATGCAGAGGACATCCACATAACACTATCATCCCATTGCAACAATTTAAAAATCATAATTTTTATTATTCAATCTGTGCTTCAAGGAAAATCCACAAGAAGAAACTAAGGCATGCTTAAAGCAAACTAGTTAGTGTTTCTCGGGACAAATGTTTCAGGCTTTGTGACTCTTTGCCATCTCATCAACATCAAGTTCCACTTCCAGCACTGGTGTATCCTTCCGCATGCCAAAATAACTGGTTAAGGGGTAAAATATATCAACAATCAATTCAAAAGAGCATCCCCATTTTTTGTGAATGATAATTTAGTTAGCCCAAGAAATTTAGTTCACCTGTTTTGTACACGGCCATGGTCTACAGCATTTCGCAGGCAATATATGACTCTGCCTACAATGTCTGTCATCTGAACTGGACCAAATGTTCGACTATCCTTTGCTTCCTGCAGTTTGGGTTGGGAGAATTAAACAATGAATTGTTCCTAGTGTTCTACAAGCAATTGAGGAGGGAAAAACATAGCAAAAATATTACAGCAGATTTATTAGCCTTTGTGGAAACATTCACTTTGAAGTTTAAAGATAATTGGTTACTTACAAAATTCCAAAGCTGTAAGAAGGCGTCAAGGAATAAGGAGTAAATATATGAGGTTCAAATTAATTATATCCTCAAATTCTCACTTAACCATGCAGTGCTACATAGAAAATAATCAAATATTGAGAGTCACACACTAAAAATCGTTAGTGGGTGATTTCTTTTTCTTCTGTTAGAGGTGTCTTTTTGTTTTTCCTTCAGGTTACAACCACGGTTATTGTTTAGGAATAAACAAATTTGGTATTACTAGAAAAATAAAAGTCATGAATGAATAAAAACATGGATTGAACATTTCCACTTGGGGAATCAAGTCAAACTCGCAAACATATACAACCTCTAGCCATATCATAAACTGAATTGCCATGATAAGCTGCAGTCTTTCATTTTTATGCCTTAAAAAGAGGGGGTTTAACAGAAACATAAGTCCGGATCCAGTCAATAATGTCATATTTGTTGACAAAAGTGTAAGTATTGGCTTACACTCCACTAACTCAACAACAAACAACAAAAGTCTTATCTCACTAGGTGAAGTCACCTCTACTAACTCATCATATAAAATTATTTTAACCAATCTATTGAGAGTCTATTTATCGTTCTTCTGTAACAATCTAGTTATCAAATTAATCTTACAAACTAATTTCAGAAAATTTAAATGACTAAGAGTATGTGATCAACTTGAATACTTGCATATCAATGATGACTCATTGCTTGATAAATGATGTTTTAATCTAAAACTTTTACTATGACATTAATACAATAATAGTGTTCAACTTGTGGCAGAGGTGCATAATGATCCACCTAGGGATAGCAAAGTTAGGCAGCTTTTACCTTCGCTTTCAATTTTTCATTTTCAGCCACTACCCAGCATTGATCCTTCTCGAGAATAAAGGGTTCATCCTTTTTATCAGTAGAAACCATTTCATAGCCTTCAACTGCAGTTAATCTTCTGAGTATGTAGTTATCTGGCTTCTCAGGGTCCTTCACAACCACAACATCTCCTACAAAAACACGCCTGTCAAAGAGCCCAGATTATCAATAACAAAAAATGGAGATGATAATACACTAATTAATAAGCTCCAGATGGAAAGGTCAATCATCAGTCAATCTCCAACTTTTATGGAACTCAAATAATAACAAAAACAAATGGAGGAAGACCTAGTTTCAACATTTTTTAAACTGCCAGTCAGTTGGCAATCCTTTTTGTTTTTCGGAAGAGGGTGATCACAAGTCACAACCCATACCATCCATAAGCTTCAACCTAATAACGAAATAATTGTTTTTTGAAATAATACTCACAAGTCACAACCACTATACATGATCAGTATGAAGTTTGTCACACCACTGAAGGGCAGCTAATTTACATGGCTCTGAACTAGCACTTTACCATATTTAAGATATGTAACAGACTCACAGGTAAGAACCAGCTCAGAGTTTCAACTACCAAACTGATAAATGCTGGAAAATAAAAGAATTTTAATATCTTTACAAAGAGTCAAATACAATCCTACCAACTTAAATAGTCAAATTTATGATAGAGTTCATGTTGTTATAACAACAAAAATACAGTCAGTCACAAACTCTAGACTCATTTATCATATATTTGCCCAACCATTTAAGAGAAATCATTTGAACAGAAACAGTCTCTGACACTAATCTCCATGAGCCACTTATTGACAAGAAACCATTATCTGTACTCGAAATGGGATCAGAACATTTTAGCGTTCCTCACAGCATTCAAGTTACTGACTATAGAGTGGTCCCACCCACAATTGCAGGGTCTGCGGAGAGTTGATGGATGAAATCCATTTTTTATACTGTGAGCGAGAAGACTGTTTCCACAAGAAGACCCTGACAACCAGGTTTACAAGGCAGCTACACTTAATGTTTCACCAAGGCTCACTGTTGGAAAGCTGCTCTTAATTGTGGTATTTGTAAGTATGAAAATTATGAGAATTTTACTCTTAATAGCACCAAGGATTAAATTTTAAAAAAGTAGAACATGGACACAGCGTCACACACACATATAACTATGAGAATTATAATATCTTTGTTAACATTTATGGGTAGTTGTAAGTATGTATATATGAACACTTAGTATTGTAACCATTCAACGTGAATGAAAATTTTTCTGCAAATATCTCTCTTTCTACAGTCATGATATGTATTATATGTGTCAAAATTAAATGAAGAAGTTGGGGCAAATGAGAATGGTTCAAACCAAAATTAGCCCTACCTCATTTTCATTTTTATTATTATTAAAAACTGCTTAAAGATCAAAACAGACTCAACCTCTATATATATTTTCCCTTTCAATGATTAAATATCTATGTCTATGCCATTCTGCTATTTTGGATGGATACAGCACCAAAATGATGTGCTATTTAATGTTGTCAAGATAAAATGGGTAAACTTAAATTGTGTTACACAGATGTTCAATAGTGACAATGGATAAACTATAATTTAACAAGAAAAAAGTTTTTCAAGAGTTCACTACGACAAATATATGATGGGTGAGATGTAAAAAAAGTGGGATCTATCTCAACAGACATAGAAAAGAAAATAAGTGACTGAAAGAGTTTGTAAGCAAGGGTTGCCCAGCTATCCAAGAAGAAGATACAGCATACCTAGAGTCTAAAAAAGGCATATAAAGCAAATAGAAGCTTTTATGTAAAGCATGTATATTGAATCTCTAGCTTTAGAAGGCCCATACCAAACAACTAACAATAACAGTCAATAGATTTGCACAAAAGGATAGTGTATGAAATTACGTTGGGTCTACAACTGGTAATTTCCGAACAAGAGTTACTGCTTTTCCATCAATAGTAGGGGCCATCTCCTCTCCTTTATTCCAGTGCAAGTACGTCAGCTTTCCTTGAAAGAAGTTTTTCCAAACAACATCACCTACCTCTCTGTCTGTAATTTGACCTCCTTTATAGTTCTGTTCACATTAAACATTGAATAGTAAAAATCATTTCTATGGAGGGGATTTATAAGTGCTAACAATGTGATAAACAGCTATAGAAAACAGGAAAACCTTGCACTGGCACAGTTGCAGAACTTAAACTACATGGAAAAATATTCCTATAAATGTCACTGTTTAGGATGAAATGATTAACAACCAATAGATTAGCCTTCTCAACATAAAAGCGTAATCTTGGAAATCACATGCCCTCCAACAATTATGAACAATACCCAATTAAGGCAATAAAAATAAATAAAATAAAAGGTGTTTGAAAGGTTATCATTTCTTCTTATCCAAGGCAGTTTAGACATACAGTTAAGCTTAGGACCTGTTGGATAAACTTCTCCATAAGCACTAATAGGAGAAGAAAATACGAAGGAAAAATTAGCTTATGCATCAGCTAATTTATAGAAGCTCTCTCATATTTGCTTCCCCAAAACTTATTTTTAACTTATGCATGAGCTAAATTTAGCTTATGGGGAAGCTTATTTCATTTTTCCTTCCTTCCTAAGTTTATCCAAACAACCCCTTATTCACTTTGTTGTAATAAATAAAAGTTAAATTTCTCAGCTTACACCAACCTCAATTAGCTTGGGTTAAAGGTGATGTTGAAATATTTCAGCCCCCATTCTATTGCTGAGAAAACCAAATATGATTTATTTCAAACTACGCAGCTCCTGATTTGAGGACAAGCAATTCTTTTTCCATTCATTAACCTTTTTTTCCCCAATCAAATTAACATACAAGCTAGAGTGCCTATTGACAAAGAATTCAACTAGGTCTCGTGTTGAGTAAGAACTTTTGAATGAACTAAGAGCAAAGATCTCATCGTAAATAAACAAGACAAGTTATTAGAACAATTATGAGAAGGATCTTACCTTAGACCCAAATTACAGAACTTTCTCATCATCATTACCATGCTGAACACTTAAACAGCAAAATAAACAGTTTTAAATGTACTTGCAATCATTAATTCCACTAACAATGACAAAAAAACATCTTTCTTGGAACATACTTGTATGTTCCAAATGAGAGATTCTATCATCACACCCATACAGACTCGCATTCATTTACAAGTGATGATCTCCATAACAACCCAAAGAAAACATTACAGTTTTAGCGTTATCTTGCCTATAATATCATGGAGATACTATGAATCCCACATATCATGCAACCAGCTGTACATATCTTATATTTAGGGATACATAGCATAAGTTTAGGAGTAAATATCATAAATTGAGGAAACTAATTTTGGAATGTTAGAGCTGTTTGTAAACTACCTGTATATGTATATCTATCAGATTGAGAATCAATAAGAGGCATCACAGTTCATTCCAAATCTTTTCTGTTACAAACAGTTCCAAAATCCTCTAACACGACCATCGAGCATGATCTGCCACTAGACTTAAAACATTAAAAACCAGAACCTAAATGAAAACATTACAAACACACTATGCAGAACACCATAGCATTTGACAACCAAGAAAATTTCAATTTCACTTCTAATCTCTTTCCCTCTTCATAAAATCCAGATATTCCCACAAATGAAATTTCTCCACCAAATAATAAATAAGGGTAATATACAAGCACACCGCTTTCTATTTTCCTTTTATTAAGCAGGAATCGCGCAAATTTAAAGTAGGAAAACTTTACAACAAATATAAATGACTACCATTGACAATTATCAGGAAGAATAAAATTATAATAAAAAAAACTAACCCATAAACAGTAGAATTTAAAGAAGAAAAAAAGGGTGAGAGAGTAAAGAAAGGGAAGAAGAACCTTCCAGCTGAGGGAGACGGAGTATTCGAGCTTGTGGGCAATGTAGCGAAACCATGTTGATAGCGAAACCATTGCAAGGTGCAGCAGACACTGTTGTGTTTGTGTGAAGCAATACCCACCCTCTCTCCCCTTTTCTCCTCTAAACCCCAGAAATTTTCTCTCGTTATTTCTTATTACGCATTTGCATTTATGAAAACAACTTCTGGTGGTCAGAAAAAAAATCTGTCACAAATTTAACTGCCAGGTCATTATTTAATTAAAAACTTTAATGACAGTGATAAAAAATATAAAAACCAAAAATAATTAGAAAACGAAGATAAATCAGCATTTAATTCAAGATCTAAAAACAAAAACTGTGAATTATTTAAATATTAAAAACATATTTTATCTTATAAAAAATTATATTTATTTTAGTTTAATATAATATGTTATTTTTTTGCACCATAGTAGAACAAAAAACTTTGATTATTTAAAACACACAAAAAATCTAAAAATATTAAGTTGTAAAAAACTGAAAATATAAATGAGAAACAATTAAGTGAAAAAAAATAAAGAATCATCTTAAAAGAATAATATAAAAAATTAACAAATATTATGTGATTAATTAAATTAATTATTTTTTAAAATGTGTAAATTAATTAAAAAAAAGTCTTATATATAAGAGCGAAGATAGATTTGAATTCAAAAAATTCACATTACCTGTTAATTATAATAATTTTATTATGTCATTATTTTAAATTTACATCATCTACTAACTAACTTATTTGTATATATTTTGTATTTTAAATTCACATAATATATAATAATAGTATAAATTATATTAAGATAATTATTTTTAGAAACATATTTTAGTAAATTATATATTATTTTGCTTTTGTTATTTATTGTTCATAAAAAATATACATAATAAAAAATTCTCAAGTAATTTTATTACGTTATTCTCTTTGTCTTATATCATAGTATCGTGCATATCGAACACACGCTAATTGATTTGGAATCCATCCCATGAAACCATGTAAAATGATCATAGAATGAAAATCCCACTCCCCCCATACAGTAAAACCGTGAAAAAAAGAGAGTACGAAGAATTGACGTAGTTGCTTCAATCTTGTTCCTTGTTTGCTAATGGTACTAGAAAGCTAGTTTATAATTTGTGGCTAATATGGATTGGTTGGTTTGTGTTAAGTGTGTAAGAAACTCATAGAAGGAATGTGTGTCGTTGGTGTTTCTGGGTTTAGGAACAAAGAAAGGCATATAAACATAATGTGTTTATGTTGAAAAAAAAATGAATTACAAATAAGAGTTGTGAAGTGCGTGCCCGAATCAGAGGGAGAGGAGAATGTTTTGTGTTTATTTTAATTAGATTATGAGACTAATAAGTAGTATTTTTGTTTAAAATCTCAATTCATGTATTTACCTTAGAGGGAGAGGAGAGTGTTTTTCATTTTTTCTTAAACAAGTCAAGAAAACCTTGTTCCTGGCGGCAATTTGTTTATAAAAGAGCAAGATAAGCTAAACCTCCTAAACCAAATCTACTTTTATATGTAATAAAAAACTACAATCACTGACATCTAAGTCACAGAATGGAGTCAAATTAAATTTAATTTAAAACCACATGACATTTTTCAACTAAAACTAAAACTGCATTTACCGGCACAACAAAAACCAACACTCATTATTGAAGAGAAACTCTAATTTTAATTAAAATTTTACACCAGTCATCAAAAGAATATAAAAGATGCACTCAAATTTTATCTTTTGATTAAAAAAGGAGTTATAGAAATGAATATGTTTAAAAGAACTTTTAAGGATAAGAAAAAATTTATTTATTAATGTAAATTTCACACCTCTTTTTCTTTAATTTAATATAAATATTTTTTCATATTTTCTCTTCCGAATAACCAAACCTATCCTAAATACTTTTACTAACATTTTATGGCACTCATTTCTTGCCTGTGTCTAGCGATTCTTTTCCCCTTTTAGACGTGGTTGAATAAAAACATATTTAATAATGACTTACATTTTTTTCTGAAAGTAAAATATCTCAAACGAAAATAATAAGACTTACTTTCGACGAAATAAATTTTATACCTTCCAACAAAAATCTTTTCATACAAAAGACTAGGAAATCAAACTTCTATTTAGATACTTTAGAAATTCTGTCATCTACCAACAGTGTGAGACTTTGGTAATGACTTGTTACACATTCATCAATATCACAGAATAAAAGGAAAAGGAAACTTGCAACAAAAATTATACTCTTGAAAGGGGGAAACAAAGTCAATAACCATACATGATTAATAGAAAAGAAGAAAACTGCCCTCGTCTAAACAAGAACAGGCCTCCACATGCCATCATTTTGTACAGTCACGTCAACTTATAAACTACTTCACCATTTTATAATCTTTACACCATAAAAAGGCTTTTATAGTCATTTCATTTTATCTCCTCTCTGCAGGGGGCATCAGGTGCATTAAAACATCTGATAAGCCTCATCTCGCTTAAATTCTTTGTATAAACTTAAAGCTACAAAATGTACAGTTTTGCAGTAAAACCGAACACTTTATTTCCAATTCGCTACATAACCTCTTGATCTGGGAGAGAAAGAGGAAGAAGAAGCGACACACTAGCCTCAGTTAGCTGTACAAGATTATTTTCTAAGCACCTAAGCATGTTGAGGAAGAGCCTGAGCAGCAATTCTTCTTTCTGCAATAAATTACATGACCGGTTCATAAAACTATATATCATAAATAACTCGACATATGATAACCATAAGCTTGAAATTAAATGTGCATATAATAATGATACAATTAGAAGCAGCAGAATGGCCTGGTTTCCATGCATGTATCTCATGTAATGCATTTATCATGTAGGAGCATGCTATCAATGAAACTGCTCCTAATGCACACATGGATAGTGAAAGATAAAAATGTGTCACAATAAAAATTTAGGAATGACATGGAACAAGTACGTACCTCCAGCAGCAACAAGTTTTTCTACACGAGCGACAATGTGCTTTCCATAGGTGTACTTTTTCAATGCATTCAAATGAACCTTAATTCGGGAAAGAATCAGCTCGCGCTGTTGATCATCACAAGTTTCCAGCACCTTTTGTACAACATAATTTGCAAATTGATCTTTCATCATCGCCTGTATATAAGGAATCTGATTTATCATTTCGAGAAACTGGGGAAGAGGGAAGGGCCTCTTTACACAAGTGGCAAACCAAGATCTATTTTACAGGTTGTGAAAGTTAACTAAAGCATCACAACACTGACAAATAACATTTCTATTGAACAAAGTTCCAAGACTGGAAATATGAAAATTGTTCTGTTCAATCATATGAAGATGTTGGATGAAAATAAGTCCTACAGATGTTGTAAGTTGAGTTCATGCAATCGCATTGGAAATCATGAAGATCATTACTGATAATTTATGACGGTATTGAACCTAAATGTAGGCTACAGTGGGCCTAACGATGAATATTAGAATTGCCTTCTAATTTGTCTGAAATAAAAGAGAGGGAGAGGCATATATTAGGAAGAGAAAGTTCAACAAACCTGAAGAGGCTCATTTTCATCTGTGGTGCCAAGCATCTCACTCACTAGTAATTGGCGTTCAGAAGGACCTCCAAAGGTCAAACATTTCTCCACAACATTGGAGGCAAACTTCTGTTGACTCATTTGCACTATCTTGCCTGCTAATTCCTTTATTATAGAAGAACGCTCATGAGGCTTCCCATGTTCCAGCACATGCTGTTATCAAGGAGAGAAGAAACCAAAAGCAAGAGATCAAGCCACATGTATAGCAAACAATTTCACATTTAGGAGGTAAAGGATATTAGGGAAGTAGAGAGTAGGGACCAGAAGCCAGTATCACATGTGAGAGAGAACCAACCTTGGATGGCATGTTGCATAAAGCAAATAGGGCAAGAGGCTTAAGCATCACATGTGTTCCAAAGACATTAACAATAAATTCGTTGAAAATCATAAACAAGAAAAGTAAATTTCAAGTTGAAAGTTTTCATGATATCATGTATTGATAAGGACATTACATGTAAAGATTAGATGCAGGCCAAAGGAAAAGACATTCATATTTTATTGTCAATTAACAGATTTGTAGTAAAAAACTTCAATATAAACGAGAGTAACTTCAAAACACATTGCTAGCAGGCTTGCAGCCGCAGAAAATCATTCTCAAGTAAACCAAAAAAACATGAGAACAATAAATGCATGCTTCCAGCACTATGACAATAAGAAAGAAGCCCAAATAATGTAGTCAGAAAAAATTATAAACCTGAACAACGTAGTTGCCATACTGATCCTGAGCTAACATGCTAACTGCTCCTAAAATTTCATCCATAACTTTCTGTTGTGTCATAGGGTCTTTGCAGTGTTCCAGCACTCTCTGTCACGTAGAACGTATTCTTATATGACAAATGATCTATGGTACATTATAAGAGTAATATAAGCAGTGAAGAGAAGTTACCTGTATCACCCGGCAACCATATGGATGGGTTGAGAGTGTCACAACTTGATCAAAAAATGTTGACACAATAAAGTGGATTGCATCTTCAGGGACACATTCAATACACTTCTGAATGACATGATTACCATTCTGATCACGTACACAGCGCATAACATTACCATCAAGCTCTTGAACCATCTCTATCTTCTGATCCAGATCAACAACTTCGATGGCCTAAAGAGGAATATATACATAATTGAAAGAAAAAAAGAAAATCGATAAGACATTCAAAAAATTACAGAGATTCAAATATTATACATATCAGCTAATGCCACCAGCACCTTATATTGTCCATACCTTCTGGATGACACGGCAACCATACATTTGAAGGCTAAGTGTCAGAACATGGCCAAGAAGTTTGTTGGCTAGTTCTCTTCTCTGGGATGCAAGTCCATGCTCAAAAAACTGCAATATACCATTACGGCATTACCAACTATTTCTCATGCTAGATTAATGAAAGAAAATAATTAATTTAAAGAGTAATGGTTACCTTTTGAACCACATAATTACCAAAGACATCAGTCATCAAAGCAAGGGCATGTGGCATGATTTCCTGGTAAACCATGTTTTTTTCTTCTGTAGTAGCGGTTTCAAGCTTTTGTTGAATAAATCGACTCCCATATTGATCCGCACTGCCAATGATGATAAAATAATCAAATTTAATTCTTCAGTGTGGCAGCATAAAATGAACAATAGCAAAAAATATACCTGAATTCAACAACATGACCAGCAATTTCAGACAGCTCAAAACACTTTGTTTTATTGCTTTTAAACTCTTCCAATAGAGAAGAAGCAAAACTTTCATCAATGTTCCCATTATCTACATGCCAAGGTCCCATGACCCCAGCTAAATTCCTCATTCCAGAAGCAAAACGCATATTCAGTTCATTGTGCCTAACAGGACTTCCAGATCCAACTGGAGAAGTGGACACAACAGAGTTTGCCATAGGACTTCCTGGGTAAGACAACCCGCCACCATATGCAGGATTTCCATAATAACCATGAGGAGTGGAGCTGCCTGATTTACCACCCAGCGGTCCATTGTATTGGGATTTCTGAGGTGATAGGACAGACCCAAGATAAGCTTTCTGAAGCTCAAGCAAATTCATGTATGAATTGCCCAAGTAGTTCCTGTCCACAGAGGGGTCATTGAGAGCAGCAAGTTGTGCTGCAGCAAACTCAGATGTCCTCAGGTACTGAAGATACATGGGATCGACAAAAGGAGCCTGAAGAGCACTGCCTTGAATTTGATTTGCCATCCTACCAAGATTATGCACATCAGATGGAGCAGCAGCTCCAGAAGCCAAACCACCTCCAAGAATTCTCGAGTCCATTCCAGGGGCTGCCATCGCTGATGCTGCAGCAACATTTTCAAACAAAGGTGGCAGATTACCAGTGCCAAGTTGGTTAGTCATCAAGGAAGCCAATGCTGGATTTCCAGCATAGCCACTCATACCATAGTTAGTAAATGATGAATTTGTACCATCTAAAGGCTGGTACTGAGGAGGCATACTTCCTCCTCTACTAAAATGGGAGGTAGGCGATCCTTTGAAATATGAGTTATTGGAAGGAACAGTAGACTTTTGTAGCTCAACCTGCCTATCCAAGGATGGATTGTTGAGACCTGATCCACTCCTGCTGCTTTTACTTGAATTTTGCAAGTGTGCTGATTCAGATTTCTTTAAATAAGCCTGTTGCTTCCCATGATCCTGACCACCTTGCCTACCAAAAAGATATCTCTGATGACTATCTACATCTGATTCAACCTGTGATGGCAAATGGTTTTTACCATCTAACACATCATCTGCTGACAAGTTCATCACTGACAATGCAGCCACAAGATCTGCTGACTCATTGATGCCAGATGAAACACCATTAAATGCAGCATCTGGATTGGCAATAGCTCTCTTGTCAGAAGCAATGGCTCTGCCACCACCAATAGGCGTGATGCAGGGACTGGGAGCCCTAGCAATAAGTTGTGGATCAGGAGTAGTGCTTCTTGACAAGGAAGATCCTACTGCAGCAGCATAAGAATATGAAGCTGGTGAGCCAACATTTTGGGCTGCAGATGATCCTTGAACATTTGATCCTGACCTGAGTGCATCAGTGGGCGTGGACTCACGACGTACATGAGCCAACTCTGCTTCAGCAGAACTAATGATATCATTTTCATCAAAAGCATTACGACTGGCTGGGCGAGAAGGAAGACGTGTGATAGAGGTATTATGCCCCAAATCATCCTGCACAATTACTGGTTGTAAATGATGGGCAGAAAGAAAAGGATATGAAAATAAAGGAAACTAAGGAAAAGATCAAAGCAAGTATATGTGAAATTCACTACAGAAATGTCAAGAATTGATAGTAACAAGAAAAATAAATATTGCTACAAGAAAACTTTCAAAATACAAAGGCAAACAAATAATAGTCTGAAGATACAATATATTCAAAGATATAGCAAAAACACAGATTGCAAGATCAAAATCAACATTTACTGCGCTTCTAGACCATGAGGTATATAAAATTCTTCAAAACGGTGTAAAGCCAATCTATGCATTTTCAGGTTTGATTGAAATTGAGTGAGAAAATGTAACTAGTGCAGAAGCATGAACTGAATCCTGGAATGAATTTCTTGGACAAACCATGAACCAAATTCTGATTTTATGATATAAAATGAATGACACACTGTATTCTGACTACAACTTTGAATATATAGTGAACTGTGAAGAGAGTGTTGTATCTGAGTTAATTCGGTTGAACAGATTCTGTATTATTTCATCTATAACAGAAACACAAAGTAGTTACCAAATCTGTTAGCTGAACTAACAGACTGATGGGTATGAATCCTTTGAAGTGGAAAAATTCCCTGCAGTGGATACAGTGAAAAATCTAACCATCTCTTCTATTAAAATTCAATATTTATTATAATATATAGAATAAATTAAATATTGTAATGACTATGATGTTATCCAGTGATCAATTGGCTGTAGAATGGAGAGTATCTCAACCCCAGACTGACACATGCTACAGTTGACAATATAGTACTACAGTATACAGTAAAGGATACAGTATGTATGCACTACAGTATGATAATAGTAGACAAATGTACTGTATGTATACTCTAATATTACAAAATTAAACGCAAAAGTGGTGTGAAAAGCTATGATGTGCCTAAAAGATTTTATGGTGAATGCAACAAATCAACTAGATGTAACTAAACAATCAGTACACAAATTATAGAGCCAATATGAAATTAGAAGGATACTGTCAGAAGTATAGGAAAAAATAAAAATAAAAATTTCTGATGAGCTCACAAAATGTTGTGCTGCCATCTTCCATCACAATAAGCACCACAAATAACGAAGTAGAAGCCAAAAGTCAAAGACACAGATGCATGTCATCATTTAGCATTTCATGAAACAAAACTTTCCTCAAGAAGAATTACAATCATTAATCAAAACTTTGGAACAATGCCACACATCAGAACAAAAAATCAATACTTAGCAAAAATTAAAACGCCCAAAGAACATATGCAACCTCACAACATATGCATCAATTAGTCATAGGTCACAGATGAAATGAAAACACAAAAATGCTATATCACACAATCCAGGAAAGATAGAAACCGATGCAGCATTGAGGTTGATTAACCAATCAATGGCAGAAGAAGCAAGCCACCTGAAAAATTTCTGCAAAGCTCTTCTGTTTGCTCAGCCCTAGTCCAGGCAAACCAATCAGTCCATCACCACCCCACTCGGCCGAACTTCTTGTTTTTTCATTATCCACCTCACTCTCTTGTTTCCTCATGTTAAAACCTGGTGGGGTAGCAAAAAGCGATCTTCCAGCATTATCATCAGTCCTGTTCACGTTCCTCTTATCTCCAATTCCACCTAGAGCAGAAGCTCCACCTTTAAGTCTTTGTTGAAATCTCCAATCCTCCTTTGACAGCAAAGGAGGTGGCAGCCTAGGATTCAAATTCACATTGGAGTAGTAGTATGAAAGATACGCTGGATCAGACCTAAGCTCTTCCTCAGAAGCAATCCCATTCACATCCTTCGTTCCTCGAAACTCCGAAAAGGCAGCAGTAGCACCAGTAGCAGGAGCACCACCACCACCATCACCACCAGAAAACAACCCTCCAACGGCACTCAAAGAACCCTCCACAGTTGGAGGCGCCGATCCACCCCTAAAAATATTAAGCTCTCGCTCACGATCATCAGCCTCTTGTCTGCGTTGCTCACGAAGTAACATCCCTATCTCCTTCTCCAATTCATCACCAAAAGAACCCTCGTTACTCCCAAGCATAGGTCTTCTTCCCAATTCAGACAACATTTTTTCAAAATCTCAATTTGATCACCACCCACTAATCATCAACCTCATATAGCAAAAAACTGATCACTACCCACGACCAGAAATCAAACCCTAGTCCAGAAAACAACACAAAAACTCAAACTTTTCCCATCCCAGAGCGTAAACCGCCACACCCCATATTAGCAACTTCCAAAAATTCTAACTTGCAGTTACTGGAAAAAAAAAAAAAAGATTAAGCTTTCCTCTTAAAAACTGCACGAAGTCACTTCTGAAGCTGAAATAAAACCACCCCAAGAATCAAACTAAAAACAAGATTGTGAAATTCAGTCTAAGTTCCCCAGAATTGGTTTCCATAATTATAGTCAAGAAATTCCTACCCACAGGATAATATATATACAAGAACAAAATTAACGTTGGAAAGAACAGCGAGAGAAAGAAGAAACAGTAAGTGTGATGAATGGTGCACTGAGATCAAATAAAAAAAGATAAAAAGGGAAACATTAAGAGAGATCAATCTTGCGGCGATTGGTTCTTACAAGAACCCTTAGGGTTTTGTTCCATTTGGAGAGGATTAAATACAGATGATGATAAGAATCTATTTCTTTTTTCTTTTAAAATTATACTATCAAAGTTTCCATTTTTATTTATGAATCTCGGAAATATCCAGAATATTTGATGTATTTCCTAAACATTAGGGATAATTGACCAAGTGATAACCGACTGATGCCATTGCCAAAGAAAGAGAAAAAATGGAGTTTTATTTTCTTTTTTAGCCTCGTGTTCCAAAACAAGAAGCTGTCACCAACTGACACGTCGGTGTATTAGATTCGCTGCAGAAGTAAAATAGTCCAAAGGTACAGTAAATATCGCACCAGTTACCCCTCTTTCTTCAGTTCAGTTAAGCTCTTCTGCGGTGTTATTATCAGCAGTATGGTAATTTTAATTTTCACATTTTATTATTTTTGTAACTTTTGTTAGTAACTTCCCTCTTTTTATATGGCTACTTGCAACACTGGGCATGTCAAATTTGTGCCTCTTCACATTACATGGAATGGAACTAGGTTAGTAGTTAGCACTACTTCGTCCAGTTATTGTTAGTTTTTTTTTTAGAGTGTTTGATTTTTTTTGTACATAGTTATTGTTAGTTTGTTAGGCTTTTGTTAATCAGTTTTACTGCATCCTGTAACTGAGTGTACATCAAAACAGAAGTTACTAATTTAATTTGATTTTATGTTATTTTTTAGTTTTACGTATGCTATTACACACTGATTGATTTAGAGTTATGGTATTTTGGTTTATTATTTTAAAAATTACTTCTGTAAAATGGTTATGAAGAATTGTTTTTAGAATTAGATAAAAAAATATTAATATTAGAGATGGAAAAAATTATAAGAATCTGTTTGGTAAAATTATTTGAGAATATTTTTAAAAGTATAAAAAATAGAAAATTCAATTGATTGTATTTTAACTTAGTTTTTATAATTTTAAGAAACCAAACAAAAGAAATTAGATTTATTATTTTTTGAAATGGTCAGAATAAACCTAAACTCATTCATATTTAAAAAAAATGTAAACAAATTGTTTAAAAATAAATACAATATGATATTTAAGATACATATAATTATGATTTAATTAATAAAATAAGGTTTATTATCATACTTCCTTGTTTCTAGAATTTAATTTATAAAATTAAATATATACCATATTTACTAAATAAGCACCTCTTTGGCATATTTTTCTTCGATCTCTTAGCAACAACAATCACAATTCTAAAGAGATAATCACTGACACAAATGCAAACAATGGTTTATTATCAATAGTAACAAACTCAACCTACGATACAGTGTCATCAATTCACTATGTTGCGGTTCGCTTTGCTATGCTCCCACATTTGTCTGCCCTTAACATATAAGTCATGCACAACATCTTTTTTCTAAAATTAATAGTGAAGGCAATTAAAAATAGAAAGAATTTAATATGCAGTAGAAATAACTTTTTTTACACAATTATCTAGCAAAAATTCACTCTATTGTCACACTATCCAGTTTATTATATTATGAGGTTGTGATGAGTTGTATGAAAAGTGTTACAATGACACATGTAACATCCCGGGCGAGAGCGGAGAGTGATCGACGGTGCAATGAGACATGAACAAGGAGCAGCTCCTGATAGACTTCCAGCGGGAGGGGTACATGAATGAATCGAATATACACCCGAACGAGAGAGATCCAGAGCCTATGCAGGTATGAGACTGTACAGTTGATGATAATTTAAAGGAAATAATATGTACTACTTATACCAAATTTCTAGGAAGTGTGTGAGTGAGGACAAAACACGCTGAAAAGTTTTGTGTTGGTAGTTTTACAACAAACCATATAAATAAAGTTAAATAAAAATAACTTATAAGTGCTTCCATTTTTTAATTCTAAATATAATTTAATTGAAAATAATTTTTAATAAGAAGCTACACTAATCTAATTTGTTTGTCTTTTAATTTTTAAATAAAATGTTTTAAAACAATTATCAAACGAGACTACAATCACCAAAGTGGAAGTCTTTTCATTTTCTCTCTTAGTGTTCAACTCTTGTTTTTGTTCACATTGCCTCTCATACCATGTTAGCATAAATGGTGTTATTGTTTGAAAAGTCAATTGGAGAGATTTCCCAAGCCATGATTCACAAACAAAAGACATTTTATTTAAAAATGTAAATCAACTCACCAGAGTTCACATTGTTGCAATACATGATTTATATTCTTTTTTATACATGGATCAATCTTGAATGCAACAAAATAAAAGAAGAATCGTAACCAAAACATTTACAAACTTGGTGTGACAAAACATAGAGATAGACAAAAGGCTGTCAAATACATACAATCCATCTCAAAGCTAGTGTTGCAAAAGGATCTGTTTGGTAGCTTAACATTTGAGAATGGGAATGGTAAGCATAAAACTAGCCATCAATTTTTACAGGATTGATAAATGCTTAATAGGTTTTAACATAGACTGGGAACATTTAGAGATTATTCAACACTAAAGGGAATGGAGATTGAGGTTAGAATTTTTGAAATGCAAACATGTTTGACAAAAATACCTGAGTTGTTGCTCAATTAAACAAATTATTCACCATTGTACTTAGACTTTGTGTAAAGGTTGACTAATTCTGAAGTCATATGATTGGAAGCCCTAGAATTGGGGTACCAAGCAAGATCAACAATTGTTGATGGGGTAGACATTAAGGCCTACAAATTGGTTGAATCAAGGCTTGCTAGATGCCATGAGAACTAGGTTGGTTGCTTTGACCAACATAGGGATGAGGAAGATTATTGATGAACCTATCTATGATAGCAGTCCCAAGCAATGTGACAATTTGTAAAATTTTTGATAAATCTGCCAATACGACATATATGTGTTATGCAACCATAAAAGGAGAACCAATTACAGTTAGGGAATCCAGGGTATTTTTTATCCATAACAGAAATTTTGAAGTTGATACTTGATTCTTTACACCTTTCAATTTAGTTTTTAACCGATTAACTTTTGCTTTGGTTTGATGAGAAATAAAAAACTTCTCAAGCTTGGTCCAAACTAGATGAGAGAATTCACACATAACCATCCTGGTGGCAAAGGACTTTTATGTTGGAAGGGAAAGGAAGATTCATCAAATGTGATATTCCTAAAAATAAGTAATTTACCATTTAGTATCGAGCAGAGGAAACCATTGAATTGTGAGCTATAAACCAAGGAATGTACATTTTTGTGGTCTCAATTCTAGCTTTTGGGTGTTGTATGGTTGAGTGTAAGGGTAACAAGCACAACCAAAGCATTTGAGACTGGAGTAGTCAAGCTTGTTGTGAAACAAGACTTCAAGTGGAAATTTAAGATGATTCAAGTATAGGAAGTTGATTGATTATAAAGGTTGTTGTATAAATGATTTAGCTCAAAATCTTAAGGGCAAGGATCATTGGCTATAAGGGAAATACTAGTTTCTGTTATGTGCCAATGTTTCCTTTTAGCATGTCTATTTTGTTGGTGAGTATATGGGCAATATAACCTGTGAATTATGCCATTGGAAGTGAGATAGAACTTATGGAGAGATATTCTATAGCATTATTAGTTTGAAAGTGCTTTAAATTGGCACCAATTGGAGTTCAAACATGGTGTTAAATTTCAAAAAGCAAGTAAAGGCTTATGACTTATTGTGTAATAAATAAAACCAAGTGAATCTTGAATAAGAAGTATCAATAAATACAATGTAATCTTTTAGCACACCAAAGTGACATGGGTGATAATTCCTCAAAATTGATGTGATTTTAATTTTTGCATTATTTTCTTAGATTTTGTTATTTTCTTTCTTTTTCTATAAATCTGTTTCGATATAAGTCATATATTTTTTTAGAGTTTTTTTACTGAAAAATATATTAAAAAAATCAATAAAAAAGTTCTCAACAATATTTATATATAACTTTATATCCAAATAAATTTTAACTATTTTATTATTATTTCTAATACTATGCATACCAGATTTGTACCCTCTTCCTCTTATTTTATAGATTTCCCAAGATTTATATATCTCTTTGATTTTTTTCCTCTATTATGGTATTGATGTGCAATAGTTCAATTTCGATCTATTTAAAATTCACAAAATCAAGGCTAGCTTAGGGAATCAATTTATTGACTTGCAAGGATCTACATTTGTTAAATTGGTAGTAACTACTAACTATAACCTGTTGACCTTTTACTAATGTAGTTAAATATGGTCATAAATGAGGTCATGTGTAAAGAAGGAAAAAGTGCCATCAATTTGGAACACAACATACTTGTCAAGAATAAAGTCAGCATAGAACCAAGTCTAAATCAAAGCGTGCAGGTTAGTTAACGACGAGTTATCATCTTTTAATTTGTTCTGGTTTAGCAACGTTGAATTACACTTTGCCAACACATGCACGTTATTGTGTTAGCATATGAAATTGGAGGAGAGGAAGCTTTCTTTTACAATATCTAAACAAAACAATGAAAATGATGAAAAATAACAAAAAGATAAATTTGATGAATTACAATATCTCTCCTTTGCTTTACAAATTAAATTTAAGCAATTATATATGTGATGGAAATAATTTTTAATTTTAACTTTATATTTTTTTTGTTGTTTCACGTGTATCCTTTTATAAAAAAAATTTGTTCAAGATATTATTAGACACTCAATATGAATTACTTTTTAGCAAATATTTAAATCTTAATTCACTATACACCGTGGGAGAATCAATCTCCTCTAGTAGGCCAAATACAGTTAATGTTAACTATTTATATTATTATACAGTGCAAAATCTTATAAATTTGTCATTTCATCATCAAATATATAAGAAACTGTAAGTCTGTAACTATGACTTACCACTCCTTGTGAGTTTCTCCAACCTTTATATTATCTTAATAAAAATTATCTTTGCCTTCCAATACATATATATATATATATATATAAAGAAACTGTGATAAATTTAAATTAATGTCATCAAATATCATATAATTTTTTTATAGAGAGCTAACAACATATTCCTTGTAAGTTGTAACACTCACACTCTTTATTATTGGTTTACCATTTCAATTCCATGTAACCAAAATTCAAACTAAAAAATGTAAGCAACACTTGGATATATCATATGTAGGATAGTAGAGTGCTAAACACTTTTTTAAGGTTCATGTCAAGCATGTCATAAAATAAAACTAGAAATTAGAAACTGCATCCCAAGGACGAAATAACATCTCTGAAAAATCGCTTTCAAATATGTAGGATAGGAAAGTTTGATTGTGTAAATAATATAGTCATAACCATAAACTGAGCCACTAGCCATTAAATTAACACAAAGAAGCTCCTGATATTAGAAAAGTCGTAACAAAACAATGTTGCTGCTATTATAGATTTTGTCGTTCTGTTCAAATATACAATTCTTAACTATATATCATCAATGATTTTCCAAAGCAAAAACTTCAATACTCAGTAATAAGATTTCAACCAATAGTATTGGACACCATTCATTTGCCTTCAGAGGGGAACTTATATCCAACATTCATGCATAAGACTTCAAACAAACTTATATAGCAACGTGTTTGGTTTGGCATTATCAAGGTTTGGTTTGGCATTATCAAGGAGTATATATAAGCTCGTAAAGCTGAAGCAGAAAGAAGTAGCTTCTGTGTATTTGATGTGAAATTGTGAGTTACCACATGTATGGGAGGCAGAACCAAACATACACTTGACCATATCGGCAAGTCAAACACATTTAATTTGTCAAAGTTATATAAAAGAGAAAGGTTTTCTAGATATTCAAAATGATTAAAGCATGCACATTGTTGTACCAAATTGTTCATTGAACAAATTCACATAAGCAAGCATCACAGATACAAAAACTAACTTCAAGTTCATTCCTATACAAGTCCAATTCTTATGCATCGTTCAGATATTAAAGCACAAATTAAGGTTGGTAAGGTAACTCGACGTAATAAATATTGTGCAGAGCTTGACCCGTGCTAATTAAATCCTTTCCACAAGAGCCATACCAAAAGTTAGCTACTATTTTTCATTTATTTTTACATATTTGAATTCATAAATTGAATTTCGTTATCCTTGTTCATCGAGACTAGGTTCTCATCAAGATAAAGACCCAATATAGTCTACTATTACTAATTGCAATCTCAAACCATTAGTAAACAGTTAATGAAAAACCAAGTGAAAATTCTAACTGTCCAAGAGTAGCAATCGTACTATAAAAGTAAAGAGAATACAGATTCTAAAATAATTGCCTTATAGTGATCGATCTTAGGTAGATATGCATTACTCCTTCTATATAAATATGGCTTTCTTTATCTTTTTTTGAAATCAAATATGGTTGTCTCTATCTTAGTATTTTTGCAATTGAAAAGTTTTCTAAAACTACCAATCGAAGTTATCTCATATTAGATTATGCTTCTCAATTCACCAAAAGAACTATTTAGTGAGAATTGAGTTTTTAACCACATATGCAAAGTCTTTTTTTAAAAAAAAAATAGTACATCAACTATTGCAGATTCTAATTTTTAGTCTTTTAAATTTTTTGTCAGCATTTTTAATTATTTTTTTAAATGTCCATTTTTAATCTTTTATTTATTTTTATTGTTTAAAATTGATCCCAATTATAAAATAAATGGGTTGGGTTGAAATTTACTACCCAATGGCAAAATGGATTCAATCCAACTTATTATTTAGTGGGTTGAGGACAAATAAGGGTGTTTTTAAAATCATGGTCCAAATAGTATTGTGGTTGCCATCCTCAATTCTTTGATCTATTACAGAAATCAAACTCTCTTATCCATCCTTTGAGGATATTTCCTAACCATTTTATGGAAGTAAGAGATTTTGTGGAAGCTCCCACTTATAAATTAAAGTTCAATTATTAGTAGAAGAACACTATGGGAATGTTGCATGACCAGTCAAGAAAGATTCTTATGACGTTTTCCATCCATCTCGGGACTGTGAGTTTAGATTTATCCAAATTAAATTTGATTCACTCTCTTTTATAGAATTTCTTAATGAAGGGTGTCCTCCAAGTCATGTTATTGCTTCTCCTATTAATCACATTAGACAAATATGATCTGAAGATAGTTAGGTCTAATGGTGTGATATATTAAGAGAAGCAAATCTTCTTGCTAAGTATAGTCTTTATAGAGATATTCTTTTAGATTTTTTTTTTAATTTTCCTTGGCTTTATTCATAGATATTTATTCGGAGATACCTCCCAGATTGTATTCCGCTGTGCATTTTTACTATACTCAATCCATTCTCTCAGCCAAAAAAGTTTGTTCATTAAAAATGTATTCCTATATTTTAAATTAGAATTCATAATTTAGAGAGTGAGATTTTTACATTTCTCACTCTATCAATTAGACATTACAATATTCTATCTCTTATTCTTTAAACGTGCATTTCACATACTAAAATGAAATTATAAGAAAAAAAATATTCTCAACCATCTAAAACCATCATTGTTTATCAATATTTGTATATACGATCATCTTAACCATGTATCTATAATCTTTTATATCAATCTCTAAATTGAATTTCAATATTTTTTTTTAAAAAACCTTATGTATCATCTATTATAATTTAAAATATAATGTATATATTTAAAATATTTTTTTATTATAAATTATAATTATATAAAAACAAATATTTATTAACAAAACATATTTGTTCTAGAGTATCCTGTAGCCAAAGTAACTCAACCGGCCAATAACTCATTATGAGTCTACACGTGTAAAATCTTAGTATATCATTCGTATACGTAATTGTGAGAATCTCTCATAACTACTATTAGCAAATATCACCCCTTCATTCAAAAAGCATCGAATAAGCATTAGGGGATAACTGTAAATTAATCAATGTAGTATGTATAACAGGGACGAACATTAGCAATTGCATATTTAATTTGTCTTCATCCTTTACCAATTGCAGTTTAACACTTGATAACTTGCTGTTAAAGAATAATTTCTAACTCATTATTGCTATAAAATGCTGATTATATATATATATATATATATATATATATATATATATATATAGGTGAGCTGAAAAAGGGCGAAGTCACCATCATCCATCAAATGAAAGCGGTGAAAGTGGCCGTTTTGTGCAATCCATATTCGATGGTTTCATTCAACTGACTAGTCCTGCCTACATTTGACTTTTCTTATTTCATTTACGTTAGACACGCGACATGATTAGTATGGAAGTGAGGAACAAGGAAAATGGAATTTTCAGTGGGGCCTAAATGGTCAAGAACACAGTTCTGAAATCAAAATGTGTACACACACCACACGAGAATGAGATGTGGAGAATGGCGATGAAGGACTCAAGGACCCCGCGCGCACTTTTTCCTGATTTAAGGAATCCTTGTTTGGTAGAAGATAAAAAATTAAAAAATTAATATAAATTTTATGCTTGATTTTTATTTTAATTTAAATATTTTTTCTCTGTTTTCCTTTTATTCTTATCATCGCCGGTAACATCAACAGTAACAGCAGCATTTCCTGTAAACATTTTAAAAAAATCACGTTCAAATCAAAATCGGCGTTCTCTTCTTCTCTTGCGGTCAATGGTCAACGGTCAACACTCTTCCTCTTGCCCTTCCTTGAGGTTCGTTTTGGTCACGCCCGCGTCACACATCACCCCTTACGCCCTCAATCCAATTAATTTATTACTCAGTCTATGTCAAATTCAAAACTCAAAACCATTCTTAACTCTTTAATCTTCCTCCTTAAATCACCAATAATAACAACCCTCCCCATCTTTTTTTATTTTTAGTGAACTATTATTCTCTCTAATTCTGATAAATATTTGACTTACACTCAATTCTATTTTAATTTTAAAAATACATTTTGAAAAAAATTAATATATTTTCGATTTAATATATATAAAGAAACACCTTAAGTCCTTTCCTCACTGTAGTATTGACACTATTATCTATATATAGTTAATTTTGAATTCCAAGAGTCAACTTTGTAGTTTTCAAAATAAAATAAAAAATTTAAGTGAAATTTTAATATCAACTTAAACATATTTAAATTTAAGTGATTGAATTAAAAGTTGTAGAAAAAAGTAAAATTATTTTCAAAAGACCACTTTCAATTATTTAAAATTTTAACTACATTTTGAGTCTTTTTTCTAATTGTTTAACTTTCTACTATCAAATTCCAATTACATCAATTGTGTCTCTCACATTTTCTCTCATCTATAATTAGGGAACATCATGGTTTCATCTTATATTGAAAAATTAGCCAACGTGATAAATTAAACGTGATACAAATATAATGTACTATCAGCTATAAAAATATAAAATCTTTTGAATTGCAATCATTTAAAAAGATGATATGAGTGCATTAACTTAATTGTAATGTTGATGATACTTATGAATAAATATTATTTGTATGATAACAATAAATAATAATAATAAATACATTTTTATTGCGAAAAAATCGATAACTTTAATATTACTAAAAAAAATTGGTGTTTACCAGAACTGTTTGAAAAAAAGTGAGTGTGATTTATTTCTTTTCCAATTCCAACAAGAATAATGAAAATGAAATAATAAATTAAAAATGAACAAGTAAGAACATGTATGTTCGTTTAGGTTTTTAACGCGTGGGGAAACAAACACGCAAACGCTTCCCCATTTCCTAAGCAGTTCACATTCACACTCCACCCTCTCTCTCTCTCTGTCTTTTCCACTCTCCTTAAATTCACGCTCCCCCCCTCTAAACCTTCTCGCACACTCTCTCTTTTGTTTCTCTCTCTTCGGTCAAAAACATGAATTCGGATACGCAACCCCGAACGGAGTCGTATTGGTGCTACAGCTGCACCCGTTTCGTGCACCTATCTGTCCAAGCCACCATCGCCTGTCCCCACTGTCAAAGCGGTTTCGTCGAAGAGATCCGCGCCGGCGCCGAAGCCTCCCCGCGCCACCGTCTAAGTCCTTTCCCCGACGATCCCCTTTCTTTCCAGCGACAGGGCTTCCGCCGCCGTAGGAGAGAAGCTGCCGGCAACCGCTCCCCGTTCAACCCCGTCATCGTCCTGCGTGGGCCTGGCGACGACTCCGCCGCCGCCGACCACGACGGCACCAGCACGTTCGAGCTCTTCTACGACGACGGCGACGGCACCGGCCTCCGCCCCCTCCCTCCCACCATGTCTGAGTTCCTCCTTGGCTCCGGCTTCGACCGGTTACTGGAACAGTTTGCGCAGATGGAGATGAACGGCTTCGGCCGGCCGGAGAATCCGCCGGCGTCGAAGGCGGCGATCGAGTCCATGCCGACGGTCGAGATCGTCGAAACCGACGCGCACTGCGCCGTGTGCAAAGAAGCGTTTGACCTCCACGCGGAGGCGCGTGAGTTGCCGTGCAAGCACATCTACCACTCCGATTGCATCCTCCCGTGGCTCTCGATGCGGAACTCGTGCCCGGTGTGTCGCCACGAGCTTCCTTCCGATTTGGAAACTAGTGTTACGAGCCAGATCGACGAGGAAGCCATAGGGTTAACGATTTGGAGGCTTCCCGGCGGCGGATTCGCCGTAGGGCGATTCTCCGGCGGCCGGAGAACCGCGGAGAGTCATTTGCCGGTGGTGTACACGGAGATGGACGGTGGACTTAACACAAATGTTGGTGCTCCTAGGAGAATTTCTCGTTCTGTTAGAAGCAATAGGGTTAGGGAAAGTCGAGGGTTTGGTAGAGTTATTCGCAATTTCTTTTCATTCTTTGGAAGAATTGGTTCTAGAAACTCTTCTTCTTCTTCTGAACATGGGTCTGTGAGTAGAAGCCGTAGTCACATGAGTTCAATGTTCAATAGAAGCTCGCGGAGACATAGCAGGACTTGGGTTATGGATGATTGATTAATTGGTGAATGGTGATGCCAATTTTGCAAAGAATAGTAATACTTTTTTTTTTTTTTTTAACTTTGGGTTATGAGATTCATTTTACACTGTAAATAGCATGTAACTAGCAACCATATAGAAGCAAGTTTAGTTTTCCCTTTGGGAATCTTTTATGGTTTGATTCAACATCAATGGAACGAAGAGTGCTATTTTTTTAGTTTTGTGGATCAAACACTGTGCGTTGGCACCTGTAATTGTAGCAGTGGACCGGGCATGCATTGGGAAACAAGAATGATGCTTTGTTCCCCGTGAACCGAATTATTTGATTTGTTTATTATGTAGTCTTATTCTTATATTTGTGAGGATTCTTTCGGGGAAAAAAATTAAAATATTGCAGTTTTAAAAAAAATTATAAGAATATTGTTGTTTGAAACTTATCTACAAATTTATGGTAGAGGGAGCATGTGATTCATCAGAAGTTGACATGTGTCATTTTGAGACACGTGACATTTTACGATGCGATGCATAGAAACTTTGGAAGATCATAACTTTTGACTGGGATGTCCGATTGAGGCGAAGTCGGTGGTCACATGTTCGTAATTGAGAGGAGATGCTGCTGGCAAGTACCCAAAGAGGACTTGGTCAAAATTTTTTCCCAAAAGAGGCCTCTAAGTGCTTCAAAATCGCGATTTAATCGTCGAACACCCAAAAAATTTCTTGTTTTCTAATTTTTTATTTATTCAATTAGTGAATTACAAGCTATTTTTTATTTCTCTACTTACTTCTCTTAATTTTGAGTCTTTTGACATAAAATACGCCTCCATCAGATATTTTTTTCAAACTTTATGACTGTTCAAAGTTATATGCATCATTAATTTTATGGTATAATTCTGTTCAATTTTTGAAATTAGTGTTGCGAGTACAATGTTGTCATTTTTTAATTTGTTAAACTGAAATCCTTAAAAAATGTACAGTATAATTTTTTATTTTTTATTTTTGTTCCTATAAAAAATTATGAATGTTTCTTTTCTGGACCTCTATGCCTTGAGCAACTATGCCTCAAATGGCTCCTATGACAACCAATACACTTAGAATCATCCCAACAACGCCTAGTGCCCAGTTCAAGTACCAGTTTGTGCTACATTTCTGTGGCTCATTAATCTGTATACACATGAAACAGGAATATGCTAAGGTTATTGGTAGAGTAGTGCCAAACTCGGTAAGAATGGTAAGGCCACAACAATAAAAAAAATGCTATTCACCCGAAGAGACCCCTGAAGACTATTCGTAGCCAAAAAAACATTCATAATTTTTTAAGATTTAAAAGAAAAAATTGAACTATACTTAATAAAAAATAGGGTGTAATTAGCCATTTTCAATTTTATGGATAAACTTATCAAAAACTGGGATACATTTAGCAATTGTTAGACATTAAATTTGATGATTCATTTAACTTTGAACAGTCATAAATTTTGATAGAAATATCCGATGGAGGCGTATTTTATGTCAAAAGGCTCGAAATTAAGAGAATTAAGTAGAGAAATAAAAAATAGCTTACAATTCACTAATTGAATAAATAAAAAATTAAAAAACAAGAAATTTTTTGGGTGTTCGATGATTAAATCGCGATTTTGAGGCACTTAGAGGCCTCTTTTAAGTCTCCTTTGGGTACTTGCCAGCGACATCTCCTCTCAATTACGAACGCGTGGCCACCGATTTCGCCTCAATCGGACATCCCAATCAAAAGTTATGGCATTCCGAAGTTTCTACGCATCGCACCGCAAAATGACACGTGTCTCAAAATGACACGTGTCAGCTCCTGATGAATCATGTCCTCCCTCTGCGTGACTTAGCTCCAGTCATGTCCTCCCTGTGCGTGATTGAACACGTCCCCTGTGTGCGCGATTAACTGTCATAGATTTGTAAATAAGTTTCAAACAACAATATTCTTGTAATTTTTTTTTAAAACTGCAATATTTTAATTTTTTTACCATTCTTTCGGGATTATGTGTTTTGAGATGCCTCTTTCAACTTGCAGCACCATAATATGTTTTGACCAATATGCTTGCTGATGATGATAAGTCACTTTTTCCTGTGTGATCCATCCCCTTTGAATTGATTGGAAATGGGAATAGGATGCTGCATAGGAAATGCAATTTGAATGAACAGCTGCTGCTAAATTATTGTTTTGGCTTGTTAATCATAATTCGTCTGAACACTGAATCACCAATTGATTTGTGCCATTGTGCATGATTTTTATTCTATTATTGAGCTAGTTGTTATTGCATGATGAGTTCCTAAGTTTCATGAGTTCCTTTTTCACCTTTTCTCACAGCAAACTTGATTAAAAGATAAAGATTAAAGGCTAGTATTTTTTTACTCTCTCCTTATCTATTCTTTCTCTTTTTGTTGTGCTCAATTCATGTAGCTCTGCATTCTCCTTGGCGGTGCCGTGGATTCCATAAAGGATTCCCTTTCTTTGATTTATGTGCGTTGTTTTATCAATTGTTGCCGTGACCAAAAGGTCTAGTTGGTACTGGTTAATAGTGCTAGAAGATTCTTCATTCGATCCAACATTTTGTCTGACTCCGAAAACTTTATAGCTCTTCCAAATGGGCATTGCAATTTTGAATTTTGGTTCGTCCAGTTTGAGTTTGAAGTTTTGGCTACCCGTTAGTTTGCCAATAAAGGCTATGTCGGGGACTTAAAATATGCGTCATACCGGTAAGAGTATTAAACCACTAGATTTAATCATTTTTGTATTGATGGCTGAGATTTTTTTCCTTAGTCTTTCCTGATTTAACCATTATTTTCAATGCCACTCCTTTCTTGGCCCCCCACCTTTCTCTAGCTTATTCACCACATTTCTAGCTTATTCACGTTCACATTAGATAAAATTTAAAAAGTTGAACAACAACATGCAACCACAGCAATGCCATTGCACTTCCCTCACTGCGGTCGTGGTGTCGTCACTGTGATAGTCTTTTAGGCCTTTTTTTTCTTTTCATTCATTCATTTCTGCTCTATCGTTTTTGAACCATCAGAAATGTTAAAATGAGTCAACTTTTTTTGTGTGTGAGGGTGAGCAAGAGGAGCTAGAAAAAAAGAGAGAAAGAATGTGAGTGAAGTTGATCCATTTAGGTTGGTCCCCCATGCATTGATAAAAAGTGAATTAATCTAACTTACTCAATTTTTTGGTAAGTTAAAAATAATAGTTAACCCTGCCCAACCTATCATAGGTTGATAGGTTATACGAGTTGACATACTTAAAATTTTTAAAAAAATATAATTGAGGTGATACGAATTTTAAGACACTAATGGTCTATTTAATAGAGAAGAAAAAAATAATATTGAAGATAAATTTTGTATTTTTTTGGGGACTGTATATTTTACATTTTATTTTAATTCCAAAAATTATCTTTTATTTTTATACTTTAAATCAAACACACCCTTAATGAAAATCAAAGTTTGAATAGGTTTCTTTCATTCTGTTTCACGTTTGGAAAGTCGTATTCAAATTCCCATTCTAATTTTATATATAAAAGGGTAAGCTTGTGTATTATTATCCTTTATTATTATTATAATTAAATAATTGGGTTTTCATGTTACTTATTTAAATTGTTTAGTGAAAATAGTTTAGTGTTACTGTATTGGCAAGAGTATCAACAATGGAGTATTATTCAATGATTATTTGAAAATGTTTTCCAAGAGACTCTTTTAATATTGTGCGATTTTGACACAAATTGTTAATTATGACTATTGAAATTAGGATTGTTTAAATTTAAATTGATCCAAAATAAAAATAAAAAATTTCTACAAAAATTGAATAATTTTTGAATTTGTTTGGATGATTTTGTGCTCAAATCAATAGGTTTGATTCGATTTGTGGTTTGTATTTCTAAAATCGAACCAAACTATAACACATATATACTATTTGAGTTTAGTGTTATACTTTTTATGTGTATATCACTCGAGTTCACAATGTTTTATAATGTTATGTTTATGAAACTTATATAGTGTATGTTACTTTCTTTTTCGAATGACTTTGTTCGGATATGTTTGATTTAAAATTGATAAAAATTTGACAAATTTTTATTATAGAATCTTTAGCATGTTAACAAGTTTTTTAGATTGTTATTGATATTTTTTAATATAATTTGATTTATAAGATGAAAAGAAAGTATAAAAAATTAATGGAATAATATTTTAGTAAAAAATCCGTAAAAATCGATCCAAACCAAAACCGCAAAAAGATTGAATTTGTTCGATTCATATTTGATAATAAATTCAAACTGAATCACATATATTTTTTATGTTTGGTTCGAATGACATTTTGATAATAAAAATAATCGAATCAAACTGAATCATAAACACTCTTATTTGAAACTTTGTTGAACACCTAAAATGTGATAAAAATGGATTATCAATGATTAATAAAAACATCAGTTGAACTTCATAAAACTTCACTACCATATAAATCAAAGTATCAATGTAGTTTATACTCAACAATCAACTACATACTATAAATTTCATTCAAACCCTAATTCTTTAGTGTTAAGAGACTAAATTTTATTTTTAAAATCTAATTCCTTAGTTAACTTAACAATGAGATTTGCATTATGAAAAATGTTTTAAGATGACTAAGAGACCAAACACTATTCCTTGTATAAGATTCTTAGTTGTTCCACTTTAATTCAAGATTAAAATGACATTTCCAAATCACAACTTAACCAAAATGAGTATGGATGATCAAGCCACACATAATATATAAAGCATAAAAGTGAAACAAAAAATTGAAAATGTAAACATATATTAATAACTTCAAAAGAAATACATAGTTCAACTCATTACATTCAACCCTAATTGTACTACTAGACATTGAAATTACTAATTTTGATGAAGGATGGAGAATTGTGCCTCCCAAGAGCTCCAATCGTCACTTCAGCCAAAAGGGAATGTTCTCTACTTTGAAAATTAGGTTCACCTCGAAAAGACTGAAAAAAAGACTATTTAAAGCATTATATTTTAGCCACATTAGATAGGTCTTGCTTAATAAAAAATGGAGGCTCGCTTAAGCAAAATTGCACAACTTGTTGGTCTTCAGAAGTTCAGTCGCATCAGCAAAAGTGATCACTCGCTTAAGCAAGTAAGCACGCTGCTATTTGGAACATCAATCACTTAAGCAAAAAGACCAAATTCTCGTAAGGTTGTAACTTGGCTTGATTACAAACAAAAATTTTGTTGAGGTATTGTATTTCGAAATAATAAAAAATAAGTTGGCCGGGCAACAAACAAAAACTTGGTTTTGAGGTACTTGCATTGGAAAATAATAAAAATGAATGATGGTACATATGGATACAATTAAGAAACCAAATAATAGTATTGGGATGAAGAAACTCTAATATTTATCTATTATTCTTTGGAAATAGTATTTTAGTAATCTATTTTAAAGAAATCTTAATTATGTATTACTAAAATGCTTTTTTTTAAATATAAATGATTATTCGTTAGCAAACCACTATTTTTTTAGAAATATTTTGATAACTTACATTTTAGGTATGTTTTGAAAAAAAAATATTTTTTAAGTTATAACTGACTAAACTATTCCTCCTTAATCAAAACTAAGTGTGCGTTAATTATTTAATAATTTACCGGCATGAAAGTTTATTAAACAATTGGTTATATTGTGGACTTTTCAATTGTGGCAATGTCAGCGTTGGTTGTGAGCTTTCATCGGCGTAGGTTGTACCTTTCTGCATGCGAACGAAGGCGTGGCAGTAGCAACGCAGCGCCTTCATAGTTACCAAGTCGACGTGGCATCTACCAAACTCCAGACTTCTCCTGAATTCATTACTGAATAATGATCTACGTATATTTACACTTTTTAAACACTTAATTAATATTTATAATTTTCTCAATCTCTTTCATCATGTCATATTATAATACTTATATATTTCTTTCTTTTATCACTTTTTCACTATATGTATAATGACTTGGGTGTCTCTCAATTCTTTTCCTTCACTACCTACTAATATCATATCCCAAATTATTATATTATATTGTCTCTACTAAGTTTAGTCCTTTTCCTCTTTTTTTTCCTACCAATAGTTAATCACGTATTTCCGTTTTTTAACGAAAACGGAAAGTAGTTTCTAAATGAAAAAATTGTAAATTTTAGTCTTTATACATTTATAAAAATTTAGTTTTGATTTCGATTATTAATTTAGAGAACATTTTTAGCCAATGTAAGACCGTTATAATTTTTCTAACGCCATAAAAAACTCTATAAAAATTAAAACATGCAATTTTTATATAGAAAATAAAAATAAGCATCAAATAAATAATTTTGGATCACGATAATATTAGTACTGATCATCATTAATCTTGGTTGACAAATCTGATGAAAACTCTTCTTCTAATTACTTTTTTTCTCATTCACAACAAGAAAATATTGCTTAAAACATCTCTCAATTATATATTTTTTGGCTATATACAATTCTTGATCTCACTTAAAAAAAACCAAATTCAATAAACACTCCCATGAGTCCCATCATAAGTCACCAACAAACTAGTTAAAAAAGAGAAAAAATAAAAATATTTACGTTTGTTGCGGACTACGCGAAAAAGTCATAGTAATTATTATTAAGAAAAGTAATCGTCAAAAACTATAGATTTATATAAAACGTTATGTATAATATAATGTTTCTTCAAATAGCATTTCCAATTCTTAATATTGCAGCACAGCAGTGAGTGAACCCACCGTCACCACACCACACCAACAACGTAGACAGTAACGAATCAATAACATTTGCTGCAATCACAACTCCATTTGGGGACAATTTGATTTGGGTAAGTATGTTCATCACGGTTTTTGGTTTTTGTAGTGTACGATGTGTTTGGATGCTGGGAAAACTAGAACTCTCGGGACCTTATACTCTATGCAAATGTAGAGTCCTATATTTGTTTATATAATTTGATGATCCTCTCATCTCAATAATTGTAATATGGGTTTCGTACGGTGGTTGTAGCTATTCTTTTTTTTTTTTCCTCCTATTTCTATTAACATTTCAGGCATTCTTTATATATTTTTTTTGCCTGGAGGCATTCTTGATATTAAGGGTTGGATTTTTTTCTTCTTATTTTTCCCCTGCACTTTTGATGATTTTTTTTTGCCAAATCGCCTGTTTTTACGTTCTGATCGAATTGAAGTGCGTGGTTCCTAAAATTAGCCAAAGCATCTGAATTCTGCCCCAAAATGTTATTTCACTACAGTAGGGAAACACACCCTACTTCCTCATAAATTTCCAATCCAAAAGGGGAGTGCTGTGTGGTAATTTAGTAAATTGCTAAATACATAAGGTGAGTTGGATGGTTAAGGGAAAAGTGAAGGAGGGAAGGTCGCAAGTTCGATCCCTCCTGCTACAAATGGGATCAGAGAGTTTTTAATTTTTTTTTTTATATACCTACACTTTTTAATGTTGGACTGGGAATGATGTACAATCCATAATTCCATATACTGATCCTCAAATAAGTGTTCTGAATCTCTATCACTCTCCCGAGGTTTCACTTTTTGTTCACACAAGAGAAAAGAAATTGTCTACCCCGCCATCTTCAAAAGTGGATCTGGTTAGCTTCAAATTGTAGTTTTTGCAAGCAATGCACCAAAGTAATGATCTATTTGTATCTTGTAGAAATTTTAGTCTATATAAGGTAATGGAATGTGAGATGTGATTTATGATCCAATCTTCAAACAATAAAATTGATATTTGTTGCAATTAATCATCAGTCTATAAAAATGATTTTTGCTGCGAATGATCATTCAATCTTGAGAAATTCATGTGTGGAATTCTGTGTGTGGGCTTTGTTTGATTCTTGAATGGATAAGTACTTGTTTATTCTTTCATAATTAGTATTCAGATTTATGTAAATTGGTGTAATAAATCAAAGGAACAATGCTTGCAGGTGGTGTTGTGAATCATTGGTTGAACGAGTTCCTTTGCAACCATGAGTTTTGTCTTCCGAGGGAATAGGGGAGATATTGAAAGTGGATTTTCAGAATATGTTCCTGAAAGAACCTTGATGGTATGTTTAATATGTGTGAATGTCAGTCTGTGTGCTAGGTTTTTTTTTCCCACTCAACTCAGACTGTACATAATTGGACTGTAATTATCATACTCTTTTTCTCCTTTCCATCAGAGGGTTCATCCAGCTCGGCCAGTTAATGGCAATTCTCTAGCTTTTCTTATCACAGGTAATGTAATCACTATTGTATCTAATGCTTTGCTGCTACATATGAGCAGCTTCTTAATCTGTATCTGACATGCTTATTTGGCAGTTATTTTGATATTCATGATATTAAACTCCCCTCAGATGTTACATCATTTTTTGGTACGTAATTGCTTAAAAATTGCTAAATTTGATGTTGCCACTAGTTTGCATATTCGTACTTCTAATCTTTATTAAATTAAGAAAGTAATTGTTGGCACTTACCATATCAGCTCTGGGTTGTACTGGCTATCTTTGTGATGGCTACAAGTCTGAGGATGTATGCAACTTGTCAACAGCTTCAAGCACAGGCCAGGGCTCATGCTGCAGCAGCCTCTGGGTTGCTTGGCCATGCTGAACTTCGTCTTCACATGCCACCATCTATTGCAATTGCAACCAGAGGAAGATTGCAGGGACTTAGACTTCAGCTTGCACTTCTTGACCGTGAATTTGATGAGCTAGGTATTATGCTTCTGAGTTGTATCTTTGGATGTGTAACACCTAAAACAGGTGCTAAAAGCAAATGAAGGCATATATAGCTTTATTTTCTAAGGTGATATCTTTTTCTTGATTTTTGTGACAGATTATGACACTTTGAGAGCTCTGGATTCTGATACTGCTTCTAGTACTCGTTCAATGACCGAGGAAGAGATAAATGCCCTGCCTATTCACACTTACAAAATTCCAGTCCCACCAAAGTGAGTTGTCAGTTGTGATGGTTTCACAAAAAATAAATAAAAAATAATGAATTAGAAGAAAGGCTTGCTGTACATGCGTGCATTTTTTGTTTCTATTTTACTTTTCCTGCAGGTCAGTGTTTGGAGGGTATTCTGCTTGTTCTATAGAAGGCAGAAGGCACTAACTGCTGAATTGCTGTTAGTGATGGGTAATTTTTAAGTCCACAGTATTTTGTTTTAGAAAACCATTGAATATGCGGAGATCAGCAGTTGTGACTCAAACTAGAAAAACAAATAAATTGTTGCTAATTTTTATTATAAATTTGTGGTAAATTGAATATCATGCACAAGAAACATAATCACTGGGTAATACAACGATGATTTTGAAGGGCTGATTGGCACTCATTGCGTACTAGTTGACTGTTTGTAAGTAAGAGGCTTTGCTGTTATGGCGTTGCTCAGGAAGCGCTATTTAATAAAAGCTTATTGAGAAAAATGCAACGGTAGTCTGTTTATTTTTTATGTTATTTTTAGGGTTCTCAAGCCACATTAAGTGGTTAACAGGGTTAATTTTCTCCTTTGTGTGCATCTACATTTATGTTAAGAAGTGGTAAACCATAATAAATAAGTTGATACAATTTGTTATGTTAACAGAGATAGCTCAGCTGGTTTGGCATCCTCTTCACGTGCAGCTGAGGTAAATATTCATTATCTGTGTCTGCTTTTGGTTTGTTTAGTCTCACTAGCCTAGGTTGTTTGAGCTATGGTGTTTCATGGTGATAATGTTGTAAATGTATCGCTTGATGATACTCTTGGTTGTTAGCTTTATGCACTACTGTTGGTCTATGATGTTACTGCCTCTCATAAGTATTTTAGGCAATCCCCTGGGATATAGGTTGAAAAATATCTGGTAAGCCCTTATGTGATCGTGATGTCCTCTTCATTGATGTGCTTTTGAGGAAAACAAATATATATGATTCTTTTAATGCATGATGATAATGGTGTCCTTGTGTAATTAAATAAAGTGACTATTTTATACTTTTTAAAAAATCTGGGCAGAAATTGCCCCCACTTGATGGCTTCCCTACTTTCTTATTCCTGGAATGAGAACGGTTTTTAGTTTCTTTATTTAATGTTCTATCAGATTAAACAAGAATCTGGAGGAACAGAGGCAGGTATCAGAGGTCCAGAAGATGAGCTGACATGTACTATATGCTTGGACCAAGTTAAGAGGGGGGAGCTTGTTCGTAGCTTACCATGCTTGCATCAGGTTTGGTGAATGCCTATCTTTTTCTTTCTTCATTTTTTATTTACTTACAACTAATGGAGATTAGTTCTTATCTCTGAGGTTTATTTTAAGACAATCATTAGTCAGTGCCATATTCAGATATAAAGTTGTCAGTTTCTTAGTTTTCTCATCATATCATATTCTAGCCGGATCCATTAGAACTAAAGCATACGGGGACTGCTAATTTCTATTCTTTCAATAATATTGGGGAAATCGTTCTTCATATCTCTTGAATAAGGCTGTTAATATTGTTTATTGTTGTTTTTCTGTTCTGGTCAGGCTTCGGCTAGTTCATAATTTATGTGCATATATATTATCATTATCTAAATAGTTGATTTTCCTATCAACAATTGTCAGTCTGCACTTTACCTCTAAATTGCATACCCCACGTAGGAGTTAAACCCTGAATAATGCCAGTCAATATTGCTCATTTTTGTTCATATTTAGGTGGTTTGTGCTACTTCTTCATGGATCAGCTCTCCCCAATGTGCTTAACTAAGTCATGTTCCTTTCATTTCAAATTATCTATCACTTTAGGAATGTTGATTTGGTTCAAAACATTTGTCATTTTAGTATATCTTCAAAGATTTAATTATTTTTTCTCACTTCTATACTTAACTAGTTCACAATTATTCTAACTCTTTTAATAAGGGTATTTCAATCAAAGAAGATTATTTTGTCTTAGTAATTTGTGTAATTAATACATTTTTTAAGACGAGTCATTACCTTAAATGACAGAGAATGTGAAATGGAGGAGTAACAATCAATACCTTGCCCATGTGAATGTTGTTTACTAAACTTGATTCATTTTTAAAATTTGTTATTATTTTGTTTTAGAAGAAACCTTTAGATTAATATTGTAGATGCTTTTACTATTGTTTTCCTCTTAAAATTTGAGTTTGCATTGGTAACCTAATGCCGAATTTTATTCTAGATATTATTATTGAGATGAAAATGAAACTCTAATTTTAGTTGAAACATGACACCAAAAGTATTAAATACACTGCACCTAAATCTTATAGTTTGTTTAATTAAAGCATGATTGCTGCCACTTAACTTGGTTTGCAACTTATTCCCCCTTTCACTTAACTGGTTAACAACTTAATAGTACTTACTAAGGCTGTAAATGGTGATTATATTACCTCCCACAAATGACTAATTTTTTTCGGTATTACCATACATGACTACTTTACTTTTTTCGTTCTATCCAGTTTCATGCAAACTGCATTGATCCATGGCTCAGACAACAAGGGACATGTCCTGTGTGCAAATTAAGGATAGGGTCGGGAAGTGGAGGAAACAGGGAAAGCGAGTCCGATGGTTCAGATATTGCTTAGTATGATGGTTCAGATATTGCTTTCAAATGCATGATGTGATGCCTTGAGTTATGTACAAGTATATATGTATATATTATTCGGTATTGGCGTATATAACGAGATTGACATAAGCATAATAAGATTGCAGTCCATGTTTAGTCCCGAGAATTCTTAGGTGTTCCGAGACATGTGTACCGCTTGATATATAAATAGCATTAAAAATGTTATTTAGTGGGAGGTGAAATCAGGTGATGATACTGCATGTTATACACCTTATCTTACAGAGACACATTTTTCTTTTTGAGGAGCACTTAAGTTACTTTAGGCCATCTCCATCCTTATAAAAAAAGCTTTAAATTGTTATGAATACACAATTATCATTTTCTTTAAATTATTGTATTTTCTTCTTTTTCTCTACTTCTCTCTCTGTTAATCTATTATATGCAGATGTAATATTCTGTCAATTTGTTATATTATTACTTAACATATTGAGATTATCAACAGATATCAAAAGTAAAAATTTAGAAAAGTCAGATAGTAAAATCAAAAAATACTTTTTAGCTAGTAAACTGAAAAGGAAATATATTATAAGTGTAATAAATATATTTAAGAAAAAAAAGTTACTTAAGGTCATCTACATCCTAAAGCATGATCTCTGATAAATTTGCATTGCAATTTTGCTGATTGAGTTAGCAATTCTTATATCTAGCTAATTGTGTACAAGATAGTATCATTTAAGTTGAGTTGTATTTATTTATGTGATGTATTACTATTTGAAGCATGAACGGTGTTTTTTGTTGGGTTAGAGATCATAATTATCTTTTAATCAATTGGATCAGAGATGGTTCAAAATTTTGCTTGTAATATATAAGTGTCGTTGGTTCAAAATTTTTACACATGTGAATATATATATATATGTGCGCGTGCGCGCGTATATGTATATGCGTTGTTTAATTAATGTCACAACTTTTCACTTAACAAAATTTAAATAAGATTTGAATTAATCATACACTTAGGTTCACTTATCCAGTGTGATTAGTTGGACCGTATATATAATGTGTAAAATACTTGGTCGCTTGCAAAGTATGCAAAATGTTTTTTTTTTTCACTTTTACCTTTGTTTGTTTGGGGTTCAAAACAAACCAAACCCAAGCCCTAGTTTCTAACAAAAGTTAAATTTTTTTATTTCTTACAGTGATGGTCACAGTCAGTAGCTATTCGTGTAGGCCTCTAACTCCAATCTTGCCAAGTAAATGCATGAAAGCAGTTTATAGATTCTGTGAATCCATAAAAGTAGTAAAGCAGGTTTAATTGCTGGTATTATGATGGCAAGTAGTATTTCTTTATTAGTGATGGATATGCATTACAAATATATTTATTCGTGAAAAAGAATTAGTCAGCAAAAGCTTTAAAAGCCGAAAACAAATTGGATTGTGCACATTGAAGAGGGTAAACCGTTAATTGATTTGCTATGCCAGTCAAATTTTAAAATCGGGGAATTGTTATATCCCTGCTAATTGATCGTTGTACTTGAACGAAAATCTTTTATTACGCGCTATTATTTAGTTATTAAGCTGATATAAATTATTGCGTATATACTATAGTTCTGCGATATTAACGAGGTTTGTCAGCCACCGCCTGTTGAAACATGGAATTTAATACCATCACGCCAAAAACATTATACTATTTAATTTAGTAATGTATGATTCCATAATACAATGATATAGTCGATATTTAAAAATATTTGATTAACTCCTTACAAAAAATATTTGATTAACTTTGGCCAAATTCATTGTGCTGCATGTGATGAAGTGTTGCATTTTGCCTTTAAATTATAAGACAAAAAGCATCACGTTTTTCCTTGATCAGACACAGAAGTATAAGTATTAAATCAAATCCATGCTGTTTGAGATAATTGAAATTGGTAGCGTAGCGACAAAGTGTACAGATATTGGCTGAGTTTTTTTATTTATAGTGCTTTGTTATGAATTAAAAATGAAGATGATAAATTCATTTGATTCATTAATGAAGATGATTTTATGTTTGTTTAGAACCAAATCCGTCAGTACAAAAAATTTGACAGAAATTTAGTGGAACATATCCACATTGATGAATAAACTCGTCTATAATAAATTTTCTCTAATGCTATATCTGCATTTCTGTTTATGGAAGGAATTTTTTGGTAGCTAAAAAGGTGTAGGTAATAAGATATGGCTATCTTCTATATATAGTATGCCTTAAAAAAATTAAGTAGGGCGAGAAAGGAAATTTTGCGCAACAGTCAAATGGAGAGAGTTGCACGTAAGGCATCTTATAGGTGGCCTTCCTTTTCTCTAATACCTTATTTTTAATGCTGTAATCCTGTAATAAGCTGTACAAATTCCATATATTTTTTGCCTAACTTTTCGGTTCATAAGAAGAAGAAAAAAATATCAAAAATTATTTTTATGAAGGATCAAACTTAATGAAGTGTCTAATTTCAATGACTCGTTAGATACATTATACATACTGGTGGAGAACTTTCATACCGTACTTCAATTTCTTTGCATGCCTTTCTGGATGGAACCTATAAATATTGTATAGTGTTTGCGTGAGAGAGAGAATCTATGACCCTTTACAGATTACAGAGTCAAACTAATAGCTAATTGGATTGAATTCTTTCTTTTTAACCATCACGGTAACTAAATAGACACTGCAACAAGGTATGTTTAAGGTAAATTTAAATTATTTATCTGCTAAATTGCTAATAAAGGCTGAGTTGTGTGAGTCCCTCACAGAGATGTGTATTTCAAAAGCCCAATTTATACCAAAGTTCGTAGATTGTTGTCAATGTTGGATTGATTATTTTAGCTTTGTAATTAATCTTTCTATCTCCGTGATTAAGCCTATGATGGAAACATTGATCCTATACCTAATTAACCCCGGGAACCTAATCTCTCTGCTTGATTGATTATTGATCCTTTGTTTTCCTCGCTAAAAGAATAGGTGGATCAAGTGTCCTTTTCCTTCTTTTTGGTTCTTAACTCACTTACTTACGGTACTGTTTAGTTGAGAAGTGTGCCATCACCAACCAGGCACACACAATTAAGCCTTAGGTGAAAACGAGATGATTAATGTGACTTGAGCTTAACTTCTCTTTTGAGAAGGAGTTGGAAATTATGAGTGTAGCAATCTATGTGAGTGTGGCTTAGTTAGCAAGCCTTAACGGTTGATTTGAAAATGCCCTTTTCTTATTCTTTTTCTTCCTAAACGAATTTAACGACATGGAAATGCTTGAGCCTGGAATGATCGTTTTATCAAATTATAAATTTATTAACTATGTAAAGCTCGAAATACATCCTGATTTAATTTTACTACTCTCAAATTAAACCCGTTTGCTTTCTAATGTGTTTGAATTGCAATTTGGAATCCCAAAACTATGATTCGATTAAAAGCTCCAATCATGGTTTAAGACTTTTTAAACAAATTATATATTACATAATAATTAAAAGCTCTAATAATGATTGAAGACTTTTTAGTGTAAATCATGTTTTTAATTGATTAATCACGTTTACTTTTTGAACGTAATATTAGGTTGCCTAAGGACAAGTCCGAACCCATTATTAATTTGGTATAATATAACCCATGTCATTTAATTTACACTTGTCAACAACTTGTTTGCGTTTTCACTTTTCAATTAAATACATTTATTTTTTTAAATTTTAAGGTGACCATTATTTTGCAAAACAAATAGTTGCAAAATGTCTGAATAGTAGACGTTGGGTGCACATGGAAAAGAAACTTGTAATTAGGGAGTACGAAATGGGGCACGTAATTCAGACAAAACATGTAAAATAAAAATTAACGTTAGTGACACTCCAAAGTATAAGAAAAATGGGACCATACAGAGTAGGTAAAAGTCAATCCTCTTCTGGTATGCTTCGTTCTGAAACATGGACACACTGATCAGATAAACCTATTCGACCAAACATTAATTGTAGTTTGTATCTGTGACTCTATATATACTAGTAAGTTTAGCATGCTGTGCATTGTGTCTAATCCTCTCTTATCATCCAAACTCACTGCGTCCTGAAACACAATATTTGTGCAGAACAAAATGACCACAACTATTCCTTCATCGCATTCACTTTTTGTGGCATTCCTCTTTGCCACCAGCTTCCTTTGTTCTTTTCCCGAATTTGTTCTCGCTACTTCAAAGCATGGAAGTGTTACAAGGCACTACAAGTTTGATGTAAGCAATATATACATATATACATTTATACCATGTACACATATATGTATCTAGTGAGAGGTCTAAAGTGAAATGAGTTAGTGGGAAATGTTACTAATACATTCTCACACTCTTTTGAATACACTTTCTTTATTAATGACTGAAATTTATTAGAAACTATAAAAATATATGGGTTTCACTTCTTATTTAATTAATCAGTCACACTTATGATTTGTAGTTTCTAATAGATTTTAACCAACAGTAGTGTATTCAAAGTGAAATAAGTTAACCTTAATCACTCAATGCAGTATAAACTAGCCTAAATGCTGGCCAAGTTGTACACCTTTTAGCAGAAAAAAGAGTCCTATATATGAATCAATATTTTATTATTTTTGCAGATAAGGCTGAGAAACATTACGAGGCTGTGCCACACGAAGAGCATGGTTACCGTGAACGGAAAGTTCCCTGGGCCTAGAGTTGTTGCAAGAGAAGGTGACAGAATAGTGGTAAAGGTGGTTAATCATGTTCCCAACAATGTCAGCATACACTGGTATGAATGATCTTAACTTTCTTAACAAATGATTTCTCATTAGTTATTCTTTGCCCCTAAGACAAGCCTACATAACAAAATAATGATGCTAGTGTTAGCATTTCTAAGGTGTGTATATATATATTTACATATATATTTATGTTATGCAGCTTCTAGCTATGATATGTCCATGCACATGCAATGGATTATTATTTATATGGCTAGCAACTTACGTATATATCTTATTGACAATAATGGTTTTGGATGACAACAAAAAACAGGCATGGAGTGAGACAGCTTCAAAGTGGATGGGCAGATGGTCCATCTTACATAACTCAATGCCCCATTCAAACTGGCCAGAGTTATGTGTACAATTTCACCATTGTTGGACAAAGAGGAACCCTCTTCTGGCATGCTCACATTTCATGGTTAAGAGCCACTCTCTATGGACCCCTAATCCTCCTCCCTAGGCGCAACGAATCTTACCCATTTGAGAAACCCCACAAGGAAGTTCCCATCCTCTTTGGTACATGCCCCAAACCATCATCCACACAATAGAATACACACATTTTTTCTAATTTAATTTAACACAATCATTCATATTTTTAAAAGAAAGGATAGTGAATGAATACAAATAAAGAAAAAAGCTTTCTGACCAATATTGCTTTAATGATTGAAACATATAGGTGAGTGGTGGAATGCTGATCCAGAGGCTGTTATTGCACAAGCCCTTCAGACAGGGGCTGGCCCAAATGTCTCTGATGCCTACACTTTTAACGGTCTTCCTGGACCCCTCTACAATTGCTCCAACAACGGTAACAGTTTTGTTTTTTTTTTTTTTTATCGATAAATGTTAGCTTGTTAGTTTTGTTAGAAATATTAGTGGGAAAGATTTGAACTGAGAATCTCTCTCTCCCTCCTCCACTCAAGCCTCCTTTGCTTACCACCAAAGCAACCTTCTATCTCCCAGTAAGTAACGGCTTGTTAAATCTACGTTAACCAATTTTGATCCACGGAAAGAAAAAGTAAAACTACTTCAACGTAAAATAAGTCTCAAATTTATTTGTACAAAAGAAATTGACTAGTGATACATATAAAGAGAATATGTCTAAATTGTTATTTATTAGAATGCTAATCACTTACTGAGAATTAACAATTGGTTTTGATGTGCATGGTGGACAGAGACAGACACAGAAACAGACACGTTCAGGTTAAAGGTGAAGCCAGGGAAGACATATCTTCTTCGTTTGATCAATGCTGCACTCAATGATGAACTCTTTTTCAGCATTGCAAACCACACCTTGGTAACTGTTGAAGCTGATGCTTCTTACGTTAAACCTTTCAAGTCAGAGATCATAGTAATAGGGCCAGGACAAACCTCAAACGTTCTGTTAAAGACAAAACCTGAGTACCCAAATGCCAATTTCTTGATGCTAGCAAGACCATATTTCACTGGCATGGGAACTTTCGACAATTCCACAGTTGCTGGCATTCTAGAGTACAAGAAACCACTTGTTGCTCCAAAAAACACTATTCCCACTTTGAAACCCTCTCTTCCAGCCATCAATGACACTTCCTTCGTTGCCAACTTCAGCAGTAAATTCCTCAGTTTGAACACTGCCAAGTACCCTGCAAAGGTGCCTCAAACCGTTGACAAGAGCTTCTTCTTCACAATTGGACTTGGAACAAATCCTTGCCCCAAAAACCAAACATGCCAAGGACCAAACAACAGTTCAAAGTTTGCTGCCTCAATGAACAACATATCCTTCGCTCTTCCTTCAATAGCACTCCTTCAGCAACATTTCTTCGGGCAAGCTAATAATGGCATTTACACCACTGATTTCCCTGCCATGCCACTCATGCCATTCAACTACACGGGGACCCCACCGAACAACACAAGGGTCAGTAATGGAACAAAGACTGTGGTGATACCCTTCAACACAAGGGTGCAAGTGGTGCTTCAGGACACTAGCATTTTGGGAGCTGAGAGCCACCCTTTGCACCTTCATGGCTTTAACTTCTATGTTTTGGGTCAAGGCTTTGGGAACTTTAATCCTAACACTGACCCTCCAAAATTCAACCTTGTTGACCCCGTTGAAAGGAACACTGTTGGAGTGCCCTCTGGTGGTTGGGTTGCAATCAGATTCCTTGCTGACAACCCAGGTGACATTGAATTATGACATAACATACATTCCGTAGCTACCCCACAATTGTTGCTCTCCTTTATTTTATTTTCATCACTTCATAGAGCACAACATAAATTTTGTTAGATTCTTTTAAGACTCCTAACTTTTTGTTTAAGCTTGCACCATTGACAAAACTATAGACCTGAGTACTTCTTTTCATCTTCTGTTTTCACTTTTAATTACAAAATTAATAATTTATTTTTAATTTGTTTTTTGGTTTTGAATATTTCTATATAAAACTACAAAAACAACAACAAAAAGTTATTTTTACTGTTTTGTGTTTCTGTACAAATCTTTGAATATAAAGAAACAAATAAAAAAATAAAGTAATAGTTTTTGCAAAGTGACAGTTTTGTAATCAATTAAAAGTGAAAATGAAGTAAAAGGGTTCTTAGTTTTCTAAATATTTTAGTGTTATTTTTTAATCAAATTTAAATTTTACTTCGATAGTTTGTTGAGAATATATAAACCCCAGTACTACATGGATTATCAAGTAGAAACTCGATTTCTGATTGAAAAATTATACTAAACACAATTAAGAAAATACATCTAATTTTTGTGTATTGCTTATTTGGAGGAGATGCACATTATTTAACTTAAATGTGTATGACTGAAACAGGTGTTTGGCTGATGCATTGCCACTTTGATGTCCACCTTAGTTGGGGGTTGAGGATGGCTTGGATTGTTGAGGATGGGAAGCTACCTAATCAGAAGTTGCCTCCTCCCCCAGCTGATCTCCCTAAGTGTTGATGATTTTCTGGACCACTGGCATCTGCAAATTTTTCCTTCATCTTTCACTCCATTTGATTTTCCATTAATTCTAAGTTCATTTCCGGATTTTTGGTTTGTCTACTATGAAAGAGTGAAGAATCATCACCAGCATTGGCGTTTCAGTAATTTCTTTCTTTGTATTAATCTGTCGCGTTCTGGATGACTTTTCTATACCTCCACCTAATTTTCTAGTGCCAATAAAGTAGGGGGTGGCTGGAGTTATACCATCCAGAATATCAATGTATTACTTCCCTTTCAAAGTTTAATAAAAACTTACCTTGATTGAAATAATATATATTTCTCATTTCCTCTTATTTTCTAACCTTGCAATTTGTCCGCTTTGTCAAATGCATATCCTAACGTATGTTTGTATCATCCAATCCAAAATGGCTAGGAAGCTAGCTCGTTGATGTTGACAATCGTTCATTTTCCTTTTCACTCGTAATAGAACTGAGGATATGCATTTTTGATAGTAAAATTCTACAATTTAGCTTATGATAATATCAATTACTAAATTACAGTATAATTCACATTTAGGAGAAAGAGAAATAATAGGAATACATTTTTTAACACACTCTCTTATTAGTTTAAATTTATTGAAAATGATAAATTTGATGGATTCCACCCCATATTTAATAATTTTTCTTCTAATTTTATAATTTTTAATAAATTTTAACTAATTAGAAAAAGTGTGTTAGAAAGAATATATTGAATAGTGTATTCCTAACACTCTTCTTAAGAGAAATTAAAATGTGATTATATGTCGCATCATTGGTCAGACTACATAATTTCTCTCTTTCTAGCCACACAATCTCGAATCATATAATCATTTCTTCTCATTTAGATACTCTCTTAACAAATTCTTTTTTTATCATGCTCTAACACAAACAAATTTCTTTTTAACTTCTCTCATTATAAAATTAACCCATTAAAGTAAATTGATCAATATTGTAACAATTGATTAATCTTGTTGTGACTTATTAGAACCTGAGGAATATAATTATGGTCAGTGACACGATGGAAGGCACGACAAATCGTAGTGGTTTCTTGAACAGTTTCGGTGGTGATACCCAAGTCGGTCTTGAGATTTTATGGGTTCATGGTATAATGTTAAATACGACTCTCTTATATTTAAGTATTTAAAAATAGACACATAATATTATATAAAAAATATAACTTTTATTTCAATAAAAAAAATATAATTTTAATATATCTGGAAATAAATATCATATTTTTTATTTAAGTTACTCTTTTGTTATTGTCTATTATTCGATTTATATCTCTAAAACATTATATACACCTAAATATTTATATATAAAGTAGATATGCTAAAGAGATAGATCAGAAGACACTTTGACTAATTATTACATGACGCAAGACCATCACTTCATTTGATTCCTGATTTTTAACCAATTAATAATCTCATGACATAAACTTTCAAATATATACTCACTAAATTAAAGATATACTCGTTAAAAACCGAATAAAGATTAACGGTGTTATTCCTTAATTTATCCTCTTTAATTCTTTTTTTAAAGATAATGTTCCTTAATTTAAAATATTAAATTGTTCACATATGTCATGTAATTATTGGTTAGCATCACAAGTGACATGGTGGTAGTGGTTTTTCTAATAATTTATTCTCTTACTGACATTAATCAATTTTAAATTCGTGATTCACTAATTTCACGATTACATTGACTAATAAAAAAAGTTGATTCACCGTTTATTACTTTATTAGCTTGATCTACTGGACCATTGGATTGTAAATGTATGATTAGGATTTTAACTAACCTGATGGTTTCTGTAGAGGATTTAATTTGTACCAAATACCTCTTACATTTGAAAAGTCTTTGGTGGCGTAAAGTTGGTTTATGAACTAATCCTTGCTTTACCTTGGGCATAATGAAATTCAAATTTCATTTGAAGTCCTGTTTTTTTTGTGTGTGTGTCAACGTATTCTCAAATTAACCCAGCATAAGAATGTTCATTGATGGTGATGGTCTTTACAACTGGGGTAACTCCTCCATTAATGCTTGTCTCACATAACCATAATAGAAATAGGTTGACCGTAACCAAAAATTCTGTCTCAAGGTTAACCGGTAATAATTTCTGCTTCTATCTCTCCAAAGGTTATAAGTGCCCTCTAGCTAATTCAAGATGCAATATTCATATATGGTTGATGACAAATGATTACGTCCCATTAATTTTGTCTTTGTATAAATTCAGAGTAATAAATATTTGTAAAGATTTCATGTTGTAAATAGGAGAACACCAACTTAAAAACTTTACATTGAAGCTTAATATGTAAATGCATCACACTTCATACTTAATTAAAGTGATTAGTTAATTTCCCCTTTTACTCACTGCATTTTGGTGAAATCTTACAAAGTAAAGTCTAATTAATGGTTGATGTACTAATTACGATTAACGGGGATGGGTTGAAGAAAAGAAAAGATTCAAACTCTATAATCACACTATCGTCAAGTTATGAATTGCACCTAAGCCCTTTATGAGATCTAACTTGAGATTGCAAATTTCCCCTTTCGGAAGTGTCCAAAACGAAAAAAAGAAGATACTTCAAAACTCAGGTCCGGTAACTTTTGTAACATTTTGAACTAAAGAGTCAGCCGGTACTTTTGTTTTTTTATGGGAAAAACGAAGAAGGAATGTGGCTTGCATTTCCAATGCAGATCCAAATACTTTTATATAATGATGATAAGTTGAAGCAGTTGAATTAAATATCCCTATGCTTTACCATAAAGTAAACAATCCTTTCTTCCTTCTAAACACACAAATATAGCGAAAGAGAAATTTATATACATATATATATATATATAGAGAGAGAGAGAGAGGTAGGTGACACAATCATAGAGTCTGAGGTGGGATTTAGTACATGAAAGCTTTTTGAGGATCCTGAACCAAAAGTGAAGCATGCTTTTAGTTTAGTTGTCATTGTTTAACAATAATCTCAAACAAACAAAAAAGATAAATCAAGATTAGAAGTGCTTTGCCTGGAGGGTGAAGATTGACTAATACTTAAGTGAAGTGTGTGTGTTTGTGTATGTATATATAAACAACACATATAGTTTAAGCAATGAGTAAATCAATCTTATAAGTTATAACTCACCTTATAAAATTGGTAATTACAAAACGAATATATTAGAAAAAGAAAATGAAAAAAACAGATCCCTTCAGCATGTTGCTACTATAATGAAAAGGCGATCTGAGGAGATTCCTTCAAGAATCCCCATGCTTGTGCCAGCAAACTAACATGGCTACACACCTCCTCATGATGTAAAATCTGGCTTTGTGTTCTTTAGCTATGCTGGTGCACTTCTTACCAATGGAGTGGTTCTTCTGTGAGAAGCTCCTAGGAATAGTGGTTTTGGAAGTGGAGGAACTCTTTTGGGATAAGCTCCTGATCAAGAGAGGGGAGTTTGAAGAAGAAGAGCCTCTTGTTGAGCAACTCCTTGAGAACAATGATGACTTGCTGGATGATGTGCTTGAACCTGCTTCCTTCTTTGACACCTTCCACTTTTCATCCATGAAAAACAAAGGAACTGTAATATCTACAACTAGCTATGGGACAGTGTGTGTGTGTGAGAGAGAGAGAGAGAGAGAGAATGGAAAAGGTGAATGTTGATAGGAGAGAAGAAAGAAAGTTGGTTGCAGTGGGACTGTGTAGTGCATAAAAAAGGTTCATAGGGTGATCATAAAAAATTCTTGATGAGATTCGATGTTATAATGAGCTAATTAAATATTATATACACACATCAGATACCTGCCTATATATACTTACTCGTCATATTATAAACATTAGTTTTATTAATCACTTAAAAACAAATTGAGCATTTCATTTCTTTCTGTCGTGTGTTTTTTTTCTCCACTTTCTCCATTCCTACTGTTCACTGTGATGTTAAACTGTGTTAGCTGGGCTGGAATTTGGAAATGGAAAATTTGGCTTTTGGTTGATACAGTAGCTTTGGGACTAATACAAGAAACCATGTCCCTTATAAGCTCTCATTTTTCTTTTTTCTTGGAGACAAACCTCTTTTACGGTTCCAAAATGGGAACTTATTTATTATAATGGTCCATTGTAGTTTGTATACCAATAGTTCCAATGCTGGAACTTCCAAAACTGTATCACATCACAAAACTAGTGAGTGCCCAACTTGCTCAAGATGCTCTTCTTCCTTCAGCAGAAAATGTGCACATGGATGGATGAATTAATCAACCTTGACACTGATGAGCAATTATCTATATTATAGTCAAAAAAGTGTGTTTGAACTTTGAATTAGAAGCCATAATGAGAGTATCTTAAGAGCAGTGTTGTTCATGATCCATGTCTTATTGGTTTAAACGTGACTATTGTTTGTCAATTATTGTCATGGATGAAAACGGTTTTGAAATTCGCTACATATATGATACGCTGCAAAAGAAGACAATAAACTTCTTAAACAATATTATTTTCACTCTCACCGTTTTCTTTAATTTAATTTGTAACATTATTGTGAAAAGGGAGAGAGATAATTTATTGGCAAGTGGCTGATATGGTCAATCAATTTATGATCACGGCAATAACATAAAACTTTAATCTGCTTCCTGATTCGGTGCTAAAGCATCTTTTTCTCCCTTCTACCTTTGATATAGATATAGGTTTTTCAAAATTTTCCACTCTAAAGAAAATATGCATCACTTGCAGAACCTACAAGCTGATCCTGCCAACAATTTCGTGACAATCACAAGCACTGCAAATTAAAGTCTATTTTAGGATTCAATAACACCCCTTATTATTGAATTCGTTAATTTATTTATTGGAGGTATCAGGTATGGATTCACAGGCACATGACAACTACGTAGCAAGAACAGTAGTTATCAGATTTCAAAATTTTCAACCTGAAAATATTGACTGAATTTTATATTTTCAACCAGTGAGTCCTACTGAACCTAACACGTGAAGGAATTGATTTGTGTTTTTCTCATTTTTGTAGTAATATCATAATAGAATTTGCCGCACTCGGCTCTGCGGTAACAGAATGCAGCTATATATTTATATGTCGCAATTGTCAAATTAACAAGAAAAAAAAGATAAGAATTGCAGCTAGCAATTTATTTGATTGAGACAGCTATTTTTAAAAAATTATAAGGGTTTCAATATTAGAATATTTTTATTTTTGTTTTTATATTTTTTTACTTTCATTTCCTGTGTCTCTCAAACTCCTAATAAAGAGAATTTTTAAACACCATTCTATGATCTGACATCTCTTAAATCTTAACAAATTTTCTATTTTCAAAAAAGTTCACCTTAGAGGTTTTCATTTGAAAAACAAACACAAAAAGTACATAAAGCATTTTTTCCATCTTTGGTTGGGCACACATGCATATAGGATAAAGCATTCTAGAGTATGATACTATGATGTTCACTGAGGACCCTGTTCTTATTTATTTTGTGTGGATTTGGGGGGGGGGGGGGGGTCGCTAATGAGGACCTGTTCCTTTTGGAGAATGATACTCGGCACAGTAAGTTTTTGAGGTAGCCAAAAATGCAGGTAAGTTAATAAAATAAAAAAGTCAAGAAGTAATTAATTTGATAATTCCTAAGACTGATTTAAAGTCATATAAATTTAAGTTGTCTTATGATTAAATTTAATTTAAGTGGATTTTAATTTATATATGTTTAGATGTAATTGATTTTAAAATTAAAAAGTAAAAAAAAAACTTTACTTTATTAACTATTAAATTAGTGAGAAATCTCTAGTATTAAATTTTAAAATATAAATATCCATCTCTAAGAAATTACAAATTGGACCCTCTCGCACTCTTACATCTGCAGTAGTAAAAAAAAATATGGATTCTAATCCTATTATTTTCCACAGGGGCAGTTATCTGGTTAATTTATCACCCAAAAAAAATAAGAGAGAGGATAAATAATTGAACGTGGGATTAAAAGTTAAAATAAAAATAGAAGAAGAAGAAAGATAGATTGAGAAAAAAGGTGCTGGTGGAGAGGACCAAATTCCTAGCTTTTACTTGTCCTAAAGTCTGCAATCAAGTTTTTTTTTTAAATAATAAAAGATATATTGGCGAAAGAAGAATTCTAGTGACACTATGGATCTGTTTCATGCGCACACACAGTTACAGCACACGAAGAACAACATAGCACAAATCCTAGAGTTATTGGACAACTTTTTTGTTATGTGTTATTTAGTAAACAATAAATAACACAAACAAAAGAATATATAAATTACCAAAATAACATTTTTACTATTAATTATCTTAATGTGATTCATAATAATAATATTATTATAATAAAATAAAATGCATTATGACATATATAAATATATTTTATAATATATAATTCATATAATTATTATATATTTTAAAATATTATAAATATATATATATACATATAATAATATATAATATTTAATTACATATATATAGTAATATATAATATTCTTATATTAGATGAATATAAAAAAATGTTTATTATATTATACGTACTAGAAGCCGTAAACATCATGAATAAAAAAAGGCAATAAATAAAACTGAGATCTTCAAAGAAAAAAAAACTGAGAGCCGAAAGAATTTGATGGAGAAAGTGACTGTTATTTAAAAAAAATAGAAAGAGTACACTCGTGAGATATAATGGGGTGGGAGAGAGAGAAAAGAGAATAAAAAATGAATGTTTTGATCTTTTAAGAAGATTATATTGAGATAAAAAAAAAATAGTCCCATGAAATCGAGTAATAAATAATCAAAGTTTCATCTTGTTCATCAACATTTAAATTGTGGTGTCTCATGATATATTTTAAAATCAAATATTGAATAATTAGAATTGTTCAATCTCACACTTTTTTTAATCAAACCGATCTTATGTCCAGCACTTTTTTTCAAAATAAAAAGAATAGTTTATTTCTCTTCTTTTCTTATTTTTTCCGAGGTGTAGACACCCTTATAATTATGCAAGTATATTTTCCCTTCTAATGATAAAGGGCACATGTTTTCCATAAGTGATTTTGGGTTTTGGTGGAGCATGTTGGATTGGGATTATACTATTTATATACATGAGGAGTCCCACATGGAGACATGTGAGTTGCACAAGTAATGGTGACTTGATCTGTGGGTGAGGGAATGGGTTGCTAATAAATACGCGATCCCTTTATCCACTGTACACCAGCACTCCATTGCCTACGTACTCAAGCGGTGCACTTTAAAACAGGACTTTGCCACCACACTCTTCAGAGGGCAAGCAAAGCAATAATTAGCCGTGACATACATAAAAAAAAAAAAAAACTATATATTACCTTTTTTTATTAACATCTCATTGATAAAATATTTATCATTTTGTCTGAAAATTAATCTCTATTCAACAATCTAGTAAGACCTTACCTAAATAAATAAAAAACAAATTCAATACTAATTCAGACCACCAATGACTTATTGGTACATATACAATATACTACATTAAATTAGTTAGGTGTGTCCTGTTTTTAATTTTCTTCTTTCTTTCTGAATTTCTTGTTTTTCTGTTAATTATGTGGCTAATACTAATTAAGATATCTAGACGTGGAGTGTTTCATGGTTGATTGCAACCTTGTCAAGTGTTGGGCAATATACATTTTATACGGGAGAGACAGATTCTGTAGGATCGACGTTTAAATTTGGCAATGGGAGAGGTGTTCTTTGACCAGTGATCAGTGCATGGCATCACTATATAAAGCAAAGGCCCCCAACCTTACGACTTTGTCAAACTCATAAAATTTATTAGTGCAACATGCTGTAAGTGTGCCTATAATAAATATTTTTTTATTAGTTATACTCTGATTTGTACCTCCATTATAGTAGTATTTCTTTTTTTTTTAACAGATTTGCATATTATATATATATATCGGAGTAGTGACAAACATAAATCCATGTTTTGGTGAATGGATAAAAAAAAGAGAGATTGAAAAGAAGAAAATAATTGCAGAAAAAAAAGATAAATGTAACAAATGATACGATGGAAAATAAAGTGAAGGATAAAAGAAAAAGAAACAGAGAGAAAGTTAGATGGAAAATAAAAGTAGATATATGCTAAATATTTTCCTTATATCTATTTTTTTCCCTTTCTTACACCTTTATTCTCTTCGAGTTCGAGATGTATATACCATGTGAAAGAAAAACTAAACTTTTTTTTTACATGACAAATATGTTGTATCTATGTCTACTTGTCTAGGTCCCATGCTTGTTTTTGGCAGTTTACCTCCAACTCTGGGGAACATCAATCAACAAGCACAAAGTCCTACATATAAATCGAGCCAGAGTGATTTGTTAAATAAGGTTGTTCTATTTATAATTTTTTCAATAAATATTTATGAAAGAAAAAAATCAAATTCAATTTAGTTCTCATACATTAAAATCAATTTGTGCACTTAAGTTTTATAGAAATTCTCTCGTTTATTTTCTCTTAAATTGTTGACAAGCAGTCTCATGCATGTGGTATGTTTGAGTTCTTTAAAACATCATTACCACTTGCCCAGATCCTCCTTCCTCCCATATCTTCTCAGCCTCCAAAATATGTTGCATTATTCTCCTTCCACTACATTATTTAGATTACAAAAATAAAAATATTACACAATTCACTATTATGAGAAGATTGCAAAATCTATTGAACTTTTCACTAGTGAGGATTACAATTATTTTTTAAAATATTTTAAAATTAATTTTTATTTTTCAATAAATATCTATGACTATCTGCGGATACCCACATATGTATAGGACGAAAATTTATATAATAGGATAAGTAGTGGATAGCTACAATCCATGTCCGTCCCACCTCTTCATCCTTACGAATAAACATTAGGCCTAAGTTAAATTAGGCTACAGATTAAAACTTTCAAAATCTTATTTAATTAAAAAAATAGATTTAGATCATTTAAAAAATGTTTTAAACTTAACAAATTGACTTTGTAAATAATAATAACAATAATATAATATTTTGATATTATATATTCATCAATTTATTTAAATTTTTTAATTATTTGGCCTACATAAGTTTAGGCCTATTATTATATTAATTAAAAGTAATTTTTTTATACTAAATTCTTGAATAGGTTTTTAGGTGAACACAAACTTTTAATTATTGACCGTATGTATAGATACCACAACACATAACTTATGTTTCTTTTGATAAAATTGACGTGAAAACTAGGATGTACATAATTAACATGTTATCAAACACTTATTGTACGTATCACGTTAAAAGTTAAATTCAACATCACTAGTTAAATTAGAAAAACTTCATATTAATTGATTCACACATTCAATGTTATTGAAATCTTTCAATTTTGTCTTATGACATGAATTACATTAATTAGTTCTCCAGGTAATATTTTATTGTTTTAATAATATTTTGAATGACAAGAGAAAAAAAAATGGGACACGTAAAAATGTCTCAAAAGATACAATTATCACAAGTAGAACATTTTCTTGTTATTATGCAAAAAAAAATGGTAAGGGAAGAGAACCTCCACAAAATTTATCTTGTGCACAAATTTTACGTCAATCTGTGTCTTGCTCATAAAACGACATGAAGATCCATTAGAGCGAGCGATTTGGCCTTTTTAAGTACGCATACAATTTATTGGTTTGCACCTTGCACAACATATTAAGATTTAACTTCTAGACCCAAAAGAAAAATAGAAAAAGACTATTGCTATTTACGTTCCCCCTTTTCATTTTTATCCCCAAACTACCCCACCAAACACTCTCCCTCATCTCTTTCCCCCTCTCATATAAGTCTCTTCTAGATTTTTTTTTATAAAAAAAACACACTCCCCCCTGTAGCAACACATTTGAACCCTAGAAACAAAAAATCTTGATCTTAGTTTTCTCACAAAAGCATATTCACTTGGAAATGTAGCTCCCAATATCCAAATTACTTCCCCATATTTTATCTCTAAACATTCCAAAACTTTCATCCTCCTAGTCACACTTCTATTTTCCACAATGTTTCCAGAATTGAAAAGAAATCAAACGATAAATTTTCCACCAACAAAATTTCACTCTAACATCCACACATTAACATAGAAAGAAATACATTAATCCACTAAACGTTGGAAATTGTATAGGTATAATTTTATGGTGACTTGCACCACACACGTGGATGCACGATTTAAAATGAACCTATTTGGGGTGTAGACATCTTATTTGGAAGGGCACTTATAGTTGAAACGTATAGGGACTTTATTGGTGTATTACAAATGCTAATATTATTTTTCGGAAAAGAGTTAAAGTGGGGAAGAAAGGGAAAAGGGGAGTGTTCTTTGTTGGAAGTTTTGGGGAAAAAAGAATGGGGACTGCGTTAGTATAAAAGGGAAGTGGATATAGCAACTGTCAAATAAAAAAAAAATCAACCCGTTAAGCTTGAACGAAGAATTAAAAATAAAAGATAGCGAATGGGGCCATTTGCATGCCGAGATCAGGAGCAGCTAAGGACTGTCAATTTGTCATACATGGGATTTTTTCGAATATTTTTGGTCAAATAATAATACTATTGTTAGATAATGTCATAATAATATTTTTTTTCCAATTTTAGACAAAATTTGTATTAGAAGTTAGGCCATGTTCGGTTGTTGAGGAAAAAAATGAAAATGTAGGGAAAGTTTCAAAATTTTAGCTTGGATCTCACATTTTCATACACTACTATAATTACAAAATTTCTTCTCAATTTCAATTCTTTTCTTTAGGTTCTACCGAACTACATTAGAAGAACTGAAACAGTAAATTTCTTATACTGTACGATTATTTTAGATGGGTTCTGATTCTGAGGCTGCGGAATGAATCGCTTTTTGATGACAACAGAGTGATTTTTGAAGAGACAACTGCCAAAATGCTACTTTTGGCAAAAAAAATTGCCAGAATGCCACGGATTCGAAAGTAATTGCCAAAATGTCACGCTGGCAAATTCGCTGGTTAGAAAAGCGAAATTCGTGGGCCACGTGGCGCTGCGTAATTTGAAGACCAAATTCGCTGGTGGGGCCAGCGAAATCTGACACATCAGCGCCTTTAACGCCACGTGTCACGTCGTTGTAGTTCGCTGGGGGGGCCTGCGAATTAGGTGGCATGCCACGTGTCAGCTCCTCATTGGTTGTAAGCAATATATTTAAAATTTAAAAAATGCGTAGAAACTTCGGAAGGCCATAACTTTTGACTGGGATGTCCGATTGAGGCGTATGATATATCAAAACGATCGTAATTGAGAGGAGAAGCCGCTGACAAGTGTCCAAAGGGGACTTGCCCAAAAGATGCCTCTAAGTGCCTCAAAATTACGATTTAAGCTTCAATCACTAAAAAAAATTATTTTTCTCTGCTTTTTTCATTATTTAATTACTTTATTTGATGTTATTTTTTATTTTTTCAATTACTTCTATGAATTTCGAGCATTTTGACATATCGTACGCCTCCATCGGACATTCCTAACAAAAAATATCGTTGTTAATTGATAGTGCATATAAACATCAAAC